>OV656746.1:8802500-10052500 GCA_927399415.1 Macaria notata | reverse complement strand
AGTGCAAGGAAAATAAAACGTAAGTAATAGAGATTATGTATTGCCTATTATTCTATAAAGTATTTTCTGACCCCATCCATTTTCACGGACAGCATTTTATGCCAAACCTGGCAATTAGAAACAAGTCACAATCAAACGGATTCCAATAAGATTTTTGAAAATTTTATTTAATTTAAAATGAAACTAAGATAAAATTAATGAAATTAATTAAAAAGAACCCCTCGTATCCTGGTCACGGCACCATTTTATGTACCCCCCCCCCCCCTTTTTTTTTTATTTAAAATTAAATATAAATTATAATTTAAATTTCCTACTACTTTGCGACTACTGTAAACCGCTACTAAATAAAACACCATTTTTCCTAATATTAAAGTACTTATTGGAACATCAATTTGGCTCGTGAATTGTTTTGTTTTGGCAGTGAATCGTCTAGTAGTTTACGGACCCGTTGTGTATGTAGTAACTCAAATCCTTTATGAGGTTCAAAGAAAATACTTTAACTAACATCAATCTATTGCAAGTCTCACGTTTGTAGTACATAAAGAAAGTATTAAGAATGAGATAGTTTAATGATTATGATATTGAAGATAGTGTACATAATATGACGGTTTTACATTAATGTTGGGCTTTAATAAATATTCCTTTAGAATTGTAATACTTCCACTCAATCATCTCTTTCATTCATCATACTGACATAGTATTAGTGTTTGCTTCCAAGTCATCAATGTCATTTTTTTGATAAAATGGAAGTTATAGGCCCCTGGCACGCCTATAGCCATAGACTTCAGCCATTGTGGACAGTCTTCTGGCAAACACCAATGGTTTGAATGGGTGGAGGGCTTAGTTAAGCTCTGCAAATTAACTCATAAGTGAGTTAACATAAAATTGTAATCTATCCAAAAGACAAGAGGACACGCGGCCTATTGTATGTCAAGTGAGTGTATGTTCCCAAGTTAGATGATCCTAACTTTTGCATAGTCAAAGAGAGACGTTTTAAATTTGTAAATCATGATAAAATTTATCCGTAGATAAAGTTATGTCCCGATAATACACTTAGGCATTTCTCACGGTGATCTTCCGTATACGAGAAATTAAGAGATGATCTTTCTCATAGCGTAATACCTTCGCATAACTAAATTCCCCATGGCTAGGTAGAATTCAAACGTAGAATAAATTAAAGAGTTTGTCTCTCTTAGATATACTCCAGTTAGAGTCAGTGTGAATAAATAGAATTTGCATTAAGTGTATGATCTTTACACTATAAGTTTTATTGAGGGTTCCAAATGGATAAAAGTGTTGAAGTAAACATGAGGCGTTGCTCATAAATATAGGTACATAATATAATTAAATTGTAACTGCAATTCCCCATGGCTAGGTAGAATTCAAACGTAGAATAAATTAGAGTTTGTCTCTCTTAGATATACTCCAGTTGGAGTCAGTGTAAATAAATAAAATTTGCATTAAGTGTATGATCTTTACACTACAAGTTTTATTGAGGGTCCCAAATGGATAAAAGTGTTGAAGTAAACATGAGGCGTTGCTCATAAATAAAGGTAAATAATAACATTCAAATAAAGTAAAACAGTGGAAGGACTATAGCATTTTATAATATCTTATATCTTTACAATTGGAGTGAGAATAAAATTGATTTGTGAGTACTTCTGCACAATTGAAAGCAATACTTATTAGTTTAAATACACAAAGGAGTAAAATATTACCAGTTTACCTCTGCCTATACAAATACATTGTAAACGTTACAATGAAACTTAATCCTAACCAGTGCCTACTAATTAACTTACAATAATTTACCAACTTTATCTGGATCATAAACTCAGGAATCAGGAACCAACCAGGAACGGCCTAACCGCTGAAATAAAAGTGCCTACAGCATTCCACACCCTAACTCATAGTAATGAGTCCTAACACAAAACCTATACAAGACCTAACATATCGTCTACCCATGCGGGCCTATTTCTCCTGACAACCAACTAAGCTACATAACCAAGCAAAACTAGAGATTCCGGAATCTCACATTTACATTTAAACGTGTTGAGAATCCTACAAGGAAATTCAGTCTAAGCAATTACCAACCGGTAATTGTCCTGACTTACATTCCGCTACTCCTGGGTCCCTACACCGAACTGGCAGGTGGGGCAACACCTTAAGACTAGTGTGCTAAAGCCCGTGTTTTGCGTGTATAAAACGCCAAGTGGATACCTACAATATATACATAAATATAATATACAATCCTCATCACATTGACCATGGCGACTTAGATGCCACAAGGCAGGGTCGACACTTCTACGTCTGTTAAATAAATCGTCATGGCAACATGAATAAGAAAGGGGACTTTTCGCCTGCTTGGTATTCCCAAGTAAACAGACCCGCAAGCGTCCACTTTGCGTCGCCCCAGCAACTCTAACTCGTCTTCGTTCACACCAGCAAAATCATACCGGTTTCCGACAAGAAAGAGCCCAGATCTATCTAGACCGTAGTCCGGACAAACCCAGTTCCCAATGAACAAATTGTGAAAGCTCTAAATTCCAGAAGACGTATTATCAAATACTCCCAACTAATTCGTCTTATTGGAATTCCTACGGTTTGGATATTGTTGTGTATAGTTAAATTATTAACAACTCCAATCGTTTGTATTGTGAGTCAGTGTCAGTTGCATTTCTAGTTAGGTAGCCGCAGCTAAGACCATATTTCAGGCCCATCTCCGCAGTTCAGCGTACCTCACCTTCGTACAACTTCCACTAAACCACCCTATTCCAGCGAAAACTAACAAGGAGTTGTTTTATTAAGTATTGTTTGTTAACAACTCCGTTTCCCCAACAAATGCAAGGTAACCGCAGCTAAGACCGTGAGGCCCATCTCCGCAGTTCAGTTACCTCACCTACCCCCATCTAGTTAGCTGGCTTGATTTTATTCCCAAAATGATTTCAAAATGTGGATCAAATTCCAAATCAATAAATAAAACTTCCCCATTAATCTCCACAACAATCAAAATCCCACAAGTGAATTTAACACAAAACTTTCACAATCGGAACATCGGTTCCCTAATCCCGCAACCCGGCCCTAGTGTACCTCTTTGCAGTTTTACACACCGCTCAGAGTCTCTCGAAAATAAGCCTCCCTCAGCTTATATAGTTACCCCTTCCACCCTACTTCCTTCATAGTCTGTCTTTCTCTAGCTAACTCCTAATCACAGTGTCTGTCCCTTACTACTTCGTTACGTCGTTTTAGCTTACAGCGTGTGTTTTCTAAGGTAATAAACATTCTAATTAATAGCCCTGTCAAGTTTTTGCTGCTAACATTTGAACTGTAACTTAGTGGTGTGTTTGCCCAGCTAAGTGGTTTTTTTTTGTAACTATAATTTATTACCTGCGCATGCGCATGTTCTCCTGCGGATCCGCCTGTATGAATATTGGACACAAAACAAACTTTCGTTTTATATACGTATTACTATTTTATCAGGTTACGTTGTCCAGGTCATCAGTGCCTGTTAAAGTCGTAAAAACTTTCCATTCTCATATCACCAATTTTATAATAGCTCACGTTGCTTAGGACATCAGTAGTCATTATGACATACAAACATACAAACTTTCCCTCCTATACTACTAACATAGTAGATTTGTCAACGCAATATGTTTATATGTTTCGTTTATCAAACCGATTCCTGTTATCGTAGTACTCGGGTTTCGTTGAATACGACTCTTTAATAGTGCCATAGTTTCAGTTGTTTATGACATAGATGTGTTTGATCGATGTAATTACTATGAAATACTAAGCAAGATTCGAACTCGCCGTAGTCATTGTTTGCCATTATCCAATGGTTCAAAGATGATGATGATGATAACATTAGAACTATCTTCCGATAGTGATGAAATTGGTGTAACAATTTGACACGTCGAAGTGACAAGCAAGGCTCGAACTTGCGGTTCCTTGTGTATTGAATAAATCGAGGATGGGGATGAAATTTGATAATTTTATCTGGTAAAAACAAGGATCGAACTTGCTCTTAACGGCGTATGATTTAACCCGTTGTCATTGCCTAATAATTCTTAAACGATAATGACGATATTATTTGGTAGTATTTTCCGATAATGATCAAATTGCTGTAGTTATTTATCCAATTAAAGTGGTAAGCAAGGATCGAACTTGCATTTAAATAAATGGATTATTTTAATGTGTCGATACGGATGAAATTGGCTTAATTTATTTGCTTGAAGCAAGGCTCGAACTTGCTCTTAACGGCGCAATATTTAGTGTATTATTTCTCAGTTGTCGACGATAATGATGATGGTTTAACGGCCTAAAATGGTCCGTTACAGTTCGCAGTTATAATTGCAATTTGCAATTGGTTCGTGCCTACTACCTATAACTATAACTACATATTACTGCTATCTGATAATGCGATTCAATATTAAACGTGAAATGATTTTAAATGGAACTTGGTACGTTTTTGTGGTTTTCCAACACGTTGAGTTGTCCAGTTTACGTAAATTTAAGTTATTACATACACACACATACATATATATATAAATATACACACACGACATGTATGTTATATATATATATATAAATTTAAGTTATATGTATACATATGTGTGCGTGTTGTTAATTAATTTTTTTTTAAATAATTGGACATAATATTAATAAATTGATTAACTAAGTTTACTATAATAGTATTAAAAAATCTTGGAAAATGACTAGGAAGAGCCTAAATATGGCTAAGTGTTTTAGTTTATTGCCAGAAAACAGCATGCTCCGAATTGTTAATACTGATTCTCACAGATTTAAATACTGTAAACGATTTATCAAAGTTAAAACTCAATATACCGTGACCTTCATATTAACCATTCAACTTATCAAAAAGCCTAAAAATCTGTCAGTTTAAGTAGGCAGAGAAATCACGTGAAGCCACTTACAAAACTCACAATTAAATACGAAATGCACAATCAAAAACAAATAAGCGCTTAATTAACTTAAAAAAAAATGGCGACAAACCGGAACTGTTTACCCGTATGTCGATCATGACTTTCACTTGCACTCTATCATCGAATATTCTTATGGTAAACCAGTTTCATTCCAAACTGGTTAGAATTTTTGCTACAGATTTACAAACTTCACAGCCAATGGTCGGGAGCCACTTTTGCATTTTCTGATCGACACACGAAAATGTTGTTCGGAAACTTTTAGTTCGACGCTTTCTCCACGCCAAAAAAACGTCGGTTAACTTACTGTGAAAGACTCTTTTCTTATTTTTTTTTACGTAGGCGTAACACTAATTTGCTTATCAAACCAAGATACGCTAATAGCGTTTGATTCGGATTTAATTAATAATAAACTGACAGGTCCGTAATTAATTTGAATGCAAATGTTATAAAATATGAAATTACTTTAGTTATAACATGTTACTAATGAGTTTTGCACACATTTCTTTCTGATAAAGAAAACTGCATCTTGTTATTATTATAGCTAGTGCTAACATTCTTTACTAGTGTTGTCCCATTGTATATATATATATTATATTAAATATCTATAATTTAAAGATTAAAAACAATTTGTTATGAATTTCTGGTATAAGTGGGTAGAGTTTATAATATTAATATTTAACAACATTTGCAAACCAAAATCAGCTTATATATGGTATAAATCATAATTTTAAATATAAAAGTTACTGTTAGGACGTACAGTGCAAAAAAATATGTTTTTATTTTTGCAAGTACAAAAAGTTTTGAAACACACAAATAAAGTTGCTCTCATTCATATGCTGCATGCTACCTGTTAACCTTATCAGTCATATTATATCTCTGAGTACATTTGTAAATGTCCGCCTAAAATAAACTCAAGCACAAAAACAAGTGCATTTTTCCTTAAACAGTTTTAAGTACCTACTTATTTCTCTTTCCGTGTGAATTAGTCACCTATAGTGTCAAATGCATTTATAAGATGAAGTAAAAAATTAATAAACTAAAAAACTAGCAATAAGTGTATTTATTCAGGTGCTCTCTATAGACCAGATTTTAGAACTGACTGTGTCAGCAGTTACTTAACTTTGCTAATTACGGACGATGACTTCAGGCAACGGTGCTACAATGTAGGATCGTTTCAAATGAATCATACTACTTTTTACAAACGAATATCTCGACTAATCATAACTTTATGAATAGGAATAAATAAATAAATATTTCTGGACATATCACACAGCCATCTAGCCCCAAACTTAGCAAGTTCTTCTAAAAAAATGCAAACCTCCAACATAAACATTTCCTTAGGGGCTAGGTGGCGCTGTATGTAAAAAATAAAAGACTACAATAAAAAAAAACAGAATTACGTTAACTTTGTTGATCGATCCAAATCAAAACAGTCTGCCACGAGACGAGCACTATCCATGACTCACGTTCCGTTACAGAAACGAATTTCAGGCATGTGAATTATAATAGAAACTTATGTAAAGTAAAATTACTAGGTATAAAAATCCGGCGTACCGAATACATGTTAATTTGTTGCGGCATCTGAGAGCAATAACCGACCACCGTAGCGGTATCAAGCTCTTCTGACGTTTGGCGAAAATGGCGCCGGCTGTGTGTGTGTGTGTGTGTGTGTGCAAGCTACTGATGTGTGTGTGTGTGCTGGATTATGGATGAATAAAATTAATGAATAATTGCTATAAAAAATGATTGTCAAATGTCTGTCAAACATGATGCCAGTGCAAGGTGTGTGTGTGTGTGTGAAGTATTTACTGAGTTGTTAATATTTAAAGTAAGTATAAATATGTAGTACCTATGTATTAGGGATAAGTTATTAAATATCAATGAATATACCTATAGCATTATTAGATTAATAATCATATTAGTAGACATTTTGCAGTAAAAGAAGTGGTAGTAAGTTTTTATTGGGTACATGTAAGTAACCTTGTATAAAAATAAAAAAGTTAATAAAAAATGTATGCTTTGACTAAATTTCTTCATATCTTTATGTATAGATTAGTCATGTGACCTTAAAAAAGCGCTTACTTTATTAATACATAAAATTATACGGTCACATTTACCGAGGAATATTGTAAGTTTGTCTTAACATGGCAAAGTAATTAACTAAGTACGCTTTAATATTGCATTTAACTATAAAAATGTTTATTACGTATGTACATGCAGTCAGTGATTATGATATACATTTAGTAATGGGTAACTTGCGACAATCATATATGTAAAAGTAGGAAAGTAAATACATGGTATGTTTTCATTGAAAAACTGATAAATAAAATACATATTAAATATTTTAATCTTGATAGGGATATGCAAGGTGTAACAGAAGGGTGTGACAATATTAAAGAGTATACATATATATCATGTAAGGAGTCATATACCAAAATATGAAAAATTAAATCGCATATATTTTTTACCATACAAAAATTAGATAATATTTTGCACTTGATTTCGTGGCAGCCCTAGCGAGTGACGAAACCGAAATAAGCACACATTCTTTCATCCCGTTCTAGCATTAGTTTTAACGCAACGTATGCTCTCTTTCTCGCGCTCTCAGAGAGACACCGCCGCGCCGTGTCATTTGTCAATGAAAGAAAAGTCAATGAACGCTCAAAATGATAAGATGTAGGGTTGCAAGTCTTAAAGTTTTAATGAAAATTCAACTTATGATTACTCGAAATCTATGACACTTAGAATTCTGAAACCTAGTGGGCTGTATTCTATATATACATAGGTATGTATAGTATAAGTATTGTCACACCCTTCTGTTACACCTTGTATAAGTTAATTCCGCAAATTATGTCTAGAAATAAGCCCATCTTACTTTTTTTAATACCGGTTTTTATAATATTAAGTAACTCACTTTTTACAACGAGTTAGACCATTAACTTCCATTTTTTTATTCTAGTCGCAGCTACTAATACACAACGTAACATTTACAAAATTAATCAAGTTTCTCTTGATTCGTATTTTCTCATGACTGAGGGTCGTGGCTCCCCCGCAGAATTAATTCATTAGGGGAGTTCTCTTGGGCATATACAATCGTGGTAGACGCCCAGGTCCTTTTCAAGGAAGAAACCAGTCCTCGGATATTGTGGTCCTCAAACATGTCGGTTTCCCCACGATGATTTCTTTCATCGTAAAGCGAGTGCAAATCCACACATAACTTGAAATTACAAGTCATTGGTGTGGGGCCGGATACGAACCAGGGTGCGTCTGGATGAAAAGTAGACATTGGAACCGCTGAACCACACTCGCTTAATTAAGTTTCATTAAACATATATTCGTTATTCTGGATATACTATTATATTTACGAATAAATACAGTTTTAATGGTTTCTTGACATTTTGTTTCATTCATTTTATACTAAGTATTAGTTAAATTTGTGTTACTGTTCTTCCAGTCAATCTGTGTGGCTCAGTGTACTTTAGTGTTTTCATTTTTTTTTCTGTACCATTCAGTGCACTAGTGTTATCAGTACCAGTTCTGTCTTGTTATATTATACATCACTTTTTTCTTATTATTCCGTGTCATTCAGTACACTCCCGTGTCACTTTTAATACGTTTTTTGACATATTTTGACGTGTTCCGTGTCAGCCAGTGTCACTGGTCTGTTTATAATCTCAAGGGTAAAGGTTAGACGTCCGACAAGGACGTCGCTTTCTGCGCGCACTGTCTCGCTCCATCGCACACCAACCTTCCGCGTTTGGTGGGTCTAGCGTGGACACGATTTTGAAAATTTAAGTCTAAATAAATATATTTAAATACAAAAAAATGCTAGAAATACTAAGCCTGTTTAAAAAGTTAAAAAACTTGTTTTGTAATTTGAAACGTGTCTGTAACTAACTGATTTGGTGTTTTTTTTGTCATTTTTAACACCTACAACACTACACGGAGAATCAAAGTTAAATGTACATTTAGATAGTGTATAAAATACATATATAGCCAACGTATATTATGTACGTCAAATAATTTCCGCATACACATAAATTAAATAACATTTTTGGCCTTAATGAATGAATAGAAGTGGATTTGAAAATATTTTCTCTAAATGTGGATTTAGAGAAAATATTTTCAAACAAGGCTTTACTTTCAGTTAAAATATAATAGTACTTGCATGAGTCCACACTAAGCACCCAGACACGCGAGGGTCAAGGCTTTACAATGGCCGAACCAATTTATTTAACCAACTAAAAAGCCTACGCGTAATTGACTTTTAATGAGAAGATATTTGAACCAACAAAAACTTTATGCGTTTATTGCAACAAAGCACAATACTTTACGAGTGCTTAATTTTACCAATGAGTTTTTGTATCGAATAAAAAAAGGTTTTATGCAAAGGTGGCTTTAAAAAATACAAAGCAGCAAACTTTTGGACCAGCTCTACATCTTGCATAAAAACTTTTTGTGCGATACATAAAAACTCGTTGGTTAAATATTTAAAATGTATGCAAGATAACAAAGAGTTTCAATGCAATTCGTTTAAATAAAACAATGGCCTAAAAGACAGATTTACCTTAACTATGAGTTTGAAAACAACTGCCTTTGATAATGTGTTGCTTTGTAGCAAGCGCCATACAAAAGACTTCAACGGGTGCCTTTTGCTACGCTTCCAAGTCTACAATATTACATTAATATAATATACAAAAAGAACACCAATATTAAGGTATCATTTAATAAATACGTGTTGCAATATGTAGCATGTGATTATGTTTTTATTTTCACTTTTCAGAATAGTTAAAATGCCGTAGAAAAGATTTCAACGGGTTCTTTTTGCTACGCGGATCTGTACTAAATGCATATTGTGTATATTGCTTCTCTTTTTTATAAAGTAGTTAGATTCAAAATAAAAGTTACTGATTCTTCTTGTAAGAATCATTTTGATATTTGCTAATTGACTCTACAATTAATTTCGTTTTATTTGGACAATTGCCGTTTCAATCGGCATTGTAGATAACGGTCCAAATAAAGAAAAATAGTAACGAAAGAAATTAAACGCTGGAAAGATTTTGTCAGTTATCTAAAAGATATAAAAAATGAAGTCTAGACAAAAAACGTAAAGCACAACCACTGAAAAAGTTATAAGTTTTGTAACAAATAAACGGTAACGATTTACAATCGACATGTACCAAGGGGCTACTACAGGAATGAAACGTAATTCATTATGGAGCAATTATTGTTTTGATCATGATTATTTTAAAAACACGTGTACATAAAAAATTACACACAAAACAGTGTGTGTAGGTTGTAAAAAATAAGCTTGTTAAAATGGTAATTACCCCCTAACATCAAGAATAATGCCATACTTATACCTATGTATGTAACTGCTTATACCTATCATAAAAACTTGTCTATTAGCTCCTGCTCAGGTGTCTTTTATATAATATTACATAGGTAAAGTAGAAAACAATGTTAATTCTATCTTGTACCAGTTTCTATTGTTAGCCCCAGTTTGGATGTTATCTAAAGATTGGAATTGGAACAATTAAAAGGACAAATCGTGATCCATCTCAAGTCGTGTACTTGTACAAAATAACGAAACACGCAATGGATTCAAACCAGATCAAAGTTATATGCTATACTAGGTTACTGGTGATAGGGCAAAACTAATAGCGCATATGTATAACTAGTTGGTGCTCGCGGCTTCGCTCGCATTAAGAAGTAAAACTAGCATCCCCTATTTCACCCCTTTAAATGTGGCATTTTTAGCGGATGCCTACGTCATAACATCTGCTTGCCAAATTGTAACTTGCACTTAAGTAATTCGCCAGTACTGAAAAATAAACGCACGCAAATATTTAATGATTGTGCATTATCAGTCTAGATTCGTTTTATAATTCATATAAGCGTTTGTGTTACTTAAACTTCGAATAAAGGTTCTCCAGATGTAACTGTAAGTTTATTTTATTTTTACCCGGACCATATTTATTTATTTTATTCAAGCGTTTGCTTAGTGTGGGGCTAGATGGCGTTGTGTGCAATGTCCCGATTTTTTTTTTAATATTAGAAATTCATAAATAAAATACATTCATTTCGGGTTACTGAAACCCTGAGAGAGATACAAAACGCATGCACACGTTAAATGTTATGCAAAAAAATACTACTACAAGATTTTAGTAGAGCTGTATTAATCATTTAGAAAAAAGATCCTACAAAAAAAATGTCTTAACGAGATCATCTACTTCATTGTGCTCTGAACTGTAGGTATTTTAGATAACTAATACCTAGCAATAAAAAAATATCTATTGAAAATACCTAAGTCCTAGAGTTAGGTATCATTGTCCGATTCCAATACAGTTTTTCTCCGAAACCTTGAGAATAGTTTTAAATCGGTTCCTTATAGCTTTGTTTTTTATTGACTTCTACTTGTAGAAGTAATTAGTTTATCCAACATTTGTACACAAAAACTTAATTCTTAGCACTCGAAGGGAAAATTCTTGAAATTCGCGCCGACGCAAGAAAAACTATTCATCAATCAGAGTTTGTAATACGGTTTTTTGTGAAACTATTGAAAAAATGTTGTAAAACCCTTCGTCTCTCTTAGTCACAGAATTATGACGAATTTGTCGTCATTCTGGGTCTTATTATAAAACGTGATATAACTATTAGTCCAGGACTTAGACAAAAGACCAAGTCCGTTTCCGTTGTTCGATATTTGTCTGTCTACTGCATCGAGCTAGGATTATATATAAATCCTAGCTTAGCAATGATAACCAACGTTCCAATTTGAAGTTGACATGCTTGTATGTGATGTTTGAACAACAAGAACAGACTTTTTATTCTCAAAGTTCTAGACTAATATGTAAACCACGTTTTATAATAAGACAGAGACAGAAGAAGTAAATAACGACGTTATAAGTTCGAGTCCAACTAGTTTGTAAGTCATACCAACAAGTTGGTGTACAGTTAGACTAATATTTGCTTCCTTTTTGTTTACATAGGACCCTTCCGTTCCTTAAAACCTGTTCTATACCTGTTTTACTCACTTTGTAGAAGTACCACGTGTCATTTATTTGTTTCCACTGACCTATAGAAGCGTCCGTAGTTTACCTAGCGGAGGCAATCGTATGCGATTACCAATGTTAAGTAACTTTCGACGCGGTCAGTTCTTGGATGGGTGACCAAAAATTGGCATCTTTTCGTGGATCGGGTGACACGATAAATTGTAAGGTTCGGATGTTAACAATAGTATAGCAGTCACTAAGCCATGTCAGAGACCCTTAAGGCGGTTTTGAAAACTCTCGACATAATTGTCCACTCTCATACGAAGAAGAAATAATGACCTACATAGTGATAGAACTTGCTAGTTACTGTTTGCCACCTCATGAGTTCTGCATGTTTAATCATTGGTCGTGTCAGAGGCCAGAAAAGAGAAAATTGAGGCAAAGAATTTAAACCAATCTAAACATTAAGAAAGAAGCAGCTCTTTACTTACTAAGACTATTTATTTTTCTTTTTCGTTATGTCTACAGTTATTAAATTAAAAAGCCTTTTTGTGACCTAAAAATATATACATTTCGTTTTTTATTTACTTTATCATACGAGTTTTTGCGATACACACAAATAATAAAATACGTATATACATACTCATAGGTACATTTCTGATATATATTTTCGACTGACCATAACAAAATGTACCTATTATTATTAATACTCGTTATAGTACCCATGGAACGTTACAATAAAAAAGGTGTTAATTAAATATAGAGTCCATATATAAGCTAAGTCTTGCACTGATAGCAAAAGAAAAAGGTAACAAGCAATAAAAAGAATTGATTTCATCTAAATCTAGTGTGTCTAAATGTCAAGTTAGAGTTTGCGCACCCATCGCTCCGCAGTTCGATTAGTCACCAGACAATAATAAAGTTCAAATCGTTATTGGATAAATCACGGCACAGCATTACGTATCAACAATGAGGTTTAGCAAGGCTATGTAACATAGAACAATGCACACGCCTCTTTGCATCCCCCACTATAGTCTGTGGTAGACAACATTGCGTTTGACTGGCGGCAGCACTTTATATCGCATACCGAGTACTTACTTATATTTGGTTGCTTGTAAATGTTGGATACTATGGTAAATAGGTCCCAGCTGTCTGAACTTCTTCTTTTAATCGAATGAGAGTGGCCAACTCTGCTGTCGAGAGTTCTCAAACCGCCCAAGGGCCTCTGACATGGCGTAACGACTACAGTACTAGACTAACAGCCGGGAGCGACAATAATAAATAAAACCTACAGCTGTTAGAACTGCAATCATTGAACCATGTCGAAGGATGTTTAAGTGGTGTCAAAACTTTTGGATCCTGAGTTTGCCACATTCATACAAACTCACTATCATTATAAAGGACAAAAGTCTGTGTATTCTATTATTTGCTGCTCTGTTGGATAATATAAAGTTATATAAAGCCGGCAAAGGCAAAATAAGCCCATTACAATCCCGAAACAATGCGGACAAAATTGTCTATATTAAAAAAAAGATAAAAGATTTTTATTTGTATTCAGATAAACGGGATTAATTATGTACATTTTGGTCAGTGATAGTAATCACAGAAGACTGGTGCTTCTATGGATATGACAGTGGGCTCCGTTTTGAAGTCAAAATTTACTACCGCGAATAACGCTACGCGGTAAGTTTTAGTTCCATCTTTTTCCGCGTGTAAAGTTATTTTACGCGGACTCTAAAACCATCCTCATTGTTTAGCCACTTCGGTCAAAGGCGAATTTTTCTGACTCCGCCATCTTTTGTCCGATTCAATTCTTGTTTCAAGGCGAGATTTACGCGGAGATTTTTCTGATAACATTTTTGGACTTGCCTTGTACTTGGATCTAATTACCTAACAGGGAGCCTATGTAATTGGGATATGTATTGTTTGTTTTGTATTTACATACATAGAGTATGTATATGTAAATTGAAATACAGTGCAAACTGAATATAGCATCACTAAAGGGACCAAACATTTTTAACGTTATATCGAGTGTATACTGTATTAAAGTACACCATTTCTTAGAATTGATAGAGGAAGTAAAGTAGATACTCATTGTATAGATGTGGTATGTTTATATCGAAATATAAAGTTCAAACCAAATGTCTTCAAATCTAGATTGTATAGCTAGGCATACTACATCTTACAACTAAAGTGGTAAAACAAACACCAGAAGAGATGTAGTCAAAAGTAAGTAAATTAAAAAAAATTAAACATTAATATCAAATAAGTAAAATCGATTCCGTAGTATATTTGTTAAAACAAGATAAGTCCGTTAAGAAACCTCACTAATATATCTATACTTAATATTATAAAGCTGAAGAGTTTGTTTGTTTGTTTGAACGCGCTAATCTCAGGAACTACTGGTGCTAATGGGAAAATTATTTTTGTGTTGAATAGACCATTTACCGAGGAAGGCATTAGGGTATATAACATCACGCTGCAACTAATAGGCGCGAAGAAATAATGGAAAATGTGGAAAAAACGGGGAAAATTTTTCATCTTTGAGGGCTTCCGTTACGATTATACCACGCGGACGAAGTCACAGGCACAGCTAGTTGATGATAATTATGATGATGGAAAATGAATAGCATATAAGCCTGTGTAAGTGCCTTATTTATTAGCAGATACTTGTTTCGATTTATTACACTAGTAGGTAACAAAAACTTTATCTATCAATTGGTTAAAGCCTTCTTTGTCTGTAACTGTGTCACTAACATGCACCAAAGTTATTTGGTCTAAAAGTTCGACGTATCTAGATCTATTCAATTGCGAAAAAAATAATAACTAGTTTCTTACTAGCGGATTATATGCCAACACCTTACATGCTGTTTTAAACTTTATATGCTGACTTATAAGGTTGATTTTCTAAGGAGAGTTTGTGAAGTATTCGGCTGGCTGTATTATTACTGTATCTAAGCGCATGAAGCAATCTTGTATAGGTTAAATATGAAGCTTTGTTGAAAGAATTCGTTCAACTTAGACTTTATTGCTTTGGAATGATACTAAAACTGTTATTTCTAACGTTGGTATAGCCAAGTGTTGATGCCACGTGGACACACAAAGTTTGAGGAAAACAGTTTATTGCAAACATTAGACACAGTTTTCTTGCTAAAATACGGGAAAAACGAAACGGTTCTCCTTTAAAAAGAAGCAACGGGTTAAGTTAACTTAACGGGGTACAGTTTTCGGGGGTCCTAACTGTCATGACACAAAGGAATGTCTCTGTAAGCAAACGCAGCGGCGTTTGCGCATCCAATCCTTTAATTTTAACTTATTTACCTGAAAAAATAATGTTTTGTTGACGTTAGAGCCTTAAATGGTAAAACCTGTTTAGGCATTTTCAGGGAAAACACCCATTACACACCGAAGCAGGTGTCAACTTATTTGAGACCGATATGATTCATCAAACCAATTCAGCTCCCAATTCACAGCACATACATTACTCAGTGACTGCACGAAAGAGTTAACTGTTATTCTTACCTTCGTCGTTGAAGAAGCGATCCAATAAAAAAGACAGAAATCGGATTAACACTGCGGTGAGAACAGCACGAGCACTTTGTCTTTTCAAAAGTTCTTTAGGTATGGTAATTAGTGTTAATTAGCACAGGGGATGGAAATGTCCTAGTGGTGTTTTTTTTGTTGTTTTCGTGGTGCGGTGGCGCGGCGTGGGGCCGGCCGGTCAGCGCGCCGTGCAACGGTAAACTGGCTGCGCGGGCGCAGGCCTGTCTCAGGTCTCCCTCCAGCCCGCACGGTACCGTACACCGTCTTACCTCTTGCTAATATTTATTATGCTTTTATTGGCCTCCGTGTCTGTGTGCACACACACACAGATGTCGCTGTGCGGGTGTTGGAATAGGTAAAGTTATGCGTGCTTTGATCTTACGATTTGGTATGCGCGGCCGCACGTTGTTCGATCTATAGCTAGGTATAGCTGCATGGATTCTATAATATCTAGTCAATAATTTTAGTTTGGGTTTGTGCAACACACGTCGTGCGGGCTATCTAGGCTGCGACCGGTACAACGTACCGACAATGTATCAAAAGTATCTTCACTATGAGCTCATTGCTCAGTAGAATTGAAAATTCGTTCGCGATCACCGTAGTTGAAATGGCAGTGAATCTTTAGACGGGTGACTTGAATTTATTGAATATAAGATGTAGATGTGTCACAAATGAATATGAAATATGACTCATGATAAAAATTTGGCATTTACATGTAGGCGCTTCCGTGAGACGGATGACACGTTAAATTTTAGGTTGCTGCTAGCTGGGTTAAATCTTTTTTCTTTTATGTAGGTTTCTGATATTTATTTTGAATATCAGTCTAAACTAATCGGATTCCAGAAATTAGGTCAAATATAACACGCATGACTTTGACATCGCAGACTCCCTATCAAAAAAAGCTACCTCGCTACCCTCACATAAAGAACATAAAAAACAAAGGTGCTTTTCGATGCCTTTATTTGCAAGCCAGTTCCATTCCAATTCATGATGAGTAGGTATATCTTGTTAATATCTTTCGCTTGGTGTCTTCAAGCGATGGAACGGTTATCAAATGCCTGATCTACGATTTTCCGAACTAAGATAAATACTTGATAGTGGCGCCCTCAACCATTATTGTTTGAAAAACTGTTATTTCGTTAGTAAAACTTTCCCAAAAAGTATACATATTACAAAAACCCGTAACATTATTTTTCTAAAATAATAAATTTAATGAAAAAAAGTTTATTGCTTTATATTTGGTGATCATTGTACCTACAAACGTCAGGAAAAGGACAAATCAATTGAGCAAATACTAGAAGTGGCGCCGCAGCATTTTTTTTTAAACTTCGGGTTTGCACTTGGCCATAGTTTACCTGATAGCAAGCAAAGAATACTTACCCGATAAGAACCGATTCACTCTCGCTTTGAAGATCGCTTGATTATAGTGCGTGGGGAACAGAGAGTCACGCAGGGAGTTCCACAACCTTGCGGAACGAACAATAAAGGTAGAAGCGTACCGTTTCGTATTACGTACTGTTACGTATTTTCTCTTTGTGATATAAATAGTAACTTCAAAAACTACTCTGGACCAAAGCTATGAAATAAAGCGATACAATATTATAATAGTCTGCTTTTCATAAACATTGTTCGATACTAAGTGGACTGTGTGGGGTTGAATTTTATCGTAATAGAACTGATGCAAAGAGGGCAATCATAAAAGCATTCACCAACCTTTCATCCACGACGCTGCTTCTCCGGGGATAGCCTCCGTGATGCGCGACAGGCGAATGGTGCTGCACTTGCTCCTCTTCTGTATGAATTCTTTTGGTGTTCCAGAGTCACGGACTCAATTGACGCGCACGGCGCGATCTTGATATTTTGGAGAAGTTCTGGTGTGCCACGGGCACATCCACCGCGCACGGCGCGATCTTTTCTACTCCTCGAGTGCTGGTTTGTCACGGACACAACCACCGCGCACGGCGCGAGTTTCGCTACTCCCCGGTCTGCGACGCGCAGACTTCCAGTCGGCTCTTGCAATTCACAACTACCCTCAATTGCATCAAAATACTACTGTTAAAACCCAACAAACATTGTAGTTAGTCAACGGCCAAGTCACATAAAATTAACTATAATAATTAATAAATCGCAGTAAGGAACGGAATGAAATCTCTAGAAACTAATTCTAGAGATCTCATTACTTTTTAGAGATAAACAAGCAGCTCTATCGAGACTTAGCAATTTTTTACAGAATGTTTTTGGAGGGATTTCACTTCTTTTTGACAGGACGTGGACTAATATATAAGTATCTATATTTAATATTTTTATTTATTGAGTAGAATACAGTTATATATATAAGTATATAGAAAATTGAATGCAGTAGAAAGTTGGCTGAGGATGATGATGATTTTGTAAGATCCGATACATACCACCAGTTCTCATCATATTTAGTTCAAGCACCAACCCGCTATCTCTTATAGTTTTCGAGATCCCTTATGGTACTCTAAGGTCTGATGGCCAAAGTGATGGTGATACTCAGCCTTCGGCCTCGCATCCCGCTCATTTTGACGTCCCATGTAATTGCCCCAGTTACAGGACACTGTAATCTATACATATAGGTACATAATAAAGCTGAAGAGGGTCGAAAGACAACATGGAAGACATTAAAAAAAATGTTTGTAAATACTTATGTAGGTACCTTAAATTGATAGCAGAACAATTTCAAACAATTTCTAGAAATTGTGTCTGTTTATCTGTTTCCCTGTTTATCTGTGTCTTCGTTTATCTGGTTATTTAAACGCTCATCACGCAAACACGGCTGAAAGGTTCGTTATGTTATTTGTATGTTGGTAGTATCAGGTCCTTCATGAAATAATGTGAGCGAAGCCGCGGGCGTCTACTAGTTCAATAATAAAACTGTTGACTCAATAATAGCGAGACAAATAAAAATGTATTTAAAAGCTTATAGCACGAAACTACAATGATAAAAATATATTGACCCTTGCATTGAAGGTAAGAATGTTATGGAATTTAATTAGGGCTGTTTTATAACTTTTCTCGGATGATCCCAAATTACATTTCGCTAGGTAACTATCCCAAGAATCTAGAGCTAGTCTAGGGCCAGTACGCTCTGTTTTGAATTTCAATCCTGGGTACCACAATAATAGAAAGACAACAATTTCAGTAATCAATTATTATCAAATTATCTTGTTACAATACAATAACTA
Organism: Macaria notata; assembly: GCA_927399415.1. NCBI lineage: Eukaryota > Metazoa > Arthropoda > Insecta > Lepidoptera > Geometridae > Macaria > Macaria notata. The sequence continues at coordinate 10,033,816 of OV656746.1, read as the reverse complement.
TGACGATAAGTCATTATAATTATTATAAGTAGCGACAATGTATTGAAACTAAAAATTAAAGTTTCAGCATTTCAGCTACGGTGTCTACATCTATGTGATCTTTGAGAACTAAATTTTCATAACAAGTTGAAAGTCATACTAGGTAGATGGCGTTTGTGAGCAAAAAGCTCGCAAAACAAATAAACTTAACGTTTTGATAGTCTTTTGTTTAAGTTTAATTTTGAAATAAAAACAATCCTAAACGTGCAGAATTTTAATTTCACTGTAATATCAACTATTTTGTTGCCAATTTAACATTTTTAGATTAATCTGTTTCTCTGTGATTTTTTCAATCTGGCATCCCTGCCGGGTGTGTGAGCGACTTCGATTTGTGTATTTTGTAATATACTCGATTTTTGGTGTAAACAATGAGTTTTTTTAAACATTTAATTGTAAAATTGTGAAAAATAAATAATCTCGTTGCTAATGTCGTAGTTTAGGTGTTTTATATGCTTTTTAAATTGATGTGAGGTTCTCGTGCTTTGTCTTCGTGTGTGACAATATACTCAAAATGGCGCATCAACTAGCACCGTCTGTAAATTGTTCATTAGACGACATTGACCTCAGTGCTCTAAAGGTAAGCTTTTGAAGTCCACTATTTGTGTAAGACAGGTGTTCATAGATCTAGCAGCACCCGTGCTTTATCTCATGCCAAGAAACCTAAGAGAGGGCAATGATCTCACAGGGCGTGAATCATAAGTGAAGGTTCACTGAGAACTAAACTATACAATACATGACAATTTTAGTGTTAATCTCTGTTATTTCAGGATCCCGCTGGTATCTTTGAACTGATAGAAGTGGTCGGAAATGGCACCTACGGACAGGTGTACAAGGTATGTTTAATGGTCATTAATTTGAGCCACTGCAGGCTGCAGTAGATAGCTAAGTGTTTGTTGTGTTGCGCTGGTAGGTATATCTGTCTGTCCCATTTTACTATCTCAGAGATTGTATCTACTCATAATATGAAAGGAAATATGACACATATGTATGGATATTATGGTCTCCACATTCAACTGAAAAATACTAATAACTACATACAATGTAATGAAAAGTTCCCTAATTATTATTAAGTGTACAGAGTATGAATGTCATTGAACTTGATATGATCCCAGTGGCTGTCTAATATGCCTAATTGAAGTAAGATTTAAGTAGGTGGGTGTCACATCACTTGAACAAAGCTTTAATTATAGCCAGTTAGGAAAGTAGATATAGTTACATAGACTTATGCTACTCATACATAACTCATATATTATGTTAGTAATAACTGTTTGGGTTGAGAGATATCATGGCCTTTTTTTAAACTTGATAAGCCCACACTTGACTACAACTCCTGATGCTAAGCAATGTTGTAGTGTACCATCTAGCATGCTGGTTATATTCAAATTGTTGTACAGTTTTTAAATAGATACTATTCTGTGAAAAAAGTAACTCTTCAATAATTCACTTGAAAATCAATTTGAATCATTTGTTAGTCTGTCTCATTTGAATTAAGAGAAAACAGCTTATCAATGTTGTTGAAGGAATACTGACATTAATGATAATTCAACACTATTTAAGATTTACTAGTTACCAATACTTTTTTCCTGCTAAATATTTATTTATATACCTATTTAAACTCAGTAAAATCATTAACCTACTGTTTACCAAAGATAATGAAATTTATTTACTAAATCATTTTCCACACATAGCTAAATTATACAGATAAATCCATATCAATTATTTGTATACTGGAAATTGTCATATACATTTTCCAACATTTGCAAAGTCATAGATAGGTTTACCTACACAGGAAAGTAAAAATAATAGTGATTGTAAAAATAGGCAGCCATTTAATGTTTGTTCTCAATTTCTTGAAACTAATTGAGATAACTGCTTGACAGTAACTTACTTGCATTATGGAAAAAGATAAGCAATTTTTATCTAATTTATTTTGCAGCCAACTAATCAAATTGTTTCCAAGGTTTGCAAACCAATCAAGGTGATTTGACTATTGAGATAAACTGTTATTATTGCATTATGTTCCTCTACCATTGGATGTCTATGACTTTACTTATGTTGTTTAGGATGATGAAAAGTTGCCTATATCACTCTCGGACTATATCACATACCAATTTATTTATTTAATAATCAAAACAGCAGAAGCCAATTACATTAATTATTTAAAACAATACTTATTCTACAAACACATAATCAAATATAACTTAATAATAATCATCACAATATAGTCAAACAAGTCAAATTTATATATTATCTACATTAAAACATTGACACATTCATTCATTTCTTCTTTTAAATAATGCAGTTCCCTTACTCATATCATGGTGTGATAGAGTAGTAAACAATTCCTTTTCTCGTCTCAGTTCTGTTCCAACACTGCTCTGATCTCATTTGAGTACAATCTAAGTAACTGCTGTTTTTTGTGTTACTCCACAACCATACTCACCAAATTTGAATATTTTTGGGAACTGAACAAAACAAAGCCTATTTTATGAAGGAAAAAAGAAATTTTATATGTTTTTATTGGAAATAATTATAAAATAGAGCCCTTGTATAGTCCATTGATTGATATACTACTGAAAAAAAACATACAAATTTAAAATGTTATGTAAAAACAACTGAAATTAAAATGTTATGTCAAAATAAAACTAAATTAAAGAAGCATAGAGCAGAATTCATACTTATTCTGAAATGGCTTAAGACCTTCATTGCATAACTGTTTAGTTTATCTATGTTACAGTGACTGGCCAGTTACATAGTGAGAGTTAATTGTTTTTAATTTGTTTAATGCTAATTGGGAACTTCATAGTGAGTGCTACATAATGCAGAAGCAATGAGTTTGAGCAGTCTTGCACAAGTGTAGCTTTTATTGTTTGCTTAGTGTGGGGCTAGATGGCGCTGTGTGCAATGTCCCAAAATATTTATTTATTTATTTTATAGGTTTACTATGAATTGTATGGCTTATTTTGAAAACTGATTTTTTTGGGGCCCTGCTTATTGAATTTATAAATTTTGCTTTATTAACTGTGCTCTGCAGTTTCTCCCTCTCAATACTTAAGACTTTTTTGTACCTAATACTGGTTTGCACTTGACCATAGTTTGATGGTAAGCTATTGCTATGACCCAAGATGGAGTGAGACTGACTGCAGTGATGCTTAACATCTGGCAAGCTGTAGATAAACAGTGACTGAATTTTTTTTATCAAATATTATCTCTATGGAAATGCAGTTCAAAGCTAATTTGTAATTGGTAAATACAGTCTATTGTAAACTGGAATTACCATTTAGCATCAGGTAAATTGAGGAGAGCCATAATGATATTTAATTACAAAATTACAAGAGAACTTGTATATATTTGCAAAATAAGTAAAAAAAGTACTTACTAAGTGCTATTTAACATTATCTATTAGATTTTTTGAAGTTTAAGCTATCAGTATAAGGAGACCATAATATTGTCATAAAATTTTTCATATAGGTACCTACTTTTAAAATGTATATGGTATCCGTTACAATCAGTTATGTGTGTCAATGGTTACAAGTGATGACGGAAATCACTATAGACTTTAAGTTATACTGTCATTAAAATATCAATTATGTTAGCTGATTAGATAGATGATCCTTATTTTGTCTAATTGATTAATGTGAGAAAAGTAAACAATGAACTAATAATTTCTTAAATCATCAATACCTTTTATAATTAAGGTTCCTTATTTCAAGTTTTTCACCATCACTATAAAGACAAAAGCATCTATAAGTTTTTAAATTAATTACCAGATACATCAAGTAATCTTCTTGCTGCCTACATAGCCTTGCCTGTTAGCTTAGTTGGTAGTGGCTCTGCCTTCTAATCTAGGGTTGCGGGTTCGATTCCCGCAAGACACAAGTAATTATTAATTTTAAAATTTATAATTATTTGGTTTGGTTGTTTCTATGTATAATGAGTATGTATTAGAAAAGTATATAAGTATTATATCCATTATCTAGTTTCCCACGACACAAACATATGCTTAGTGTGGGGCTAGATGGTGCTGTGTTCAATGTCAAGGGATATTCATTTTTATTTACTTGTAGGGTCGCCACACAAAGACCGGCCAGCTCGCCGCCATTAAAGTCATGGACGTCACACAGGACGAAGAAGAAGAGATAAAACTGGAGATCAACGTTCTGAAGAAGTACTCCAACCACCGCAACATCGCCACATACTATGGTGCCTTCATCAAGAAGAGTCCTCCGGGGAAGGATGACCAGCTCTGGCTGGTTATGGAGTATTGTGGGGCTGGTAGGTGGTACTTTTTATTCTTCTTCTTCTTATTGAATGAGAGTGGCCAACTCTGATGTCAAGAGTTTATCACGCTGCCCAACCCCCTTAGACAAAAGCCATGTCAGAGGCCTTCAGCCCCCTTAGACAAGAGGCGTATTTTAGTGAGTGTACTGTCGCTCGCTTATAGAATAGAAATACCAATGTATGGGAGTGACGTAGCATGTCAATTGTCGTGATGTCACTCCCATACATTGCTCTTTCTATTCTATAAGTGAGTGACAGTACACTCACTAAAATACACCTCTTGTCTAAGGGGGCTGAAGGCCTCTGACATGGCTTAACGACTGCCGTACCAGACAAACAGCCGGGACCTACAATTTAACGTGTCATCCGACCCACGGAAACGCCCAAAACGGAATACCACTTTTTGGTCACCCACATACTGACTGCGTCGACAGTAGCTTAACATTGGTAATCACAAGCGATTCCCTCTGCTAGGTGAGCTACGGGTGCTTCTTTTTTTATTTATAGTATTGTATGACCATCTCCCAATCATCTATCAATCACAGAATGTACTCTTTTGAAATAGCATTATGTCATCAAAATATAGTACTATTGTTATTGTTGCTAAAGATAATATAGCTATTGTATCTATTCAGTTATTATTCTACGAGTATAGTACAAGTATAACAAGCAACCAAGAAAAAATCTGATCAATCTAGCTAGGTGTTAGATGATTTGATTCTCCACTAATTTTATAGCCCTACAATTAGATTTTTTCCTAAATTATCTTATTATTACTAGCATACTATTACATAGGAACCTGTATATTAATCCAGTGTACAATCTGACTCCATATCAAATTTCATTCAAGTTAGTTCAGCTGTTTATGTGTGAACAAAACACTTAAAAATACACACACATGTGTGCGGTCAGGATAGAAACAAGACTTTTGAAAATATGAATTATATAAGAAATTACCTTTTTTCTAGGTTCTGTGACTGACTTGGTGAAGTCAACAAAGGGCCAGTCGCTGAAGGAGGAGTGGATATCGTACATCTGCCGAGAAATCCTGCGCGGTCTCAGCTACTTACACTCCAATAAAGTTATCCACAGGGATATTAAGGGACAAAATGTCTTGCTCACGGACAATGCTGAAGTAAAACTTGGTAAGTGTGAGAATTTGTGCAGTCTGTGTTAGAAAATATCCAAGGACATGTGTCTTCCGTGGAAAGCCCTGGGCAACCACCACGATGTATCTGCCTGAGAGAACTCCCCTAACGAATTAATTTTGCAGGGGAGTCACAACCCTCAGTCATGAGGAAATACGACTCAAGACGTGAGTGTTAGAAAATAAGAATACATTTTCAAAATATAATGTATGTCTGTCTATATTATGTCATTGTGTACTTAATTCTTATTTTCTGTACCAGTTATAACCTGCTGTACATCAGAGTTATAAATTCTGTCAGACAATATGAGAGAATTCACATTATTTTCACTAGAGTACCAAAAACTAAATACCATTGTTCATTAACAACTAGAATCTACAAAGAACATTAGTTCAATGTGTGAATTGATTTGATGCTCTGTGTACAACATTGGTAATTTGACGGGCGTAAAAAAAATTTAGGTATTCAAATGATTAGGTGATCAGTGTAGTTTTTCATTCATCTTCAAAACTATCATTGTAATAAACTACCTGAATCAAGTTATTTCGGCATAAGCCTGAATTAAATTAGTTCATATACTTCTCTGCCTGATATAATAATAATAAATAAATATTCCGGGATATTGCACACAGCGCCATCTAGCCCCACACTGACCAACCATTCCTCCGCAGTTGACTTTGGAGTGTCAGCGCAACTGGACCGCACGATCGGCAGGAGGAACACGTTCATCGGCACTCCGTACTGGATGGCGCCGGAAGTGATAGCTTGCGACGAGAACCCCGACGCGACGTACGACAACCGCTCAGACCTGTGGTCGCTGGGCATCACGGCGCTGGAGATGGCGGAGAGCCAGCCCCCGCTCTGCGACCTGCACCCCATGCGCGCGCTCTTCCTCATTCCAAGGTAACTGTGGCTTTAGTCTTTCTTATACCAAAGGTAAGGTTTAAGGTATGGGTCTTTCATATCCAAAAGTAAATTGTGAGAAAATGTTGACTATTATCTGAGAACCTTAAGAAAATCATCTAAGAACCTGTACTCAGAGATAGTAGCAAAATTGGAAAAGCTTAGTGTCCTTATAGGAGTATAGGAGCCCCGCTCTGTGACCTGCACCCCAAATATGCTCTCTTCCTCATTCCAAGGTAATTGTCGCCTTAGTCTTTCTTATTCCAAAGAAGCAGAACTCAGTCAGTGAGAGAAAGCTGCCTAGAACCTTAAAGGCTTTGCTTATTTCGAAGACAGTACCAAAGATACTAGCAGTGTCTTAACAGGAGTGTATACTGACGAAACATGTCTATAAAAGTGTCAAGATACATCTAGAGTGACTCTAGAAGTGATCGCTTGCGACTAGAACCCTGATGCGACGTACGACAACCTGCACCCCATGCGCGCTCTCTTCCTCATTCCAAGGTCATTGTCGCCTAGTTATAAAGCCGCTTAATATCAACTTGTCAAATTAATTGTATATTAAGTGTTTTCTTGTGTAAATTAACATAAAAAGACCAATAAGTTATCAATGGTCCAAATCCAAGATGTTAATATTTTGCCAAATAATTGATGATATTAATCTGTTTTGTTACAATTTTTCTTTGTTAACAAACACAGAATACTGACTCTATTTTCCTTGATTTACAATTTAAGGATGTTCAGTCGAAAATTGACTGATTTATTTTTAAACATGTTTCTTCATCTTTTTCCAGGAACCCGCCGCCCCGGCTGAAGTCCAAGAAGTGGGCCAAGAAGTTCCACAGCTTTATCGAGACCGTGCTGGTGAAGGACTACCACCAGCGGCCCTACACTGAACAGCTGCTCAAGCACTCCTTCATCAGGTACATTTAACTTTCTTGTGTATACTGTATTCACTATTTTGTCGCAGTAATTAATTTTGTCTCTCGTCTCTTTAACTGTTGTCCCACTTTCAATATCTCGATTTTGATACTATGATAAGTATGTATGTGATTATGTATCCTTTTTTAATTATTCGTAAAATATTAAGGCTCTCTTGTTTTGAAACTGTAATTTCAAAGAAAAGGTTTAAATCCTCAGCTCATAATAATATTTGGATCGTAACAATACTATATAATCTATGTTCTTCACATTTGGGTGTTACGGTCTGATAGCATGCTACATGTACACCTTTGTTGATTTGATGTGAAATATGTACATGAAGATCTATTTTACACCAAAGCATCATAGATGTCCTTGGATAAGGAGGGTATACATACGTGCATGTAGAAGATCTTTGATTTCAGGGCTCCATTCTAAATCCATCGAATCCATCATTCCAGAGACCAACCAACAGAGCGGCAAGTGCGGATACAGCTCAAAGACCACATAGACAGATGCAAGAAGAGAAAGCAGGACAACTCCGTGCGGGAGGAGATCTACAAGTACTCGGGCTCCGAGGGGGAGGAGGAGGAGCAGGGGCCCGGGGAGCCCTCCTCCATCGTGCACAACGCGCCCGGGCAGGGCGGGGACACGCTGCGCAGGAACTTCCAGCAGATACAGGAGGGGCCCAGGTAGGTACAACACTAGTACACACACCAACACTACTCTGCAAGGGAGGAGGTCTACAAGTACTCGGGCTCTGAGGGGGAGTAGGAGGAGCAGGGGCCCGGGGAGCCCTCCTCCATCGTGCACAACGTGCCCGGGCAGGGCGGGGATACGCTGCGCAGGAACTTCCAGCAGATACAGGGGGGGGGGCCAGGTAGGTACAACACTAGTACACGCACCAACACTACTCTGCAAGGGAGGAGATCTACAAGTACTCGGGCTCCGAGGGGGAGTAGGAGGAGCAGGGGCCCGGGGAGCCCTTCTCCATCGTGCACAACGTGCCCGGGCAGGGCGGGGACACGCTGCGCAGGAACTTCCAGCAGATACAGGAGGGGCCCAGGTAGGTACAACACTAGTACACGCACCAACACTACTCTATGTTTACTACTATGCTCTTTTAATGCCTTTTCATTAGACTTAGGTTTAGATTGGATATTCTGACCACCAGAAATAAATTCGTCCATCAAAGATGGTTCCAAAGACACAGAAGCTCTATCATTCTGTGATTAGCAATTACCTTACTAATCGGTTTTCATGACAAGATGTTATCCCAGATTTAGTGAACTATCGTGAGCTGATACTACTATTTCGATCCATAAGGAAAAAATAGGATTAAAAAATTTAAATCGATGGCCAAATGAAATTAAATATGTTACCTACCAAATGTGTCTTCTACAATAATTTACCAAAATGGGTAATGTCTACACGGTAAAAATAAAAGTAAATCAATAAAATAAGTGACTTTCAAATTGAATCAGAAATTTTACTGATGTCACGTTAAAGCGACATCTGTTATTTTAACTACATTTATTTTGCTTTTAAAATATTTACCCACTATAAGTCACACTAAATATACATATATTATGTGACGTTAACCACCAAGTCTATCCTCAGTGTTCCATATAACACTAGCATACTATACTTGTGTTACTTTCTTAGCGGATGCCTACGTTAAAACATCTACCTTCATTCCAAATCTCAGTCCGATGCGTCCAGTGGTTTGGGCTGTGCGTTGATAGATCACTAGGATATCAATCAGTCAGTCACCTTTGAGTTTTATATATATATATATTAACCGTGTGTCTGTGTGTACAGGCAGCCTGAGCCGCAGCCGCAGCCGCCGCCCAAGCGCAGCAGCAAGCGAGAAGAACGGGAGGAGATTCCAGGTAACGCAGCTAGTTATATTCAACTGTAGATAATTTAAAAAAACCCGTGGTACAGAATCTTATACGAAATTCTGTATTGTTAAAGTAGAAAAAGTAAACGCAACTGCTGTCTTTGATCGCAATACATAGAGGATATGTTTTTTACTCTGTTTTTTTTTTGTATTGTTTTATGTGTGGTGTTTCAATAAAGTGTATTTATCTATCTATCGAAACATTAAGGAAGAGGGATACCTAACTTATGAATTTGAAATTATCAAATTAATAAATATTTTGCTTTAAAATTGACAATTTATAACTCGTTTAATTACTAATGTTTAAAAAAATGGTTTTTAGATTTTGCGTGAGCAAATTGTTAAGCTAAGACACAGCCACAGTGTCGTTAGACAAATGGTGTAATAGAAAAACAATTATAATAGTAGTTTATGCAACTGTCATATAATGAAGAGTTTCATAATAGTAACGAGTGTTTTAATACCCGTGTTATCAGGTTGGTCGCGCTTTATTGATGTTATAATGAGCTATTACGATATCGATGTGGATATTATAGCATCATGTGAAATTGCTTAAATTGAGTATTTTGTTGTCTGCGCTATAACAGTAGTAATTATAAGTCAAGTATTGGAAACATAAGTAGAATGTTACAACATTAGTGTAGATAAAGTAATATAAGTAATCGAAGTTTCTATTATCATGTGCATACGTTCCCCGCAGAGCCAGGTCCGCCGGCGCGACCCTCCATTCCACAAAGACTGATCGTAGTGCCCGACCCACAGGTGCAACAGCCTAATAGGTATAGGTATGTATATTTTTAAATAATTACTCGCTAAATTAATAAATTAATACTTTACTGACTATAACTGTTCAAACTGTCATATTTTTTTATGGTTGCGATTTCTATAGAAAACCTGCTAAGACAAAAGAGCTGGAAATCAAGTTAATATCTTCAGTTTCTATACTGTTGTGTTATCACTTAGAAAATACTGTTACTGTAGTCTTATATTATGAGTGAGGCCTATACCCAGCAGTGGGATGAAACCGGCTGTGGATGATGATGGTGATCATTCGGAAGTTGTTTATGGTGTTTAAATTGTAAGTCAGATTAGTTTGGCCCATCATAACTAGATGGCGCCACTTGTTAGTTTAAGTCACACAAAACATATTTTTTGGAGTGTTTGTAATATTTTTAAGTTTGGTTTGAATAAATGCCTCGAAACGTTCCGGGTTTGGTTCCAAATCACTCCCAGACTTAGTAGACCCCATGACATAAAAGGTCCTATCGGAGTCGGAACGATTTTTGGTGCGATTCGCACATGCACACTGGGGAAGTTAGTGATGGATATCAGTGATAAATGACAGCAAGGTGACGCAGTATCAGCAAGGTGGCGCAGTACAAGCAAGGTGACGCAGTATCAGGAAGGTGGCGCAGCAACAGCAAGGTGACGCAGTGTTCCAGCCATGCAAGATCGTCGTGTGGAAGCAGTACAAGTGGAGCCATCTAGTGGACTACGGCAACTCAGGCTATTGGACAAGTGGTAAAGTTCCGGATTAAACTGTGAGTACTGTTCAAGTTATTATACAGAGATTCAAGACTTAGAAAATTTAAAGTAATGCATGGACTTGTAAAATTTTGAAGTGTAGCTCAGGACTTAGAATAATTTCGATAAAAACGAGGGAACGGGGAACCTATGCCCGATTTCCGAGCGAGCAGATACAAGTCCCAAACACTTAGAAAAATTTGCACAAAAAGCCATCGACTTAGAAAAATCGTGGCAACGTCATATTGACTTAGAAAATTATTGAGCATTACTTTAAAATTAAAAACAGACTCACACGTTTATCAAAATGGAAGGCGATATACGAGTTTTAGAAGACATGAAAAATCAAATTGAAAGAGGAAGATCAAACTTTAGAAAATCACCAAAGGAAAGAATTACGGAACAATACATAATAGCAAGATTGGAAGGCTTAGATGAGTTAATAGACAAGTTTTCGAAGAAGCATGAACAAATATTATCGAGTTACAAAAAGGAAGTTTTGGAAAGAAGCAGTTACATTGAAAACGACACATACAATCTCGGATATGAAACCTATCTCATGTATAAAGGGGAGCTGAAGATGGCGTTGGAGTCTTTCAGACCAAGAAACAAGGAGTCTAGTTCGTCCGTCTCAACTGTCATAAAACAGGAGTCGTTGAGGTTACCGAGTATTTCCATCCCGGTGTTTAACGGAGAATACTCCGAGTGGCCGACTTTTAAGGATTTGTTTTGCTCGTTAGTACATAACAACTCGGCCCTCGATGATGTTCAACGGCTACATTATTTAAAAACGCAAGTGAGAGGCGAAGCTGAGAAAATCATTAAGCATATTCCGATAACACAGGCCAATTATAAAAAATGTTGGGATTTGTTATCAGATAGGTTCGATAACAAAAGATATATGTCAAGCTGTATTTTAAAACGTCTTTTTGAACAGAAATCCATGAATTGTGAATCGTCTCGATCTTTGAAAGAGCTTCTCGATACCACATCCGATTGTATGCACGAATTGTCTAACTTAGGTATTAATGTATCAACATGGGACATTATTGTCATATATATTGTAACCTTGAAGTTGGACGTTGAAACGCGTAAGCAATGGGAATTACAGGTAAATTCGTCAGATGAAGATTTACCCTCGTTTGATAACTTAAAAAAGTTTCTCGAGTCTCGGTTTCGTGCGTTAGAATGTGTAGAGCCAACGAAAAATAAACCTAAGCCTAACCAGAACAACGTATCCAAAGTCTTTCATGTCACAACTAGTTCGAATATGTCATGTCCACACTGCCAGGAATCACACAAATTATATTCCTGTGGTAAGTTTGCCAAATTAGATCTTAGTAACCGGCAAGTTATAGTGAAGTCTCTGAAGCTTTGCTATAATTGTCTTGGCAGCGGTCACACAGGAAAATTCTGTCGTTTATCCACCAAATGTCGTATATGCAATAGAAAGCATCATACACTTCTCCATGGGAAAGCTAACCCACTCACAGTGGCAGCAGACACTGTGTCAGGGAAAGAGTGCAATCACCCGGAATCATCTGTTGAGATGAGGGAGGCCAACGTAGCTTCACATGTTATGACAGGAAAGGTCCTCGAGCAGGCCTTATTACCCACGGCTTTAATTAATGCCGAGTCAAAACATGGACACCTTCAGTTACTGAGAGCCTTGATGGACCAAGGGTCCAAAGCGTCTTTCATTACTGAAGCAGCCGTAAAGTTGTTACGGCTGACTAAGATAGCGGTAAATACCAAAATATCCGGTTTAGGTGGCGGTCTGAGTGGTCTAACCTCGAAGGCGATGGTTATGCTACACATTCGATCACTCAATGATCCCACTTTTAAACTGCTAGTGCAAGCATACGTGCTCAACACTGTAACGTCCGTGCTTCCCGAAAAGGAGGTCGGTCTCCCAGATTGGGCGGAATTATCTAACCTGGACTTAGCGGATCCACAATACAATACACCTAATAAGATTGATATCTTATTAGGTTCCAAGGTGTACAGTCGTCTCCTGAAAGCGGGTTTAATTAAAAAGCCCGACGGTTCAATGATTGCGCAGGAGACACACCTCGGATGGATTATATCGGGTGAAGTAAATGGCCAGGATGACAATAATCAAAATTGTCATAACGTGACTATGAACTTCCATGTAAATTTGGAAGAGAATGCGTTCCTGAAAAAGTTTCGGGAACTAGAAACGCAACCTAGTTCGTTAACAACTAAAGTGTTAACCTCCGAAGAACAAAATTGTGAGAAGGTCTTCCAACAAGTGACTCTCAGAGACGAGTCTGCTCGATATGAAGTACACTTACCTTTGAAACCTGAAGTAGAACCTGATTACGATAATACGCGTGCAGTTGCTGTGAAGAATTTAAGTATGGAAAAGGAATTAGACAGCAATGCACTGCCCAAAGAAGGTTGTGCTCAGGTTCTAAAAGAATATGTCGAGCTTGAGCACACGGATGAAGTTCCAGCTTCAGAGTCTGAACGTGACGTGGGTAAAGTTTGGTTGCCGCCAGAAACTGAAGCCGAGATGACGTATAAGCAGATTAAAGAGTTACTCGAAAAGGGAGGTTCCATATTGCAAAAATGGGCTAGCAAGCGTGCAGAGTTGCTAGAAAGGATCAAAGAGAAGTCGACAGCGGACAGAGAATTTGGAGACGAAGAGATTAAAGTGTTAGGTCTCTTGTGGAATCGCCGAACCGATGAATTTGATTTTAGAATCAAATTATTGTTCGATTCATCTGTGCCGTCGAGTGATCATTCAAGCCGATGGAAAACGTTTGTGGCTAACCGTACTTCCGAAATACTAAATCTTTTAGATACTTCATATATACAGTCCACACAGAATCCCGCCGACTGTGCGTTGCGTGGGATTGCTCCTGAGTTAATTGAAAACAAGTTGTGGAAGTACGGTCCAGAAGATATTTGCAAGCCACAAACGATCAGTCCAAGAACAGACCAAACAGATTTGGGAGAAAAGATAAAGATCTCAGAAAGAGAAGGCTCATGCTGTTCGATCCCAACTTTGGAATCGAACTCCGTTCTTTGACAAGGATGGAATGTTGAAAGTTGGGGGTAGAATGGAAAGGTCAAACTTACCGGATCATTACAAGCATCCCATGATCATTAGTGGAGATTCACATTTAGCAAAACTCATCATGGCAGATGCACCAGAATGAACTTGGAAAGAAAACTCAACCTTGACATACGAAGAAGTGGCTATAGTTATAGCGCAAATTGAGGCCTGCCTCAATTCTCGGCCTTTATCACAGGCAAGTACCGATCATGATGATCCGACTTCATTGACCCCGGGTCATTTTCGAAAAGCACCAGTAACCGTACCGGATCAGAACTACGAAGACATCAAAATAACAGGATTACGGCGTTGGCAACTTACCCAAAGAATGATAAAACATTTTTGGCGGAGATGATCTCGCGAGTATTTAACTCATTTCTTCCAACGTTACAATTGGAAAACTCGCACACCTGAACCAAAGGTTGGCGACGATGTTCTGGTTAAGGAGGATCACTTACCTCCCACGAAATGGCTCTGCGGTCGTATAGTAGCAGTTCACCCGGGACAGGATAATATCTGTAGAGTAGTATCTTTAAAGCATAAAAGTTCCGTGATTCAACGGCCAACTTCAAAAATTTGTCCAAATTTGTCCTTTACCCATAACCCTCAACTAATTGCAATGTAAATAGATGTTTAGCAATTTAAAGTTAATTATAGAAGGACCATCGGTCCTTCCGGGGGCGGTATGTTTAAATTGTAAGTCAGATTAGTTTGGCCCATCATAACTAGATGGCGCCACTTGTTAGTTTAAGTCACACAAAACATATTTTTTGGAGTGTTTGTAATATTTTTAAGTTTGGTTTGAATAAATGCCTCGAAACGTTCCGGGTTTGGTTCCAAATCACTCCCAGACTTAGTAGACCCCATGACAATGGTCATAATAATGTCATTATTGTTAAAGATCTTTTGTTTCTGTATTCTATTAATACCATTATGACCTAATATAAATAATTATTAGCGAATTTGACATATCTTCTTCTTCTTATCGAATAAGAGTGGCCAACTCTGGTGTCGAAAGTTTATCAAGGCGTCCTAAGAGCCTCTGACATGGCTTAACGACTGCCGTACTCGCCAAACTACCGGGACCTACAATTTAACGTGTCATCCGACCCATGGAAGCGCCCAAAATGGAATGCCGTATCCGTTCTGGGTACTAGTACCCATGATGCAAACCTAAGCTTAGTATGGGGCTAGATGGCGCTGTGTGATATGTCCTGAAATATTTATTTTTTATTTATTCGGTGTCGTAGGCCTCTGCCCCCGACGCCCAAGTCGTCGGGCTCGTCCAACAGCTCGGGCTCCAACAATGGCACGCCCCCCGCGGGCGGGCCGCAGCCCCCGCAGCGCAACCAGCACCAGCTCTTCAAGCCCATGGCAAGTACACACACACACACATGCATATTGTAATACAAATACACACACGTATGTACGTAGACTTTAGTGCAAGTACATACACGTACACATGTGCTATGTTACAAGTACACAGATTGTAAAACAAGTACACAATTCTTACCTACACAGCCAACAATAAGAAGACTAGAGAATGTACATGTACACATACTTACAAATGGACTTACTGTGGTAGGAGATGTGTACACTTTACTTTACTTTACAAAAGTGGATTTAGTACAATCAACTCTTATTTGATGCGCAGTTACTCGTAACCATATATATAGAAATTTATTGCGTTCAGTCACTATTTCTGTATATTTTTTTATAATATCTCATTTAAACAGAACTATTTTACAATTCTGTAAAAAAATAAGCAAGTAATACACGCACACTTTTAATTAAGTATATAAGAATGTGAAAATCATAGTCAGATTTAATAAGTACTATTTTAGGAGTGTGTCAAAAATAACAATATAAACTTTGCTACTTTGATCCGCTAATCAAGTAGACAGCTTCATTAATTTATTGATGAGTAGAAAGCAACTTATAGAAATATATTGCTTGAATATACTGAGACAGCCAAGATGCGGTAATTATTAATTAATATAAAAAACCCCTTAGTAAAGATACAACTTCTGTTGACGAAATTTTATTCGCATGCTACATTTCTTTTATGCAAAATTGGCTCATGGTTGCCCACTATTCGCCGGATGTTAAGCTATGTTGTCTTCTAATTCAACGTTGCCCGAACATTGATTGTATTGACAAGGGTTGGAATTGAATCGGGGTACGTCCGATGTAAGGCGAATGCACTTACTAAAACGCCATCCCCTTGTATTTTTTTCAACAATTTATAGATTTTTATCTGTTTATCGGTTTCTGTTTAACTGTTTATTAAAACGCTCATCATGCAAAAACGGCTGAATGGATCTTCATGATTTTGGTATGTAGGTAGTATGATGTCCCGGAAGTGTCATAGACTACTTTTATCCCGAAATAACGCGAGCGAAGCCGCGGGTTTCCATTAGTTTCTAATTAGAATGTGATAATTCTCTTTCTTAGATTCTTAGAATATTTAATTACATGTAACAGCCTCAGTATATTCAAGCCCTCGTACCTCCACTCTCGCAGCTACTGTACCTTCTGTCCGAGTTTATTTGGCCCCGTGTGAATTGTTTAATTTATCTGCTTTTTCTGTTTATTTCCATGTGACACGCTGTTAACTTTATTTGCACTTCCATGCAGATACCGCCGCGCCGCCCCGAGGTTTGTATTCCACTCGCCCTCTTACACCAGCTCACATAATAACCCTTTCATGAAGTAGATAGAAGTATTTACTTTATCGATAGAAAACTACAAAAAAGAAAAAAAAGTTTATAATTGGCAACGCATAAACTACGCGGGACTTAAAATACATATTTTTATGTTATAGAACATTTACTTATACCTTCCATAAATTGTAATATGATCAACGAATTTCAAATAACTTCAGAGGATTCTTTAGAAAATCATTTCCTACTCGTATTCTGTTGCAGTATTAATGGTTTAGCATTACCAAAAACGCCATTCCTGTCAATCACGCGAGGCTACCCACAAAATTATTCGAAAATGTAGTTTTTTAAACTTGCGCTGACGATAGTTTTACCCATATAGACCCATTAGAAACATACTGGGAGATGACTCTGGCCTCGTAACACAGCCTAACGGCTACCACGAAGTCATAGGATTCGAAACATTTTGTGACAAAATTTCTTTGGCAAATAATTGAATTTGTATTTGCATATGATTAATGTCAAACCAGTAGGCAATTAGCTATATGTAGTAAGTGCTATGTATTGTGGTTTCAGGACTTGGACAAGCTGGCGGCGCAGTTGAACGAGCTGGGCGTGGTGAACGCCAATGAGCCGCCCAACCGACCGCCGCGCGCGCCAACCAACGGACAGGGTGAGGGAACGCGCTGTATTGTTACAGTTTCGGGACATATCCATACTTCGTAGTATATATATGTCACTGAAAAATAACAAGATCCGTACGTTTATAAATTTCCTAGGCAATTCATAAACCTTCGTAAAATTATAAACGGGAGTTTTTCCTAACTTATTATTTTACGCGTGAGTTCGGTAAGTTTATCAATCAGCGAAAATGTGGGCGTAAAATAATACAATTTATCTCCCGTTTAAAATTTTACGAAGGTTTATAAATTGCCTAGGAAATTTATAAACGTACGGATCTTGTTATTTCGGTGACATATATAACTGTGTGTGATGAGTTGTGTTCTAGTCAGAGACAGAAATACGCAGGTAAACCACAAAGATTGTTCGTGTATCGTGAAGGGATGGTTCGCCTCAAATTAGACCTCACAATATCTCGCTATAACACTAGTCAGTACTTTATTACGTGTGTCAAATGTTAACTTGAAGACTAGACGGTTGTGTATTTCTGTAGCCATTAAAAAGCCAGGGACCGCTACTTTTAAAACAGAAAAGACCCCCTTTAGCCGAAGCCGAATATTTATCTACGTTAATGAAGAATATGAATTACAGTTTCTTTTTTCTTTTGGGCAGATACATCGTGGTAAGCACCCAGGTCTTCCAAGTTTAAACTGCACTGTACATGTGAAGAACAAACCGTAAATATACTACACTTTTTTAATGCAAACACGTATGTTCCAGGCCCGCCAGTAGAGCGCAACCCGCCGGAGCCCACATTCGTGGAGTCAGACAGCGACTCCGACGCGGAGGAGAGCGGCGGCCGCGTCAGGAACGACGGCACCCTGCTCGCCAGCGACCCGCCCAAGCCGCTGTGAGTATAGCTGTGTGATCCAGCAGTCTCGATTGAGAGCCACTTTCATTCCAGTTCAGATATGCTCCACCTTCATTAGCAAAGTCGATTGTGATAATTTTGCTAGTTGTATGATCCGGCTGTCTCGATTTGAGAGCCACTTTCATTCCAGTGCAGATATGCTCCACCTTCATAACAAAGTCGATTATGCTAATTTTGCTCTAGAAGACCTGTCGGTTAAGTGCTTAACAGTCAAATCTAGATACATAAAAGAAGGAAGGAAGAAAAGTCACGGATCTGACCAAAATACCTTAACTGCCAAACGAAAGGACCGTGAATAATAGAAGCCGCTTCAGTTTTATAGTAAAAATGTGAGTGTCCAATAAAGTATTAATCAATCAATCAGTTTTTATATTATTAATTCCATACTTTAATATCAAGATTCTCTATTTACCGAGAAATTTGTAATGTAGTAGTGTACAAAGTGTTTAAAGGCGGCAGCTCTTAATTTTTTCTCTCTTTGAGTCGTATTTCCTCATGACTGAGGATCGTGACTCCCCCGCAGAACTAATTCGTTAGGGGAGTTTTCTTGGGCAGATACATCGTGGTGGGCGCCCAGGTCCTTCTTAATTTTATCGGTGGACAAATTACTGTGCAATTTTTGATATTACTTTTAATAGCATGTACTATGTTATAACTACTCTTGTATCAATTAATCTAATCTGACACCATCCAATTGTTATTCCTTTTAATTTGCATTATCATTTGTTTTCACCCATTCATTCCCCCCTTCCCGTTCTATTTGGTTCGCTTGTCAGTCCCGAGTTCTGCTACAGGGCGGGCGTGAGCGCGGCGGGCGAGGAGGCGGGCGGCGCGCCCACGCGCCCCCTGCCGCCCACGCCTGATGACGACGACCACCCGGCGGCGGGCGCGGACCGCACGCTCGTCAAACGGGTGAGTGGATAATGGACCTAGTGGTTTTTTGTAACTTTTGTGCTAACTGCTACGGGAACGTGCTGCGGGATTCGCTGTGCTATTGTTAATAGACGAAGAAGACTGTTTTTTTTTTATATTAGTTGTAAATAGAGATAAAGTAATTAATTTGTTTAGTGTATACAGTTTTAGTTAGTAAAAACAGAAGCGTTTTGTGTAAGACTCGAAAGTAATCTGATTCAATTGACCGTCGCTCATATCGGACACTTTTAGTGTTTAGTTTTGTAGTAAAAAGACGTGGTATAGCTAGTGCATCCCGCAGCGCAGGCCCAGCACGGCCCCGGCACTCCGCTCGGCTCGCTGGAGCCGCGGTGACGCTCGCCTCCATACAGTCACGCCAAAGTAAGATCAGTGAGCATCCGTAGGTCACGCTTCGCATATACTTGTTCTGAACCATTAATTCATGTGTGCTTTTTGTATCGGACATGTTCCAAAAACACGACAGAGAGACACCCCGGAATCAGATAAGAGGCAGTCGGATGTCGACGAGGCGGTCCTGCTCAAGGACTGGGACTTTGCACGCTTCTTCCCTTCCAAGAACGCGGAACTACAGCAGGAGAGGCAGAAGGCCGCCAAGGAAGCGGAGCAGAGACGCGCGCAACTGCAGCGCCAGTCGCGCCTGGAAGAGGAGGCTTCTAAATACAGGGCCGTCGCCACACCACCTGCCAGGCACAAGCAGATAAACGAGAAGACCCCGCAAGACAAACTCGCGGCTATGATCAAGCAGAAGAAGGAACAGGAAGAGACCTCCAACCGCTTCTTCCGAGGCTTCCGGAGAGAGAACTCCGACCTGCTCCCGCTGGCGAGCACCCGGCACTCCGCCATCTACATCCCCAAACACGACAACTCTGGCCTCAACAAGCAGCTGCGGTCCAGTGGCATCTTCAACAATTCGCGCAAACAGACCGTCAAGACACCCGCCGGAGAACCCATCTTGACCGACTTCATTAAAGTGAACGACAGTCTCAAGAAGTCCGCTCAGGGCGAGGTCAAAAAGAAGGCGACTGAAAAGAAGGCACAGGCGAGCCCGATCGAGGCTTTGAAGAACGTGGCAGCGCTAATAAGGCAAGACAGTGAGAGCTCTGGCCCGAGCCGTCAGAGCAGCGTCACCGGTGACTCGCCCTCTACCAGTATATGCTTCTCGAACGTTCCATTCGACTCCGCCTCGCCCGACCTGACGGCGCACACGCCGAGCGAGCAAGCCCCGGAGCCGAGCGCGCACCTCAAGCCGCGCAGAGAAAAGACTGAGTCGGACATAGTGTTCAGACGGAGCTCGCAATATATCCGCCAATCAGAGCTGCTCGCGGGGCAGGAGGCGGTCGCGCGGGACCAGGTAGGCGGGACTTGCCTTGTCACTCACACCGGTGCGGGGTCTAACATACACTAACTTAACATGCTTGTTTGAAGGAATGCTATTGGAATTAATAGCTAACGGTAACGGTTCTTGTAGTGATGTACTGATATACTCGTATCTCTTGCGTGGGAATGTTTGGAGGTTTTCTTTGTTTCTGTCTTACTTGTGAAGCTGACTCGACGAGAGATTACGATCGATGTTTTGTCTCTTGCGCTCGTTTTCTAAACTGTCTAGATGAGAAAGAGACGAAACACTGATATAATTATATCTCGTGGATTCGGGTTTATGAGTAGAACGGTGGTTTGTGTCCAGTTTTTGCCTACTAAAATTTGTTTCCGATATTTTTCTTATATAAAAACTATGATATCGATAAATAAGTAATATATAGTATAGATATTGCTCACACGTCTTACGTTTTGGCGTGATACTATTTATATTTGGGTCATATTTTAGTGTAATGTTTTTAGTATAGTGGTATTCGTATTTCATTGGGAGGAAGTCGTGTGTAAACATACGCTCGATGTATTGATGTCATCATATCCCGACGCATTGCGTGTTGAGATATCGAGCTGTGTTTACATGTGCTGGGTTTTAAAAATATAAACGGTTCTCTCGTAAGACATTTTAGAAATTATTTCGGCACGACACATTAGGGGCAACAAGCCTTTAAAAATATTTCATGGTTTAATATGTGTTTGAGATAAGAAACGTTTTGTTTCTTTCTATCATTGAGTTTTCACGGCGAGTGAAATAGACAAAACTCAACCTCAACTTAAACCACTGTTTCATTATTGATTATATCTTGTAGATATTTATGGATTTGTTTTTTATTTAAAATCATAACGCTGGACAGTTTCGGCTATTGTTTTGAACACCAGAAATTTCTTACGAGACACTGTCTAAGGGTTTAGGTATTTTCTCAAGGGTCCATACTGGTAACTGTAACCAAATATACAATATCGTAGCTAGCCCAGCTTTTTGTTCTAACCCTCATCGCCAAGCAACTAACCTCATACTTCTAACTACACGCGACCGTCTTCCTGCCAACAAAAAGGAGCAACTACCGTCACTAGTGCAAAGAATTAATAACAACGCCATCTAACGACGCCCCACAGAACTACAGAGATCATCCGACTTGTGAATGTGTGCATGTATTGGCTGCAATTTGTGTTTGTCGCGCTGTCTGTCCGTTTTTTTATTAATTTATTTAATGCTACACGTTGTGCGTTCGATTTATGTTACAAAATTAACATGACATAGATTGTAGTTGTTTAAATTGATGAATTGTGTATAATCCTATTCGATTGTTAAGTTGAGTGAATACCTTATCCTGGCAACAGATGATGAAAATTGTGATATTGTAAGAAGAGAAAATTCATTCCACTTTTACATATGAATGGGATTACTTCATATTGGATATGGTTATTTCATTTCTCAGAAATTATTTATAGCAAAAAATACCGTGACATTGTTTTGGATTATTTCTTTATTAACTGAATAAAGTATTTGTGTTTTTTTCTAAATGACGAACTGTTAAAATTTTGTATAAGAATATGTAATTGACACTTAGAAATAGGCATTGCAAACGATTTCAAGCCCTCGAATATAGTGAATTTATTCAACTTCCTTTGACTGCATGTATTCCAAACTAGCATCTGTAATATTCTGTACCCATATAGAATTATCTTCGTCTATTTTAAGTAAAGTTTGAAAGTGAAAATGCCACTTTTAAAGGGGTGAAATAGGGGATGCAAGTTTTACTTCTTAATGCGAGTGAAGCTGCGAGCATCCACTAGTTCTTCGTCAAATCAATTTAAATATGCTACGATTGGCTGTCAATTTGAAATCCACCCATGACAGTGTTAATCAGTTGATTTGTTGAAAGAATTCAATTTTATTTAATGTCGCCTCATCAAAAGCGACAGGGCAATAAAAAAAATAACTGACTTTTCACTTCCGCCAATCAGCCTGGCCGCGGCGGCAACGAAGGCAGCGGGTCCCGCACCAGCTCCGTGCTCCCCGACCTCCTGAGCCAAGCCGGGCAACCCACCACGCCGCCCCGACATGACAAGTCCACCAGCGAGGAGGTAAGGTCTATTGTAAGTTTGAAACTTAGTGGGTATATACCTTTTCATACATATCTTATACTTATACAATTATATTCCCTGAGTACATATGCCCTTTGTTATACATTATTATTCCCTACATACCTTTGTAGAATCTGGTTCATTACACATGACTTTTATAAAAAGCGGTGAAATTCGTGCAATCCTGTTTAATAATATAACTCCTCTAATAGTGGGAAAAGGATGGCGTGATTTATTGCCGACCGTAAAAGTCACGTTAAATGAAAAAAAAATATTTATACGTTATATGCCATGTAGGTACTCGTAAATTAGTACGCCTTTTGGAGATTATGTGTGTTGGTAAACGCATTTGTGTAATTTGTGTTTGTCATTTTGTCTAGTAGATATACATATGTATAAATTGAACTAAACAATCGAGTAAAACACTATTTTTGAAGTTATAGTTTTGGCTCAATGTACATACTATATACTTTGAGCCAATGTTTTTTTAAACTATATAGTTGCAATAATGAGACACATTGTACTACTACTGACACTTAAAAAATTGATGTATCTTTATATTAGAACTTTTCATACATATATCATTCCATTTTATGTGTTACGTGTTATACAAAAGATTACTTGTTTTCCGATGTCATCAAACAAAATTAATTAAATTTACATTAAAAGATCTTTCAAGCGAGACTGGCTCGCTTTCTTTAGAAGCATCCTCCATCATAGATCACAATTCGACTCTTGAAAAAATGCGTTCACCACACACCTTTAAACCGATCCATTATTTACAAGAATTCATGTACGACGCTTAACAGATGGTACATAAATAGAGCAATAATATATAAAGACATAGCTTCCCGCTATTAAGCCATAGCAGAAGCTAATTATATTTAGGAAACCATAGAGAAACCATGATAACTATCCATTGAGAAAACTTAGCGGCATTCATCAAAATATGTGCTTACGTGGGATTACATTAAAGTACTTACTCTACTTAGCTGCCTTACGTTCATATTGTGTAAACTAGAGCTTTCAACACAATGTTAATGAAAAGAAATATTCACCGCGAATCTTAATTAATCTACTTCTATCATTTTCCTACAAAAAATTTACTGCGACAAATTATCGTTGTGACACGAAAATTTCAATCAAAGATCCGCAAAATTTGTTTATGTAACTGTAAATTACCACTGATTTTGAGAGCAACAAAATCATCAATAGAAAATTTAAATTCCAATAAAATAAGTCCAAAATGTCACAATCAATGGATGCCTTTGATGGGCGGTTTCCTTTTTTAAAGATAACTTTACACCCGTACAACCGACTACTACAAAAAATAAGTAAACTCTGTTAATAATATCAATGCTATCATGTAATTTTTTTAACCATTGTGTTGGAAGCTCCCATAATCGCTCCATTGTGGTGTCAAGCTTGTGGTACTATATTAATGTAATGATGGTTGTATCATGCCACCCGGAGCGCCGCCCGCCGCCGCCGCAGCCCCCGTAAGTATCTGACGCAGGCAACCACGTGCTTCACTTACATTTGTAAACCAACCTCTGTCCGCGCGTTATATTGCATTCACACACCTGTCACATACATACATTTCACGACAAATTTGGCGTAGTGTGTGGAAATGGCAGTTGTCATAATGAAATGTAGTTATTAAGCATTATATTTCATTTTGATACCTGTCATGTCCATATATTGCTCGACAACTTTGGCGTTAAAAACTTCGCAAAAGCCATAACTCAAAAAAAACTTTGGCGTTAAGTATATATAGATGACTGCTGTCAAAATGGGATATAAACACTACGCTTTATATTTCGTTTTGATATCGGTCGTCTGCGTACATTTCACGTCAAATTTGGCGTAAAGTGTGTAGAGATGGCCGTTGTCAATATGAAGTATTATATAATTCGTGGACAGAGTATAGACAGTTAGTTCCTTCCTCTATACGCATCTACTAGACCGCTTTCATTTGTGTTAGTGACTTGTCGCATTTAGCGTGTTAATTTTGACAGCTGTCATTTTAGTTCATTTTGTGTCAAATTTGACGTAGGATATGCTGAAACGGCAGTCGTCAAAATTATCATGCTAAATTTGACGAGGTACTTATTAATTACTGGTTACCGACTGAAAATATCTTCGATGGCGTGAGATAGTTCGCAAGATGTCACTATAATCAATCGACGTGTTTATATATATTTTTTAAGAGCAGAGCTTATTTTCTGATTTTGGTTCTATAAATTTGTATACAAGCTCTATAGGTAATGTGCCAAAACACGTGCAAACCGGCATTAAAAAGTCAATAAGGGTTCCTGATTTTACTAAATACTTACCGATGTGACATCTAGCGGTTGAACTTGTCTAACACACACTGAAATGTTTTCGTCAGCTACCCAGTAACGTTGTGTAATATGTTGATCATCGAATGCAGATCGATATAGCCTAGCTTCTAGGTAGAGCGTTGAGAGCATAGAAATATGACGCTTATTTCTATGGTTGATAGCTTCTATAACCGTACACCTAGAGGTCGTGGGTCTAATCTACTGTCGCTGATGGTGATAGATCTGTTGCTATAGTTATATAATATTTTTTTAATTGAGATTAATGTGTAGAAATAATTTGATATTGTTTAGTTATGAGAGTAACACGCGTCAAATTGATTTTTATACGTCGAAAATAACGCGTCGTCAAATCGACGTTTAAAAAGTAAGTTTGACCGTGTATTGTTTTTATTTAAAGACTCATTTTTATCTTTTGTTTTCAAACAATTTGATTGATATGATATACAATGAATAAAATAATTGAAACCAAAAATATGTAACTCAAATACTCTCTCAATGAATCTCAGCACTGATTCACTAAATTAGTCTTAGATATTAGAAAAGCACCGCGGTGGTCTCCTTTACTTCAGACCCTTGTCACATGTAGTCTGGTTTTCATTTACGCCAGAAAAGAATCAAATAAATTGAAAGACATTTTTAGATTTTAGACTTTTTAGTTAACACAGATTCATTGTTTAGAAGTTACCGTTAGAGTATACTTTGCCTTTTATTTTGTGTTTTTTCATCTATCTTAGGTCCATATTAAAAACAGTATGGACTCACGAGATTATTTTGGCAGACGATGTCATAATTCCAAATATGCTATCTTCTACCAAAATAACCAAGTATAGTTTGATACTGATATATATCGAAGTTGTCATATACATATTTATATTGCAAGATGCATACCATTGCCTGCATCACAATCACGTCAATTCATCTCCATTGTATATAACAACAGCCATCAAGCGAATAACTTTCCAATGTATTTGGAATGACTAATATCTGGGAGATGGAACTGACTAACTGATCACAATGTTTAGAGGACCTTATATAATACGTGTCTTGTATGTACTTATATCAGTTATTGTGCCAAGAATATTGGGACTGTAACATTTTACTTGTTTGAACCTGCTATGAACGTTATAGTCTCAATATTTTTGCAAAGAACAAATAAACGTAATATACAATGCGAATTTATAATTTCAAGTAATGTGAAGATCATTTGAGAACTGCGCGAAATAATTCGCATTATATTTGCGGGTATTGTACATGTAACATGCAGAAGTCTTATATAGCACGATCTGATTTACACCGGTCAACTTCACACACACAAATTTTACTCAATTTAGAAATTTTACGAAAAATGTATGTCCATGACAGCTGTCAAAATGATCACGCTATATCGGACAAGGCACAGACTCCAACAATGAGTTGTCACTTTCTGTTTCAGTATAGGCAAGCGATCGCGGGCGGCACGCCTCACTCCCACCATCACCACCCTCCCTCCTCGGTGCAATCCACGCCGTCCAAGTCCTTCGTGGCGGGCGCTTCGCCCCTCGCGCCCCTCCAGCACTCGCCCTCCAACTCGTCGGTAGGCTCCCAGCATCAATTCCTTCCATTGCAACAGAAGCAGCGCTCGTTCCTGACATTCGGCTTCGGCGCTGGCTCCACTGGCAGCGGTGGCACGGCCGGCTCGGCGTCGCGCCGCGAGAGTCATGTCAATGTCAACGTCACTCCGACCGGACATGACGGCTCGCCTGACACGCCAGAGATACGGAAATATAAGAAGAGATTCAACTCGGAGATTCTGTGCGCTGCACTATGGGGTAAGTAGTATCTGTCTTCTCTCTCTTCCATCATAGTATTCTACTTATATCACATCTTAAAGCACAAAAGGTATCTTTTAAGGCGCCGGCGAACGTTAATCATTGAAAGGACATTAGACTATACAATATGTATTTTATTTTAGTTTGACGTGTAAATTGGTTTTATGTAAATATATGAATATGAATCAAAAATGTTTATCCACAAATCAGTGATTGGTGGTACAAGCAAACCAGAGCCGATAATTTCTCTTCCGTTCTTCTTTTTTCGACCAGACCGTAGGTATTTTATTATATGTAAACTAAACTAGCCTGTCTGTATAGCTCCAAAAGTCCACAACATTCACACATCAGTAACATTTTGACCTATCTGTTGCCAGGCGTGAACCTTCTCATCGGCACGGAGAACGGCCTCATGCTGCTGGACCGCTCGGGGCAGGGCAAGGTGTACCAGCTGATCTCGCGGCGGCGCTTCCAGCAGATGGAGGTGCTGGAGGGTCAGAACATCCTGGTGACCGTGTCGGGCAAGAAGAACCGAGTGCGCGTCTACTACCTCAGCTGGCTCAAGTCCAAGATCCTGCGCACTGACGGACTTAGCGATGTGAGTATATTCTAGTGGTAATAACTCTCGACACCAGAGTTGGCCACTCTCATTCGATAAGAAGAAGAAGAAGTTGTAATCAAGGAAGCAAGAGACAGTGCTTATCCCACGTCTTTGTTTCGATCCTGCTTGAGAATAGTACCTTGCTGTATCGCTCTGCTCGTCGTAATGTGTCTCTCTCCTACTCACATCGCCAATCTCTCTCATACACAGTCGTTGTGCGTATTTCTTTTCTGCTCGTCTCCGGCCTAAGCAAGCGGACAAAGATGTGATAAAGCCATAATTTAGACTGTTGAGAAAAAACAGGAATATTTTTCTTCCGTTTTTTGTCAATAGTCGAGATTATGGTTACTGAGTGATGTTTATTGTGATATCATAAAGTTATTACAATTTTCGTTTTATATCAGTATATCCGAAGTCGTACGGATATTCTCTCTTTGAAAGAGAGATCCGAAGTCGTACGGATATTAATCTCCGTCTATTAATTGCAGCAAGCCGAGCGCAGAAACGGCTGGATCAACGTGGGCGAGCTGCAAGGCGCGGTGCACTTCCGCATCGTCAAGTACGAGCGGATAAAGTTCCTCGTCATCGCCCTCAAGGACTCCATCGAGATATACGCGTGGGCGCCCAAGCCCTACCACAAGTTCATGGCGTTCAAAAACTTTGGAGAGTTACAACACAGGTCAGTTTGAAAAAAGTTATTTCTACCCTCAAATGAGGATTTTTCTCGTCAATCGACGCGACGTGTGGTCATTGTCACCCAAACCGCACCACAAGTCCATGGCGTTCAAAAGCTTGGGGGGAATAAAACACGGGTTAGTTTCCAAAATGTTATATCTACCTACATTTTCGGGATTCAACACTAACATATTTTATTGGTCTGTAGCAATAAGACAAGATGACGAATAAATAAGCTGCGATAGGCTTTAAGATTTACAACACAGCTCGTTTTTGTACCAAGATATAAGTTTCAGACAGAGATAATATCGTAATCGCGTGATCTTCACTCTCAAAGAGTAGCGAAAATTCGCGTTATTATTTATTATTATTATTTATTATTATTGTTTAATTGCAGGCCCCTACTAGTGGACCTGACCATCGAAGAAGGCACAAGACTGAAGGTGATCTACGGCTCGGCCGACGGCTTCCACGCCGTCGACCTGGACACCGCCTCCGTATACGACATCTATATTCCAAAACATGTGAGTTTTATATGAACTGATAACCCTGTATATGTATTTATATTTTATTTTTAACCAGCTAATGTTTCATATTAACTCACTGAGGGTACTGCACTGTAAAATGAGATTTATCCGTGCAATTTTTATAAAATCTTATGTTGCGACGGCCATCTTTGATTTACATTTGTTAATCCAAAATGGCCGCCGCAACATATTGGAGTCTTTTTATAAAAATGTGATAATGTATTGGTGACAAATTAGTTACTTGCTATCATGTTTCCGTGCAGGGTGCGATAGTCCCGCACTGCATCGTGCCGCTGCCCAACTCCAACGGCGTGCAGCTGCTGCTGTGCTACGACAACGAGGGCGTGTACGTCAACACGTACGGGCGCGTCAGCAAGAACATCATACTGCAGGTACTTCTTGTCACCTTCGATAACTGTGCCATGTCAGAAGACCCTAAGGCGTGGGGTGTTAGACACAGTCTAACAGCACAAGTGGCGCCATCAGTCGCTTAATCTGAAGTGTTTGGTAATGAGTATGGATTTTCGCGCCTGGCAGTTAGTATACCCTAGCCGAGAAATTCAGGTGTTCTGACTGGTAATCTGACAAATACGCAGGTTTGAATCCTGCCGGTCGTGATAATTTTTGCTCATTTTCCAATAAAAGTGTAAGTTATACCCTAGGGTGGTTTGACATAATAGCTGGGCATGCACAAACTTAATCAAGTACCTAGAGTGTCCTCAGGCAATCATCTAGTCAATTTTCGGACTGTGAAATGGAAAGTCAACCTGCAATTTGTAGGTTTGGCAGCAATAAAATCTAAATAGAAATAAAATTCACGCACTGAAACCCACAAATCCTAATCAAAACAAAAATGTTCTAATACAAGACTACATTTATCCACCGTAAAACTAAAACATTTTATGTTCCCAGTGGGGCGAGATGCCCACCTCGGTGGCGTACATCGGCACCGGGCAGATCATGGGGTGGGGCAACAAGGCCATCGAGATCCGCTCCGTGGAGAGCGGCCACCTGGACGGCGTGTTTATGCACAAGAAGGCGCAGCGACTCAAGTTCTTGTGCGAGCGGAACGACAAAGTATTCTTCTCCTCGGCCAAGGGAGGCTCCTCCTGCCAGATCTACTTCATGACCCTCAACAAACCCGGCATGGCCAACTGGTAACCGGCCCCCACAAGCAAGCCTACATCACTCGCTCGGAATTCAAACACTTGTGATAGTGACACATTGTAATATATTATGCTCAAAAGACAATCCACAATTAATTTACATTGGAGGACCCTTATAATAGTAATCGTGGCATTTTGTACTGATGATGGCTCACTGCGAGCCCGTAAGGAAAATTATATTATTATACCTAAGTAAGCAATAACCTCTAGAATAAATGTTTTTGATATTGACAACTATTCGTAAGTAAGTTAATATGCTTAGTTTTATATTATGTTGCAATGTTTATTTCTTTAAGAAAATGTAATTGAAATAAAACTACATTATTAATTCATATATGCCATATTATATTGATTATAATGATGTTAATAGCTGGGTGATACTGCATTGGTTACATGATTGTTTGTATGCCAAGCCTGATTCTTTTACACTTTGTCGATCATGAAAATAATTTATAGATTATACTGTGTTAGTCCTAAATTCACCAAATCGGCATTATTCAAGTCGCTTGTATCATAATTATCACACCAAAATTACAATTTTATTAATGGATAAATCCTAAAAATTGGTACTATTTATTATTTATTTGTTATGTACTATATTATTTACATGTAGGTATAAAGGTGTAACTGTGCATATTGAAAGTATATATTTGATGACTTTTTATTTGAGGACACCTTAGCCCAATAAACATTATAAAACCAGAACGCTTTTCCTTTCAGTACCTGCTTTACCACCACTAGAGTTAGAAATAACATACAAGTAGAATTGACTTACTAGCAAAGTCTCTTTAGATTAGAAATTTGGCTTATTTTTAGAGTTACAAGATTTAAGTGAAATAAGCAATTCAATGCAATGATTTCAATTATGTGCTGTTGATGCATTTGCATGCTTCTGGTCTCTTCAGTGATCAGGTTTATTTTTCACTGTAGTGAGTGATTACACATAGATAGATAGATAAATACTTTATTAAAACACCACAAACGAAACCACACACAAAAAAAAACATACAAATTAAAATCAGCGTCTTAATTGGCGGCCTTATCGCTAAGAGCGATCTCTTTCAGGCAACCAACCTGGCAGGGATATTTTTTTCAAACGAAATGAGTAGGACGAGGTGTTTTAGATATTAAATAAAATAATGAAAAATAGAGCAAATGTTTATACTTCTTATATGAATAAACATAAACAAATATAACAATAATATATACATACATACATAATAGCATAATACAAGAGACAAAAAAATAATAACAAATATAGCAACTTATGTCAGAACCAAAGAAGATAAATACAATTTCTTTATATTGATTACACATTTCTAAGTTATAAAGTTAGCATTTTCCATGTCACTTATAAACCTGAATCATTACTAAAGATTACTTGTATTTTGCTTATTCTAATATTTTAAAGATTTGGAAATGATAAAAAAACAAATCACTTACTAATTACTTGCAGATTCAATTAGATATGTGGTTGTAGTAACCACAATTTACTGTCCAACTAAGATAGATTAGGAGGGGACAGAAAAGCATTTATTACAATAAATACAACTGCTTTATGATTAGAGTATACTATATTTTAATTACAACTCCATGCTACTGAGTGGCAGGAGATAGCACAGAACCGAGAGGAGTGGCGTCTCTTTGTGTCGGAGGCCAGGATCCACTTTGGGTTGCAGCGCCACATCAATAAGTAAGTAGTATATTTTAATTGTTATCACAAACTTATCATTACTGATATACAAAAGAAAAACAGTCAATATATAAACAAATCTATGTTATCTGTGACATTGCTTCCCTTTCTTTATCAGATAATGGCACGAGTGACAACCCAGGAACTGGTGGTTGCATTTCCAAATCCCTGAGATCATTCACCCTAACCTTCAGATCTGACCGGAGCTGGTTTACATCAATATTTACTTGCTTCTGATCTGCTTCTAGCAAAGCTAATGCTTTTTCTACTGACATTTTCACAAGTGCAGACCCTATGGACATATAACATTTCTTTTGGCCTGAGTTTTTGAGATCTCTAATAGCTTCCCTGTCACTATTTCTTCGTTTATCGAGCAATACAGCCTCTTTTCTATCAGCTATTACTGCTTGGCCCAGTTTTTCCACTTCAACTAGGTACTTCAGAATTTTATCTTGGTTTGAATTCTTCTCCATTTTTGTGAGTATCTGGAACCAAAAATAGGTTTTGAAAGTGAAACAAGTACCTAGCGTAGCGACCACTGACCTCCATCAGTACCTACATTGTACTGATGGAGATCAGTGCTAGCGACCCATACTTAAATATATGAATTAACTTTTTGTTTACGGGATAATTAACCAAGCATTCTTTGAAACATTCTACTCGTGAGAACTAAGT
Organism: Macaria notata; assembly: GCA_927399415.1. Lineage (NCBI taxonomy): Eukaryota > Metazoa > Arthropoda > Insecta > Lepidoptera > Geometridae > Macaria > Macaria notata. Next base: position 10,001,918 of record OV656746.1, on the reverse strand, counting down.
GACCTAGTGATTAAATTAACTGCAGATCGATAGTAGTTTTTAGTCCTTATAGTGTTTATATGCTATTTTAATATAGGTTTAGTCGAAAGCCTAGCTATAACAGCATTGATTATATGTAGATTTCACATGTTATACTTGAAATAAATAAATACAAAGCTCCCTCGATTACATTGCAATTTAAATGTTGGCTGGAGGAACTAATATTCTGCTTCCTTTTAAGCCAATTTAGGTATGATAACAGCAAAATTTTTAAAATTACATATCTACTTACGTTATTGGAAAGAATTTATAGGAAAACTACATGTATAATTCAATATCGATATGAACCATTGAATTTATTTCGACAAATAACATAACCTTCAAAAGTACGTAGGTACCTACATACGAAGTACATTACAAAATAAAATAAATAATAATACATATACTACTACTGGAATTATAACTGCTGATCCAATTACGAGCAGAGGGAGGCGCATGTATGACAGGCTGTTGTCTTTTTCTAACTAGGGTGACAATCAATTATATAATTAGGATCAATTCATCTTCTTACCAAATCTGGAGCAGTCTCTTTTGGGGTCCTATTTTACCTGCATCCTGCATCTTGCCAGTCATGATTGCTCTGCTAACTCTATTGACGCGTTAAGTAACAAACACCAACAAACTTACTTACAAATCAAAATGCACTTTAGTTTGAAACTTATAAAAGTATCGATTCGGTTAATTGACAGGGAGGCAATGTAATCAAAATCATATACATTTTGCAGTAATTACAATATTTATTTACAAGTTCACATTTGAATTGCATATAGGTAGTTGCCTATATCATAAATATATCATTTTCCTTGTGTTCCATTTACTAACCTAAACGAGTAACGTGTTATATTTAAGTTCTTTTGCCATTTTATTTTGATGTATTCATTTTTAGGAAAACTGAAATTATATGATATTGCACAAATTATTAAATTATAATATATATTACCTTAGTCCCAATAATGTAATCTAACTTACTTTAGATAGATAGATAGACTAACTCTTTATTGCTGACACATATAAAAAAAAGTACATATACATAAAACAAATTGTATTTAAACTAGTGCCACAAGCGGCGGCCTTATCGCTAAAAGCGATATCTTTAGCATACCTGTAGAAAGATATATTGCAGCCACTATAAGATTCACTTCTGCATCCCGGAACACTACAAGTTCTTACCATTTTGTTATAATTACATTAAAATACATTTACAATTTACAAATGAAATTATTTTTTTCCAGCCACATTTTGTCATATTTTAATGTCATCATAATTTAATGTTGCTTGTGTGAAAAATAATATAATATTAATTTGTTACTTATTCTATTTAGTGTTCATTTCACAAATTAATTCAGATTTCTTTGTGTCGAGTAAGATTTATAATAAATAAAATTAAATAATAAAACTTAAGTTGACAGTGACATTTATCACAGGTTATTTTTTAAACTGGCAAGCTGTTGAAGCAAGACAACAGCCTGCTCTATATGCCTCTCATTTTTGTCCGATTTCACCCCTGATTTAACATTTAAAGAAAATAAACTTACGAAAGAAGAGTAAAAACGTATAAAGTCTAGTCCACAAAACAAAAGAGAGATCAATCGTGAGGGAAAGAGAGGGATGAAATAGAAAATCCTTGAATAATACACCAACTTTGACAACTCGATTTAAACATATTTACATTATTTGCTCTCGGCAAGAGATGGCGCGCTTGTACATTTCCGCTTTTGAGGTACGTTTGAAAACAACTTGTAAACATTTCATTTTGATGCCTATTAGAACTACTAGAACATCCTCGGAGGATATATTGTGATATTTCCTCCGAGAGAGCATCACTATCAGTTCTGTGTTATTTTTGTCATGTTGTCAGTTTTGAGGTTTCTTTCATTTTTCATTCATTCATCAATGTTGCCAATGCTACGGCAATTACCGTGTTCTACGGCTTTCAGGTCAAAATATCACAAAATGCACGGCCTACGGCTGCAACCCTGTAGCCGTAGCAGATTCTACGGCTTTTCGAAAATTCTACGGTAATTGATTAACTCCGATGCGCGAAATTACTCACTTCTCACTTACCCAAATATTATTTGACAGGAGATCGAGAGGAACAGCACTTTAGGATTGACGATTTTTTAACATCGGAGTAGCTTACTGTAGGTATTCGATTCCTAATCTAAAATTTTAACCACAACCGATTCCAAGAACATCGCTAAATTTGCACTAAGTGTTTTATCATTGCTCCATTCGAACCGTGATTGTGAACGAATTTTCAGTCACGTGAGCAATATAAACACAAAGAAGAGGAACAAATTATTTACTTCAACTATTAGCGGACTTCTCTTGACAAAAGAATGCATTAAAAGTACCTAACAACAGCAAAAATGGTTGCAGAACGTTAATAAAAAAGACAAGCAAAAATATTTCTATAAGAACGAAGAAGAGTTTATAGAAAGTATTCGAGTTTTTACCGTGAATAATATGTTTAAATAAAAATTAAAGCTATTCAAAATTATTTTTTGTTGTTATTTGGCGCTTTTATAAGGTTTTTAATGTTAAAAACGTTTAATTGTCATTAATTAAACTTTTTTTAAGCATATACACTGCCCACCCATGATCTTTTTCCATATAAACACGTCTTTTTTACCTTACATACACGGCCGCCTAAAAATTTTCATTGGCAACACTGTCATTCATTCAAATTCAATTCAATTCAAATCAAAATGGTTGCCTGCGCTTGTGTACGCGACTGAATTCTATTTTTATATTATAATCTCGGCGGTCTAATTATTTTCATAGAACCGTTGTGATTTTGTTAGTCTATAAAAAAAGAAGCTAGTTAGTGCTCGGTGTGGTTGTTAGATTTGTTTGTGTAATCTAAATTTGCCCACCGACGCGTCATGAGCGGCGGCCCTCCAATCCGCGGGTTCCAAAGAGGACGCGGTGGACCTCCAGGCCACAATCCAAGAGGAAGAGGTGGATTTGACATGAGAGGACGGTAAGATTTGCCAATATGTATAAAATCCTACATAAAGCTATTCATATTTTCGTGTCTGCCAGGTCGCCTTTTGAGGTTAGAAAGATAGCGGGAATTCACATCACCTGTCATTTTACACTTTTCTTAGAAATTGTGTGCGTAATTGTATATTTATAGATATGTCCTTATTGTGAATTATTTTGTCAGGGGTGGGCCAGGCATGCGTGGGCGCGGTGGTCTCCCCCGCGGCATGCCACGAGGTGGTCCGCGCGGGTTCCGTGGCGGCCCCATGCGAGGCGGCGGCGGCGACCGCGGCGGGCGCTTCGCCCCGGGCCCCCAGGGACCAGGCCCGCACCCCGTGCCAGCACTTGAACCTAGATCTCCTGCAAGTAAGGATGTCTTATCTATTTCTATAACATGGTATTGTCTTGCCACTTACAAACTAATCCAGACAGATTTGTTCAATCAAGCCCTGAACACCAAAACCAAAGAAACAGCCATATGAATAATTATTGTGTGGTTGTTTCTGGTCTCAGAATGGGATGAATTTGTTGTTAAGGCCTCTCCAGTGTGATTGAGAAATCACTTGAGCTATTTGCATTATAGTTGATGTTAGAGGCAGCAAACCTGTTATTTATCTCGACTTTGTTTTCTTAAATAACTTCTGTAAAATGTATTTTTGTTAATATTGGTGTGTTTCCATTACTATTTTCAGATAATCTTGTAATGTGTACAGGGGGTGGATACAACAACAGAGGAGGCCCCGGAGGCATGAGGGGCCGAGGCGGCCGAGGCAGGGGGGACTTCGCGCCGCGCGGGGACCGGGGCGCGGGCCGAGGCATGCACATGAGAGGTGAGACTATACATATGTACTTACTTATGAAAATGGTTCTAGAGTCACATTTTTCAGCCATATTTTAAGTTTATAAGGTCACCTTCAGTATTCTCACCAGAAACTTACCAGAATTAGTTAAAAAGATTAGCAATGTGTTACCAACGACATTAATAATACCTACATGGACCAGCCCTCTCAGTACTTTACCATCCAAAAATACAAGTCGACATCTGTAAGATTTAAATGTTACGAAGTTCTAAGTAAACATCGCATAGCATAATTGTTAAAACAAGATAGGCAATACAAAAAGTCGCAAGAGAAAACGAGAAAACAATATAAACATTAATCAGTTGACACAATCGCGGCGAGCCTATTGTCATTGCAGAATAAGGATAACCATCCGGAAAAATTTGCCGAGACAGTTATCTTTTTGCCGGATGCAGTAACTGAATAAAAAAACAACTTGAAAAATTGTTCAGTTTATTTTTTAATATTTATAACATTGCTATATCAACACAGTTTGACACAGAAATGAACTAATATTACATTTGAAAACTTATGATACAACTATTATTAACTATACGCAGTCAGGTAAAAACGTAGGTTTATAAATAAATATAAAGCTAATGTGAAAAAAAATATTCACCTTCGCCCTTAATAATAAAATACAATCTGGCCAATGTCATTGCCGGATACGATCGAACTCTAATGTACTAAAGTTCCATTCCATGCTAAAAATGACAAGTCATGATTTCCTTGTCGCACTAACCGCAATCATATAAATCTATCTCATTTTTCATTATTTTCCTCAAAATGTCATAACAAATAATTTGTTGTAAAAATTGTTACTTAGGCTCACAATAAATAACGATAAATCATGCAGAAATCAGTACTAACGCGTGAAATGTGATGCTTGAAGCTTTATGATGTATTTTACTGCTACTTTTACACTTTCGGAAAGCACAAGAAGGCATTTTTATTATATTTATGGATTGAGTCGCATGTCAATGAACGTATCGCCTCATTCGTGGCCGAACACAGAATGAAGTGCCAAGTGAGAGAATTCACTCAGTTTTTGTATGCTTAAACTTTGAGCTCGGCTAGGCCGGTCTATGTAGGTATTATTAATGTCGTTGTGTGTTACACTGCTAATAATACAGGTACAAGCTGATAACCTCACTACAAATTGAACTTTATTTCTAGCACACATGATGAACCCTAATTCGTGATAGGAATGTGCCGTCTGATACATATTTGACGATACCACTTATATCTGAGCAAATAATAATACCTCTTTATATTATATTTGTGTACCAGTATGATAGATTTATAATGGTATTTATTTGTCTCAGGGCGCGGCGGTCGTGGAGGTCACGGGCCGCCTCTCGGAGGTCCGCCAAGTCACCACCATTCTGGAGGCCCGGGCGCTCCGCCCCAATCTCAGCCCAGGCCTGCGCCGGCGCCGCACCAGCCACCCTCAGGGCCACACGCAGGCTTCAAGCGTGGAGCGGGTCCGCCACACGGAGGACCAGGAGGACCGCCCAAACGCGGAAGGTGAGTTGGTGTTACATGATTTAGTTGATCAATACCAAAAGTTTCACCGCAGTTGTTAGTGGAAGCCTTCAGTTCCCACTTTTCAGAAACCTGTAATGTGTATTGCTACAGGGCTTATTTCATGTATCATAGTGTTGGTTGGAGATTGTATGCACCAACTTGTATAGTAAAACAGTATATACCCTTGATGTAATAATTAGAAGTAGACTCAGCTATGCTCAAAAAAACATAATTTCTACAAACAACTATACATTTAATTTGGTTACTTATTCTCTATCTGCAAGACGAAATTTGATACCTAAATTAAACCTAATGTGATATTGTCCCAGGTTCGAAGGCGCGCGAGGCGGCGGCCGCCCTCCGCCGCAGGGGGGCTACCAGCAGGAGCACAACCCGCTGCCACAGTCCAACGGATACTCGTAAGAATTCTTACTATCATATTCACAGCAACAGCTTGCCAGACTTAATTGAAGTCTACGTTTACTGGCAAGTTTCTAAATCAAAAGGTGTATTAAAGAGCTTTGTTTTAGTATATGCAGCTTCAATATAAAATGATGAACCCATATTCGTGATAGGAATGTGCCGTCTGATACATAGATGACGATACTTTATGAACTGAAATAATAATATCTATATTGTTAACTATTGTTGGCATAATATCTGTTTTTAATGTGCATATTTTATTTGTCAGAAACTCAACTTACCAGCAGTACGACCAGCCGGCCGACCCTTACGCACAGCCATCGTATAACGCACCGAGGTAAGTCAAAGAACCATTTTCAACTTTGTTGCAAATATTTTTTTATATTAACTTTCCAAAAAATAGTCCTCTAACAAGATCGTAATGTAAAAATTTTGTTTGTTTCTAATTTGAACCAAATATTTTTTATATAATGATATGTAAGACTACTATGTATTTACTAAAAAAATTGTCTGGCATTTGGCCAGTACTGGTCGGTACTACACTAATTTCTGCTGCTGTTATTTTAAAAGCAAGCACTTGTTACGTTTTCATTTCGGACACTACAAAGCCTATTCATATGATGAAACTTATCTAGATAGGAATTGCCGTCTGATACACATCTGCAGACATTTTAGATTCTGACTACTCTCATCACTTCCCAGCCCATTAATAACTATCCCAGATATTATACAAAACTGTTTTGTCATACAGTTCGTACCAGAACGACAGCTACGCGTCCTCCGCGCCCGCGCCCGCGAGCTCCTACTCGGGCGGGTACGGCTCGGGAGGGTACTCCAACAACTACGCCGGAGGACAGGGATACGAGAATGATGCTTACGGGTAAGACATCACTAGCCTGCCAGTTAATAACCGGGTCAATTAAAGTGACACTTGCACATCAACACTCCAACATACCCCAAGTTTCTAACTAGCTGAAACATGTTACAAACCCCTAAGGGTGGTTTTGAACTCAAGTTGCCACTTAATTGATAATATTGTTAATCAGTAACTGAAATAGTGGAGATACTCTTTTGGTTAATATTTCCTTTTGAAATTATTGTTTTGTTCTTGGCTTAGATCTAATAAACAGCCTTTGCAATCTCCTAGGTGAACACACTATCTCATTTCCTGGTTGTTTGCTATACTCGTGATTTCCTAGTACCAAATTGTCTTTTACCTTTTCTTTTGCTACATAGCCATGTGCAATATTCCAGCGGTGGCGCGGGCGGCGCCGGCGATGCGGGCTACGGCGCGGCCGAGCCTGCGTACGGAGGCACCGCCTCGTACGACAACTACTCGCAGCCCGCCGGGTACAACGACTACCAGCCCCCGCAACAGTCCTACAACAACAACTATGGTAAGTACTCCAAGTATTGAACACAATGTACACTTGTATATTGTGGACGACACTCTCTTAGTGTGATATCTGGTTGGTCGACTATGCGTAGAACAGAGAGCATCAGAGAGACGAGTCCTTGCACATGATGTCAAAAATATAAACACTGTTAAAGTTTGAATTACATAGACTAGCAATTTCAATTTGCAGTATAAAAAAATAATAGAATCACTTTATAAGCTTACATGTTACAGTCAATATCACGGTAAGACGGTGGCGGGTACGGGCAGCTAAGTAATACAAATATTGATAGAATAACATCAGGATCTCATTAGTGTAACCAACATTGAACAAATTGAAAGAACTGAACTTATAGTTCAGATATGAAATGTGTTGTTCATAAAACGCTAAGTAGTCTTAGCAACTGAAATTTCTAGTAATTTATTCATAGTCAGTCTTTAGGGCTAGACAGAATAGTTGCAAGTATAAAATTAACAAACTGATATATTATTATTTAGAGACATTGTGTCTATTCATAAATTGGGTATAGTATAATATCAATATGGTTACCAAATACTGGTTACAAATACAATTAGCTGTAATGCAACAATAGCAAAAAACAAATTCAGTTCAAATATTTTTTTTTTTTTTAACTTGAACGGGTTTGCACTTGACCATAGTTTACCTGATAGCAAGTAAGGCTATGGCCTAAGATGGAGCGTGCTTACCCGATAAGAACCGATTCACTCTCGCTTTGAAGAAATATAGAAGTAAATGAAATCAACATTTGTAGGAATAAATGAAATGTATTTTGTTCAAACCACATAAAAATGGTCCTACAAGTAATTGACCAAAAAGCTAATGAATTTAGATGTAGTAATTTATTATTTATATATTTAAAAGGTCTTTAGATGACCAAAATGTACTATTGTTAAGGAAAATACTAAGAGAAATTATTATTTAAGACACAATGAATATGGTGACATTAGAAAACTGATTAAATTATGCTAAAATGTGCAATATAAGTATACATCATTGAAATGCATACAGAAGGGTACAAATCCCACCACACAATGACAAGAAGTGCTTCATTCATCTATTGACTCAGTATTATAAGATGTTGAACAACCTAGCATATTAGGATAATAAAAATATACGAACTATCTAGAAAATAATATAAATAATAAGTACTGTATCATAGTACTAACAAAAGTACAAATATTAAGTAAGATTTTTGAGACAAACTTTTTAAGCTTATGTGTGTTGTAATTGTTTATATTGCAGGCAGTTGGTGATGTGTATCTCTGAATACATTTAACGTCTATAACACACTTAAAATAAATTAATATGGATAAAGAAGAATTATAAGGATAATAAAATAATGTCTGAGGATTATGTATGATGAACTATTGAGCGTGCAATGAATATTGTGAAACCTTGGGTAGACGAGCAATAACATTTTGAGATTAAAATTTTAGTATACATGATATGTAGCAGACATGTTTTAAATATGACGAAAGAACACATTCAGTGACGTAAATTTGAAAGCACTTCCTTCCTTACTATAATGTTTATAATCTCACATTCTACTTGTAATAATTTTATGTTTGTTTAGGATTAATACCTGATACCAATGGTATGTTTTAGAATTTAAGGACTTTCAGATAAGAATAAAACTATGAAACTAACAATGTGTATGCTTTATTTAGAAACAGGAATCTTAGCTTTGTTATGGGTACCATAATTTCAAATCAAAATTTGTAGTTTAGAAATACATAGTTAAGCCTTTTTACCACCCACCTAAAAATAGCAAACTTTTTAAAAGGGTTGTTGCCCCTTTCATTAAAATAAGTCTGTATGATGGGGGTGTACTATCACATGTTTTTATAGATATTTATAGGCGTGGGTAGGCAGGTAAGATTATGAAAAGAGATTCACTCGAGCCTCTTCGACGTCCTACTTTAAAATATGGAGCTCTATATATTTTGCTGTGGTAAACTTATGATAATTAATGCTCTCAAAGTGAACAAATATATAAAGCATTACTGACTGTAATGCTTGTACATGACATCTGCACAGCCAATAACAAGCCACTTATAATATCAATTAATAAATACTGACAAGCATAACATGCAGTAGCTTCTATAATGTTAAGTATGGCTGCTACGTAGCAAAAATATAATTAATTTTATTACATTTTCTTAATTTAGTTAGTACCAACTTTAGTCTATCAAAAAGAAAAGGTTAACTCCTTTTCCGAGCTACATCATTGAGTATTTTGAGCTGTTTTATTTCTTGTTATTTTAATAAATTACTAATGGAATATACTTTTTCAGGTAAAAGGGTAATGATATTCCAAACTTAGTTTTAAGTTTAATTAAATATGCACCAGTGTGTGCTTTTATAATAAACTATGATGTAAGTATGCATAGTAACTATCAAATATCTGCAATACAATGAATTACTACGTAATCTTTACATGGCACCAGTAAATCTTGTAGATATTGTAATGAACAAATCTATTCAGGAGCACTTTCAAAGATTTTATCTCATAAATGCAACATAATGCAATTAATGATTGCATTCCGAAGCGAGCAAAACTTGGGAGATTAGCCCTAAATATAAAAAAATATGTTGTAAACCAACATAACTATAAAATAGTAGTAATATATAAAATAATGTTTCAACTTTATAAGAATATTTGTAAGCCCTAAGATAATCTCAAGTCGCCTACTGCATTACCAGAGATAACAGGACCAACGCTGATAAGATAGAATGCTGCAAAGTACTTATTAAATCAAAGGTAATCAACATTATGTAAATTTTTCTATTTTATCTATTATCAAAATCATCAACCAAAAGAGTTTGAAAGTATTTCTATTGTCAGTAATAAAAACTAAAAATAAATTTGGTTTGATGATGGTTTCTAGTTTAGATCAGTACAGATATTATACTAATCAATGCTTCCACATTTTATTAACCAGTTCGCTGTAACTTCCATTTTGTAATGTAGGAAACAGCCTAAATAAAATTAGGCATGCACTGAAGGAAGATAATGTACATATACAAGATAAATGATGATATAAAGAAACCACATAACTTAATGAATAAGTGTAAGTTCAATACTTTTGGCGAACAAGGCGCTGTGATAAAGATATAATATGCACAACTATGCATGAAAATTTCACTAAGAGGTGAAATAAGCCACTGCCGATATTAGTTCTAAGTGTTTAATATATATTAATGGCAAGTAATTAAACAAATTACTATCCTATGACACAAATACATAGTATTTATATATAACTTGATATTATGTAGGAGTAGTTGTATTGGAACTAGAACAAAGATACCATATACTTACCTATAAAGTTCTAGAAAGCCTATTTCTAAGCCTATACTGTTAAGTAACAAATCTGAAAGGAAACTATACACACTATCATATATCAATAAGATATGCAAAAGCACTAATGTCTATATTTTAAATAATACCTAGGCATTACAAAATTGTACTGCCATATTGCTAACAAAGAAAGGGCATACAGAAATATAATCTAAAACCAATGCTAAATCTAGATTTTACGTTGTTTGGGTAGGTATTAGTATTAACTCGTATCATGTAAATTGTCATCTAATCGTTTTATATGTTCACAGGATATGGGTAGAATGAAACCCTGAGAGTTTGTGCCAAAAATCATTGCAACTTCGAGGCTGGAACCCTTGATGAATGCTGGAGCCAGATGAGACATTATTATGTAAGTAATCATTTATACAAATAACAATTATCTCAATTAAAATCAAACAAATTCTTGCATAAATCGAATCCTACCGTTACTTTTAAAAAATAGTGACAATGTTATCAAAACACTACAAAAATATATTCAATGCTAGCTAGATAGTAAATTTATTCATTTAATAGACACCAGTTAAAGAATCTGCCTATCACAAACCCAAATTGCTTGGTTCATTTATCCTTAGAATGACCCTGTTGATCTAGTCTGCTGCTTCTAGTGTCTAAAATTTGAATGTTCTATTTCCTTGTTTTTTTTTTATTTATTTGAGGCTTGGGCGCTTATGTTACCTTATACCGGGATGTGGAGCCTTTATTTATATAAATTAAGCTTACATTTTGTTGAAAACTAAATACTAACAATAGAATATAGGTACCTTATACCTACTCAGTATACTGACTATTGTTTTTTATTTACAGGTAAATTAGCTGCTGATCAGCTGCATCTAGGATGGAATGAACAATCGAATTCACTTCTAATAAAGCTATGAAAGTCGTAGCATTTTGTATTAGGTGTTCATTTAAATAAATTATATCCACTGTTTACGAACATGTTTTTATTTCATAACCTGTTAGGCACAAGACATCCATAGAGTAGAATAAACTGGGTATAATACTGAAGACTTCATAACCCAGTTATTTTTTTATTTCGCGAGAGGCTTCAAAAATATTCTAAACCTAGATTACCCAAGTCACGTTTGACTATAAATCACTCGGGGTCTATGTTGCGACCAAAACCTCTTAATAGATGTGGTAATTAAGACTAAAAAAACAAGTCTGCTCAAAATAAATTCCTACAGCAGTCAAGTGCTGCCGGTCAAGATAAATGGGATGATATTTTTTGCTTTATTCCCGCTGCTTACATATTATAAGAAATTGATTCACCAGTGCCTGCCCAAAATAGCATAGGTAGGTAGGTACCTACTTCTGAACGAGTTGCGTTCACAAAAATCATAGGAGTGTATCCACATCTAAGAATATTTCTACAAGTCGATTGTCAACAGGTACTTTTGGCTCGTTGATAGAGTAGCCCGATAGTAGGTAGGTACCTACCTACCCACTACCACCATTCCAAATCACGATGATATATCGCACGGAATAGGTAGGTACAATATAGTTTCATTATTCTTGGTCTATTTCTACCTGCCTAGCTCAGAATCTTTGTTATGTTGGATGTACCTAGGTATTTTTTTATCATTCAGGCTCTTTTATAAATCAGAGAAAATAATTAACTTGACGTAGGTACCTACTAATCAGTATAAGTACATGAACCTAATTGTGCACAGCATGCAATATGGATCATGCCTACTTAAAATTTGTACCTAACATACCTACTATATATTTAACAAAAAATTTAATTATTTTATTAATAAAACTAGACATATGTAACTTCTAAAATTTTAAAAAGCTAAATGTTATAAATTCAATTTGACGAGATATTGTAATTTGTGTAGCATATTCTGTGATATTAGTACTTATACCTATGTATGTTACAATTTTACATTATCAATAAAGATTCTTTATCTTTATAAAATATTATATTTAAAAACCTATATCCTACCAATCTAGTCTAAAATAAAAACACCATGTGGTTTTTTAGTTAAATTATATTCTTAAACCTAAGCCTGCGCCTCCGGCAGGGTGGTGATGATGTCCGAGTCTCCGGGGTCTGTGATAGCGAGCGTGCAAACCCTGTAGTATTTACCGCAGGCTGTGCCGAGCTCAATGTTGTTACCACTGTAGTGGTGGACTCCGGTCTTGGCCAAAAGAGCGTAGTATTCAATCTCGGATTTCCTGTAAAGATAGTTTGTGTTAGGAACTGTGCCCTGTGTTGAGCATACGGCAGTATAGGTTTAGGCCAAATAATAAAATTATTGGAACATTAGGAAAAATCAGGATAGTTGACTATGACTTTGTTTTCCATAAAGTCAAGAATATTGGAGTAAGTATATTTATTTGTAAAATAAATATAAATTGCATAAGTTACTAAGATATTAAACAGTTCTCACCTGTCAGAGGTCAGCAATGGACTCAAATAGACTACTCCATAGTTTTCCCATAAACAGTGCAATGAAAAGCAGTCATTTTAAACTTAAGGCACATTCTAGCCAGGCTTTGCTGGTATGCAAAAAAATCTAATCATATTTTCAGCAGTTTCAGCTAAACAGACAGACATTGTGGCACAATTTACTATGCATTTCTATGAATATACAAGTTATTCAAGCAAAATTCAATCATGGTTTATACTAACAACGTGTTTGTATTGAACTGATCTACAGTTAACAATGTTTCCAAGACTGCTTTTCATAAACACTAATAGGGAATCCATACTTCTTTGTCTAAGACTCCATATGCTTCCCTTTGACAAGAACCTGGGAAATCTACTTCTCAGTAGTCTCACCTTAGAGGAGGCGCGTTCTTGGCGATGATGACCAGCTTGGCCTTGCCCTGACGCAGGGTCTTCAGGGTCTGCTTGTAGCCCAGGCAGTACTTGCCCGACTTCATCACCAGCGCCAAGCGCGAGTTGATAGACTCAATGGTCTTTTTCTGCAAAGAAACATAAAATTTAGCCGCACACCAACCATGACGCTACATAACCTAAAATATTTAAACAAAGTGTCCAATGCTTTTTCAACCTCATTAATTACGAAACTAATGAGCCTATCAAACATATATATGCTCTGGGACTTTATAATATTGAAGATATTTCGTTTGAAACGGCAAATATCTCGATCCAAGTCCGGTTTTCATGCACGTGTAAGGTTTAGAAACGAACCTGTTTCTTGGCGGCAACCATGGTAGCGGTTTACGGCTTCGTGCTGTAATTAAAAGAAAAGCACTTAGTATTTCAATATTTATGAGTAATTTACTTGATTGACGTTATAAAGAATAGAAATAATTTTCGGGAGCTTTAGAAACGCACGCACCTTCTCAGAGAAACGAAATGTCAAAAGAAGGACCCGGAAACAGAATTGCCACTCTATAACTTATTACATAGCTAATAAAGTGTTGTATTTTTTATAGCAAATTTTATGACTGACAAAAAAATAATAATACGATATAAAATGATGAATTCATTCATTGCCTAGCAGCTATGCCATAACCAAAACTAACAAATCATATCTAAATCGTACTTTATTATGTATTGTACCGTACATCTATATTTTGTGATTTGTACTAAGGCTGAGTTGCAATTATTAACGTAACAAAGTACCTTTTCATCTTATTTTGCTATCTCAACTTTAAAAATGCGCAAAGCATAAGAAAATGTAATCATTATCGTTTGTGTAGCTTCTGTTGATTGCTCAAACTATTTTGTTTTATTATTAGCCGCTTTACATTTGTTTGTTCAATTACAACGTTGGTTCATTTGTTCAATTATACGAGCCACTTGACTTGAGAAGTGTTTTGCTTTTCTCTGAATAAATCAAAACACAAATTAACTACCAATAAATTTATCCTAGCTTTTTAAGAGTAAGTAACGTAAATTTCTATTCCAGATTTTTATTTCTCTTTTGGTAACATTATGTACCCGGAAGCACGTAATAGTTAGCTTTGTTTTTACTTGAGAACTGGCACAATACAAAGTTATGGCCAATTAAAAAAAAAAAAAAAAAAAAAAGTTAGCTTTGAAGTTAACCTCATACTAAAGAAGAAAGAATTGAAGAAGTTCTTTTCCTATTGTCTGTGAAGTTAACATTTTGTTTATTTTTGACATTACTGGAGTGGGTGACGTCAAGTTGACGTCAACATATTGCTTGTGTCAAGTCAACATCCGTCTGTCTGACCATTTCCATCGGATTTATTTTCGAAATACAGCCGTGTTTCTCTTAATTTTGAATTAAAATATTAATTTTGGTAAACCGCACAGTGACTATTTACTTTACACATTCAATTCAATTTATTACATATCTTATAAAGTGTATATAAATGTGTTACTAAAAGAGTAAACGGCTAGTTACTCAGCTTAAGTTCTCACTAACTTTTTATATAAAATTGTTGGAGAAATCAGCATATATTTACTAAAATGGCAGATAAATCAACGAAGAAAAGAAGTTCGGGACCTTCGGCAATTGGAAAATTGTATCTTTTAGCGTACAATGGTATTCAAACCATAGGGTAAGTTGTGGATACTAAAACTATAATCGTATGTTCTCTATTTAATCATTGATTTACATACGATCTCTCAATATTATGTACAAAACAATTGTACTTACGTAATTGTGCTTAATTTATTATTTTATGAAACACATGTATCATTACCAATTAATCATTGTGTTAATTATATGGTAATGGTCCTTAGTGAAGTACAAGTTTTGAACTTTGCCTCTTACCTATAACTCACATTCAACACTCCATACTTCAGGTGTGTTAATTGAGTATTTACTAATGTATCTTGAAAATGTATATGAAATTAATGAGTTTTCAATGTGATTCTTTAACCCTTAATTTGCCTCAATCAATTTTCTTTAAATTTATGTGTTTGCTATCGATTTTAGGGGTCCTAAAGGATAGCTAAAAACGAAAATAATACTAAAAAAAATCTCTTATCAGTAGTTTTTGAGATAAGGGGTGGGTAGTATACTGGACATTTCTAAATCCCCTAAGAAATACATGTTTGTTAAATGTGTAGTATACTTCACATTTTCTAAATTTAGGTAAATGAACATGTTGGAATAAAAAACTCAATTTTAGTAAAAATATCAAAATTTACTGAATAAAACTAAAATTTATAATTACTTGTGTTGAGTCTGGTCGTTTGTATGTATAATAAGTATGTATTTACAAAAGAAAAGTATATAAGTATTATATCCGTTATCTAGTACCCACGACACAAGCGTTTGCTTAGTGTGGGGCTAGATGGCGATGTGTTCAATGTCCCGGAATATTTATTTATTTATTATTTATTTAAAACATAACAAAATGTTATTACTCCGATATCTCAGCCCTTACAAAGTTCTTAATGCTCCATTTGTCGTATTTCATCGGGTTATACTGCTTACGATTATCAGCTTTAGTTCTTTTGTAAAGCACAGTCATTACGTCCATGCTATATCTCATATCTTCTTCAGTATTCAAGCAGTTCAGTCTAATTTGATGCATTGATGATTCCATGCATGATTCAGTGAAACACACGGAATAAACAGTTGCTACTGCAGAAGTGGACGGAGATTCACAAGCAGAAGATTGTAATGATGGCAAAAAAGACAAGCTTTAGATATTTTCAAAATAGGGGTGAGCGGAGTTTTATCTCCACTATTTTCAATGACATCCAGACTATCTGAAGAGTTTTCATTTAACAAATCAAGCTCTTCAAAGGTTGAATCCAGAGAAGGAACCTCTAAATAAGATCTATACTTCTCTATTTCTTCCTCATCCGATTCGGTAACATCGGCATCCGATAACGCATTATTAATAGGAACAAGTTTCAACAAGTTTTCTTCCACTTGAGAACTTGTGGATGTTCTGAAAGTGATAAAAACAATTAGAATCCAAAAAACCTATACATTTCATAGTCATTAAAACATAAGGAACAGTAAAACTAATAATATAACCAAACCATATATCATAGAATACTAAATTACTTATGTTTTTATTACCTATAAAAAAACAGTTTTAGTAAATATAAAATACAAACAGTAGTAAAATTTAGTACATTTCAGAATTTATCTTGTTAACGGGAAACCGAGCAAATGTCCACTATAATACACATTGAAAACAATATTATTTCAATACATATTTGGAAATGGGAAGAATACTGGACATCAATATTTAGATCACACCAACACAAAAACCTATTATTTTATGGTCCTTAGAATTGTATGTACCATCTCTAATATTCAATGTCATTAAGTATACCTAATTATAAGACATATTATCTAATAAAAATAATATGAAAATGATCACTGACCGAGAGCCTGCGCATCTCTTCCTGCCTCCGACTTACTTTGACGGCCACTGACGAGAAACTCAAGTTCACATGACTTTGGTGATTTGTAGCGACAATATCAAAGATGTGCCACAAGCGCTCAAAGTAATTTTTGAAGCAGAAAGTGTACGGTTTTCTGTTGACATTTTTTGAAAGTCGATGTCCAGTATTCTTCACAAATCTAAATTAAGGGTTAAAGCACTTGTAGCCATACTCCTGTAGGTAAATTCATAAATTCAAATGATTTTATCCAACCCAGCAATGCAGACCTTCTCAGTTAATATTGTAATTTCTTTAATAATTATTATAAAAAAGTTAGTTCATAAGAAAGCGGCTAACTCTGGTGTCAGTTAGTAAAAACACAAAGTTGGTAGATATAGGAAAGCCAGAAATACTTAGTAACAAATTTTAATTTACTTACCTAGTTACTTTATATTGTCTACAGATGGAGTTATTTGCTCTGGCAAAGTTTAACTCACTTCCTAAACCGAGGTACATTGGACACATTCTGGCCGGAGATCAAATGGACTGTTGTAATATTCCAAAATGCTGCAGTTTTAGAGGTAAATATAATATCTTTGTCATATTTACTATTCTTTTATGAAATAGGTTCATGTTTGTGTACAGACTGCCTAATGCTATTTTCATGTTATGCATTCATAATCTTTGGATTTTTTTTAAGCAAAACTAATCTATATTATTTTCTTATTATAGCAATTTTATTATGTATTCACAATACTTCTGTAGTATTTATAATAAGTGAAAGGTTCACACAAATTAGTTTTCATGTAACAAGCCTGACAGAGCAATATATCACAACTAGCAGCTCTCTACATTTCATGTCACAATTCAGGTTCTGACCACACCAAATTTCGTCAAAATTGCTTCTGCTGTCTGAGTGTGAAGATATTTTAATTTATAATATTAGTGTGCTGGGATTGGTTATTCATTGCCCCATGGTGAGTTTGATTTAGAAGTGTGTCCAAGAAATAAGTTACAATAAAATATATGTTTGTCATTACGTTTGCTACTATTGTATTCAAATGAACTGAACTCTGGTGTAAAGTTGATTGTGGGTGAATAAATTAATGACTGAAAGTTTAATCAACTAGCCTTGAACTGTTTGTTCATTGGTTCAAAACTTTCATGTGTATAATGCAGTTGAATACTGTTTTTTTTGGGAAAATATTTGTTGTTATTATTTCTAAACATTTAGTTGAGGGAAATAATAATTAAATGGGCACACTTGCTTAGCTGTAAATGCATCAGGGATGACAATAATATCTACCTTTCAAATGGCCAGATTTTACTATGTTTAGTGATAACTCTATCATCTAGAATTAGATCATTCATTACAATGACATTGCAATTACAGCTATTTAAAAGCCTCAATGTAATAGGAAGTAAATTAGCTAATTAATGAAGATTTTAATGTCTATTTTGTAATTTTTGTACATAACAAATGACATAAATTATATCTTGATAAGTATAGTATTTATAACAGTTTGATTGCTAAGCCATGTTAATAATTTCTTTGTGATATACTTGCTAAAAAGTAAGTACATTTCCGATTAGATTCTGCTGCACGATTTGATAAAAAAATATGGAATCACTTTATTGAAACTAGGTATAAATATTGATTGAATTAATTTCTGGTCACAAAATAAATAAAATTGTTTTTTTTTTTAACAAACAGTTTCTGTATCAGCAGCACATAACACTTAAAAACATTTTATTTGTAATCTTACAATAATAATGCATAATTTTAACTAGTTCTTAGCTTTTTGATCTTAAAACTATTAAAAAAATACTTATACAAAATAAACAAATTTAATTTGTCTATAATGGTATTGTATGAAACATTCCAGGTGCTCCACGCAGCCATAGGCCTGGTCCCCTCCGGAGCCTTCCTAGTCCTGATGCAGGTGTACTCCCGCGTGTTCCTGGTCTGTGGCTCCCTGCTGCTGGTGCAGGGCTCCACTCTCTCCCCCGGGCTGCCTCTCTGCATCCTTGCCTGGTCCATCACTGAGATCATCAGATATGCCTACTATGCACTCAATCTGGTCAATATGGTGCCTTCCTGGTTGCTCTTCTTAAGGTATGCTTTTTTAGTCATTTTTTTTACGTGGGATAGGTTTGTGTTTGACTACAGGCCTGAAGTTAAGTATTTTTGCACCCTAGGGTGTAACTCCAGATTTAAAGACCTCTAGATTATATGTAATTAACCAACTAATATACCGCTGCAACCCAACTAGACCTGAATCTACATGCTTAAAATGACACCTGTTACAATATTATGCCATAGATAAGGAAAATATATTACACATTATTATGATTACTGGGCTCCCGCTGTTTCTTATGAGAGTAACCACGAAACAGAATTGTTTTTTTTGTTCTGTGAGAGTAACCATAGATATGGTTTCATTGGGAGACTTCGTGGTATAGATGAAGATAAATTATAATAGTAGCTCCATGCGGCGCGAATCCAGGCTAATTTAGTCTGTCTTAATCCGGGGGCATATCACCATGCTATTTTTCATCCAAATCACAGAGTAAATAATTAGGTAACAAATTAAAAATACACTGACGAACAATCGTCTTTATAAATTTACTATTATATCAAATAATTATTTAACACTCATCACTTCTGAGTACCGCAATTATAATAAACCTTGTGCTTAAAGTATCTAAGGTGTGAAAATCTTCACAAGTAAATGGTAAATTTATAACCGAGACAAGTACGACGTTATGAAGTTAGATGTATTAAATACTTAATTACACGGTACCTACTACACCTATTCTTGTATAAACAAGTTACACAGCTTGTGTGTAACGCTGTTAATTGCACACGCAATTATTGGAAACATGTTTAAGGCTGCCCTTACACTATTCACACATTGTTTAAGTTAAATAGATTTTCATTTGACTTGAGCCATATTAATTTTTTAGTCATCACTAGACTATTGATTTAAAATCTATGTATATTTACATCTGTATGTATATTTTTGTGTTAAATTTTTATTGATGTACCTTAGTAAAGTAATTATTATTAGCAAAATCCATTAAGTCTGAAATAGATTACAGTATTTTTATAATAGTACTTATAAATAAATAAGACGTTCATACAAATTCATCTTTAGATTATATTAGTACAGTTTTAGATTTTAGATCACAATTGTTTCAACAAATAATGAATATATTACAATTCCTACGCTAAAAATTATACTTAATGTGGACTCACAGCCTTATTCTTACATAGTTTGTTGATAAAGTGTGTTTAATAAAAAAGAAGCGTTGAGTAATTTTATAAGTTAACATTACTTATTCTGCATAAATTACTCGGTTGTTAACATCTTCGATACTGTTACAGTATTCTGTGATATCACTTGAGCGGCATTATTATTGATTTACATATATTTTTTTTGCGATTTCATTTTCTTTGTAGTTTTTTACTGATGGTTGTTATAACGTGACGACGTAGATATTAGCATAACGTCATTTATAAGGTCGTTCACCTGTTAACAACTAAACTGATTTAAAGTTCTTTTGTTCGACTGCGTATTGTTAGGGTTCCGCACTCAAGGAAACATGACGTGTAGAAAATATTAAATAAATAAGTGTTAAACAGGACCCACATTTTATATTGTTTTTATTATTTTACATGTTCTCGGATAATGCCTAACTTTGTAAAAGATACTCTAAGTACCACTTCCGATAAACGCTTATCGATGGCGCCACTAGTCAAGTCATATACACGCAAACGACCCGATTACAAAGACGTCGTCAAAGTGGGTAAATTTTCGTAAATCCTTTTCACAATTTTTAAATTGGTGTAGTTAATTGTCGAACATAGACAGATATGGCACGGAACCCTACATGTGCTAGTCACACAAACACTTGGTAGAATTATTTTTGCTGGTGAATAATTATTGTTTTGGCGGCAGAGGTGTGATACTTCTCCGGACAGTTCCGACAGAAGAGACATTAAAGGTGGCGCAAACTTAATTAATATCTCAAGGCTTTACAATTAGTCTTAATTAATTAGACAATATTGCCATGTCATTCTAATTGGCTGATAATGTAGCTTTGTCATACATTTTACAGGACCTGGCAGTCAAATAGGAGCTTTCTCCTCATCATTATACCTACTCTTTACATAAATAATAATCTTTTATTTAAAATAACTAACTAATATTTACGTATATTCCACAATTTACAAAAATGACTTAAACTCTTTACAATACAAATTTTATATTTCTGTTTTAATCAATAGTATAGGTACATTGTTCACCGAGAGGAGAAAGTGACCGATTACCGTCGAGGGTGTCGTTTGAAGCCCGAGGCGTAGGCGAGGGCTTTAAAACACCCGAGATCGGGAATCGCACTTTCTCTCGAGTGATACATAGTGCTTTATACTACACCTACGATAAAAAAACTAAAATATCGAACAAATATGCGGGTAGAAAACGCATCTGAGCAGGAGAGAAAAGTTTATGAAAATCCATTCTCTCCCGCTCAGATGCGTTTTCTCCCCGCATATTCGTTCGATATGCAATGACGTACTTTCTACCGTAAATTTGATAAAGTATCAAGGTACTTTCCGAGCAGGTGTAGTATAAAAATATTTTCCACCAATTCCAGATACTCGACATTCCTGGTGCTGTACCCCATCGGCATCACGGGCGAGCTGCTCTGCATGTACCACTCCCTGGACGAGATCTTCGAGAAGCAACTCCTCACCGTCTCCATGCCCAACCCCTGGAACTACATCTTCAACTACTACTACTTCCTGATATTCTACATGCTGCTCTATATACCTTTCTTCCCGGTGCTCTTCGGACATATGCTCGTGCAAAGGAAGAAGATGTTGAGCAAAGATGCTAAGAAGACCAACTAAATTAAGTTTTTAAGACTCAAAAACTAAAAAAAATGTAAATATTTTAATTTGTAAGTTTTCATACAAAAAGCTTGAAAGTTTTGACATCTAAACAATTATTAATTCAGTTCAATAAGATGGCAAACACAAAATGTGAAGTCCGCCATTTTGGGACAGCCGCCATCTTGAATTTATATTTCTATTCTGTACAGTGCTGTATATTCTACACGCTTAGCCTTTTCACTCTAAGATATTAAAAACGAGCTCTTTGCTTGAACATCTACAAATTAGAGGTATAATTAATTCATCACTACATCTTCAACTACTACTACTTCCTGATGTTCTACATGCTGCTGTATAGAGTGGTGGTGAGTCGTAGAATTGTATATATGGTGTTTCTATTTACTCGCGCGCACTTTACTTTTCTGAAAAAAACACTGAGTAAAATGTGTCGGTAGATTTTGTAATTATTTTCTATTAATATCTTCAAGAAGCACGCATAACTGAGCGGACTCAGTTATTTGTACGCAATATGCGATCATTTTTAGATGGATCTGATCTGATATGGATTTGAATATAAATACATTGACATCAAATGACAAGTTTAAAGATTGAAGATACAATCTTTAGCCTATATGTCCTGATCCTCTGGGACAGTTTAAAACACCTTGACACCAGAGTTCACCACACTTATATGAAGTGACAACACAACGTAGATTACAACGTTGCTTAACATCAGGCGAGTTGTAGTCAAGCGTGAGCCTATCTTGTTTTTTTTTAAGTGAAGTTTAGTGCGAGCGAGGTAGATATAGATTCACGAAGATATGTATTATACATATATATTATGCTAGTTGTAGCTAATTTCCAAAAACCTGACATACTCGACTGGTTTAGTTGAAACTAAAGGCAATTAATGTGAGGGCAAAAAACTGTTTTCCTCAAAGATATTTTTGAGAAACTGCCTACTTTAATTGCCTATACACAGTTATGATTGTAGACTTGAAATGTTCATTGCGTTTAGGATGGTTTTAACTCATGCTGAATTGAAATAAAAATTTAAACGCACATTTTGCTCTTATAATCTTTTATAACAACGCTAAAATGTATAAAGTCAAATGGCTTATCTAATTTGGATAAAGAAAAACAATGCATGCACCTTGGTGCTTTTTTAACATTAAATAGGCTTACGTTTGGCTATAGCCTGCCTGATGTTAAGCACCACTATAGTCATAGATGTAGCACGCTTGCCTAGAAGAAACCTATATATGCAACATATAGATGTTGTTTACATCTTTATGTATGCCTATACAAAATAACAAAATTAACGATATAAATAATAACATATATGTAGTTAGTTAAGTTTTTATTTCTATCCAGCATGTGGTTAACTAAATCTAAATACTTCAATAATTTTTACTCATACTATGACTTTTGTACTCATTAAACTAATTTCCAAATAAAATATACCGTTATTAAGATATCTTTTATGTTATAAACACAAGTGCATATCTTAAATTTATATTTTCTTTTTTCAAATTTCCACAAAAACTCACATTTTCTTTTATTCTTGACAATTGTTTAGTGTTTATTAGCGTATTTGAGGGATGGGTTAAACTATTTTTAAGTACATTTAAGTTATAAATCGAAATATGAGATACAATCATTCGAATAGCAATATTATTTATATAGTTTTTAAGATATTAATGTATTTTTATATGCAATTCAAATGACATACTTCGTTAAAGCACCTTCCGTTTTATTAGAAAACGTGGTTTAAATATTAGTCCAGGACTTTGAAAATAAAAAGTCGGTTTTTGGTGTTCAAACATCACATACAAACAATCAAAATGTCAACTTCAAATTGGGTGGTCGATTTATCATTGGTATAATTGACAGATTGATAATTATTACAGTAGACGGTTAAATTCTGAACAACAAAAACGGACTGCATATTTTCTAAGTTCTGGACTAATAGTTAAACCACGTTTTGTAATAAGACCCCTTTTAAGCATATTTTGACTTAATGGACAATCTCGAAAAAGATTTATAGTTTGTGTTCATTTCTGCCAGTAGATTTTGTTATGAAACAAAATCCTACAAAAACTGTAAAAATTTGTTCACTTTCAGTGCTTTAGTACTAAATATGAATAAATAGGTACCGAAAATTTCAATTATGTATACTAATATGCAACCTTAGTAACAAAAAGCTGTGTCACACTTTCTAGCATTTCATTTTTATCAGCTTTTTCTCGTTGTTAATGCAAAATCAACAATTTATTTATCTATTTGTAAGAGGTAAACGGGTGCAATTGTTAATTAATTTCTTGAATTAATGTTCGCTTGGTGTTTGGGAGACAGGATGTATGGAATAAAACACGATATGATTTGTAATAATTCAGTTTTATTGATAATGATTTTTAGATGGGTAGGTCTTACGCATTTATTTATTTATTTTATAATGGCGCACATAACAGAATGTGTTCTTAAATGAACTAATATACATTTAAAGCTGGTTTGATTTAGGTAATTGGTTGGTAATATTTGCATAATAAGTACATTATTGGTGCATAAAATAGCTTCCTGACATATTTTGTTCTATTTGAATTATTATGTACTATCGCTAGGTCCGAATTTGTTAAAGGAAAATTAAGCTTAAGTTTAAGATAAGATAAGTCTTTAATGCACACCAATGAAATTACATAATAAAAATAAATATAAAAACTAATTTAATGCACATTGGGCGGCCTTATCGCCTTAGTCGATTTCTTCCAGGCAACCTTTGGAAGGACAGGATTTCCATTATATAATTTCTTTTGTAGTAGGTAATTATCGCAATATGTAATTGAAATTATTATATTCGTATTTGCTTCGAAACAATTTGCCTGACTCATACTAAATCAAATATTAATAACAAGATAGTATGTCCGTATCAGCTGCGATTTTGCTAACTAAACCGATATATTAAGATAGGCACTGATTTATTGTTGATTATGTTGTTGTGGCAGGTAAAATATAATTACAATTTTTACTATAATAATGTCAGAATTGTGGGGGGTTTCATAAGCAGGTACCTACTATATAAACTTATAAATGTCTAGATATGGACTGTTATTTCAATGCGCGAAAAAGGCGTTATTACCAACTTGTTCTCGGTTTTTCGTGGGATACTATTATATTATGCAATGCAAATATTTATTGAACTGTCTTATCATTACTTGCCTGGGTACTCATGAACTAGCACAAACAGGATTTTAAAAAAAAGTTATGTATATGTAAAACTTGAAACCTAAACCATTTATATGATATTATTTATATGTATATAGGAACCAATTTTTTCGGTACAAATCAGGGCATTCTAAGTGGGTTATTGTGAAATATTGGTTTGAGGAATCAACAGGATTTATACGTATACAGTCTGACAGCAGTGGTCGTTTTGCTAATGACATTTGAAAATGGCGCTTAATTTATGGGTTTCCTTACGAGGTTTTAGTGAATTACAATTGAGTGCCATCTCTATTCCTGTACCTACATATAATATGTTCGACCTTAGACCACAGTGTCGCTTCAGGAGACCCGTTTTCAACTCTCTTTGATCGTATTTCCGCAAGATTGAGGATCGTGACTCCCCCGCAGAATTAATTCGTTAAGGGAGTTCTCTTGGGCAGATACATCGTGGTGGGCGCCCATGTCCTTCCACGGAAGATATATGTCCTCGGATGTTGTGTTCCTCAAACATGTCGGTTGTCGGATGTTTTACGTTAAGCGAGTGCAAATCCACACATAACTTTAAAAACAAGTTATAGGTGTTGGGCTGGATTCGAACCTCGGTGCGTCAGGATGAAAAGCAGTGTTACTACTACTAGGCTATACTAAAACATCCTTACAGTTGCAGACTGGCCTGTTAGCTTAGTTGGTAGTGACTCTGCCTTCTAATCTAGAGGTCACGGGTTCGATTCCCGCATGACACAAGTATTTATGCACTTTAATAAAAATATAATTACTTGTGTTGAGTCTGGTCGTTAGTATGTATAATAAGTATGTATTTACAAAAGAAAAGTATATAAGTATTATATCCGTTATCTAGTACCCACGACACAAGCGTTTGCTTAGTGTGGGGCTAGATGGCGCTGTGTGCAATGTCCAATGCAAATATAGTACAAACTACGTACCTACCTACGAACTATCAATTCACGAACATTGACGTATCAACTAATTCGTCTAAGATAAAGCAGTAAACAGCTACCTTTTGCGCAAAACACATTAATTACGATCCATATCGGATATTGCTACGACGGCATTGATTTGTGGCGATCGTTCTATGATAATTCTGATAAAAAAAGGGATTTGATTAGGATAGTTCATTTATTGGTCAGCAAAATTTTAGGAAAAAATGCATGTGTTTGGTCGGCGCCTGAAAAAAAAAATGTAAACAAAAGTTTATTGCGTGGGGTAAATGTATAAATGGTTTATTATTGAATTGTCGGTAATAAATTAAGCAGTTTAAATGTGTTTGTAAAGTACTACGAGTAAATATAAATATGCAAAGTACAAGAGAATTCTTTAATGACGATGATATATTGAAGTACTTAGATTAATTGTTTTGCATGCCTTGCAATGCCTTAAGACCTTTTATGTACCCATGTTTCGCAGACCAATAAACGAATTTGAAAATTTGAATTTGAAGAGATTTTTAACCAAAACAAGATACTAAACATTAGCAGTAGGTAAGTGTCTTTTGTGATAGTATGATTAGGATTAGTAAGTTAGACCCTTTATGTAAGCCTTATGTTTATTATTTATCAATATCAATACTTTCAAATGTCCATATCCAAAATAGATGTCAAAACTCCATGTAATGTATTATTTTTACTTAAATATTTCAAATACATATTTTCTATTTCGATTTACCTTGCTGCCCAATTTTCCAAATAGCTGCTCAAAAAGAAGGCCCAATTTGATTACCACTATCTATTCACACGGGGTTCGTATATAATTTAATTACTGTGTGTAGAAGTATCAGTCGATCGTGGTACCAGGCTGACATGATGTACAAGAAGTATATAGCGGTGGCGCTGGCGGTGCTGGTGGCGGCGGCTGAAGCCAACTCCGTGGCTGGCAAGGCACAGTTCCTCCCCAAATTGGCTGACCAATCGTGAGTGTGCTTACTAATTAGTAGTAGCAGTGCTGAATTTTCCCAAAGATTGAACTCTGCGGGGGATCAGACCCTCAGTAATGACGATGTGACTCAAGGAGGAGAAACAGTAGGGCATTTATACAGTTTAAAAAAATCTTTTTTTTTTCTATACATTTACAGTAAAATAACAAACTTCTAATGACGTAGTACAGAATGTTACTACAATAAATAAATAAATATGAAGGCTATAAAAATAACTTAGAAATTACATCATTTAGGTAGGTAAATTATGTACTTGGATATTCCTACTGTTCTTTTTCATATTAGTATTTATATTAAATACAAGTTTTTATCCCTTTATCGTTCTAGTACTTTTTAAGATAAATTACTCTCGATTTACTTCTAGATAAAGACCTCCTCTTGTTGCCAAAGAAGTCATCTTATGTTTTTTTTTTATATTGCAGTCAGCGATGGGACGGGCTGGGTCTCTCCGCCGACGTGAACGAGTATGTAGACAACACAATCAACATGATCGTGCCTTTCATTGAGACAAACGGACTCGACCCCATGCCTCTACCCGATGTGGAAGAGGGATTCGAAGTGGTAAAGATAAAGCTAAGATATTTTATAAGTTATAGGTAATTATTCTTCTTCTTTTACATATAACTGAATGCCACTTTTTGGTCACCATTCATAACACCGATTTAGATTATACTATCACGTTATAAATGCGAAAATTTGTGACAATTTATGTAAGTTTGTAGCTTCATCAATTGGCTAAACCAATGCGGATGAAATTTGTCATGGAGAAATATGAACTTGAATGAACTGATTGTAAGCGCGAAAGAGAAATAAACACGCTAAAATTTTACATAAAAAGTATTTCGATTAGTAATTCAAAGTTTTTGGACCTTTTGTGGAAAGTGATATAAAAGTTTTTTTTTATTCTACTTGAATTATAATTAATCGGTCATGAAGTTAATCTGTTTCTTATAGGCATGTGCGCTAGATTCTAGGCTAGACAGATGACTTGTGGTCAAGCGAAAGGTCTCTGGCCCAAAAAGAAAAATATTTACGTAGGAGTTTGCTTTTTGCGGTACATTTTATTGGGTTGAGTGAGCGAAATCAATAAGACGACGCGGTGATAATATAATAACAATTACTTTCCCTAATATATTAATTATGTATTATGGCACGACGTTCATTTATAACAGTCAACAGAGTTCCGATTATGTTAATCAATAACAGTGGCAAGTTTTAGAGACTCGAACAATGCTTAAGGAATTGCGGTGCATGATAGTCCGGCCGGCCGGACTTTTCTACTTCTAGAGTAATGACTAGACCTTAAGGAATTTGCCCATTGAAGTAGAAATAA
Organism: Macaria notata; assembly: GCA_927399415.1. Taxonomy (NCBI): domain Eukaryota; kingdom Metazoa; phylum Arthropoda; class Insecta; order Lepidoptera; family Geometridae; genus Macaria; species Macaria notata. The sequence goes on along the minus strand of OV656746.1, from coordinate 9,973,628 downwards.
TAGTTTAAAAGGGGGTTTTTAAATCTAACCACTCAGAAAGCGACAGTGCCCCACTCTCCCTTGCGGGAGCGAACGATCATCGAGGGCTGGTGATAGACTACCACCGCCCGCCTCACGCTCAGGACACCGCGCCACGTCTCATCAACGTGGTTAGGCTAGGCTCTCGTATTGAGTCTGTCTTTGGGAAGAGCTTACTATAGAAATGATCCTATGAAGTAAGGTCTTAACTCAACAAACGCTCGCTGTAATCGCCCGCTATCTCTCGAAAAATCTTTTTAGTGCGATGCAGGAAATCGTTTGTTTACATGATCACGCCATCTATCGTGACCTTGTCGTAGTATTTTTGACGTTTGGTGATGTTCTGAATAATAATATGATAATGCCACATGCCAAAATTTTAAAATGGCCGCCTTTGTACCCCAGTGTCGTCAGCTGTCGACCTAGGTCAGGATCAGCGTACATTCGTAGTGTTGGCGCCACATTTGACAACGTGATAAGAATAACGTGCGTCAATAAATAAGTTTATACGACACCGGCCAACTCTGGTGTAGAAAGTTTTCAAACCAATACAACGATCGCGGATCGCCATACTATGGCATGAGAGGGATGAAATTGTAGTTCCAAAAAGGAAATCCACCTTTATTATGACAGATTTACATGACCGTAATGGGGCTGCGTTGTGATGGATTTATAAGAGTAGGTACAATATCCGTAAATCCGTCATCTCATAATCCATCGTCATCTCCATCTTCGCATAATGATGACTAAGTCAGAGCAATCAGCGTTGGTCTTCCGTTGAGATAAGCCGTGTTGGTCATCCATCCAAGGGCTAATCGCAATGATTGTAATCTCATGTGAATTCCTCCACTAGCTGAGTTACGGGCGCTATATTGTTGGTCATCAAAGTACCTACTGTGTTAATGAAAAACACATAGGTAGATATTTCTGTGCACTTATACTAGAATAGAATTAGGTCTTATAGTAAATCATGATGTGTCTATTATGTATAGTTAGTAAGAAATCTTCTGTAATATAGGTATTTAAAAGTTATTTTTGCGAATCATTTTTATTAACAGTTTTTACACTAGACATTGTGGATTTTAATCTAAAGCGAATTTTTACCTCATACAACTTGAGATACACCCCAAGTTTAATTTAAAATGTGTATATTAATATAATTTATGATAGGTATGCATCTTAGGATTTAACTCAGAACACATAAAACATTAAATTTGTTGAATCTTCGCAAAATTAATGACTGGCCAATAAATAAACATGACGGGATTCTTTACAATACGGGGACGAGTTACTATTGAACGTCATGCTTATAACCATACTGCAGAAAAGAGGTCGTCAGAGGCCAAACCTAGAGACAGAGATTCGTTTGAATTTTTCACAATAAGATAAAAGAGAATCAAGCAAATTACTTTGGTAGTGGAACCGTGCGTAACCATAATATTCTTATATAAGAACTTTGTTCTTGAGATTAGCTACAAGTTCAATATTCTTGTAATCTTAGTTTTTTATCAAACTACTGAACAATATGGTGTACCACTTTCTCGTTAGGGGGTGCTAGCATTCGCTGCCAGCAGCTGACAGCGGCTACCACAAGATATCGCTGAATCGAACTAGATGTCGCTTTGAAATCAGGTCGCGTTTTCTAGATCGCGCAAACTAGCCCCATTCTTGAATTGTCGGGAAATTTAAGTGCGGTTTAGTAAACATACTTACCTGGCGTAGGGGACACCGTGATCAAGAAGGCGGTTCCCCCAGAGCGAGGACCTTCCATTGCACTGCGGTTGGGTTGACCTCTGCGATTATCCCTAATGTGGATAACTCGGACGCGTAATTTTTGGTAGTGGGGACTGCGTACGCGCTGTCCCCTTCATTTAAATAATTACATATCTTAGAAATATACATAAATAAAGGAAAATAACTATACTAACTATACTTAAATATCTAAGCCAATTATGTCAAATACGTATAAGTTTACTGGCCAAACCATAAATGAAATTTTTAGAAACCAAAAAATCAATTTTCCGTATCTGCTGACCAAACAAATAATTCAAAAATCGTGAATTGTAGCATTTGCCCTTACTAATAAATACAATTTCCAAAAATGTTTAAATTAGTTGCGATAACTACATCTAAATTATAATATATCGCTTACCATCAAAGCATATTTTGGGCAAGCAAATGGAAACTTGCAAAAAATATAATGATTAGTACCTATTTATATCGAAATACATATGTCACAGAAATCTAAATAAACAGTTAGATTTCTGTGACATATGTACATTACAATGTTATGCAGGAAAATCTCCAGATGTTGAAAATACTACTACTCTCTGATCACGTGTGCAATGTCTGACCTTGCGATAGTTGCGTGACTTAGATGATCGCGAACGTATGTCCAAGTCAGTCGAGTTGGGGGCGCAAACAAAACATTTTATAATTGTATTTTTTCTAAATTAAGCTGATACAAGTGTTTATTGTATAATTGACCTGGCTTATTAGCTTAGTTGGTAGTGGCTCTGCCTACTAATCTAGGGTTGCGGGTTCGATTCCCGCATGACACAAGTATTTATGAATTTTAAAAGAGAAAATTACTTATATCCTTTATCTAGTACCCACGACACAAGAGTGTGCTTAGTGTGGGGCTAGATGGCGCTGTGTGCAATGTCCCTGAATATTTAATATTTTTTTATTTCCTCTACAGAGACCAGTCCTGATCACCTACAGCGCCTGGCTGAAGATCCATGATGGTCACATGTCTGGGCTCGTCAATGTGGGCCGCTCCGGAGACCAGATGGTGCACTTCTTCGCCAACATGCTGAGGATCAGGCTCAAGCTGCAATTCACCGACCTCGACGTAAGTGTCCAACCTTTTTAGTTTTATTGCCCCCTGGTACTTTAATAGAGAAACCCTGGCCTGGCCTGGCCTGGCTGCGCTGGAGACCAGATGGTGCACTTCTTCGCCAACATGCTGAGAATCCGACTGAAGCTGCTTGTCCTTGTATTTATTTCTCTTCATCCAATGATTACCTGGAAGATATTGCTTTTATTAATTAGGCCGCTACTTGTGGCACTAGAGTAGTTTATGTAAGTAATGTTATTAATTTTGTTTTATATGTGTGTGACAGTAAAGAATTATCTATTTATCTTGTCGGATTCATTGACCCCTGGTACTTTAGAATAGAATAGAATAGAATATAACTTTAATGTACACCACAATAATAAGAACACAAAAATTACAAACAGAAATAAACATACATAAATTAAAGTGTTGCACATTGGGCGGCCTTATCGCCTTAGGCGATTTCTTCCAGGCAACCTTTTGGATGGACATAACTTACAATTGTAAACAGGCGGCGTACAATATATATCTTATTTATATTATTAAATTAATTGAAAGATACAATACACACTCAATCTATACACATATACTATTAATAATACACATACTCAATACAACTAAAACACATTATACAAACACTACCTACATTACACAATACTTATATATGCTATAATGACTTTAAATAATGTTGATATATCATATTTTGGAAAATGTTTAGTGACTTAGCCTGCCTTATGGGCAGGGGCAACGCGTTCCACAGAAGGGTGGCTTGGATGGTAAAAGAATGGGAGTAAAGGAGGTTGGAGTGTTCTGAAGTAGAAGGAATTTCGAGCATAAGGATTCGGGACGTATTTAATGATGAACATGGGCTTCTCTGGTCCGGGCCTTGACGTATGTACCTAATCTACCTACTCAAATATATAATGTCCTGGTACTGTGACTTTCTCAACCGTCAGAATACGAACCTGCTTTTTTCTCAAATTTAACGACAGACAGAGCCTATTACTGCTGGATTGATTTAAATACCCGTTGCCCTAAAAAAAAACTGGTAAAATGGGCAGGCTTCAAGTAGCTTAACTTGCTCATATATTTGTGTACTCATTAGCACAGAATACAGAAGTTTACTTAGTATAATTTGAGTATTGTGAAACCTGGAGAATTGTTAGCAATGGATTTCCGCAAAGTAACGCCTGATTCAATATTTTTAATAGGTAGGTATATATTTTAATTTAATTACCTAATTCGGATTTAATTTTATCGTTTCCGATAATCATAGTTTTGTTATCTCCTGTAACAAAAGTTAATATGTTATTGTTTAAAATGCCCAGATTTTGTATATTTTTCCTAACGACTGTTACGGGCGAATTATAACGATAACTATTGCCAAAATAATGCTTGGACTTATCGAAGTGCGTAGGCAAATAGGTAGGTATCTTAATAGGTACCTAATGATATTAAAACCACATAGACAAGCTTATGTAGGTACCTATATTAGTCTAATACTCAATATTAGAATAGAAGCTTTTCTCGTCGTTACGAAAAAAAATCTTGGAATGACAACATTTTGGTTTTTGGTTTTTGGTGGGGCAAAAAGTGATGAAAAAGTAATGGCGCCACCTATATTTAATCACTGACCTCCATTACTACAAGTACGCAATGGAGGTCAGTGTATTTGGTACACTTTTTACTATGTATATCATTTACAATTTATGTATTTTTTGTACTTTTCACGGCGATTAAGTATTTATGACCCCCGATAGCAAAATAATTTTCTTACCTACTTTAAAATATTTACTTAGGTACAATAAATTGGAGAAAATCAAATTAGTAATTCAATAAATAAAGATTAAGTAATGAACACTACAAACATGACATACCACAATATACGAATGTAATATTTCCATTGTTGAGTTTTTTTTATGTAATTAGTCTTATAGAATTTTGGCCAACCCCGCACTCTACCTACATAATTATTAACTATTAACTTAATTTATAAAACTCAAAGGTGACTGACTGACTGATATAGTGATCTATCAATGCTCAGCCCAAGTGTAAAGACAGCCCATCGTGTATCTGCGATCCTGGAAAAAATGAGTCAGTAATACACATTATCACAGAATGTCCAGTGTACGGCAGAGAAAGATTTGAGATAGAACAGGAAATCGACCAAAATATAAGAAAAGAAAATCTTGCAAACATAATATCGAATAAACACATAAGAAACATATTTCTAGAATTTTGTCTCAAAATAACGAAACAAGTAATAAAACGTAACAAATAGTTATATAATAAACGTTGAATAAATATACAATACATGTATATTTATATCAACTAAAACCAGACCAGTAGAAAGTTATTCGTAAGAAGCAATCATGATGTCCCTTGATAAACGAACATATTTATAATTTGACTCATCTTATGAAGAAGAATACCAAAAAACATTATGCGACGTATTAATGGATCAAGCTAGACAAGACCTTGGATAACGTCCAAGGAACACAAAAAAAAAAAAAAAAAAACAAAAATGCTCAGCCCAAACCACTGGACGGATTGGGCTGAAACGTGGTATAAAGGTAGATGTTATGACGTAGGTAGGTATCCGTTAATAAAGTAATTTTGGAAATGCCACTTTCAAAGGGGTGAAATTGGGGATGCAAGTTTTACTTCTTAATGCGAGCGAAGCCGCGAGCACCCACTAGTGTAAAATAAGAGCTCGCATCATGGTTGTGCAGCTCGTTCCTCTCTAACTACTATTCTATATTTTCCAGTTCGTATACAAGTACCTGGTGAAGGTGATGAACATCGGCCCGACAGGCGGTATCATTGGCAGCCTCAACCGGTTCGTGGTCAACGTGGACCTGCTCTTCGACTTCAACAACGACGAAATTCATCTGCAGGAGTTCTCGCTCACTGACATCGGGTAAGTTTATGGATGATGATGATGATGATGCATTCCAAGCCGATTTCGGGTGAACGTATTTCCTACGGGTAAGTTACTGATGCGTCCTCACATGACTAATATACCCTATTTTAGCGGTGAATGTTCTAGATTAGTTGCTACATGTGAGGATGCCATGCCATTTACATAGTTATAGGTAATGTTCGAAGGCGTTTTAATTTAAGGATGAACAACTATTGCGGCTAATGTTAATGTCAACATCGATCGAGTACCTATCTGTTGAATTTAATAAACCTCGGCTAACTACCAGACTGTATAAACTACATAAGATAAGGACCATTGGTCAAGTAATTGGTTGTAATAGCTCGAGTAGGTATTTACTAAGTACCGGTAGATCAAGGTTCATTTCTTAGTGATGGTGAATGGTGATGAACATCGGTCCGACGGGTGGCGTCATAAGCAGTTTCTACTGCTTCGTGGTCAAAATTGTTGTTTAGAATTTCAGATATTATTCAGAAATAACAGAAAGTTGCAGAAGAAATAAGATTATATTCACTACTGAAACATCTCTCTCTACATTATTAATATGATTTCTAATCCATGTTTTTCCCTTCAGCCGTCTCCGCGTGCGCCTGACTGGCAACATCCTGATCGACTGGCTGATCAACCCCGTCGTCACCGTGTTCGTGGCCATCTTCAACAACACCATCATCAAGGTGGTCGAGCTCAACATCAACTCGGCCGTCATTCAGGCGATCGCATTCATCAACGCCAATGTGAAAGACATCATCAAGTACATCGAGTCTATTAATCAAAACTAATCCCTAATTTGTGCTGAAAAACTGGAATTGCCGCCATTTTGGAAAATGGATTCCAAGATGGCGCTGGGTCTTATGGATGCTATTTAATTTGAAATACATAAAATAAAATAAAAATAAAATAAAGAATAATTTATACAAAGTGGTTTTTCTTTCAACACCCTCATAACCGCGTCTTTTACAATCACGTTGTTGTAAAAACATCTTTAACGACGTTAATTTTTGATGTTACCAATAAATCAATTCAATTCCTCTATTAGCTTTAATGTATTTATTATATTTACCCTGTTGAGGGGAATTAGGGCGTAACTAAAATTTAAACGAATTATTTTAAAATCTAAAACTTACCTAATGTAAAATCTGAAACTTATAATAGTATGTGTACAATATTTTCTTATATTATATTATCTATTATTAATCTATTTTTCATTGAGAGATTTTATATCCTATATTCCTTATTTTCTTTAAATTATTTGTACTTATTAGATCACTAATGTTCAAATTGGCATCATAGTAGATTGTGAACTTTTAGGTAAGTATATTTGATAGTGAATAATTTAATACCTAGTTTAAATGTATATGTATGTTACATAATATTATAGATAAGTAGGTAAAGTAGGTAGTACTAATCAAATTTGCTTATTGAATCAACATTATTAGTGGATCCATATACCTACCTTTTAAATTCTAAGATAAGCGTCCATGTGTAATGGTAGGAATTATGTGAAATAATTATATAAGTTTTATTTCAATGAATGACATGTAATTGTAAAACATTACCAATAAATTGTTTTATCTGTTAACATTAGATTCGCATCCGTAATAACTTTTGAGTTACTAATAAGCTGTGTGTTACAAAATATGGACTATTTGGCAATACATAATTACTCAGAAATTGAATTTTCCGCTTTGTTATCAATTAAATTACTTCTCAACAACGCCATCTCATATTGATTGATAGTAGAAGTAATTTATTTTAATAATAGCGCCACATTGTGTCGAGTAGCAATGCTTTTTTGTAAATCCATAGACCATATTTTTTACTTTAGAAGGGCAAGATTTTTTTTTATCTTGTGTCAAAAAACTGTCAATGTCAACTGACAAAATAAATGTCAACAAACGCACATGTTTTCTAATTTCTTGTGATTTCTTCTCTTGTTTCCCTGGGATATTTAATGTTTTCTGAAGTAATTTGCAGTTCTAACAATGGGAAAAGCTAAGAAAGTGAAGCCCTCACAGATTGGAAAAAATGTCGCACTCGCCGATCAAATTGAATCTGCACAATCTGTGAAAGCCAAGAATAGAATAAAGGAAAGGAACAGGCATGATGATGACGACGAGGTATTGTGATTATTTGCAATAAAATCCTTAGAATTCCTTAATATCTGAGCTTTTTAATGTACTATTGTTCTTATATGTTCTTACAGTTAACAATAATTGGTCCATGTCCTAATAATATATAACAAAATATTTCAGTTCGTCAACGCAGATCTCTCAAAAAAGATTCTAAAAGCAGCCAGAAAACAACAAGCAGAACTTGATGGTGATGCTGGCCCTTCTCCAGCCAAGCATGTTACACTGCCACCTTCTTTAAGAGGTTAGTTTATTAGGCTTAGTTTTTGAAGCTATATTTTGTAAGCATACATTTTAGAATACAATAGAGTCCAGCTATACTCAAAGTGTGTTCCGCGAAACCCTAGGGTTCCGCGATACCCCTATAGGGGTTCCGCAAGAATTTGAAAAAATATAACTAAACACCTCTCTCTGGTCGACTGTTTCGACTTCGCCCGTTTTTTTGTTTATCAAAGCCGCTGACTCGAGTAGGTGATCGCAAAGTGGTGGTAAAGTAGGTAAAATTATGAAGTGTTTGTTACATTGTACTTTTATTATGCTTGTTAATACACTTGTATTAATTGTTGTTTTATTGTTATCAAGTATTTTGCTTTCCAAAAGGGTTCCATCACCAAAAAAGTTTGAAAACCGCTGCAATAGACTATATTTACAGATTACAAACTGATATGACAAAGTTTACATTAAAACACTGTTATTGTATAATGAAAAAAATTATCACATAAGTACATACTTCATTTTAATTCATGATTAAAATCTAGATTTATCTGCTAAACAGATAATCATATCTATGTACTTATATAGGTACTATTATAAATGATTCTATCTATTCTAGATGAATTTCTATTCAACTTCTTAAAATTGATGATGTCCATTTCTTACTAATAAATATATTAAATTTCAACTACATTTCAGATGATGGCTCAGATGCAGGCTCCGACTCAGAGAATGATGACCTCGAACCCGACACATTTTATGACAACATAGAGATCAACGAGGAAGATGAAGAGGCTCTCAAGATGTTCATGGCCTCTCGGCCTGAGAGAATGAGGACCCTCGCTGATATCATAAGAGAGAAGATCACAGACAAACACACAGAGCTGCAGACACAGTTCTCTGATGTAGAGACCCTGAAGTTACAGAATATAGATCCTAGGTTAGTGAGATAGATACATAACTGGCAACAAAGTAACAAATCTTAATATGAAACTAATGGACCAAGTGTAGGGTTCCAAATGTGTCTCAAGTTACTTTTTATATCAATATACTGTGAGCTGGTATAGGTATAAGCATCTGTTAATAAATAAATAATAAATAAATATTGCTGGACATATCACACAGATGTTTGGCCACCTTATACGACATGATAACTTTATGAAAACCATTGTCGACACGAAGCTAGAGGCACGAAGAGGAAGAGGAAGGCCGAGAAGGACATATATTGATCAAAGCAAAGAGAAGGCAAGCATCATGTTGTATAAGGAGGTCAAGGAATTGGCCGAAATTCGTAGAAAATGGTGCATACTCCACAAACAAGAGCATAACTCTTAAATTTTGAATGAATGAATATCACATAGCGCCATCTAGCCCCATACTAAGCTTACACTTGTACCATTGGTACCAGATGACAGATATATGTAATACATAATTTCTTTTGTAAATACATACTTATTATACATAGAAACGACCAGACTCAACACAAGTAATTACAAATGTTAAATTTATTATTTGTGTTCTGCGGGAATCAAACCCACACCCCTAGATTAGAAGACAGAGCCACTATCAACTAAGCTAACAGGGCAGTCAGGCAAAACTGCTGTAGTAGTGCAGTTGCAATTCATGTCAGAAAATCCTAGGTCTGAGGTGGTTTAAGAACTCAACAACAGAGTTGGCCACTCCCATACAAATTTACTTTAGAACTACTTTATTTATTTATTTATTTTATAATGGCACACAAAACAGAATGTGTTCTTAAATGAACTAAATATACATTTAAAACTGGTTTTGATCCAGAACAAATTTTAATATATGTGTACACAGCTTGAACAACATAAATGTGATTAATGATTACAAAAATTTGAGTTAGAGAGAGAATACAGTATTAGTTACACATAAACAATAATGATACACAAAGACAACATATTTACAGATTAAATTTTGTAACTACTGTAAGTAATATAATGTTTATATCTGTATTTCAGAATAAAAACAATGTATGAAGGAGTAAGAGATGTCCTACACAAGTATAGATCAGGAAAGTTGCCGAAGGCATTCAAAATGATCCCACATTTACAAAACTGGGAGCAAATATTGTATATAACTGAGCCTACTACCTGGTCGGCCGCTGCTATGTATCAGGTACTATACTACATGCTAGCAATATTTATTATGGCGATAGTATACTTAAATAATTGATATTTTAGGTAAATTTGTTAGATATAGGTACTCATAGACTAATAAGATAATGCATATGTTATGGATGTAACATTTTATTTTTTCTTTTTAAAATATATGTATTGTTATGTAAAATGAATGTTGCTAATTGCTACGGATATTTTACTGTGTGAAAACTGTGTTACACATCAAAAATTGCACAACAGCAGTCCAATTCCTAAAATATGTACAAAGAGTAATTATAATGTTATCTCTACAAATTGTTTAAATATTCATTTTTCCAGGCCACACGTATATTCGCCTCGAACCTGAAGGAGAAGATGGCGCAGCGCTTCTACAACCTGGTGCTCCTGCCTCGCGTTAGGGACGACCTGGCTGAGTACAAGCGCCTCAACTTCCACCTCTACCAGGCGTTAAGGAAGTCACTCTTCAAGCCGGGAGCGTTTATGAAGGGCATACTGCTGCCGCTGCTGGAGGTACTTCTATCCTGCTTAGTAGTAAATTTAGTTGTAATAACCGGCTAAAGTGATTAAAACAAAATTAATGTTTGTCAATATTGTATATAGGTATATCATTAATAAGTAAAGTGTTTAATTATTGTATTGAATTATTATCAATTATTATTGATCTTTTATTATTTTGGATAAAAACAAATTGTAATGTAATGACATGTAATTTTAACAAATTATTTAATAAAAATGTTTATCTGTTAAATTCTCGGTGTGAAACCTTAGTTTTCCGAAACTTGTCAAGCTATTTATCAACATAATTATTGACGTAAGTGCTAGCCGGTTATTTCTACTAGATTTAATCATACCTTGCGGGAACTACATATAATACAGTGATTGCTTTGTAGTATTTCTGATTACTGAGGGTTGTGACTCCACGGCAGAATCAATTCGTTGGGGGAGTTGTCTCTTGAAAACAAGTGGTTGGTGTATGGCTGGGATTAGAACTGGGTTCGTCAGATTGTAAGGCCGATGCTATCCCACCATGCTACACTCGCTTCGTAATGAGGTATACTTCTACATAGCTGTATAAAAAGGGCTACTATAAGTAAGACCTGACTGAGTACTGGCCTGTTAGCTTAGTTGGTAGTGGCTCTGCCTTCTAATCTAGAGGTCGCGGGTTCGATTCCCGCATGACACAAGTATTTATGTACTTTAAAAATTATAATTACTTGTGTTGAGTCTGGTCGTTTGTATGTATAATAAGTATGTATTTACAAAAGAAAAGTATATAAGTATTATATCCGTTATCTAGTACCCACGACACAAGCGTTTGCTTAGTGTGGGGCTAGATGGCGCTGTGTGATTTGTCCTAAAATATTTATTTATTTATATTTATTTATAAAAAAAAAAAAAAAAAAAAAAAAAAAGTACAAGTAGTTCAACTTCCACCTCTACCAGGTGCTGAGAGAGTCAAGCCAAGAGCGTTTATGAAGGGCACACTTGTTGCCACTCGTTGAGGCATGTATTATTTTTTTGGGCTAATGTGGCTTCCATGACTGTAGTTAAAAATAATCTAGCCAGTACAATAATCTTTATTGTAGGTAACTATGACAATGATATAATCAGTCCAGCTTTTATTAAAAAAAGGGGTTTTCATTTTTCATATGTATGTGTTATAGTGAGAATTGTACACATGTGCTAAATTTGACTCTTTCACCATTTTATCCACCTGTCAGTCACCATACAAATAGTGGATGTGACTGACAGGTGACAGGCTGCATGTTATGATATTGCAAAAATGTTTTAAACTCAACATGATGTTGATACATATGATTCTTTGATAAAATATAGGTGTCAGAGCCATATTTGGTTTAATATTTCCAAATTGCCACTTGTATTATGTTTTTAGTACTAACTAGCTGACCCGGCGGACTCTGTTCCGCCTTAGAGGCAATTAATAAGCAGATTTTGGATTTTACTCAATTCAATTAAAAAAAAGAGACAAAAAGTATCCTATGTCCGTCTCCTGGTTCTAAGCTACCTCCCCACCAATTTTTAGCTAAATCCGTTCAGCCATTCTTGAGTAATTATAAATGGTGTAAATAACACCACTTTCTTTTATATATATGTATGTATATAGATGGATATATAAATGTTCATAGTCAATACTTAACAACCTTATTGCTCTTTCCAGTCTGGTGACTGCACTCTCCGTGAAGCCATCATAGTAGGCTCGGTGCTGGCTCGCAACTCAGTCCCGGTCCTGCACTCGAGCGCAGCTCTACTCAAGATAGCTGAGATGGACTACACCGGAGCCAACTCTATATTCCTAAGGATACTGTTCGATAAGAAATATGCACTGCCGTACAGAGTGGTTGATGCTGTGGTGTTCCATTTTTTGAGGTAATTTGGGGATTTTACATTCATAGATATGACGAAAAATTTATTTGGCAGCAAATCCCATTGGACCTATAAAGTTTGTGTACAATCATGTAATTTTACTGATGGTATTTTAAGTACCACTGATACCATCATCACAGTAATCTATACTAATATTATAAACCTAAAGAGTCTGTTTGTTGTTTGAACGCGCGAATTATTCCTCTTGAAATGATCTAACAAAATGACTGCAACAGTATAAGTCTATCTTTTAAGATTAACTCACTAGAACCGTTTTTATGGTAATAACTATTCCATGTGGACGAAGTCGCTGGCACAGCTAGTCATAGATATGTATAATTGTATATTTGCAGCACTTGCAAAGGATCTAGGCTAAAGTTTTGAAGAGCTAAAGCATTCCTATAGAAGACAGTGACTGAGAAGCTTAAAATAGCCTTTCACAATCCTACCACCATACCAAACCATCCCTATGATCTCATAGTGGCGTGAGAGTGTCTGTTATCACGAGGTTTGGAGACCACCCCAAGTGCGAAAAAAGAACGTTGGCAAAATCTAATAAAGTTACACATGTTATAGGTCCAACAATTTATAATAAAATACCAGAAACTGTGATCTCGGCACCAAGCTTGGGAAGTTTCAAGAGTAGACTGAAACGCTGGCTTATCCAGGCAACTATCTATGATTTTGACATATTTAAATTATGAGTTAATTTATTAAGTGCTAACCTGCACTATGGTTGTTTTTAAATTAAACTTTTTCTGAAGTGTATGGAAATGAGTGTGGATTTTCGCGCCTGGCAGTTAGTAGACCGTAGCCTAGTGGTTAAGGCGTTCTGACGGTAGCAGAAATACGCAGGTTCGAATCCTGCCGGTCGTGATTATTTTCGCTCATTTTCCAATAAAAGTTTAATTTGAAAACAACCATAGTGCAGGTTAGCACTTAATAAATTAACTCATAATTAAAACGCGAAAGGCCCATTTCTCGTCATATCAGGTGTCCATAGTACATCGATATGAGTGCTTGTTAGACATATTCTGACAGCACAAGTGGTGCCATCAGCCGCTCAGTCTGAAGTGTATGGAAATGAGTGTGGATTTTCGCGCCTGGCAGTTAGTAGACCGTAGCCTAGTGGTTAAGGCGTTCTGACGGTAGCAGAAATTCGCAGGTTCGAATCCTGCCGGTCGTGATTATTTTCGCTTATTTTCCAATAAAAGTTTTATATTTAAATTAAATATTTAGTTCGTTGTGCAATAACTACCTAGGAAATTGTAGTTCTTTTCATATATTTTTTGTTGACATGTAATAATTTATTATGAATAAAGATGATTATGATCTGGTGAAACTATAGTTCAAACAATTGTTGTCAGATTTCAGAACGAGCACCGCATGCTGCCCGTGCTGTGGCACCAGGCCCTGCTGACGTTTGTGCAGCGCTACAAGGCTGACATCTCCACGGAGCAGCGTGATGCACTCCTCGAGCTGCTGAGGAAGCAGTCACACCATACCATCACTGCTGATGTAAGTCATAACCACAAGAGAGAAAACAATGGAAGTGGTGCTCGTATCTCCTGCCTGTGCCACACTTATGCAGAATATCGCAACATTCGCGGCGGCCATGATTAGTCATGCTTAGCTACGTGAGCTAGAAAGATGTTCCACACTTGCACAAAAACATGTTTCAAAATGTAAGTGCTAGCCCGTTATTAGATAATACAGTGACCGTACTAAGTAGTTATAAGGGCACTTCCATTGTTTTCTCTATTTCGCGGTCACAACACACAGTAAAAGATACCAGTTTCACAGTTCTTTATTATTTAGTATTAGTTTAGTAAAAATAATTTTATAAATACAAAATAAGTCATAGACCCATTACATGCTTACATATATTACCTTTACCTTTTTAAATTATGCAAATTGACAATGCCCCTTTACAACTGACAACATAATAATACTATTGTAATGAAAGAATTAATTAATTATTGATTCCAAATTTATTTAGTATAAAAATTTTGATGAAGGCATTTTGAAATGGGGAATCACATTTCAAAATGCCTTCGTCAAAATTTTAATTAATTGAGGTTGTGAATGTGACTTGACATGCTGGCAATAAATAAGTTCATTTAATTAATTTTACATGTCATTGCACCTGTGGACTGTATAATTGTAAATTTATGTGGACTATATAAATAAAATTTGACACAGTGTGATATGGGCATATCAGCAAATTGCTGCTCACCCATTAATCAAATAAATAAATGTATGCTGTGATATACAACCTTAACTCACTATAAAAAAAATGCTGAAAAATGATTAGTTTGTGACAGGGAATTTTGTATTATATTTTCACTTTGTTGCTCATTATTGTACATACTCTACTGGCTACCTCATATTTCTTGTGACAAATACGTTATTTTCTATTCTAATTTCAAGCCAGGGAACCTGTAATGATATTGATGAACAATGACAGCATTTCGGCCTTTGTGTTGGAGATAATTTTCCTGCTATAATTTTTAACAATGAGAAAATCTGTAGTACGTTTGGTAGTATTAGGGCATGTTATTAATGTGACTCTATAGTGTTATCATACATGTATTGTAGGTGTCATTGTTAGCCAATTGATTGGATATTTGGATTGGTACAGATGTTTCTTGAATTAAATTTTATATTCCTGATAATAAAACTTATAAAACCTTATTTTAACTTTCCACAGATACGAAGGGAGTTACAGGCAGCTAACTGCAGAGATGTCGAAGTGAATGAAGCTGTTTCTAATGCCATGGCCGTCGAATAAACTAAGTACAAGATATGTATGTAACTTACAATCAATAAATATACAAGTATTTACAAAATGCAGTATTAATCCCTATTTATTTATGTAATTTGGTTTTATAGCATAGACTTTTTACTTTGACTTAGCCCCAGCTTCTAGAATGATGATTGGGTAATTTGATTTTATAAGAGCATCAAATCACGTTCTATTTGCAGTCATTGGTTGAAAGTTTTAAAGGATAAAAGAAGTATTTTTGGAAGGATAAAAGTAATTGGCATGCTAAAATAACTTGGGTAGTATAGTAAGGGATTGTTGTAAAGATACTAATATGGAAAAGTAGAACTTTGCTATTTAACCTCTTGTACATAAACACACAGTAAAACTATACCTACTTATGTAGTTTGTGTTCTGATACAGTGAGGTAATGGATGTACTTATTAATACAAGTATTTCATACCTATTATATGTGTTATGTACCTAAATAATTGTAATTTGTGGGTTCTCATATTCATAAGTAAGAAACAACAGAAGTATATTGTTTATACAACTAAACATTATTTCTGTGTTATTCATAATAAAATTATACTAACCAGGAAATAGTACTGATAATGTTTTATCCTATAGACAGTAAAACAAATAAATTGTACTAACTTATGGTAATTGTCACTACGACAATGCATGAAGGTCTTACAGACAGTAAAACAACACCATAGAATGGAATAAATAAACTATATTTAGCAAGTTACACACAAGTTCGTCATCTCACAGCGCCAGGTTGTAAGGGCCGGTCCACCTGACTGGCCACGAAGTGTACCGCAGGTAACACAGTCTCCTTACACTCACACTTTCTCCCCGACACATAGTCGAAGGAACCCACTTTGCATCGGCACTGTTCACACACCAACTTCCCCTTCGTCCACAGTTCCTCCTCCACTTTACATTTGATCCAATTAGGAAGCTTATCCTCAGCTAAATAAAGGAAACTGTTTATGTTATAGCTGCTACATTTATCCGGGTCGCAGCTAGCTGCGTTGTTGCAAATTACAGACAAGTCTTCGAGCAAAACATGCCGACATTTGTGGCATTTTATCACTCCCGACGTTGGCAAATCCATGTTGACATCAGAGGGTTTATAATAGCAAAATTTTATTTACTATTCGCACGATTAGACTAGAAATCCATTGGAATTTTGTAGTAGAATGTGCGCAAGTGCGCGACGCAATTTATTCCAACGTTATCTGAGCTTTGGAAAAGTCTTGTTTGGTGACTGGCACAAGGTACATTTTATAGCACTATTTATATTATTCTTTAGTTTTCTCTTTATTTTACTTCTATATATAATAATATTTATATTCTATAAAACGTATTGGGAGTATGCGAGATATAACTTCGATTTGAGGTTATGTTTACATCGATTTTATGTTTTTTTTTATTGATGGCCAATCGCCAACGATTTTATGAATAAGGAAATCATAGACAATGTAGAACAAAATGAAATGCGGTCCCAATGAATGAGTGAGGTGCTTGAACTTTGCAAATGAATGATTTGTACATTTTATAGTACAATGGGCGGGGCAATTATTTTGGCGGCAAATTCGAATTTGAAATCTTCAAACATAATACGGACTACATAATTCATGTAATATCTTTCTTTTGTTGTCATTAGGCATAAAAATAATCTAAATAGCTTTGAGGGGTCTTATAATGGTGGTGTTATAGCATCTTTTTTTATTTATTTTAAAATAAAACAACATTTCGCATGTGCGTGATATTTTATTTCACTGAACTTATTCCACGAGAATTTTGCGCTGTCCAATGAATGCAAAGTTTTATTGAACTATGTGACTAATGTGCTTCTTTTATAATGTTCTAAGTACACGTAAGTAATCGGCATGTACGATTTATCCATTAATTACAATAATTATTAACAATAACGAACAACCGTTCAATAAATTTTATGTATAAAAAGTATACATAAAGCAAAAAATTGTGACTTAATTTTATAAAGAAGCTTTGTTTTCCAGTCGGTGGTGCTTATCGTAATAACACAATGACATACTCGTAGGTTCCTATCATTGGATCTATTTGGTCTTGGTAAAAATAACAATTTAATGGCAAAATGGCAGAATGCTGTAGCCAACATTTTTTTTTGTTTAGGGAATGGAGCCAAGTTTTTAAAACTAATTAATTGAAATACTTTATTGCTATTTTAAAAGTAATATCGAGCTGAATGTCACGTAATACATTACGCAGGTAAATATACTTAGTTCAAATATATTTCATGATAAATTCGGTAGATTTACAATAAGTACTTATATAAAAAAGGAAATGTAAAGCAACAGTCGGCCAACTTGTGAGCTGAAGAACCATGCTGAATATTCAATTGATGTCAAACAGCAAAAGCAACGTCTATGAAGGGATTTAACAATGAAGCTTGAAATTACTGTTTCGTAAAGTTAGTTTAGCTATGTATATGTATTTGGACTCTTTTTTGCTACACGTCTCTTGCTTTATACTTAAATAAGTCAGCTAAATGTGGCAAAAAAACTGAGATATCTGATTTTAAGTATTCTGAAAAAGTAGTGTAAAATCTTATCACCAAAAAAGGTCCGCCAATCCAAGGTGTCAAAATTTCGTCATGTATATATTAATCGCATTCATGTTGTTTAAGCTGTGTACACTCATCTAAGGAATTTGTTCTGGTTCAATACCAGCTTTGAATGTGTCTTTGGCTTATTTAGGAGCTCATTCTGTTTTGAGTACCGTTATAAATAAATAAATTAATGACAACATTTTGTGCCTTTTTTATTGGTGGATTATTTTCTTGGCAATACATTTGTATGAATATAGCATCTACAAACTCACGTGTAGCAAAAGAAGCCAACATACGTTTGTACTTTTATAGAGTGTAGAACTCAAAGAAATGGCAGAATCAGTATGTTTTATGTTACAATGCGACACTCATCTATCTAATTTAATATAATTATTATATTCAAGCCGCCTACAACAACGCACTTGCAAATAAAGTAGTCTATAGATACCTGTACAAAGTCACGGTTCACACGCATCATGCTCTAATTATTTCGACCATTTGTGACATTTGACGCTACTGTGAAGCCAACAAATTATAAATAACAAACAAAGACAACAAATTATACAAATAAATTCGGAATATTGCACACAGCGCCCTCTAGACCCATACTAAGCTAACGCTTGTGTCATAGGTACAAGATAACGAATATAATACCTTTCTTTAGTAAATATGTACATACATATTATACATAGAAACTACCAGACTCAACACAAATAATCGCAAATTAATTAATAATATGCGATTATTTAATGGGCAATTATTTGTATTCTGCTAGAATCGAACCCGTGACCCTTGGCACTGAAGGCAGGCATACCTATCAATAAAGTTAGGTGTAACAAACAATTAAAGAATCTTAACAAGACATCATTTCTTAGATGTCAACATTTTAGGAATCTGTGATTGGCGGTTTTTATCCTTGCCGTAACGTTTTAGTTGATTTGACGTGTTTTAATTGTTTTTTGTGGTTTTGGTACTTGGTATTACACGTAAGATTTAATTAAATTTATTTTCAACTTCACAGTAGAGTCAAACTAACTGTAAATGGTCTAATATCTTGTGGACAAACATAAATAAAAACAGAACAATCTTTATACATGATAATGTGATAGTAACGATACAATAGACAACGGGATTTAAAGTCCGGTTGCGACACAGGAAGACTTTTGTAGGAAAATTTATAAGACTGACTCTTTTGCTCTTGTTACATATTGCTGCTCAAAATTCTCCTTGTTCCGCAATAGGACTTAAAAAGGTATTATACACAACAGGAAATATATTTTTTTTATACATATCTATACATTCTGTAGCTTAGTATGTATCTTGTGTTTAAGAACACATAACTACAATGTATTATTGTCAATAAAAAGGGATTGTATCCATATTATATGAAGCGTATGTCTCTTTTTGTGTATTATATTATTTTTTTAATTTCTAAGGCTTTAATTCTCTGCCATAGTTTAACAAATGCAATAGATATTGTGCTATATAATTTTACATGTCTTCGGTTAGCATAGTGAAGTGCTACATAGTAAGACTTGGCCTATCTAACTTTGAAGATTGATGGTTGGATAAATGGTTCTTGTAATATGGTACACGGCGCTTATTGCCTGTTCATTTAGTTCGAACTTGGCTTCAAACGCTACCGCGCGTCTATGTATGTATATAGAGTACTACATATTATTTTAAAGATATTTAAATAATTGCTAGGTAACGGCTATGTGAAACACTAAAGCCTACAGAATGTATAAATAGATACAGTGAGCATTCCGAAACAATTGTCTTAAGTGCGCTTAATTTTTCAGCTTAACAATATAAAATTTCGATCACAGACAAAATGACACAACATAAAGCACTCGTAAACTTTGCGCTCACGTTGTCGGAATATAAAATACTTAACTTATCATTACGATATTCTAATATAATAATTGTGAGAGTTCAAAGCTGAAACAACCAGTTTTCTGTGACTAAAATATTTCAAGGCAACAATTTTTAAATGATTAAGCGAACATTTTTTTCGCAAGGTGGCAACTTATGACTACTTAACAGCTAGTATTCGATTTGGTAAGCGATGTAAGCTTTGTAAATTTGGGTTTTTGTATTCACATATGCATTATATGAATGTGGCTACGGCATCAACAATGAATTGTATTGTTAGTTCCAGTAATAATGCGCCAATCAATCACAATCACAAATACATTCAGACCTCAAGTACAAATGTTAAATAACATTAATTTGGAAAAATTACAGTGAAATTTCCACGGCACCCAAAATCTTGTCACCAAGAAATGAACCCACCAATCAAAGAAGCCATATTTATATGTTTTTTTGTTGTGATTGGTTAGTGAATCATTTCCGCGACCATTTAAGGGTCTCTCTGGGTCTCTCATTTTGTGGTCGTGCCATTTTAATTTATAATACTCGTGATCAAGCGTTTATCGCTAGTCCGCAAGAATTAAAATGATATTTGTACATGTCATTGGTTTTATATTTGGGTATCAATTTCCCAAAACTTTCTAAGTGAGCCAAGGAAGATATCACTCGTGAATATTCACGTATATTTGATTCAAAAACAATTCTTTCGAACTAGCGATGTCGCGTAGGCAATAAGCAATTGCGTAGTGTTTTGATGACGCTTGCATCTAACGATTCATACTCCAACTTTTATCCTCATCAGATATGGACCTAATTCCGTCTTATTACAAAACGCGGTTTAAATATTAGTCCAGGACTTTGAAAATAACAAATGTGTACTTGTTGTTTAAACATCACATATAAGCAACCAAAATGTTAACAAAAATTGGAACTATGATTTAACATTGGTACATTTTGACAGTTCGATAATTATGACAGTAGACAGACCATTTTCGAACAACTAAAACGGACTTGGTCTAGACTTATATTTAAACCACGTTTTGTAATAAGGCCCAATATGTTTCAGATATTAATAATATAATTATGTATTCACACAGTCACGCTTTCGCAAATTTTCCTTTCACAAGTTCAGAAAGCTTTTTACAATTGAACGTTTTGCATTTTAATACGATTACAACATGGAGAAGTAAAATGTCCTTAGGCTAGCTCGCACATTAATGATCATCATAAGAATTAATTCCCTTATATCCTAGCCTGCTTACTAGGCAGTTTTATGTAAACGTAACACTTAGGTAACCTAGACTAATCCAGTTCGGTCGGGGAGATATCGTGTGATTGGAAAACTATATGCTTAGAGTAAACATCTGTTTTACTTATAAAACTGTTACAACGAGTAATTAGCAGTTAAGTTTTTCGATGAGTTGTCCTTTTGACTTTTTTTCAGTGATAAAACAGCCATATAAGTTGAGAAGTGGTTTGTTTTTTCTCTCGTAATAATTTTGACTTTGAATGATATAAACCTTTAACAACTATTAGATCGTTGATATATTTTTATAAGTATAGCGGTCAAAGTGAGATTTAAATTAAACACTGATGACTCACGTTTATAAGTACAACAGAGTGCTATCAATGATTCTTATCAGAAATTCGAGAGTTCATACATATTTGGCGTGATTTTTCCAAGTTAAGCTTCAAATAAAACATTATTAAGTATCTCAATCGGGACTTTACGATATAAAGGACTTTTTGGATTTGATCAAAAGCCCAATTTTTATTTTTTAATATTTTTTCATTCTTCTTGAAATTAACGAGAGGCCTTTCAAGGTGGACCTTATAGTTTAGTTATCGATTCAATAGATTTAAATACAATTAAACTAGGGCCTTAAGATAGTTTCACGGAGTTTAGAACGAAATACACCCTGTGCTTAACGCTTTAAGTCAAACAACTAAATTATATCTAGCGTGTTTAACATGCAACAATTATATGGTATTAAATGTTTGACATATGTACTTATAAACCGAAATTAACGAATGATTAGTTGGTCAATGTTTTGTGCCTTTTTAACATTTTTTTTATTCATAGTTTTATTTATTGGGGCTTTGGCAAACACTGGCATCTCAGTTTTTTTACATTGAACCTTTCATTTATAAGAAATGTTCAATGATTATATAGCTTCATAATTAACAGAACATTATTTTTTGTTTATTTTTTTTCATTAGAAGCTCTTATGTTGTTGTTAATCATTGAATTAGAAATATCTCTTTGAGTGAGTGGGTCTTTGAGACATACACAATACAAGTTAAGATTGTGATGCCCCAATACAGCACAACTCAGCCTAATACTGATGGCACAGGGTTACCAGCGCTGATGTTCTGTTTGTATTGATTTGATTTTGTTTTGTAAAGGCATGATTTAAGGCGTACACTGATCAAATAATTATTAATTAATTCAGGTTTATAAGTAATATGATTTACGTAATAGGTATTGTATGTTTTAAACAATACAGACCATGTTATTTCCTTACGAATTTTTCGTGCAAAAGTTGAACGTCCATTCTTTCACAATTATTGTTTTTTTTTTGTAATTATTCAAGTAACAGTAAAGCTCGTATGTAAGTCGAAGTTATTGCAATACATAAACAAATATTGCTCAAGGAAAGAATTTTATTGGATTTTTAACGATATGCGATTTCTAATCTAATGAATAATAATTTACATCAATTGAATAGGATTAACGTGGAGTTTGTTACTGAATTTTCATAAAAACCGATGTATCACAGTGAGGTTTAAAAACTGGAATATATATATTAAATGATAAAGTATGTCCCAAATAAGAAGTATACAAAGATGCTTGGCACTTGACAAAGTTTTAATAGATTTCAGAAAAAAAGTATTTTTTCTCAAACATTTGTAAAACAGGCAATCATCATCAACATAATAAAAACAAATTGATTCGTCAAGTGTCGTGATCTTTACTTGGATATATACAATTGTGGATAAATTATCCACAAAAACAATATAGTTTATGAGTTTATGAGTCTTATGCTGTGCAATTATTGTTTGTACGAGTAAAAACATAAACTCGAGCTGCACTTCAAAGAGGATTTGTTTTAGGAGATCTGACCTCTTTTATTTGGCAGTAAAATTAGATTCAACAATAAGTAGGCGCGCTTCAAGCAGTCTACTTTCTATTATGTATAGAGTTTTGAAACCCGATACCAGTAGTACAACGTTTTGATTCATTTTTTTATATGAGGAAATGAGTGTGGATTTTCGCGCCTGGCAGTTAGTAGACCGTAGCCTAGTTGATTAAGGCGTTCTGGACGGTGATAAGATATACGCAGGTTCGAATCCTGCCGGTCGTGATTATTTTCGCTCATTTTCCAATACAAAGTTTTAAAGTGAGACTTCTGAAAAATAGCATCATAACAAAATATCGTACTGGGGACACTAGGGTTCTTGGCTATTTGCGTAATTTTTTTTTAATATTTAGGTTACATGATTGCGATTACTATATAATACACACTATTTCCAACATCCAGGCGTTTCGAAATCCTAATTCTACAAAAGCAAATACCGATTCTAAATGTAATAAGATCTAGTGCTGGCCATACAATAGTACTTTAAAAGCAAGCCTATGAAATTGTAAAACTAGATAGATAGGTTCATAGGTGTAGTACACAATATGGAAATTGACCAATTTACAAACCTAAATCTACACAGTAAGTTCTAAATGTAAGACAATATTTACAGTAATTCATAATTATCTACTTCGTGAATGAAATTATAAGAAATCAAACTTGAATTGAATGTCTGGTAATATTTGAATAGCTCGACTACATGGGTTATGTGTGACTCAAAGATAAAGTAAAACATAGAATAAGCATTGATTTTATTGTAAGGACATACTAACATTTTTTTCAGATTCAATTATAATTTTCATAGTAATGTACCATGAATTAGTTGCGCAAACAATTCATATGTTAAACAATTCATATGTTACGCTTCTTCTATGTTTATTACTTTGTCTTTGATCTCTTGTGGGATTGATATATTATATTTTTGTTGTTGATCTAGTTTTTAATTTCCTTTCGTTTATTATCGAATTTCCTCGTGTATTGTCATGTTTTTCATTTCGCTTGTCAAGTTGCAGCGGCCATAAGTAGTGTATGAAGACTTCGAACAGGATCATTAAAAGGTCAATAACATGCTTCCGTGGTTTAATCTATCAGTGTAAATAAGCAAAAAAATTGACCTTGCTCTACAAATTTGAGTTTTTTTTACATTGGCGTAACTGAAAATCTTTTTTTTATTTTTTCCGGACCGTTTGTATAGATACATACATAGATAAAACACACTCTTTAGCATGTAATAAACCTTACTAATCATTCTGTAGATATGAGTATAAAAACCCTGAATGTAAATTTAGATGATCAGTTCGACGATTTGACCATATTCACAATAACATACAAATTTGCAGACATTTTAAAGCACACTATGTAAGTACAAAGTATAGCTATTTTAGCACTATCTGAATATGTATTTAAAATGATTTTTTTATTTGATGTGTTTAATTTGTAACTTAAATGTATTATTTTATTTTATATCATTATGATCACTATAAGTTCCCTAAAATAACTTGGTTTTTTATTATTGCTTACAATGATATTTTTATGTTGGCGTAACTCTTATTCCGTATATACTAGGATAACATTTTACAACATGAAGTTTTTGAGCCACATTTTATTCTTACGTAAATAAACGAGGGAATGTACTTAGTTTTTATATGCATAGATTAGATGTTGTTGTTGTGTTTTCTTGGAAACTACAACGTTTACTTCATTTATAAAATGAGTAACCGCACGATGTCCCAACGAAGATAAATATGTAATGTCTCTTCATACTCACTGTTTATGAACTCTTTTGAGAAGCAAGGAATCACAATGATCTCAATCTTTTGTAATATTATGTCACTCAGTCATTTTCCATAGAGGTTTCTCTGGCCTTTGAGGGTTACCAAGAGTGAATTTGCAGTGAGAGGAGCTGGTTTGATACAAGAGATCTTCGGGTTGACCAATGTTTTTATGTTAAAAAACGGTAGGAGCCATTGTTACTGGTTCCGTTCGTAATCAGTGAGTGTGCGCGTGTGTGGCGGGCGCGGCCGCGAGCGCCCCGGGGGCACCCGACACACGGGGCGTACATTTTACCTAGCTACTATGTAAAGGCAAGGAGCAAGGACGGGTAGAAAGCGTTTATCGTTCAGTGCCCACTTCTGGAAGCGACTCGCGGCCGTTACGTACTCTCTCAGTCTTATAAACCTCGCTCTGATCGCTCATTCTGATAACATCTTTACGTCCATCGAGAGATACACACTAAAAACAAAATTCGGCAGCTTAATATATTCTCGAACATCCGAGGCGACGTCCGTCAGATAGTGCTATTGTACATTATTCTCGTACGTGTAAACGACTCGTCATAAAAGCCTGTACATTACATAAAATTAAAGCACCCAATTACCACCACTTATCGCGTTTCTAGCCACCGGTGTTGCGACGCCGGCGGTCGCATCGAGTCCCTTCCGCGGGCTCGCTGGACATTCTAACTCTTCATAAAGCGATTATATTATTGAAATTCAATACTTTAAATACGAATGGAGTCGGCGCGGGAGGCGCGCCGTGTCGCGAGATCGCGAGGACGTTCGTTTGGGCGTTAGCCGAAGTACAAAATTGGTCCATGCGTGGAGTGGCCGCGTCAGAGGAAGCTTCGGTCGCGGTCGGGGCGCAGGCGCGCGATCCGCCGGCAGAAGTGGAAGCGCGCGCGCGCCAGCGGGCCTTCCGCGGCCTCCGGCTCGCCCGCGGCCCCCGCGCCCCGCGACGTCAGCGAGCCGCACGACGCGGACTCGGCGAGCGAGCGCGTGGAGCGGCGCGCGGCCCCCCTCGTGTCGGCCTCACACTACCTGTAGAAGGAGTGCGAGTGCGGCGGCGGGGGCAGCGTGGGCGGCACGGGCGCGTGCGGCTCCGACGCAGAGCGCTGCACGCCCGGCGCACGCTCGCTCCGCGCGCCGCGGGCACCGGCCTCCCACTTCCACTCCCACTGCAAACACACATTACCATCAGTTAACTACCAGTTACTCCAACTTCACAAGGGCCGATCGCCACAGCCGCATGGGACTATATAAAAAAAAAAACAAAAAAAAAAATACGTTTTGAGACATTACAATCTAGATTTCACGCTACACTACGTACAGTCTAGCTATCTTAATTCCATTAATACATCACAGAATATGGAGATATTTCACAACCTACAAAAAAGTACATACATCGTTAGTCTGTGGCACAGACAGTGATGCTTTGGGCAGCACGGTAGAGGGCGTGTGCACTGGCGCGTGGTGAGGCTCGCGCGCCTGCAGCAGCGTCAGGATGCGGCGCACGTCGGACGTCAGCCCCGTCTCCAGGACGGCCACTCGTCGGGACAGCTCTTCCAGACGGGATAGCACTGTGGCTACCGACGCAGCACTCGCAGCTGCCCCAACGTTTTGGTACTGCGGCGATACGCTGTCCTGGAAGTTTTACCAATTTTGCTTGGTTATTTGGTGGCTAAGCAAATTTATGGCTTATCAGAGGTAGCCAAACAGATCAACTTGTTTTTCATGTTATACTTGTTTTACAGATTTTGAACTGAAAATGACGAACTTCACCAGCCTTCGTAATGAGAAACAATACAAGGGCAGGACTGTTAGCCGAATATTCTTTGCACAGGATATTACAAGAATCCAACGCAGAGCCAAATAAAATTCGTACCTGCGCAGCATTCTGTGCCCTTTCCGTAGAGAAAGGCAGCTGTGCAGGTCGACCAGCCTGGTGCAGGTTTACAGCTGAATGTGGCGCCGAGCGAGAGGCAGGAGCTCTCGCAGCCGGCGGCGCCAGGATGTCGTCACACGACACATGCTGCGGCGCTCCCGGGGGACTCGGCGTCGCGTTGGTGTAGTACGAGCTGGGGTTGGTGCTGAGGCTGGAGACCGGCAGCGTCGCGCTGTGTGCCGGAGTAGACACGGCCGGCTCCCCGGCGCCGCCGCCGCCGCCCGTCAGCGGCGACGTGTCGTTCAGAGGACCAACAGACGACTGCCGACGCACGCCACTGCGACTTCGGTAAGTTTGCGGCGTCGATTGCGCTGCAATACAAAATGGACGATGGTATATCTGCTTCTTTAGTCACTTGCAGAAAGTCAATGTGATTATATATGTGATATCAAATGATTCATATTATCGTTTAATAGTTGAAAATTTTCGGATTACAAACAGAGATTTATGCCAATTGGTCACTAATTAAACTTGACCCGTGTCCATATTTACAATGTAGACTCACCATGGTACGTATAGAGGTAGATCATGCACTAGTAAGGTTGCATACTCACAGTACTTGTTGTGTAGCGGCTGGTGTGTTTTATGATGGTAGAGGTCGGGGAAGCTCCTTTTTAGTTGCGCTAGCATGCCTGCACACAAGGGCCGCGCTCAGAGCGGGCGGCGCGTGCGCACGTGGGAGGCATCGGTGACTTTTAATGCATTCATTAGCAGCCTACTTTTTTACCGCGTCTTTTGACTTTGTGAAGGAACATAAATTGCGTCAAGATGTTCTATAGTTTTTACCGACGATGAAAAGAGTGGACTTGGATTCGATTTTGCAGTGTCCAATGATTTAGTGGACGAAAACATGTGCAAACTCCAAGCCACTGATTAGGAGAAAAAGAGCAGGATCGTAAGAATAGTGTCTTTTGGTACGCAACCAGGATTCAGGTTTGATCGCTATGCCAACCTGGTAGTTTTAGGGGATTCATTTTTTGAGCTCTTTTACCTTTATTAAGAAATAATGCTTCTTATTATAATTGCATTTACTTATGAGTCGGGTATGGTTATGTAATAACAAAGTCTAATTTTTGTGATGTTAAGCGTCTCATTACTACTAAACAACCGATGCCCCCGGAATGCGCTCGCCCGACGCCGTCAAATAGATTAAAATAATAATAAAATAGAAATAAGCAAGGTACATGCGGCTTTCAAAACAAAAACTCATTTTATACAATTTCAAAGGAATCTTGGTATGTTATTTGGAAGTATCTGTGTCCATGGGGATTTTGACGTTTGTATTTCATAGAGACCAATTTCGGTGAAAAATACAAAAAAATTGGTCAATCGAAATGTGGGGTTGATCATTCACTCTAATTAAATTTGTAAACATTTGTATTTATTTAACAATTAGCGTTAAAAAGCAACGATCACATCTTATTTAAATGATCAAATATTCAAATATTGAAGATTATTATTAATAAATTAATAAGGTATATAAATAAATAATTGAATTTCTAACGCTGATTGTAAAACAGTTGAAGAGTAGATATTAATACCGTCTGAAACAAAACTGAAATAAAAGATAGACAAGTAGAAGTTCGAACATAATGACAAAGGGGAATGCATATCGTTTCATTCATTTCTATGTGTTACCTAAAAGTATCTACTCTAAAAATAGACATAGGTTTCAGAGCATCGCACTTACGTCAGGATTCAAGGATCAGTTACTTTACGTAAATATATCATTATTGCTTCTTGTGAACAATGTGAAAGTATAAATTTGTTTTTCATTGCATCGCAAGAAAGGACAGAAGGCAACGAAAATAGACATTGCATAAAGTAAACACGTGTCATTATGTGCAAATTAAAGTGTACCTCATTTTAATTTTATATAAACAATGGGAAAGTAAAACTAACCTAATAAGAAACCACTTTTTGTGAAATCGCTAAAACATTACAAACATTCTAATGTTTTGACGCACGTCATAGGGCCGGATGCATATAACTGTCTCCCGGAAAATATTAGAAATGCCGTAAGTGATAACGTTTTTAAAATGAAGCTGAAACACTGGCTCGTTCAAAAAACAAATTATACAATTGATGAGTTTTTCTTGACCCATAAAAAACTTATTTGAACATTAATGGCAATAATTTTGTATCATAATTAATAATTATCATACTTTGTATACAATACAATAACTGTTATACACATAATTTGACTTGTAATATGTTCCAATGTATTCTCCCTGCCTGACTCTCTGTTCCCCACGCACTATAATCCAGCGATCTTCAAAGCGAGAGTGAATTGGTTCTTATCGGGTAAGCACGCTCCGTCTTAGGCCATAGCCTTTGCTTGCTATCAGGTAAACTATAGTCAAATGCAAACCCGTTCATGTTAAAAAAAATACCAATTAATGGTTTATCTTGTTCAATTCTACTAATCTATATACGGTTCATATTATTTTTAGAAAGTGGACGTTTGTTTTAGCTACACACGACATGTCCAGCTATTCACACCAGCACAAAAAGCAAACTTTGCAAAAAAATTATAAGCTCATCATTTTAACCATTTCATTTCAGTTCTCACACTTTATTAACAAAATAAAAAAACATCTTAAAAGGCTTAATGTTGATTCAGTGCAATAAAGCTACATTGCTCATAGAAGCAACATACGTTATAAATGATCCTTCAATCTTTGTCATAACAGGCGAATGCGTCAGAAATTTGAAGTAGAAAACATTCCAAATGGTACCTCTTTGTTAATTATTTCGTACCTGTGATGGAGTTAAGGGTGGTGGAGCGTTGCTTGCTGAAGTTGAAGTTAAGAGGGGTGACATCTTGCCCAGCCTTGTCGGTGGAAAACTCTAGAATGCCCCGACTGGCAGGGGAGTCTGTGTCTTCATCGCTGCATTGGGAATCCTGGAATTAAGATTGCATTTACTGTGATACTAAATAAATACACAATGTCATTAATTTAAAGAATGTATTCAATGTCTATAACTCATAACACATTGCGGCAATCCATTGCAAATTTTACAAAATATCTATTATGTATATAGTTCCGCTGCGATTGCTCCTTGCCGGCTTCCGGCAACAATTTTTAATGTTTCGTTTTTAGGCATGTTATAGGTACATCTCGAGAACGCATGATTTCAATGCGCATGCTCTTAACAGTAGTTGTAGTTTGCGCACACAAGGAAATGATATGAAAGAGTAAATAATGATATGTGTTATAAATGGACACCACTTCCGCACCATAAATTCATAAACTATTTTACTCCATAAACGAAACGCCTTTTATATGGGCTTTGCATTATGAGCAAAAGTAAAATTCAGAAATTTCGATGTTATTTTAATTCCATCAATCATCCCTGTATGATGTCTTTCAATTTACCGGAAGCAGAAATACGCTGGTTTGAATCCCGCCGGTCGTGATTATTTTCGCTCATTTTCCAATAAACGTTTAAGTTATACTAGCAATATAACAAAATACGCACCACTTTCTCCGCGAAGGTCTCCGTGTGCGGTCGGCGCGTGGTGCGCGCGTACGCCTCGCGCAGAAGACGCGCGTCGCACGCTGGGTTCTCATTGCGCATGCGCCGACGCGGCTCGATGCCCATCAACTCCTCCTGCGACACAAGTGAGAAAGAACATATTTTAATTTATAACGTAATGATGATAAATAAATGTATGTTCTTGGTCAAAGTATTTGTGACAATGAATCTCGTCGAAATAATGTGAATGTCAATATTACTTTATACTATTAGTTTTATGGTTTCGTTTATGGCAGGGATACTATAGCCCTGTAACACAGGATCCTCTGTGATACCTAGTACAGGGCTTAGTACACCTACCTACGTAGTGCATAAACATTGTTGTCTTATACCTACATATGCAATCATGTACGTAACACGTAAGTTTAAACAATAAAGGATATTATTATTATTTAAAAAATAATTGTTAAGGTGACGGTTTGTGTGTATTGTGTGTGTTTTCATATTAGCGCTCAAACGGTGTGTATCAAATATCTGATATGAATAAATTACTATGAAGGTCGATTAGATTGCAGTCAAACATACATTTTTGGATCCAAAATATCATAATGCTATTACAATACAGGCATGAGAAATTTTCCCCTGTATTTATTGTTAAATTATAGGAAAACTACGTCTTCTGCTCCTTATCGAATGAGAGTGCGCAATTCTGGTGGCCGCCCTAAGAGCCTCTGACATGGCTTAACGATTGCGGTACTATGACAAACATAGGAAAATGATGTAATATAGTAACTTGGGCGTGTAATTTTTTTTCTAATCATAATGTAGTATTAAACAATGAAATTCACAATTTTATCTTTATATTATCACTGATACGTGCCTGTCACCAGTGACTGATAAGGAAATTGCTTCAATATCTGTATCGATGTCTATCGTTTCATTATATTGTTTTTGTTTCCTTAACACCAAAGTCAAGTAGGTGACCAGACTAGTACGTTTTCAGTCCACTAGAAACAAGATTATTTGAGATTTTTTTCGACATAACAAAGAGATGTAGACAACTTTGTTGAGATTATGAGATTATTTATCTTTTTTATGTGCACTTGAGATTCTCAAAGGTCGTCACAATATTCATGACTCAAGCGTTTTCTCGTAATATTTACTTCTATTTATTTATTTTTGATCATTTATTGAAAAAATTTCAACTACTACCGGTTCAAAAATTAATATACTTGCACACAAACAATTTAGCAAAAAATATTACATGTGTTCCGAGGAATTGGGGCGTAGCAAGACAGTTTTTTATAACATTATTTCATAGATGTGTTATGCTACGCAAAATATATGTAGAGCCCTCTACGCAGAGATTTCGTAGACAGTGCTACGCGCTGCTACTATACACAACAGAATAAAATTTATGCAATAAGTGAAGTATACTTTCATATAGATAATCAACAGCAGCGCTCTTTTGTCTTTGAGGTGACTTCCGTAAACTCACAACATGGCGTGAGATCTTCTTTTGTCGCCACTTTTGGCAAGACGCCATTGCGTCCGTCTGTCATTTGTTTGTAGCACCCGCTCCAATTTCAAGATGGCCGCTTTTCAATGGTTTTTATTGAATGAAAAGGTACTTACGTCTCTCATATTGTAAGTAATCTCGAGGTTGTTGACGAAGGAGGGTCGGAACTCCGGATAGAAGTCCAGCACATCCAGCAGGTCGTCTCTGTGTACTCTGTGCAGGTCGCAGTAGGTGAGCGCTCGCACTCGGCAGTTGCTGCGGCCTACGGTGGAGTGCAGGCAGGGGTTCTCGCCGAATATGTCGTCTTTACCTGTACAGATAATAATATTATATAAGAATAATTCGTATTTATCGGTTTGCTGCAATAATGTTTAGTGCAAGATGAAAGCGAGGAATGGAATTAGTCTGTTATAAGTAAGTAAGATTTTATTAATAACCCTAGGAGCTTTTGTCATAGCTCAATTACTGCTTCATAATTATTTATTTATTTCTCTACTTCATAGATTTAAAGTTTTAAAGTGCACAACCATATCTGCGCTTAAAGTTTTCAAATCTTGTTTCTTGTGCTATGTACAAGATTATACACATTTTTTTAAAAATAATTTAATCACCTACCTTTTTATCAAAAGTATGTATGTACCTACGTTTTTTTAAAAGAAGTGTATTATGTTGTTTTACCTACATTCATGGCTACACAGTAAACAGTAACCACTTTCTGAAGTGCATAGGTATGATATGTTATTACATTGCTACATGTAAACAGGTATAAATGCTATCAGAAACTTATACATTGACGCAATCTATTTCCCTCATTTTTTATTCAATGTAATCTTTTATAATTATCGTAAATACATGATCCTGCAATAAGTGATACATTTTCTGATCACTTGAAATAAAGGTGATCACATACCTTTATTTTTCCAAGTCATGCTTCGTAGTCAATGATCTGACAAAAAAATTGAGTAGATACTTTGCTTCAAAATTCAGAACAACGACAACGGATTTGCATAATCATTCTGATAACAAGTAAAAATTAATACTCATTATTACGCTACGAATAAATGATAACATAGAATTGTTATTCTTTACAAATGTCTTGTTAAAAATTCTTTAACATATCATCTTTCTCTCTCGCACCACTCGCACACCAAGCTTGCTCGTGATTGGCTACAATGACGGGAAGAGTCAAAAGCTGCTTGGACGCAGTGAGTCGTTGAAGGATTAAGTTAAAGTTTCTTCTAAGAAAACGTGCTGTTTAGACTTTAGCAGAGATAAACATTAGGAAGGCTGTATTTAAACTAAAAAAATATCATCTATACTAATATTATAAAGCTGAAGAGTTTGTTTGTTTGTTTGAAAGCGCTAATCTCAGGAACTAAAGTGCGAATTGAAAAATTATTTTTGTGTTGGATAGACCAGTTATCAAGGAAGGCTTTAGGCTATATAACATCACGCTGCAACTAATTGGAGCGAAGAAACAATAGAAAATGTGGAAAAAACAGGGAAAATTATTCATATTTGAGGGCTTCCGTTGCATGCGCTGCGAAAACGGTTCAAGATATCAAAAAATGTGTATGAAAGAATTATTTTTCTTGAAATAACCTAACAAAATGTCCGCAACAGTATATGTCTATGTTTTAAGGTTAACTCACTAGAACCGTTTTTATGGTAATAACTATTCCACGCGGACGAAGTCGCGCGCATCAGCTAGTGCCAATACAATAGCGAAGCGGAAGTGTTATCGATTTGTTGGCTTACTTGTCCTCTTTCACCCCGCAACGGATAATTTTGATTCTCTATCTAGAAATAGTACAGAGTCCTAAAAGTGACGCCACTTTTTATAGTAAAATAACGAAAGCAAAGCTACATAAGAATAAGTGAAAAAAGAAATATACCTAGAATAGCCATAACAATGTCGTCCTTGAGTATCTCAATGGATCCTCTTGAGACGAAGAATAGTGACGTCAGCACATCCCCGCGGTGCACCAGCGTCTCGCCAGGCGGCGCGTGTGTGGTCTTGAAGCGGAGGGATAGCGCTCTGGAAAATTATAAGTTCAATAATATAAATTAAACTAAAACATATCGGCTTGTTTACTTATTGACTATTAAAACTGTAGTTTGGCAGAAACAAGGGTGGCCAGACAGAGATTGACCCAATGTTAAAATTGAATTAAAAGTTTAACTTTATTGTATTTCATTCTTCAGAATAATTTGTGTAAAATATACAACCTAGAATCGCTCCATGGGTTATGTTTCAACAATGTGTTTAAACCCGTCATTTACATTTGTAACAAATAATAAAAAAATATTTTATTATTGAAGTTTCAAATTCACAATTTCAACATTCCCATTACCTCAATAAATTACGGCCAAAATTATACATACGACATTTCAGCACAAACTCGGTTCAGTGTCGACTAGCAACCGCAAAGCAAACTTTACTTTAAGCTCTTCAAACGCGGAGTAGCTGCTTGCAAATTGCGGTTAAAGTGTAAACAAGTATCCGTTTACTATGCGACATCGTTATGTGAAAACGATGGCATTGGGGGTCTTTTAATCCGTGCATACTCCATTTCCAAGACGTTTTTATGAACGGATTATTAATGTTATTTATATTAAGACACTATTTATCTTACCCAAGTTTCTTAAAATTACTCCGTTTAAAAAATACGAATATCCCTAGACAACGATCCCAGCATGCTTGCTATTGTTGTGTTGTTTGCGCCAAGTAAAGTTATCAATATTGTTTAGTTTTAGTGGGTATTCGTTATTTAGTAATTAAAACATAAATTAAACACGTGACATTTCTGCATAAACAAGAGTAAGAAAGATACCTCAAACATCCCGGGCTGGCGCCTTCGAAGGCCGAGCAGCTGGCCAGCAGATTCCGGTTCAGATGCAGACAGATATCCGCCTGCAAGCACTCTGGGAACCCCTTCAGTAAGCTGGACGTGTCTATGCCGTTTGTATAGCTCCACGCGTGCTGGAAGTACTCTTCTAGTCTCTGACGGAGAGGGTTTGCTATCTGAAATGGTGGATAGCATTTTTTTTAATTAGAACGGGTTTGAACTTGGCCATAGTTTACCTGATAGTAAGCAAAGGCTTTGACCTAAGATGGAGCGTGCTTACTTGATAAGAACAGATTCACGCTCGCTTTGAAATTCGCTGGATTATAATAGTGCGTGGGGCACAGGGAGTCAGACAGGGAGTAAATTTAATAAAGTTACACATGTTATAGGTCCTACAATTTATAAAAAATACTAAAAACTGTTATCTGGGCCCAAGCTTAGCAAGTTTCAAGAGTAGACTGAAATGCTGGCTTGTCCGGGAAACTATCTATTATTTTATCTGTTTAAATTAATTATTTAATTCGTTTACAATATAGAATCTACCTGGGAAATATAGTTCTTTTTATATATTTTTTGTAGACATGTAATATTATATTGGTAGCTTAGAATCAGAAGACGGACATAGGATACTTTTTATCTCGTTTTGTTTAATTGAATTGAATAAAATCCAAAACTTGCTTATTTATTGCCTCTAAGGTGGAACGAAGAGTTCGCCGGGTCAGCTAGTTTAAGCATAAAAATATGTTCAAACACTTACCTGATGGAATCGTATGAACTCCCGCACCCTTAATATCTGCGTGTGATAGCGAGCCGTGCCCGAATACAGTCGCTGTATGATCGCCGACACATTGCCGAAAATACTAGCGTACATTAGAGCTGCAACACGATAGTATTTATTAGGTGCTTGTATATCAGTGTAAAGTGCTTTATACAACAAAATACATAATATAATAGTATGATACATAAACATGTTTATTTTTATATAGTACAGACTGTTTGAATATACATATATATATATATAAAAATCGAAGGCATTTGAATAATGTCAGCTACTCGTAGCTTTTCCAGCGTAGCTTAAATAAAACTTGACCATAATATAAAATATATTGAGCTTGTTTGTCTACTTTATACGTTGTTAAAAAAAATACAAAAATATTAATTATACAATTCTTTCAATGTTAATTAAATAATTTTATTGATCACCGCGGCAAATACTATTTTACTATTTTTTTTAATCAGTATATAAGAAATAGTAATTGTCGCAAATATTTTATCCTTGTTCCGTTTGTCCTAAAATCTAATGGGTTTCAAGGCAAGATTCGGTCTATTTCTTTTTAAAATGATCGTTTCTTAGCAATTATATCAGGCGAGTTGTGGCCAAATGTCTATCCAATATATATATAAAAAAAAAAACATAAATACAGCAATTAAAATTAATTGATATAATAGCTGTATCACCTACTGCTAGTACCAGCTACAAAACACACTCACATCCAACGAGCATCACAAATATGGTGAATCCCTTCTCCATGTCGGTGTTGGGCGCCACGTTGCCGAACCCCACGCTGGTCAGGGACGTGCACGTGAAGTATAGAGCGGTGATGTAGCGGGACCTGAAAGTAGACAATTATTTATTTGTCAATACTTTCTGTAGCTGTACAGTTTGGGCCACCATATTTCACCCGAAAACGCTTTGCGCTTGGAAATATGTCTACAGTTGTTTTTTCGCATGCAACTCCAAAGGGCGAGCATCGCGCGCATAGCTCCGGCCGACGAGTTTTGTCCACACGCAAACAATTTTGCACTATTTGAACAGTTTTGCAGACGTTTTTGACGAAATAAATTCATATAAAATCAGCAATTCAGAATATTCTATTTATGGATTTTTACTCTTCGAAATAATAACATTATCTTTTAGATATAATTAAATTGGTTCAAATTTCTGTACTACTTTTGGAAAAAGAGGTGAAAAATATTTCAAAACCAATATTTTTCAAAAATTTAAACTATCGAGTGAAGTATACGTAATCGTGTTTTGGCATTTTTTATTGTCTTAACACTGAATCAAATTATATAAACTGAAAAAATTTAGCTCTATCTTATATACTTCTATTTTATTTGATTTTTATGAAATGTCGATTTCACATAGCACCCCGCGTTAAGTAGGCATTAAATTGTAGTTTCTGGAGGCAGTTTGCATACTATGTTTTAGATTATTTAGAATGGAATTTCAAATAGTAAGTTATCTGTATGGGCGTTTAATTGTAATTTAAAATGTAAATGGAATGAAAACCGTGGATATCTGTATAGTTGGCTAAATTGGGGTTATAGTTGTGAAATTTGAAGTAAATATGTTTTGTTTTGTGCAAACGCTTATATGGTCACCAATAAACAAAAATCAAGTAATCATCTCAAATAAGTCAGTTTAGTAATAAATAAATAAATAAATAAAATAAAAGTCATTTATTTCAGGCATATTCAACCCAGAACTTAATACTAATAGAACACTGTAAAGGGGTGTTGTCAATTTAAAAAAAAAAAAAAATATTATAATTTAAAGATATACAAATAGCATGCACAAGATTGTGCATGTGGGTCATTTCTTGTTCTTGTCCATGTGGACAGAGATCCAGCGTTAATTCGACGATAAGTTTACCAACTAGGTACTTTTTGAGCCCTGCTATCCAAAATGTCGTTGCACTCATACTCCTGCACGTTAAAAGCGTTAGCAAATTAAACCATTATCTGCTTATAGTATAACTGATTACAGATAGACAAAGACAACAAAAAAAAAAAAATATACGTTGGATAGGTTTACTTTTGACTACAGCCTGCCTGATGTTAAGCATTGCTGCAGCCTAGGGTGTAACACGCTTACCTGGATGATACCTATTAACTCTAGATTTGAAAACAATTAAGTCAAGTTTACCTCAGCGTAGGTCCCGTGGAGTTCTCATAGGTGGCCTGTACGTCGTTAGCGAGGGCATCAAGCCAGCCAATAGGGGCGTGCAGCTGCGGCCGCTCCCAGCTGCCTATCGCGTACCTGAACAAACAGAGTACAACTTTATTTGACTGTCGGTTAAAAGTGATGTCAAAGCGACCTCACTGCGGGCTTTGCGACAAATGAATGCGGGTTTTTTGTCTTTTCGTGAAGTAGAAAATATTATTTTAGAAGAATGTATTCTTTGTTACATGTGACGATCACGAGGTTTAGTAATGAGAAAGAGATCTTTAAAATATGTTTGTGATAGGTACGTAGTAACATTGTGTAGATAGATTAATGCTTCATTGGACACACAAATAAAATAAAACACAATACAAACAAGAGAAAATTTAAATTTTATGCCACAAACGGCGGCTTTATCGCTGAAAGCGATCTCTTCCAGGCAACCGTAGGATGGAGAGAAAATCATAGATAATACTAGACGGGGTGTACAATACAGAGCACATGAAATTTACCTATGTAAAATTATGTATGTGTTATTTGTGTAGGTATGTGCCTCACCATAAACAAGCGAGCCAATGAGCGATGAGCACGAAGGTGGCCATGAGGAGCAACAACACGGCGGTGCCATACTCCGAATAGCGGTCGATCTTGCGCGCCACGCGCACCAGCCGCAACAGGCGGGCCGTCTTTAGGAGCCCGATGAGAGTGGTCGTCTGCAACACAGGTAACCTTCAACCCACAGGTCTCTCCCACCAAGCGGCCGCAAACAACAAGCGATATATGAATCGTTCGCTCATAACTAAAGTAGCATCAATGAGGCCTCGCAGCGAAAACCACTCTAACCAAGCAACTTGCCTATGAAATATGCTCGCGAGCCCAACTTAGATATCATCGCAGAGTTAAAAGCGATTATTACAAACTATAATTAGCTGGCTTCGTACAAAATGCGGTGCATATAATATTATAATAATTGTCTCAGTTTTGTTTCACTGGCGAGTTGTAGTGACCGATTAGTTATTGGAAGTTATGTCACTTTGTTATCAAACACGTGTTTTATTGGCTTATGTTTACACAAAATTTGAGTGAATTTGTAAATAAGGCAGTGCTTCACTCCGAACATGTTAAACATTTGACACACAAATTGCAACACCACAAGTATTAACTTACCTAAAGTACATAGAATGCTATGTACATAATATACTTACACTAATGAATTGTTGATGTTTTATTCAAAAGCTGTATTTGAACTAACTGCTGCTTGTATTTGAATGCTCGTTTGTGGATATGGAGTCGGTTTTACAGTTGAGTGAGTGCGCCAATTGCTGGTGCCGGTTTTATGCACAAATTATGTTTGATTGTAAAATACGTGATGCAATTAATTTAATTTCTTTTCAATAAGATAATCTTAGAGCTTTTTGTATTTGAATAGAAGGAAATTCACTGATAATGCACACATTAATTTCATTACAGGATTTCGTTTTTAAGAAGATATTTTAATGATTCGAAAAAATTACAAAATAGGAGTAGGAAGAAAGAAACAAAAGGAAAACTTTTGAAAATAATTTATTGAATCGAAATCAAAAATTGGTTTATCATTGTACATTAGTTACATAATAAAATGAGCATAAATTAAAATAAGTAGATTAAATTAGTGCAAATTGAGTTCTTATTACATGTAACGAGTATGTAAATAAAGTAAATGATGATTTCTGTTCAAGAAAGTTGCACATCGTTTGTACTGATGAGAGATTGGTTGACAATCTGAATCACATAATGTAAGGTGGGTGCTATACGTATGTATGTAGGTAGATTGCTCGGTGCTCCTTGCTCGTGGGAAGGCAATATTGAATTGTACAAAGTAGGTATATTAAGTCTGGGAAGTGTGAGCGTATTTTCTACCAAGCTCTGTGCATTTCGTGTCCTTCGACGGGGCACCATCGCTAAAACAAGCCAATGACAATTTGGACAAATCTATTCGGGAAACTATTTATTCTTTATTCACCTAAGTGCTAGTCTAGATCTAGTCGGGTTACATAGCAAATTTCGTATTTAAGAATCCTATTTATAAGATTTTCTATGTTTTGTCTAACTCTAAACCTACAGTTTCAGGTTCGCAATCATTCTGTGTGATTGTTCTAGGACTGCTATCGTATAGATGGCAGTGTCCACCTCGATACTACGCACTAGTAGCACGTCCCGAGAAGTAGATGTGGTCCTCAGGAGAGGCCGAGGTCTACAGACAGGTCTCGCAGTTGCAATGAACCCTTCAGCCAAGCTCGTGATGCAGCGAGTGAGCCGTATTACATGTTCATTAAGGTGTAAAATTGGAAAATGATTAACATTTGCTCATGGGAAGCGTCCACATCTTCCATTAACGCATTCACTTTGTGGATTCAAAATGGCTAGTGGAGATTATGAATAAAATATGTCAACTAAAATGTAATAAAATAGAGTGGCAGCAACATAAAAATAGTTCACAAAGATGGTATACCTCATCACTTTCCAGCCCCTGCTGTAACAAGAAATAGTATTACAAGTTCAATACGCACCCACCTTCGGGCATGTTGCATCCTACGGCATCTGTTCTAGCGACAACGTGACGTCACATCCCAAATAAATAAAATAAACAAGGGCAATTCAAACAAATAAATAATATAATATGACGTTTTAGTTGGGGTTTATGTTTATATCGATACATAGCTAGGTTTTATATAAGTAGTGGGTAGACGTAGTGAGGAGTGGGCGAGGCAGAGCCCTCGGTCGTGGCGTTGCAATGACTGCATTCCAGAGCTACGTGTCGCTACGTCCAGAGCCTCATTTGTCCGAAAATACAACTATCCCGAACAAACTGTTCTCATCTCTCCAACGCAACGTTTTGCAACACAAATGTTCCATCTTGGCTAACGAAGAGCCCTAGGCTGACCTAGTTCGGTATGTACTTAAGACCTATTTCAACAAATATTACACAAAAATGTTGTTTTGTTTCCCTAACCGTCTTTTATATTTGGCTGCGGTAAGCTTTTTACAGACATTTAAGTAGACATTTACAAAGCGTTTATAATAATTGGG
This sequence comes from Macaria notata, assembly GCA_927399415.1. Lineage (NCBI taxonomy): Eukaryota > Metazoa > Arthropoda > Insecta > Lepidoptera > Geometridae > Macaria > Macaria notata. The sequence continues at coordinate 9,933,000 of OV656746.1, read as the reverse complement.
TTACGATTATGTAAAGCTACATCGGGATACTATAACGTGGAACGGAAGCTCCTTTTCGGACAATTGATAGTCTGGCTATCGACCGGGAAAGACAAATTCTCTCGAGTGACGATCCGTGAAACTAATCCATCTCTATCGGGCCCCACGTCACGATGAGATGAGATCGCTCTCTCGTAAATCAAGGAGAGTTTGTGATTCGCGGCGGGCCGGCTTGTGTTTTGTTTTACTAGCATTCTTTCTGTCTGATTCTAAGGTATGTGTACATATCGTGATGCGGCGAGTGATTGATTGTGGGAGCTCACTTCATCAGTGTCGGTGCCGAAGAGGAGCAGGTCGAAGGGGATGGCTGCGACCAGGTCGATGAGGAACCAGCCCCGCAGGTAGTGCATGGCGATCTTGGCGGGGTCGGACTCCACCTCGTCGGCCACGTTCACGTAGGTGGTACGGAAGTTTATCAGGATGTCTATTATGAACGTCACGTCCACTGCGAACATACGAACATAATAGTAGTAAATAAGTATAATAAGTAGATAAGGTCCCCGATATTGTCCGAGGTTTCGAACAATAAATAAAAAAAAACAATGTCTTCGCCTATTTTTTTTTGTGTGTTCAGTGTTTTTTGGACAACATCTCCGACTTCTATATGTTGGTGGATTGATCAACGAACATACAAAAAAAAAACATAATATCTTAGGTACTATTTAAGAATTTTTAAGATTGGTAAAAGCTTTTAGATCATGAATCCATTCTATGAACATCATCTACACGAGCTTTTTAAACCAGTTTATTTTTTTATGTATTGTATTTTTTGCTAGCAATAATCCATGCTAGCAAAAAAGACAATCAATCAAGCTTCTTTAAAGATACTTGACCTAAATCTTGACATCAGGGGGCGCTGCTAGTTCAACATAACGCAAGCAAAGCCATGAGCAGAAACTAGCTTACATATAGGCTCTGTGAACTGGGACATGAGTTTTGAAAAATAGTTTTTCTGCTCAAAAGAGGTATTTGGGTTTGTACCTGATTGTACTGAAGCTGTTTTTGATTGTACATGCACAGTAAAAAATTGAAAAAATTGCCGGACTCCCTTAATAATTTAAAGCACTAGGCCGATTCGGTGCTGGTTTCAACATTGAGTTTGTTATTGATAGGGATTGTATAAATACCTAGAATATGAAAATTCATCAAAATTTTCGAACTTGTTTCGATCGAAGGTTCACAGGGTACATCACTATTCACTAAGGTATACATATAGGGTTGGGGCTGTGTTGGGGCAGGTACTTATTTATTTATTTATTGTATGTACATGTGTGTGTGTATATTTGCTAAATGTCTGTAAATCTGTCCCAATAAATGTTTTTCTATTCAATTCTATATATAAGTATATAAAACCTTGCTTACCGATCATATCAATGACAACTATGGGGTCTTCGCCGAAGGCTTTAGATCTTTTGTCGAAGTCTGGCTCATTTAGTTGGAAGGCCGCCACGTAGGGAGTGAATATCGCCGTGTAGATGACCAGTATTAGAATCAACCAATCCCAAGCGGCCTGAAACAGATAACAGGTATCAGTGTAGAGTAGGAACAGGTATTAGTTAGCATTTTTTTCATACTAGCTGATCCAGCGAGCTCTGTTCCGAATTAGAAGCAATAAATAACCAGATTTTGGATGTTATTTAATTCAATAAAAAAGAAAACGGAATAATTAGTATCCTATGTCCGTCTCCTGGTTCTAAGCTACCTTCTCACCAATTTTCAGCTAAATCCGTCCGCCGTTTTGTGAGTTATAAATGAAACTAACACCACTTTCTTTTATATACCTATATACATATGCATAGATTATTTTGCCGTTAGCTAAGAACAAGTATGATGACAATTGGTAATATCTTTTTTATTACTGAGGAAATCGTGGACATATAAACTTACAAAATAAGGCATACCTATTTGCTAGCTAAATTCCAACAATATTACATACAAACACGTAAATCTATTACTCTTTTTTTTAAGTCAGTAAAAAAGTTCCGATCATTATGCTTGGTTCATACCTGAAAATGTTTGAAGCAACTTTATGTAAAGGACGCTACGAGTAAGTTTCCCTTTACATGTAGCCATATAACGACACGACACAAATTCCAACAAATAGCTATCAATTCGCAAGAATAGTGTATTTTTTGCTGTAGTAAATACTAGGCAGAATGTATGTTAAGAAGTGGCAAGCTAGATGGCGCTGTGTGATGTCCGAAATATTTATTTATTTATTATTATTTATTAATCATTTTTATTTCCATGGAAATCATGGATATTTAGATTTACTAACTAACCATTAGTAATTGATTACAAAGCTCAATTTCATTACAAATAAAACAACATAACATCTTTTTTTGAAGTCGATTCTCTCTCTGTGAGTCGTATTTCCTCATGACTGAGGGTCGTGACTCGCCCGCAGAAATTATTCGTTAGGGGAGTTCTCTTGGGCAGATACATCGTGATGGGCGCCCAGGTCCTTCCACGGAAGACTCATTTCCTCGGATATTGTGGTTCTTAAACATGTCGGTTTCCTCACGATGTTTTCCTTCACCGTTAAGTGAGTTCAAATCCACACATAACTTGAAAATATAAGTCAATGGTCATTGGCCAGATTCGAACTAAGGTGCGTCTGGATGAAAAGCTGACACTGGAACCGCCGAGCCACACTAGCTAATTATTGAAGTCGGTTAAATAGGGATCATTTCACTCGAAACAGTTCAAAGCAACTGTATGTAAAGGACTCTAACTTTCCCGCTACAATGTCGGCGTATAAACGACGCCACGAATTCCAACAAATATTTGTGTATTGCGCTTTAGCGTGTTACCGGCGAGCGAGGTCAGTGCGGCAAATAATTATTTTAATACACCCTCATCTACATTATAACTGGCTTTTTGTACGACTGTTAAAAAGGAGGTTATTCATTTGACCTGTGTATGATTCTAGTAGGATTTGGGATTCCAAGCACGTATGCTTCTTCTTATCGAATGAGAGTGGTCAACTCTGGTGTTGAAAGTAAATTAAGCCGCCCTAAAGGCCTCTGACATGGCTTAACGACTGCCATACTAGACAAACAGCACGTATGCAGATATTGCAAAAGTAGGATATGTATGGATTAGTACTTATTTATAGTTTTTAAAACCAGAAAGCACACCTAGCATGTTGTGTAGTTTTCAATTGCTTCCGTTTCCTACTTCAGTTAACAACGTCAACGTCAGGTACAGTTGGTTAGGTGAGTGTTTAAGATAATTATAATATTCACGGTCTATACAGTCATAATCATATTTCTAAAAAGGACACAGATATAGGTTTTGAAATTGGTTATTTTTTTCTTATTCATTAAAATTTACACTTACTGTATTCAAATAATTTTATACAATGGGTACTTCTTAAATGAGTGAATCGGTTACATCACAGATTCAAGTCTCAATATAAAAGCTAACCGCACCCATACAAACTTTGTCCTGAAATAAACTTTGTCAAAGCCAGTGTTGCCATTATGCCTTAGTACCTGAGTTTACGTCAGCTGTTGAAAGGTGAGTTTATCTGTGTGAACCAAAGAGGGTGTACTGTACTTCCATAGACAATTTAATACAGACTCATCACTATGTACATATTTATTTCTCACTAGCATTTTGTCCGCGGCTTCACACGCATTATTAACCGACTTTAAAAAAAGGTTATCAATTATTCTAAAAGTTTTTTTTACATGCAAACCATCCTATTGAATCACTCTATCTATTAAAGACTGCATCAGAATCCGTTGTAGTAAAGATCTAAGGATACATACAGACACAGACAGGCGCGGAAGGCTGTTTTAAAAATACCACGTGGCTTCATTTGTCATATATATATAGGTCTATAGTGTGACATGTCTTTGGTACTACAGTATTACGGTACACAAAGTAGCTGTTTGTATGTGAAAGGGTATCAGCTACGTTTGTCTCCTTTAAACCTGCGGCACTTTACTTGCTGGCCTTACCTATACAAGACTGGCTTAGGTTGAATCTGGACCAATTTACAAGTAATTGAAATTTATGAGTGTGATTGCTAGGTACATTCTTGTGATTGTGCAATTTATTCTTTGGACTTTGACTTTGTCTCCTATGTCGCCTATATCAATCCTATTCAATAAAAAATATAGTTTAACACGTTTTTATTAGCTCAAGTTGTTTTTAAACATCGCGTTATTTCTCAAATGTGTAGGTCTATTGAGAGAAATGTCTCTGGTACTACAGTATAACGGCATACAAAGTAGATCTTTGAGCGTGAAAGGGTATCACTGGCTTATGCAGGCGTGACTGCCCCGACGCACAACTGGTTGTGCAAAAAGGGAAGTCAGCTGTGCTAAAGGGAATTGAAATTCCTTTCAGCTCTACCGACTTTTCCTTGGGCACAACTAGTTTTCGCGGCACAATTACGATACCAACTGGTTGTGTCATAGGGAACTGAGAGCTATTAGTGGAAATGGTGAGATATTGCTTGGATTTTCTATTTATTTGTTGATTGAATTGTCTTTGGTCTATACAAAATGTGTTATTAAAATGATGCCGGTTCGAATCCTGTCGGTCGTGATTATTTTCTTTCATTACCAATAAAATTAAGCTTGTGAATGAAAACCCCTTGGTACGGGTTTCACATAAAGTAAATCAAAAACATTATAAAAAAATGGGGTTGATCTCAAAGCAAAATGAATAAATGCAATTATGTAGGTAATCATTCAACTTTGACCAATTTTTTTTGTCTTTGTTAACTCGGCTTGGTATACAAACATAATATTTAATTCATTAATATTGTTTATGTTATATCAATCAATTGTTCACCTTATTAAAAGTTTCAATAGTAGTAATTGTTGCTTGTAATTTACACATCATTTCAAGAAACATAACTTAATTTATTTCGCTAGCATTCATTTCACAAATGAATAAAGAAACCTATCGGCAATATGAAACGTTCATTTCAGAAAGTTTCTCAATTGTTATTTTTCCAACCACTTTGCGTATTGCGTACATTACCGCATAATAAACAGTTCTCAACAGAGACACGTATAAAAATGTAGATTGTAAGTATGTCAGGGTTTCTAATAACAACTTTATTCCACGAATTTTGGGAAATAGCGAATGAAAGCTGATTCATAAAAAAATAATGTCAATTCATCCTTTCTTAAAGAGAATCAATATTTTTCTTGCGGTTTTCCAAAAATCTTAAAACACAAGGGTTCTTATTCCAAAATGTGGTTTAACTATTAGTCCAGAACTTTGAAAATATGCAGTCCGTTCTTGTTGTACAAAATTGGTTTTTTCTGTCATAATAATCAAATTGTCAGAATGTTACCAATGATAAATCAACGTTCTAATTTGAAGTTGACACTTTGATTGTTTGTATGTGATGTTTGAACATCAAGAAGCGGTTTTTTTGTTTTGAAAGTCCTATACTAATATTTAATAATATAATAATAATAAATATTTCAGGACATATCACACAGCGCCATCTAGCCCCACACTAAGCAAACGCTTGTGTCGGCTTCCGTCCTATTACAAAACACGGTTTAAATATTAGCCCAGGACTATGAAAATAAAAAGTGGGTTCTTGTTGTTCAGGCATCACATAGAAGCAATCAAAATGCCAACTTCAAATTGGAACTTTGATTTAACAATGGTACATTTAGACAGTTTGATAATTATGGCAGTAGACAGATAATTTTCAAACAACTAAAACGGACTGGGTCCAGACTAATATTTAAACCACGTTTTGTAATAAGGCCCACTTAAAGTTAATATTATAATAATGTTATTGGTTTGTTGTTACCTTGTAAGGAGAATGGTGGAGGATAGTGCAGGGGTGAGAAGGCTGCGTGGTTCCCTTGTGGCCGGCCGTGGCTCCCAGAGACAGTACCTGCAGCAAGGAAACACACACGCTGAAATATCTTATCTAAATGTATACAACTCAAAGGTGACTGACAGACTGACTGACATAGTGATCTATCAACGCACAGCCCAAACCACTGGACGGATCTAGCTGAAATTTGTCATGCAAGTAGATGTTATGACGTAGGCATCCGCTAAGAAAGGATTTTTGGAAATGACACTTTTAAAGAGGTGAAATAGGGGATGAAGTAAGTTTTACTTCTAAATGCGAGCGAAAACGCGAGCACCCACTAGTTCCTTGATATACTCTTTAAATGTCAAAAGTCGATGGCACCCTACAGGGAAAGGCAGCTACTACATCTTGGGAAAAGCAGCACTAAGATTTTGACGATAAACGTCTTATGAAAAAACACCGACCGAAGTGAGATCATTTGATCTCAATTTGAACACAATACTTCCAACTAGTGGATACACGCGGTTTCGCTCACATTTTCCAGAGTTTAAAATACCCTGTGTTACTCATAGTCTCTCGTCCTACCTACAAACCAAATATCGCGATGATCAGTACAGCTTTTAAAGCGCATTTATATAAACAGACAAAAACTTAAAACTGCTGAAACGTGTTGTGTTATCGAATTAATACAAACAAATTTTAATTATGAGTTAATTTATTAAGTGCTAACCTGCACTATGGTTGTTTTTAAATTAAACTTTTATTGGAAAATGAGCGAAAATAATCACGACCGGCAGGATTCGAACCTGCGTATTTCTGCTACCGTCAGAACGCCTTAACCACTAGACTTGTTAGACATATTCTGACAGCACAAGTGGCGCCATCAGCCGCTCAGTCTGAAGTGTACGGAAATGAGTGTGGATTTTCGCGCCTGGCAGTTAGTAGACCGTAGCCTAGTGGTTAAGGCGTTCTGACGGTAGCAGAAATACGCAGGTTCGAATCCTGCCAGTCGTGATTATTTTCGCTCATTTTCCAATAAAAGTTTAATTTAAAAACCAATTTTAGGCCCGAGAATTACAAATAATCTACTCTTTATCCATGATTAAGTATATTAATTAATTAAGTGTCATCATTAGACTGCGATGTATATTATTTTCTACCTGAAACAAAATTATAATCTTAAAACTAAACTTACCGTTATTGCTAAGGAAGGTAACAAAATTATTCTTTTATAATATCTACGAATAGTAATCATGCAGTAGTGTCAGTCCTAGATTGGTGATATTATTTATCGTGCAATAATTTGGATTTTACTTTTTCCAAAAACTACGGGATTAATGTGAATTGCGTTTCTTGTGACAGGTTTTTTTGTGTGTTTACAATTTTATTATTTTTTACTTTGTATGCTTTTTTATACTTACGTAAGTCGTATGAAAACTAGATACATCAACATTATTATCAATTTTATCATTACAAGTTAAAAATGTACATGGCCATCAAATTTTGCCTGAAAATATTATTGAAGAAGCCAAATAAGTTGTTATTTGTCAATTGCAATTTACATTCTTTTCTATTGACATATCTATAAGTTTATTTTCATCGTGAGAATATCTTCAACGATGCTGAAAAACTATACCAATCGTCTCGTCAATTGCGAAAAAAAAATATCTTACCACAACCTTACTTTTATCTGATACTAGCTGTGCCTGCGACTTCGTTCGCGTGGAATAGTTATTTTGGGCATCTTATTTATTTTTGAAAACAACCTCTTCAGCGTTATAAATTATAGCTGTTAGCCATGACTTGAACCGTTCTCAAAGATTAATAATTTTCCCCGTTTTTTCCACATTTTCCATTGTTTCTTCGCTCCTTTTAGTTGCAACGTGATGTTATATAGCCTAAAGCCTTCTTCGATAAATGGTCTATTCAACACAAAAAAAACTATTCGCACCAGTAGTTCCTGAGATAAGCGCGTTCAAACAAACAAACAAACTCTTCAGCTTTATTATATTAGTATAGATTTTACTGTTTGCATCAGAACAATAAATTTACTATGGACTAACTGGTCGTCGTTACCACAACATAATTAATTGGCTACCATTTATTTGCAGGAACATCTGAATATTGACCAAGGGAACGAAGCGAGTGAAATAAGTATAGAATATATTTATTTTGCACACAAATTTTGCTACTACTCAAGAAAACTTTTAAATATTACTTCTAAAAGATCAGGATTTTTGTCTAGTTCCTAGATAAGGTTTGAATATAATTCTATGCTGATTTACATTATTTATCCATTCATTTGTGCATATACATAGATACACTTTTAGCGTGATGTGTTTTTAAAATAAAGTGATAAATAAGGTGAGACGGTTTACGCTTCTATTGACCCGATTTACCCTTATAAATTTATTTACTCTATTTTAAAGCAGCTTCAACCTGCGCGGGAAAACTACCGGGGCAAAACTTATTCTAAGTACATATGTCATATTTAAATAGTAGTATTGTAGCCATTGACAAAACCAACCATAACAAAAATACATAAGTAATTTCATAAACATGACATGTTCCCGCATTCGATTCAGTAATCATTATCACGCAAACTAGGCACAAGTAAATAATTATGCGTTCTTGAATTCATCTGCAAAATGTATGAAAATATATTTCAAGTCGGAATATGTTGGCACCGCGCAGGCTTTGCGGACTGTTGACCTATATACCAAGCTATGTATACGCAGCCTATTTAATAAATACTTGGCAAGAACACATCGACTAGTGACGACTTATGTAGCTCGGTAAAACCTACAGTCTACGCTTAAGTAGGTCTTATATTTTAGACACTATCTAGTCGGTTGTCTGGAGGAGTTTCATGTGAAAAGAAATATAAAATGGTCCTAATTTAAAGCAAAAACTTCTAAAAAAAGATTTTGATGAGTGGCTTACTCCCATTTGAAATATAAACAAAAACCGGATCAAAATAGGTTTTTTAATTAATTTATGTAATGTACTAAATAAAATTGCCTTTAGATAAGGTAAGGTAAGTTACGTAAGTGAGCCTGTATTTTTACTTAAAAGGGTACTGATATGGCAACATTCAATCCAGTTTATTAATTAAAGTAACCTCCAGGGACTGTCCTGGATTCAATCAACTTCGTACGGGACGTGGAGTTTGTAAATAAAATCAACTACCAACATTTTTCTATACTGTTACTATTTGTTATGTTGAAGTCATTGGCCGTACAAAGTGCACAAAGAAACGAAGAGCCCGTTTTTCACATAGTTCAGGCGATCGTACCTGATCATCAAAGTTAAATGAAGACTTCAAGACATCAAGCGACGCAGGCAGTTCTTGAATGCGGAATAAATTGTTTGGTGGTTGGTTAAACAGTACTGATACGTAACAGTTGAGAGTAAATAGAGTAAGATTTTTTAACTTGTTTTCTGTTGTAATTTTAATACGTAGGTATGTAGATTGTAGATGTTAAGAGTATTTTATAAAATATAGTTAATGGTAGTTCATTATCATTATTGTAGCATCACAACACTGATAAAGGAGAAGTATGTTACCTCCTTGCCGATGGCCGGCAGCCCGTTGAGGCCATTACAGGGCGGCTCGAGGCGAACCACGCTCTTGCGGGAGCCTCGGAAACCAGTGTCGTGGACCCGGACTGAGGAGCGCCAGGTCGACGGGGCCTCGTCGCGCGAGCCCCGCGCGGACAGCGCGCGCCGCGACGTGGTCAGGGCTGCGCCCCCGGCCAGCAGCGGCGCGTCAGGCGGCCGCTCGTCCATGCCGCCGCGCCAGCGCCCTCACCGCAGCCCCCGCTCCGAGCCCGCGTCCACGGACTCACATTCCAGCACGGACTGCTCGAAGGCCGTCGCCTTCTCCAGTAGCGCGATCGCCGTGTTTTGCATAGAGATGCCTCACTCGCTCGCCTGAACGCTGTCGCTCTATTCCGAAGCGATTCAACTCGTTAGCTCACTGATGACTTATCTATATGAGTATATCTATTGGGGTATGGTTTTACATCTTTTGTTAAGAGAGCCGCGACGGACAACGATCGAATGACTGGAATAAGCTCATTAGGTAAGTGGTGATGGTTCCCATGGTCTAGCTACTCTAGCCCCCCTGAAAGCGTGGATCGAGGTCGCCTCTCATTCAAGACACTATGTCAATAGCTAGAGCTCTTTTCATCGCTGCCTTACATTCAACGCATGACTGAGACGTTTGCTGCTATTGTCTACTCCAATATACTTCGCGGAACTTTCGTATAGTTCCCGACACAATGAAAATGCTAAAACGAAAGGCCTATTAATAATCAAAGCTGGGTTATCTTGTCCTGTAGTGTAGTGTCAATTATATTATTTTTTATTGTAGTAAAAATATATCTGCCAAATATAAATATATTAGAAAATGCTTAGATTTTTTTATCGCGTAAGCAAGTCTACTGCAAATCAAGTACCTACCCATATTTAAAGCGTCTAAAACCTGTTATTCCGCTACCGCACCGCACACAACCAGCAAAAGGCTACGTGGGTGAAAGATTACTCATGATTAGGGGTTTTCAAATCTAGAGTTAATAGGTATCTTCTAGGTAAACGTGTTACACCCTAGGCTGCAGCAATGCTCAACATCAGGCAGGCTGTAGTCAAACGTAAACCTATCCCACGTAAAAAAAAAGATATGTCATCATATTTGAGGATTCAAGGTCTAAAATCAATCTTTAACATAAGCTAACCATATTAACCTAGTTATAATAAACTTGACTTTCATGTATATTTTGGTGGAATTACCGCAAAGGAGTTTATTTAGATACGATGAAATCATTATTGAATTTGAACAGGCTTGTTAGAGCGAAGATAAACATAGTTAATTGGAGGTTCCTTAATGAAATGGTAATTTAATTATCAAATTAGTCGATAACTATTAAGATAGAAACGTGTAGGTAGAAGCTTTTGAAAATCAATAACTTAATTAGATGTGTAGATTTTAACTGAGTTATATTTACATTCATGAGTAATCTCTGTTAAGTTTTTAACATACAATAAGCTTCATTTAAACATTTTAATCAGTTACATTGTACGTTAAGCACGTGTCTGCTTTATATATTATTATATAAAAATAACAACATGCAATCATAAAATAAATAAATTGGGCTTTTCAGTATTTGCATCGAATGTAATATGTTAATAGGATGAAATTTTTATTTTATTAATTAAATTAACTATAGTAAAATATAAAAACAAAGAAAGAAAAACTTAACATACTACTTCTAACTACTACAAAAAAGGGCACTTAGAAAACCAAAATTGAAAATTAACTAAATGCTTCAAAATGGATAGAACTTTCTTTTTCATGGCTATCCGTTAAATATCGTATATAATGCTGCAGTTTTTGCATAAAATAACAGATTATTTAACAAATAACAAAAACGTCTTAAAATGAATGGAACCTCATCTTTCATGTAAGTTGCTAAAATAATGTATTTAATACTGCAGTATGTATTTGTATGAAATAACGTATTCAGGTCGACGACAGTAGTCTAGACGGCAGCTAGTGGCAGTAAAATCGATACCATGGCTGTCATTCCACCTGCCTTTGTTGGAACACCACACGAAATTGTCGTACAAAAGTTTGTGAGTGTGTGTGTATGTCTTTGTTAAGAATCACTTAAAAGTTGTAAGGGAAAAAGTTTTTATGTATGTAAGTGTGTGTTGTTAGGGAAGACCACAAAATCTGATCAAGGGAAAAGACAAGAAATAAATAAAACTTTATAAAGGCAACGTGTGTTTGTGTGTTTTTGTTGTTTGCCATACTCATTACAGGCTTTTTAATTTTTTATCAATATTTGTATGTCCTATGTATGATACTACTTCAATCTCGAACTACAGGGCGCATTTACATTATAATAACGAGTCATGAATTAAAACATAAATTATAATTTTATTATGCACGGTTGAAGTGGGTAACACCGCAGGCTTCAACTAGTTAATTCATATTTTTATTTCATCGTACTAAAATTGGTTTGAATGAAACGACAAAAACCCGTTCGTGTTTTGTATTTTAACTTGAAGGTGACATTTCAATAGCGCTTGACTGGTCGTTAATTTTAACTAATTGCTTTGTTTTATGTATTTTTACTTGATTTAAAACAATAGCTAGTTAAAATAAAGACATGAAATATGACTTTGAATGTAAATAGGTAACCTAAGGCTCTTTCGATGAAATGTTTGAAATTGAAATGTGTCTAGTAATTTTTTAGGTTTTTATATTAATAAATGGTTTTATTTTCTGATTGTAGGTACAATCTGTTTGTATTGATGATATATGTTTGAAAACTATTACGCAACGGTAGGAGAGTAAGAAATAGATAGCAAAACTCTACTTGATGTAAGGCAGTAATCCGGCAAGAGACATGCGTAAGCTTGGTGATAGGCGCTCGAATGCACCCGGGTGAAACACACCCGGGTGGTGCGGACACAGCCGGGTGTTTACAACCCGGGAGATGCAGTCGGGCGAGCGACCAGAAGGGAGGGGCTGCATGCTGCATACTTCCCAACAGCTTACATTTAAAATGGTCGCCGCAGCAAGAACAATGGCACAAACATGGTGCGCCGACTGTACACGATCAACAGTTACCGCAAGCTCTAAAGCCCGTGTTGATATTGACATCGTTATATAACTTGTAGCTATGTACCAACATACTAGTCCTATGTAACAATCTACGGAGCAAAAGTTCATGTGAATGACAAGATTCTGAATGCGGAGAGACATCCGTCTCAAGCCCTGATTAATATGAAATCATTCCAATGTGAACGGATCAAACTACCATCCTCACTAATGTACAAAATAGGTAAACAATGTAGACAAAGGAAACCATACCATGGTTGTCATAACTCCGAGCATGGATCGCGCTTTTCCACAGAAATATTAAATCAAAGCAGAATCGACACTGAAAGAATAGAAATAGGCAAGCTCGCAACCAAAAGAAGGGACAGAGCACCTGGACGAGTGACGCACTGAACACTGGTCGAACTAAGCACCCGTACTCCGAGACCGCGCGGCCGATGTAAAACCACGCTTAGTGTAAAAAGGAAATCAAAAACTCGAATACAGCGCAACTAAATCTGCAAAAGGCGCCCGCAAAACGATAATAATAGTTTTGAATGCAGTCGATCGATCGAGCGCTCGACACATTTACGGTTCACGCGTTTACTGAATACAGGGGACAGTCGGATTTATTATTTAGATGGTACGTGTTGTCGGGGCGTGTGTCGCGAGACAGGGGGCCCGGCCGCGGTATTTGGGGAACAATTCGATGCCAGTGAGCGGCGCTAGTCCGCAGCGCGACCGTCGCGACTTGACAGGGCGGCGCGCGCACGCGGCCCGAGCGCCCCCGAGCCCGGCCGAGCGCGCCCGAGCGCAGGCGTGACCTCGGCGCCTGACGTGCTGCGACCTCAGCTACCTCCAGCCCTACCACTAATATTCGTGGCTTTATATCCATCATTGTACACAATACACATGATCTTTCCACGACATGCCCGTAAAGTATACGCTCCATGACGCGGAAAATACGTAAATACGCAAATTTTGCGGTTGAAATTTGAATTTCCATCGGGCTTTCATTACGCATCGAACCGGTAAGGTTGACGTTTTATGTGAGGAGACAATCGTAATTGCATCTTTATAGATTTTCTTCGACGCAACATACGGGTATTGATTTAACTAGAATTTAAGTAGGTCATGTTTGAATTAGTGATAAAACTTGTACTAAAGGAGAGCATGTAGATTTTAGAAGCACTGGTTTCATTTAATCAACAAAGTTGTCATTACAAGATGCTACGCAGGTGCTACGGCGCTACAGCGTAGACTTGCATTCTGCGGGAGTGTTACGAGATTGCTACGGCGTAGCAACTGCGCTACTTTCCAATTAGAGAACTTGCGAATCATATCTCTTATGCATAAAACATGAGGGATGTTTTGCTTATTTGAACTTTTTCAAATCGTGTTAAATGCTTCAATTAAACTGCAATATAAGTCGGTATATTATGCAACGTTATTTTGTCGTTTTTTAGTCAATAAATAAGAATGTATAACATACTACAAGTAAAAATAGTTTTTATCACATTTATCTCACTTTTTTGGTTACTCGGAGCAATTAAGTTTGATTTCTTAGGTTTAAGGTAGATATAGCCAATTTTTTTTCAGTTGAAGTATAAAAAAAAATAGAAATTCCGCAGGCAAACCGTACAAAAATATACGACTGTACGTTAACTAAAACATGACAACAAAACTTACGCACGGTTTGAACTAATCTATTCAGGCACGAATGTGCTTAATGTTAGAAGGCTGCGCCAAGTTGATTACTTAGTCTATTAGCTAACTTGTCTCGTTCGACGTATTCTAGAGGGATTACATTATATCAACTTGGACTTAAGGCAGACATCTCTGATCTCATTGATTTTGTAATTTAAAGTACTTGAAATTGAATTTAAGGGCTAAAATGAATAAGTTTTCCATTGTTTTGCAGCATGTGTTGTCGCGCAATGATCAGAGCTAGAATATTATATACAAGTGGAAACCCGCGGCTTCGCTTACACAATTTTGTGATAAAAAGTAGCCTATGATACTTTCCTATCTATATACCAAATCATAGCGATCCGTTTAGCCATGTTTGTGTTCGAGCGTTTAAATAAACAGACTTTAACGACTGCCATACTAGTCAAACAGCCGAGACCTGCAATTTAACGTGTCATCCAACTCACGGAAGCACCCAGAATGCAATACCATTTTTCGGTCACCCATCCAAGGACTGACCGCGTCAACAATTGCTTAACATTGGTAATCGCAAGCGATGTCTCCGCCGGCTGAGTTACGGGCATTTATTGTTATTGAGACATAGTAAGTAATCTCAGCAAATCTTCGTCTCTTTTTATGTAAGACAATCCCATGGATGTAAAATATAAATTATAGATACCCCACATTTTTGGACCGAGAGTATACAATGAACACAGCGCTTTGCCATTACGTTTATTGTACGGACGGCAAAGCTTTGGAACACTTTACCAGAAGCTGTTTTTCCTGCGAACTACAATCCAGGGGTTTCCGAATCAGAAAATTTAACAAAAAAGGAAAATGAGTTTATAGGTATCTTCTAGGTAAGCGTATTACGTGTTGTTGCAGTTTGTTTAACATCGCGCATGCTGTAGTCAAACGTTAACCCATCCCAAGTAAAAAAAAACACAAGGTAGCGTCATAAATATTTTGCGTGATTATAATGAATGGTTTTCTATCAGGTCTGAAAGGGTTGGATTGGTGAATAACACAAGGTCGGCGGGCCCAGTTACGCAATGTGGTTGGGGAGGCTGTTTTATATGGTGCAGCTCTCTCAACGATATGTACTCTATCCGCCTTATTACAAAACGCGGTTTAAATATTAGTCCAGGACTTTGAAAATAAAAAGTGGGTTCTTGTTGTTCAGGCATAACATACAAGCAATCAAAATTTCAACAAAAAAATTGAACTTTGATTTAACATTGGTACATATTGTCAGTTTGATAATTATGACAGTAGACAGACAATTTTCGAACAACTAAAACAGACTTGGTCTAGACTTATATTTAAACCACGTTTTGTAATAAGGCCCTATCGGTTTAATTTATCGTCCGGATGACAACACACTGTTATAAGAAATAGTAGACCTAGATGTTAGTTTTTTGAACTCAATAAATGTTTGTAGTGTAAAAAAAAAACCAAAATGATTTTTCTATACAACAATGGCGTAAGGGCAGACTGCTCGCCTGATGGTCAGCAGACAGTAGCAACACCAGAGCTGCGTTTTTAAGTATACCCATATTTATTTTCTTCAAGTATCATTATTTTATATCATTTATTCAACTAATACGCACAAAACTATTAATTAAAATAAAAAGTAGAAACAAGGACAAATACAAACATATTGTATATCTATGAACACAGAACAATTCTATTTAATGGTATAGATACAGATGTTGAAAAAACTCACATGTAAGGAAAAATTAAGTACTAATTAAGTACATATGTTATTATGTAAAATGAAAACAGAGAGAGTTACTGTTGCAAAAAATAATATAGATTACTAGTGGATGCTCGCAGCTTTGCTCGCGTCACTTCCGGGATCTACTTACATACCAAAAATCATGAAGATCTGCTCAGTCGTTTTTGCGTGATAAGCGTTTCAATAAACAGACAAATAGAGACACAGAGAAACAGATAAACGGAGAAATAAACAAACAGACAAATATTCTATAAATTGTTGGAATGTGTTCTCAATGCTAAGTACCTAGCTACAAGCATTTTTTTTTTCAAATATCTTCAATGCATTTGACATCATCTTATGTATAGACTAGCTGGTTCCCGCCACTTCGTCCGCGTGGAATAGTTATTACCATAAAAACGGGTTTATTAAGTAAACCTTAAAAGATAGAGATATACTGTTGCAGACATTTTGTTATATCATTTCAAGAGAAATAATTCTCTGATACATATTTTTTGATATCTTGAACCGTTTTCGCAGCGCACGCAAAAGACGCCCTCAAAGATGAATAATTTTCCCCGTTTTTTCCACATTTTCGATTATTTCTTCGCTCCTATTAGTTGCAGCGTGATGTTATATGGCTTAAAGCCTTTCTCAATAAATGGTCTACTAAACACAAAAATAATTTTTCAATTCGCACCAGTAGTTCCTGAGATTAGCGCGTTTAAACAAACAAACTAACAAACTCTGCAGTTTTATAATATTAGTATAGATTTTATCTCCTTTAGGGGTGGAATTTATCAAAATCTTTTCATAGCGAGCGCCTACGTCATAGTAGCTTTATGCATGCAAAGTCTCAGCCCGATTGGTTTAAAATTGATAAAGTTTCATACAAACTTTCATCCCCTATTTTATCCCCTTAGGGGTGGAATTTACCAAAATATTTTTATAGCGAGTGCCTACGTCATAGTAGCTTTATGCATGCAAAGTCTCAGCCCGATCGGTTTAAAATTGACAAAGTTTCATACAAAGTTTCATCCCCTATTTTATCCTCTTAGGGGTAGAATTCATCAAAATCCTTTCTTAGCGGATGCCTTTTTTTTTTTTTTTTTTCGTGGAGGAAATGCATTTACGCATCCCCGCACTCTCCCCGGGGGGGGGGCGGCGGGGTATGTCGGGCTCAGAGCTAATGGGACTCCACTACCGACTAAAACCTACCACGATGTCCCTTCACCTCGGCAAGGACGGGTTTCGCGGGCAAGCGAGCAATACTCCTCCGCAATTCCCGTCCCAACCGCAGTCCACTGTCCAGGTGGACCCGCCTCAGGAGGATCTTAGCGGATGCCTACGTCATAACATCTACCTTCATTCCAAATTTCAGCCCGATCCGTCCAGTGGTTTGGGCTGTGCGTTGATAGATCACTATATCAGTCAGTCAGTCAATCAGTCAGTCAGTCAATCAGTCACCTTTGAGTTTTATATATTTAGATTTTGTCCTAAGGTGTTAGAAACA
Organism: Macaria notata; assembly: GCA_927399415.1. Classification (NCBI taxonomy): domain Eukaryota; kingdom Metazoa; phylum Arthropoda; class Insecta; order Lepidoptera; family Geometridae; genus Macaria; species Macaria notata. The sequence goes on along the minus strand of OV656746.1, from coordinate 9,915,629 downwards.
GCTGATTTATACTCTAAGATATAACAGGTGATTTCCATGTTGCATTCAAGAGAGCTGCAGTACCTAAATATGTGAGTAAGGTGGGGCTCCTAGGCATAGACGGGAAATAGGTCAAGATAACTTTGCAAATTTATGCTTCTTTAGTTTGTTGGTTTTTTAACAGCTTTTAGAGGAGGTGTGCTTGTGAATAAATAGGTTTTATGATACTTTGTAAAACTATGTGAGTAATAAAAATGATTTTTCATAAAACTACAAAACTGGAAATCTTAGATATGATCGGTGTTCTGAAGTATTTTGTTTGAAAACCTGCAATTTCGTCAATTAATGGAATGATTGCAAGAAAAACTAAAAAGAAAGTTTGGTAATTTTTTTTTACTTTTTTTGACAGGGTATGGGTTTGCACCGTAATTCGCCTGATGGTAAGCAATAAACTAGAAAAGGTTTGGACTTGGCCATAGTTTCCTTGATGGTAAGCAAAAGCTATGGCCTAAGATGGAGCGTGCTTACCCGATAAGAACCGATTCACTTTCAATTTGAAGATCGCTGGATTACAGTGCGTGGGGGAACAGGAAGTCAGGCAAGGAGTTTCACAACATAATTTTATCTTTATCTTCTTTTATCTTTTATCTTTCAATTAAAGTAATCGACTCTTCATGGGAATCGAATCTGTAACCTATGTACGTAAACTTGTAACCACACCACTGCGCCACGGAAGCGATCGCAAAAAGGTTTATGTATCAATTGACCAACTATTTGAAAAAGGGAAAGTACACATTTGTTTCAAAACTCAAACTCAAACAGCTGTCCTTTGAAGACGAGCGGTAGCCCTTGAACTATCGCGTGATAATAGCGTTCACAGCTGAGCACTGCACGAGTAGGTAACTTGCAGAACGATGTAACTGTACACCTTCTGTCTTATTACAAAACGTGGTTTAGTCTAGAACTTTGAAAGTAAAACGTCAGTTCTACATTTAGATTTATGGTTTTTGTATCAACTGACTGCGACGCCAGTATTTTTCCTCAACTTTTCAAAATATTTTACGATCTGAGTATACGATGAATAATTAGTTTTTGAGTTGTTGCTACATCACATACAAACAATCAAAATGTCACCTTTAAATTAGAAAGTTGATTTATCATTGGTAACATTTTGAAAATTATTAACAGATGAAAACAACCAAAGTGGTTTTTAAACAACAAAAGCGGCCTGCATATTTTCAAAGATGGACTAATAGTTAAACCACGTTTTGTAATAAGATCCTGTGATGCTAAGTTGGGTTTGACGTGTGAACAGAGTTCTTTATATTGTGAGCTAATTTCATGGTATTTGATGGTTTTTTAAAGATATTATGTGTGTGTGTGTGTTAGTATTAAAGTTTGCACAGATTTTCAAAGTAAGTAATTTGTTCAAAAGTTTGTTTTGTTACATCTATTCTAAGTATAGAACAAGATTGTTGAGTGTATAATACTAAGTGTCAACTAGTAATTTTAAATTGTTAGAAACTGGAACTGTCGAGGTGTACTACAATTTATTATTGTGGCAGGCATTAATCAATTTAGAAACCTTACCTCTTTTGACAGTTCAAACACCATGTTTCCGTTTTTTTATCCGAATTATCGTATGACGTAGAAACTCTTTTGACAGCGTAGTGACAAGTATGACTAAGCACAACTTGTCCTGCGGTGGATTATGCTGATAACTTTAACATCTTCTAAGCACGGTTCATCAAGCCAATATTGCCTGGAAGAAATCACTTAATGTGATAAGGCTTATTAGTTCAGCTACTCGTGTGACTATTATTTGTAATCTTGGTGCGCATTATATAAATGATTGTTGGTAGTATATGATTTTATATTTTATAATACATATGTATAAACATGGTAGACATATTTTGTATATAAAAATTACATTTGTATATTCATTTATTATCTCTTTTCTTGATGATAGCATACGATAGTAAGGACAAACTAAAACGCCCGCTTGCAAAACGACTCTTAAACACATTAGCCATTTTCGACTGCTCTGTTAGCTTAGTTGGTAGTGGCTCTGCCTTCTAATCTAGGGGTGCGGGTTGGATTCCCGCATAACACAAGTAATAATTTATATTTAAATTTGTGATTATTATTATAATCCGGTCATTTCTTGTATAATAAGTTCGTATGTTTTTACAAAAGAAAAGTATATATGTATTATATCCGTTATCTAGTACCCATGATACAAGCGTAAGCTTAGTATGGGGCTAGATGGCGCTGTGTGATTTGTTCTAAAATATTTATTTTATTTATTTATTTTTGTACGTGTTGTTATCATGTTTAAAAATCATTTAGCAAGCGGACCTTAACCGTATATAAACTTTATGAAATAGCAAATTGTATTCTTTGCCTTCAAAAAAAAAGTTTACTATCAAGTGACGTAGCCTCCACAGTTTTCTGTTCAGTGGTCAGCCAATACTACGTCACATATCTACCTGCGCTATACAATATACATAGTATACATAATACATACACACCGCGGCTTCGCCCACAAGCGCTGCACCACTTTCTTCAAGGTTTCTGTGTCAGATCGGCCGCGTGATAGCATCTGTGTACATTCTCACAGGCTCTCGTTAAGGCATACTTTTATGTTTTATGAATAGCTGGATTGCTGTGTGTTTTATGGATAGAATGTTTTGTAGTTTGTATTTGGTGCAGTGGTTGGTATTACATTTTTAATAGATACTTAGTAGATAAATGGATTAGACAGATATGTACGTAAATGTGTAGTAAATTATATTGGCGATTTGTATAATTTATACTAAGTTTATAATTAAAATTAAAAATTAAACAAAAATGGGGCAGTAGGCTGGAGCACTTAGACTATCTTTATGCTTTTCTTAAAGATTTTCTATCAAAAATTAGTTGTATGGTTTTATTTTATTCCAGAAAGTTATGATAGTTTTCAATTATTATCTGTGAACGCATTCTTTATCGTATTCTTTAGGATTTAAACAAATTAAAAATAAGTAATGAGATGTTATAACTTAAAATAAAGCGAAGTATTTAATGACCGTGCAATGCGACGTTCAGTTGGATTTAGCCAGCGTGGCGTTAGAATTTAGTATGCACAATGCACGTGCATAAGTCGGTATGAATTCCACCAATGAATTAATTCTGCAAAGGAGTCACGTAATGACCACGAGTATTGAACATATCTTGGAATACGATTCAAAGAGGGGAGGATGCACAGTTCAGAGACAACTTATTAAACGTAGACGAAGAACAAATATTTTAAATATTGAAATCAAATACAGCTACAGCTAACAGCACTGAGAGATTTTGCATTGAGGAACACCAGTTCGGTTTCTAACAAAATTATTTTTTTTAACCCGTAATATGTTAACTTTTGAGTACAGCCTGCTTGATTTTAAGCACCACTGTAGTCTGAGATGCACGTTTGCCTAGGAGAAACCTATTTACTCTGGATTACATACATACATTACATACATATATAGTAGGTATATTTAATCTGTAATTAATTTTTAATTTTAATTTCAATAATTGACACACTGGAATAACCCTGGATACTGCAACACAGGGAATCCTAAAGCAGTAGACAGGACCCCAATTTGAATTTGAACTTGAATAATTTAGATACTTTTATATAATAATAATTTATAGCATAAAATTCTCCTAATCGTACAAACCAAACGTGCCTCGCAATTATCAATATCTAAGCACACTACTAGTAGAAAACACAGGTTCATAGATTCTTATTATTATTATAATGCATATCCCAAATCCCAAATCAAGCACCCCGCTTCAATATCTAATAAAATAAATAATCGTTAATTTTTTTTAAAAAACTTAATGTCCACGATATTGTACATACCTACATAATTACAGAGTTCTCAAAGCGATAAGACGACTTCACATGTGGATCAGTAAATTCATGAGCAGTGGATCGGAAAATTTATAATGCAATATTCAATCATGGCCTGCGTCTTGTGGTTTATTATTCAAGGTGCATTATGGGTAAGCAGCTTCTGACATTAGATATCGATGCAATCGTCAGTTGTTTGTAGATAGCATGAACTATTTTGAATATTACTCTCTCTTTCTCTTTTACTCTCTTTAAGTGGTATTCCTCTATGCTTTTTTTTATTAATTTTTTCCTCTTTACTGAATGTCGTTTCTCCCCGAAGAATTAATTCATTGCGTAAGTTTTTACGAGTAAGTACACCAAGGTACGAGACCAGATCCTCATAAGATCAGATTTAGTTATTAACCTGCCATAAAATTTTAAACAAGAATCCCTGGAAGAACCTCTCTGCAGCACGGCTATATTATTGATTTTGTTAAAGTAAGCGGGAGAGCTACTTTTAATCTGTAACCTGTAAATTGGTTTACAATAAACTTATATTTATTATTTCTTTTTTCAAGGCATGGCATCTATATCGTATTTTTTATTTTGTATTTTTCTAATACGATGGCGATAATTTCATCAACACAAATGACTGCAAGCCAGATAAGTAACCTTTTTTTTACGTGGGATAGGTTTACGTTTGACTACAGCCTGCCTGATGTTAAGCATTGCTGCAGCCTAGGGTGTAACACGTAAGTTTGGAGCGTTATAAAAATCTCAATTTAGTGAAAAAGGGCGGTAAATTTGGAGCATTATAAAAATCTAGAAATTTAAGGCTTCTTCAATTTAGCGAAAAAGGTCGCATTTGGTTTGAAATAAATAAAAAACTAGTAACTGCATGAAGATGTTACTTTGCACTTTATAATTGCTTTGTTTATTTTATCGTTCAGCCAGCTGCAACTTAAATGTATTCCAATCGAAGGTCAATATTGAATTATAAGTCATTGTTATCATAGTTTCAGTTAGGTATCTACTTCTGACATTTGATTTTTGGATTCATTAAATAAACGATTGAGTGGACATATAAGCCATTTTCTGTATAAGTAAATTATCTTGTACTATTGGATGCGGTGAAGGACAACATCGTGAAGAAACCAACATGTTTGAGGACCACAATATCCGAGGATATGTGTTTTCCGTGGAAGGACCTGGGCGCCCACTACGATGTATCTGCCCAAGAGAACTCCCCTAACCAATTAATGCGGGGGAGTCACGACCCTCAGTCATGAGGAAATACGACTCAAGAGAGAAGAGATTGGATGCTCACGGTTTTTGTTGCGATGTTTGTGAAAGAAAGAAAACATTTATTGTGACAGATTTTAAAAACACACAGGAGTAAAATCATAAAAAACAAACATAAAATCTGACACAACACAGCCCCAACTCAGCATAATGCTGGTTACACTTTTAATCCTCTATACTATCACCAAACTAAAAACCACGATGATTCGTCGCTCCGTTGCAGCGTGAAAGCTGAACAAATAGGCCAATAAACACTCTTTCACTTTTATGTAATGGTAAAATGATGATAGTAGCAATAATCTGGTATTTTTTACAAAATAAAGAAAGAAAACTCAATATTTTAAACTGTGAAAAGCATGACATATGACTTTGTGGTTCCCGATTTATTATGTAAATTCTAACAGCCTATGCTTATGCTATCCGATGTTGCATCACAACCCTGTTTATGGTTGACATTTCCTAACAAAATACTGTATATATCGTCTATTGAATTGAAGAAACAATACTCGTGTTTCAAAGACTAGCGACATCTACGATTTGGTTCCAATTCCTTCGGATTCACGAGCAGAACAATCAAAGCTTAGGTGGTAAAAAAATATTACTAAGTGTGTTACCTATGTATCTTGGGATCTAAAACTGGGTAGAATCTAAGTTAAAAAAAAATAGTCATGACGGCTTTTAAGCCTCTTAGTTACGAGTACGTTTACGTTACGTTATGGCTAATATTCGGATTTTTAAATATACACCTTTTTGCACCAATATATTAAATCTTAGCTGAAAATGTAAAACCTCAATGTAATAAGACGATTTTTTTTTATTTGGTTGAAAACTGCCATAAATCAAGTATCAACACACTAATTTGTATGTGTACCATGTACCTACAGACAGATTAACAAAACCAATATCAGTCCCTCATATCGATATAGCGACGAGACAAATTGTACACTTAGATAAAAAAGTATAAAGGATTTTAAATGACTATCTATATATATAAAACTCAAAGGTGGCTGACTGACTGATTGACTGACTGACTAATATATAGTGATCTATCAACACACAGCCCAAACCACTGGACAGATTGGGCTGAAATTTGAAATGAAGGTAGATTTTAAGATGTAGGCATCCGCTAAGAAAGGATTTTTGGAAATGCCACTTTTAAGGGGGTGAAATAGGGTAAAAAAGGTAAAAATTCAAGTTTAACTTCTTAATCCGAGCGAAGCCGCGAGCACCCACTAGTTCTTTTATAAAATCTTCATAAGTGAGTACTAGTACTTAGCTTTAGAGTCTAGTATCTATCTACATTTTAGTACACAACTTGGCTCATTACAAAATAAAAAAATAAATTTAAATATAAAAATACAACTCATTCTGTTTGAAATATGAAAAGATGTGCTTTATTTCTTGTGCTTTATTTTAGGACTGAATTTTACTGTGAAAGTAAGATATAAAAATATAGTAGCTTTGACATTTTACTTCGTAAAACTAGTTCATTTCAAGGATTTCATGGTTTAGTCCTTTATGGGACTTTTGCTCTGAAGTATAAATGGTAAACTGTCATATAGTTACATTCTGTATAAATACTTTAGCGCCCGTAGCTGAGCTGGCGGAAGCAATCGCATGCGATTACCAATGTTAACCAAAGGTCGATGCGGTCAGTCCTTGGATGGGTGACCGAAAAGTGGCATTCCGTTTTGTGTGCTTCTGCTGTTTGTCTAGTACAGCAGTAGTTAAGCCATGTCAGAGGCCCTTAGGGCGGCTTGATAAACTCTCGACTCCAGAGTTGGCCACTCTCGTTCGATAAGAAGAAGAAGAAGAATACTTTATGCATAAAATAATGGGATCATGTCTGATTTTATTTATTTTACTTTTAATTTATAAACACAGGCTTAAAATAGGGAGCCTACAGCATCTTTACCTTACCCTGTGTTTATCTATCCTATTTTTTGTTTTTACAAAATTTAGTAAGCATGTATTGCAGACTAAAACAATTTTCGAGACCACATACGAGTGCCGGGGAGAACTACTTTTATATTATGCATGATATTTGTCCGACTATATTGTTTTCAGCACATTTACAGTTTTGTTAATAAAGCCTCCATATATGTACAAACGACACAGGTTATTTACTTTATTTAGCAAGTAAAAAAGAAAAGAAATGTTCAAGAAAAACTTTTTTGGTACGTACATGACAAATATTATTATAGCCACAAAAAGATAATAAGATAAACGGGTTATTGCTATATACACATTATTATACATATTGATAAGAATAATAGGTTAAGTAAATAGATATAAACATATGTTTAGATAGTAGGTACGAGTATATACATTAAGATGGATAATAAAGAAAGGTGACAGTATATTTTTGCAACAAGCATAAGAGCACTAAAACATGCAGTAAATCTTTTTACTATCCTACAGTTGTAAATGTTAATGAAGTACCTATAATATTACTACTTTTGATAAAAATTATTTAGAATTATTACTAAATATCTAGTGGAACTACTATACATTTGCTACTTCAATAAATTGTTTTGCATTATGAAGAATAGGTATACTAAAATTCCTCGTCAGGCTCTTTTGCCAACCTATAGGAAAGCGAACAAAACTAACCAAGACCGGCCAATTTGAATCCCGTTGATTGAGTTTCTAGTATTTGTTTTTATCATATAAATACTAAAATATTTTGAAGTTTATGTTCGCTTGCATATTACTTCACAAAAACCATAAGAGCCAGTGAATTAATGATTTGTCGTTAATTTTCCAGTCTACAGATTGTGTGAAAATATGACCGATACACTCCACCTTAAGCGAAGGCGAGGTAGAACGATAGAGAACATATTAAGTTTAGATGATGGTGACTTTGGCATTTATGATGTACCTACTAATATTGGGAAAAAAATATGTTTTTACACGTTACAGTTTTTTTTTTACAAGAAATGGGTTTGCACTTGACCGTAATTCGCCTGATGGAAAGCTATCATTACGGTCTAGGATGGAACGTGCTACCCCAGTAAGAACCGATTACAGTTAGTAAAGTCAGTCGGTGCTTGATGACGGATGTATACTGCATAAGCGAACACTGTACAATGTACAGATCCCAAGGAGCATGCCTGTATAGGATAAGAACTGGGAATACCCAGTCCTATTAAAAATGTGAAGTTTTCATATTTTTATGTGTTTTGATAAAAAAGCATCACTAGCTCTTGGTCCATAAATTTAGTACTTTTATAAATAGGAGTAAGCAGTGACTTGACAACGGCTAAATATGATGATGATATATAAAATGTAAGCCTACTCTCTTGTTTTGTGCGACAACTTACCACTTTTTCTTCGACTGCATCATTATTGTTGTTGTTGCTCCCATATTTTAAGGCACCGTTTTCCATGACAACAAGTGGCAGTAGGGTTTTTATATAAGTCCTTAACACTATTCATCCACATCTAATATAATTAATATAACATCAACTTTTTTGGTAGAACGTTCACTCGGGTCTTAACGTTTTACGGTTTGAATCCTCTGACTTTCTTTGGACCTGGAAAAATGTTACCAATAGGTTAATATGTTAGTGGCGTTGTCTAATATTTTAGTAGATCGGAAATGATGAAATAAGTTGGGAGAGGGCGGAGAGGCCCATGTAAAGGGATATAAAATATTCTAAGGTTGCTAACATTTTGTTGGTGATTGTAATAGTATGCAAGCAAGACTCATTGACACTTGTCATTTGCTGTGGCAAAGAGTATCGTAATTGTTATTAAAAAAAATTACATTTGGATTATTTCTGAAATCTGGTTCACCTTTCTCTTGCATTAAAATATGAGTAAATAACTGCTTAATTTTATTTTACATCGTAGAAACATTACATTTTAACATAAAAAAATAAAATGATAACTTATAAATTCAACTAATCTACAACCGTTTTTTTTAGGTTGAAAGTGAGTTAATTTATATGAACAGTTTTTGTTTCTTAAAATCAATAAAAATAATATAATATAATACAACTAAGTTGATTAATCTGTTTTATTAGTATAGTAATTACTTTGTAATATACTAATTTTATACGCATATGTAATATACATATATAGAGTAGGCCAGGGTTGAAACGTTTAGAGATAATTTAGTATCCGGTTCTAATGATTTGATTGATTCAGCTTGACATTGGAAACCGACGTTCTTTCAAAACAGTCATACGAGGTAATTGCTTTTCATAGTTCCTGGCATAAGATAACGAAGATACAATAAAGTTTGCTTCAAATAGCTTTTGCAGACGGTAAACTTTCCGATTTTACCGCCATATTTCAAACATATAGCACTTGGTTGCAACATGAAATATGAATGTAATCACTGTGTTTACTTCATAAAATTTACTCAAACTAAAATAAAATTATTTTACAACATTCAAACTAAATTGATCATTTCATTAGATAAAATCGAAGACACGTTATATAATTGTACTAAAATAACAAACGACTGGTTGCTACGTTACTTTTCTTTGTAAACACATTTCTTTGTTCTTGAATCACTTTTTCTTTGATCCGAAATTTTCTTAGAATCACATGATTTTTTTTAAACTGTTTTAGCGCACTGTTTTGTGCATAGATTCACTTTCGGGGTGCATTTTCTGGAGATTTTTTAATTAATTTTTGACGATTGTTTTTTCGTATATTAACAATGTATATTTAGTTATACATATGTGATATCTCGGATACAGTAGTGTATAGTGTAGAAAGGCACGGTTAGAGAGAGGAGCGGCGTAGGGCGGCGCGGTTGGGCGGCGCGCTCTCGCGTCATACTGCGGTGCGGCCGCCCGCGCCCGCCCGCCCTCGCCTCGAGCCTCCGCCGACACCTGCTAAGGTTTTTTAACTTTTCAAGTATTTTAATGAGTGTCCCGACCGTTCTTTGATACCTATTTTTGTACGACTATGTTGTATGCAAGTAGACTTAAAGAGTAAGAAACTTTGAGTCTAGATTTCTGTATGGAATTGTATCTATTATATACAAACAAAGAACTCACCGAGTCATAACTATGCATAGATATTATGATCTTGTCAAATAATACACGGACACTATAAAAACACAAATCTTAGGTAACTAAGGCGAGCTTTTTGTTTAAATATCTACGATTATACGTATATTTAATCTATCAAACTTTTTTAGTTTTGAAGCCCAAACCAAATTTGTATGAAGGTATACGCTCGGGCTACTGCTACTTCAATCTTCGACTGCATTGGAACTACCATGAAATTTGTACCTATTCCGGCTTTCAGAAACGCATTTTAGTGTAGGTTTTTTTGTAGTTAAGTCTATAGAGAGGTAAATTTGTGATGCACATTTGAAGATCTTTTAAAGACACACAAAATTGGCAAATAAAAATCCATGTTTTTTAGCTGTAGCGTTTATTGAAAAAGGTTTAGTGGTGTATGTACTGAATCTACGATATATACTCGTATACGTAACTGATCACGTAATAGACATAATTTCAAGACCCTTATAGTATCTATAACATATTTTTCATATATGAATTTAAGGGCGGGTTATTTAGTTAATTTGACATTTAGTTTTGTTTTATTTGACATATGAATATATGAATTGTCAGATAAATAATTATATGTGGTATATATTTTAATTTTTATTTTTAACACTGAATAGGCCAACGTTCGACTGCAGTCTGCCTGATGTTAGGCACCACTGTAGTCTAAGATGTAGCACGTTTGGATAGGAGAAACCTATTTACTTTGGATTTGAAGACCCCTAGGTTATAATTTTCAGGAAAAAGGGCTCCAGGTAGAGAGTTCCATAATAACTAACTATTTTTACTAGTATGGAATCACCAAACATACGAAGAAACCATTATCTACTAATTTTGATGTTACCAATCAAGCAAGTGCAGTATCACTTTGCTTCTTTATGTGAAAGAGACCCATTTTTTCGAAGTCGGTTAAAAAATCTATAATAGTCCATTCCCCACCACATAACTAGCGGTTGCTACGTTCTAACATAGAAGTGATTTATTATTGACAGACGACCTTGGACTACATAAAATTTTCTTCGCGAGCCTTTATTGGGCCAATGACAGCGTTTAGATATTTAATATATGCTTATTGGTTACATTGTTTTATTGGTATGTTAATTTGGACACATTTTCCAACTTTAAATTTATAAGACACATGATGCTTTTTAAGCCAATTTCGGCTACGGCGAACGTATTTCCTTCGGGAAAATTACTGATGCCACATGACTAATATACCCTATTTTAGCGTTGAATGTTAGATTTCTGTCATGGCATTGTAGGTACTTGAATAAAACCATAATAGTGAAAAGAGAAATAAATATTTTATTATATAAATGTACCAAGTTTGCCATAAATTTCTCGCAGAAAAAAACAGGATTTGGAAGAGTATCCTAATTACCTACTATTAAAAAGACGCCTCCGTGAAGTACATGATGATGATGATGTCGTCCCAGTCGTATCCGACGATGGCGACCCTGGCTATGTCTTTCTGGCGTGTGCTCTCAAGTGGCTGGCAAACCCGAATTTCGTCTTGAAGACCCGGTCACATGATGCGCAGTAGAGCTGGCCTAAGCTGTTATATGTGTAGTTATGGGTGAAGTACATAATGTGTAGATGATACAGTCTATATAAAAAATAGAAAAAAATAAATTGAACATATGCGAAAAAAGTAGCGGTTCTGTACAAAATCATCGAGCAAAACAAATCTATCGCTACATGAAATTCAGTTTATATCCAGTGATATTTTAGTATTACCTATATAAAACATAATAATGTAATATCCTAGTCTATGTTAATGTCACTATTATATGCATAATTTGATGATACCTAGTTATATAACAATCATATAACAGAGCAAATAATAAGGTAAATATGGTTTTCAACAAACTTATGTACTTGTTATAGGGCTCATACCGCACGCTAAATAATATCATTATGCAACGAATTACAAAATGGAAAACCTTGTGCTTACATTTGTTTTTCATTGCGGATCTCGTGCTGTAATGAACTTTTATAAAACCACCAAACAGTTGTCAGTATCAAAATGGATCATTTTTGGAAATAACCAAAAAGTTGTCAGTATCAAAATGGAACATTTTTCGAAATAACCAAAAATTGTCAGTTGCAAAATGGAACATTTTTGAAAATAACCAAATAGTTGTCAGTATCAAAATGGAACATTTTTGGAAATAACCAAAAATTGTCAGTATCAAAATGGAACTTTTTTGGAAATAACCAAATAGTTGTCAGTATCAAAATGAAACAACTTTTTCCAAAGAGTTTCAGTATCTCTCTATATAATGTTTATGCGTGATAAAAGTAATGTCGAAACAATTTAAAATATCGTAGCGAGATAGTTTTTTCCGGAATGCTGTGCTCGTTGATTCCATGAAGGAGTCATAGTTATTGCTTACAATGGTAAATTGTTTTTATTTTATTATTATAATGGCAATGATAAATCAATAAACTTAAACTTAGCTCACTTGTTATAAAATGTATAGCAATAATATTACAATCATTAAATATTGCATCAGTCATCACATGCACATTCAAAATTACGAGTTCGTAGATATACATTGATTGATTGGTGGATATTATATTTTTTGATAAATGTAGCAAAAATCCAGAAATGTTGCTTTGTTATTATTTTTTATTAATTTTTACGAGCCAACTAACCATACTAAAAGCGTGAATTTTTATGTATATATACTATAAATAAAAAATAAACTAAAAAAACACGTTCAGTCGAAATGAGAACCGCTTTCTTTTTAGAGTCATCTAAAATAATAAAATTTATGAACAGTCCAATAAATACAATACAGCATTCAATGACAAAATTTGGTCATAATAGCCGTCAATTTATCTTTTCAATAAAAACGAATCATAATCCTGGTCATGCAACAGCATTGTAAATGGCGTAATACATAAAGCAATACACACTAATTATCTTTGTCAGCTACATAGTTCAATCAATAATACGCTCAATATGTTTGTGCTTAAGCCAATGTTTTGTATACGTTTTGTTATCAGCGCATATCTGTACAAAGTTTGATCAAAGAAGTAAATATGATAAGAGAAAAATATGTATGTCTCGGTGGCGTGGAAAATTAATCGTATATTCATGTTTATCTTATAGCCAGTTGTAGGCTATATAATGTATAGTTAAGTAATTTGATTAAAAGAAGGAGGGACTGATATAAGAACACGTTTGAGCGAAATGATGATAGTAGTGGATGGTGAATTGATGATCATTTGATACTTAAGATTTGTAGATATTATTGTACTAAATAAAAAAAATACAAGAAAAAAATTGCTTTAAATGTTAAACAATAGACGTCATGTTAAAACTTAAGAGAATTGTTAGATTAAATACGAGGACCAATATTAGATTAATATCGCTGGCGATTATATTTATTATCAACTAGTGAGTGCTCGCGGCTTCGCTCTCATTTGGAAGTAAAACTTGCATCCCCTATTTCACCCCTTTAAAAGTCAATTTTCCAAAAATCCTTTCTTAGCGGATGCCTACGTGATAACATCTACCTGCATGCCAAATTTCATCCCGATCCGTCCAGTGGTTTGGGCTGTGCGGATCACTATATCAGTCAGTCAAGCAGTCAGTCAGTCACCTTTGAGTTTTATATATTTAGATGTATAATAGTTGCCAAGTCATGGGTCAGTCTTGAAAGTGGTGCCGTTCAAAACGAACAGGCATTTACTTAGCAAATGGGTGTATCCGTGGGTATGTGGTACGTTCAGTTGAGGACAAACATATGCCCATCATCATCATCATCATCCACGGCTGGTTTCGTCCCACAGCTGGGTAGGCCTTTCTCATAATATGCCATTCATTGCCTTTGATGATTGCCCGCCTCATCCAGGTATTCCCGTCTTAAATAATATGAACATTCAGCTGCTACAACACGAGAGACTACTTTCTCTCAGCGTAGCAGCTGCTCGACATATTTTTTGTATTCTAAAATGTCCTATTTTAAATTAGATTATAAATAAGTGTAAATATTATAAGAATTTGTGTGTCCAATAAACATTTTTATTATTATTATTCTTCACAGATTCTCGGGCCTTACGCCCGGTATTTTTAAGGCATCAGTGGGGCCGTAGCCAACACTGAGAGGCCTTTTACAATATTATAGGTACTTAAAATTAAGTAAAAATTACAGATAGAGGATGTTAGGTATATAAAGTGACTATTGCAGACATGGTATTAATATTACAGGCTATTGTGTTGAGTTGTTCATTGACCTAATTAAACTGGTCTATTGTACGAGGGACGGCACCCGCCAGTTATGCCTCATTCATAAAAATTATAGCGGGTGATGACTTGCCACTCACTAAATGGGCCCTCCACAAAAGGCAGCCTAAGATGACGCCGGAAGGGCAACATTGGTGTGAGTGGCTTAGGGTGTCGAGAGGTGTGCTGCGCGTTCTCTGAGCGGTACTAGCGGCGTTATGCCCTTTAACACTTCCACCCTGGAGCTTAGGTACTGAGCTCTTGCGTCTGCCACTCCCGGACGGCCAATCAAGGCAAGCCGGGAGGCAGGGGGTCTCATTTAGCCCCCAGGGAATCGGGGTCCGCGGTGACGCCACTCACCGACGACTCGCCATGAAGTCGCCCCTGCGGTTTTATTATTTTATTATTATTATTTTATTTTTAATTCCTTCACAGACTCTCGGGCCTTACGCCCGGTATTTTTAAGGCATCAGTGGGGACGTAGCCAACACTGAGAGGCCTTTTACAATACTTTACTTAAAATTAAGTACAAAATTACAGAAAGAGGATGTTAGGTATATAAAATAACTATTGCAGAAATGGTATTAATGTTACAGGCTATTGTGTTGAGTTGTTCATTGACTTAATTAAACTGGTCTATTGTATGAGGAACGGCACCCGCCAGTTACGCCTCATTCATAAAAGTTATAGCGGGTGATGACTTGCCACTCACTAAATGGGCCCTCCACAAAAGGCAGCCTAAGATGGCGCCGGAAGGGCAACATTGATGTGAGTGGCTTAGGGTGTCGAGAGGTGTGCTGCGCGTTCTCTGAGCGGTACTAGCGGCGTTATGCCCTTTAACACTTCCACCCTGGAGCTTAGGTACTGAGCTCTTGCGTCTTCCACTCCCGGACGGCCAATCAAGGCAAGCCGGGAGGCAGGGGGTCTCATTTAGCCCCCAGGGAATCGGGGTCCGCGGTGACGCCACTCACCGACGACTCGCCATAAAGTCGCCCCTGCGGTAATTATTATTATTATTATTATTATTAATGAATGTTCATTAATGAAGAATGCTCTAGTTATTGTCATAAAACATAGAATAAAGTACTCACACAAAATATATCAGACTATACCTTTACCTACCAACGACCTTAGCGCCACGTATAGATAAGCGAGTACTTTCGAATGAAAGTTTTTTAAGTCTGTACATGTATGTATCTATACCTACCGAATGTCATTGTTGTCAAGATATTGTGTGCTATCACGGGTATTAATAAAACTGAACAGGGACATTTCGTGATGACTTTGCATTCAATTGTACTCTTAATGGTGGAATTAGACAGAATTATGTAAATTTACGTGTGTACCATATATCTATACGATCGTCTTATGACGTGGTTTTTGGTCCGATACAGTAATTATAGTGGCACCTAAATTAATCTTCCATACTTCTTAGCGAATGAGTGGCCTACTCTGGTGTCCAGAGCTTATCAAGCCATAAGGGCCTCTGACATGGCTCAATGACTGCCATATTAGACAAACAGCCGAGACCTACATTTTGACTTGTCATACGACCCACGGAAGCGCCCAAAATTTGACACTTTTTTGAATGCCATTTTACACCTTAAGATTGTTATGTGCTATATTATTTTTTCATAATTAGTCAAACGTTGTTTAGTACTGCCGCGTGTAAAAAGAATCATGTAAGTGGTTGAAACAACACTTCTAAACTCCTAATAATTATATGGAAGTTCGATTTATCAATAAGGTGCGTTGAATGGAAACAAAAAAATTGCAAAATTAACATTAGTTTGTTACACCTTAATACTCGTAGACATATAGGTACATGTAGGCTAGTAGGCTTATACATGGTTTATACATACCGATATACCATTCCAATTACATAAAATTATGTTTGGGGGTATGACTCACTAAACAGGTTTTACTAGGGTTGACAAGTTATAGACCAAATTATAAGGAAGTAAGTATACATAAATCGGAGTTTTAGAGTTTGCCTATAAAATATGTAAAGATTTAAAACTGTCACAACAAAATAACACGACTTTAACAAACCAATCAGATTAACTAAAATTATAATCATCACCATCATCAGCCTAATGGGATCCACTGCAGGGTATAGGCCTCCTCCCTCTTACGCCAATACTCCCTGTCTTGCGCTGTTCTTGCCCAGATGTTTCCTTCTAACTTTCTAATATCATCCAGCCACCGTTGCACAGGTCTTCCTACACTTCGCTTACCAAGCCGTGAGTACCATACATGCATTAATCCTAGTTTAAATTATTTTGCCTTTATCAGTGCTGACTCACGTATCTACCATCAGCCTATAAAATATATAAATTATATCAAAATGATATGTTAACACTCGCTTGATAGCCCCGTGGCGGCTGATATCAACCAGTCTAAACTAAACCAGCTTGCAGAGTGAACCTTCCTTTTTCTATTTAAATGCTGATATTTAATCAATTAATTAGTTTTCCTCGACTAGTGCGGTATTTAATGCTCTTAGACATTGTTACTGCCCGAGCAAGCGAATTGTCTTCAAGCTCGAGTTTAAGCAATACTACGATTCAAAAACAGTTTCAAAGAAAGTGAAAAAGTGTCATATTTTTTTATTTTTTAACGTTTTATAAAAGTGTTCTCGCTGGTAGTGTCTTTAACATATTTAAAAGAAAATGGCATCAAAGAACAAAGTGAACGGTGTAAAAGATGTGAAAAATAAAGAGAGAACTAAGAATGAACAGACATTGCCTCGTAAAAAGGATGTGCCGGGACCTCTATCCAGATCTTTGTTCTGCTGGATGTTTCCTCTATTCTATAATGGGAATTTTCGAGATTTAGAAGAATATGATCTAGTGCCAGCCAAGCCACAGTACGACTCGAAGAGAGTTGGAGATATCATTGAAAGGTTTGTTTATGATTTTTAAAGAACTTTTAAAACTGTAATAAACTGAAACCAGTTGTAATGTAACGTATTTTGTTTAAAAAATCAAATAATGAATTATAAATAAAAAATGTCCAATTATTTACTATTGTTTTTAAAGAGCTAGCTAATACTTTAGTAAGATATTTAGAACTTTTAAGTTTACGGAAGTAAGGCTTAATTATTATTCTAAACACGTGACTTAACTACTAACTTATAAACATCCGGAACCTATAATTTAACGTGTTATACGGCACAAGAAAGCATCCAATTGAAATGCTTCATTTGACTACCCATCCAAAGGGTGACTGGGTTGCTAGTTGCTTTACTTTGTCAGGTGGCTAGCTAGCTGAGCTACGGCAGATTCAGTTTTCATCACACTAATATAATAAATTGCTAGCTATCTTTTGCTTCTACTAATTATAAAGTATAACAATTTATGTACGGACGCAATCCAGAACAATAAGCAAGTAAATATCGATTTTAATTGCCATTTGTTCGAATGACAAATTAAAGAAGATTAAAAATAATGTTTTCTAAGCCAATCACATCATAATCATTATTGCACCCATGGATGAAAGAGATAGCTGTACAAGATAAAAATATATTTACTTGTGTTGAGTCTGGTCGTTTGTATGTATAATAAGTATGTATTTACAAAAGAAAAGTATATAAGTATTATATCCGTTACTACTCGTAGTACCCACGACACAAGCGTTTGCTTAGTGTGGGGATAGATTGCGATGTGTGCAATGTCCCGGAATATTTATCTATTTATTTTATTTTTATTTATTTTAGATTACACCAATGTTACAGGCAACAAATTGTAAGCAGGTGTGGTTTTTCATTTTTTGCTGAAACGGTTGAACCGGTTGAAAATGGCATGGCTTAAATTAGAACCCGGATTAACACATACACATTTATTTTAATTAATCATAAACGCGGCCGCGCCGCCTCACTTGTCTTTACTATTCTGGCCGCATAGGGAAGTCATAATTAAATTTTCTTTACTTACACGAGTATATTTTGTATCCTACATTCATAAAAAAAACATATTCTCGCACAGCGACAGTATGGACGTCATTTTTTTATTTTTTTTTAAGTATGTTTAAGTGAGTTTTATGTATATTGTAAGTAAATAGAGTAAACATTCATAAATACTATACTGTCATGTATGATAGTATTTTATTATAATAATTGCGATGCGAATGTGATTATCTCTTACTTTCATATCTCGTTATCACTTCAATATTTGTTCTTTGTTTCAATACAAATAAGACATTGTCTTAACGCTACAACGTGTACTCAAATATGTAGTAATGTATCCAACACGATAAATAGTAGTTAACGACTGTCTGTCATGGGACCTACTGCTTTTGGAAGCCATTCGGGCAGATTGAAAGCCTCGCCACAGTATTCACTACACTCTTTTTTTATATGAAATGGGTTTGCACTTGACCGTAATTCGCCTGATGGTAAGCAATCTTTACGGTCTAGGATGGAACGTGCTTACCCAGTAAGAACCGATTCACTCTCGCTTTAAAGAATCATACGAACTTATTTACTTCTGATTAATTATATAAAAACTGTCGATTTATTATAATATATCTATTTCGGTGTGAATCAAGAACAGTCAAGAATGTATTTTGAATTGTTTAACTTGATATAATCACGAGGATCCGTCACTCCTGAGAGACGAGAGTGACAAACAGAAATAAATGTCCTTCTCCAACTAAATGCTAGTATTTTAAGAACATACCGTACCTACTACTTCAATTTTAGGAGTAATTAACTTCCAGAGACAGTGTTTCCAAAAAAGAGAGAATGGGATATTTTGAGCAAGCAGGAAACATCTATTACTTCACAATTTATTTCAAACACAAGCTCATTATGTAAATACCAACAAAAACATCGGGATTCCCGACCAGATAGAAAGTTTCGTTATCTTGACTTTTCTATCTCAAATTTTACAAGTAATCGTATATTCAAAAAGATTTTGAGTGGTTTCGTTGTGATAAACTATATGACATCACAGTTTATCATCTGATAATCAATAGCGTCTGAAGTTACTACGCAAATTTACACGATTGTCTGTTAAATCAGGTGGTTCGAAAGCCAACCTTATAAATTGGGAACAAGACTAAAAAGAACAAACACGAGCACTGAAATCCGAATGAACGAGTAAATTAGGAAAATTAACAATAACAGTTACTTTAGTTTACTCTAAACTGTGCTATTGCAAAAGGAAGAGTTTTTGGTACAAACATTTTTGTCGTTTCAAAACAAATTTATTTTTTAGTTGCCAGTTGGTATTATAGTAAAATTAAACTAAAGAGTGTTTTGTTTATGTTGATTACTATTTAGGGGATTATTATCGACTATAACTACTGGCCCGCGGTTTCGTTTGCGTGGTTTTTCTCATTTCTCTCTACGAAATAGAGTCTAGAATGTCCAAATTGGTTAAAAAAATGCAAATAGTACCAGTTTCTTCATAAACCACACAGTATTTTATCCCCACTTAGGTACCTATATCATGACAAATAGTAGAACAAATGGGACCGGTCCATGTATGAGGTTATATAAGGTTACTCTAGCACAGACCCTCTCGTAAATCAAGCAGAGCTAATGCTCTCCTGATAGCTAGCCTGTTATGGCATCCTTTTGCTGGGTTCACACGAGGCTAGTTTTTCAAAACTAGGATAGCAACGAGTAGTAAGCTACTTTCTAGCATATTGTACTCAAAATTTATTCCATTTCAAAAAGACAGAATAGATTCTAAATAGCTTAAAATCTTGCCTCGTATATTTTGGATACGCCATAGTCTTGTACGTTTTTGTAGTATCTGCCGTACTGGACAAACAGCAGGGACCTACAATTTAACGTATCATCCGACCCACGGACGCACCTGAAAAATTCCACTTTTCGGTCACCCATCCAAGGATATATTACAACAAGGATTACGACAAGGATAGTATAGTACATTTGATCGAAGCTCGCTAACAAACTGACCGAGACGGTAATTGCTTGGCTTTAGTAAACAATACACTGATCTTTGGGCGTTTAACATGTCACAAAGTCGCGAGTTAATTTATAAATTGAAATGGTTTTTAATGACAATAACCCTTATTACTAACTTTTTACAAATACATATCCACTTATATACCTACTCATTCACTCAAAACTTCACAAGTATAGGTAAAGGTGCACGTGCCTACGATTTATAAAAACTTGTCTTGTCTAGTAATTCTTTATAACTGTACTTTCATTCTTCAATGATAGCGATGTACCTATGTATGTTCTTGATACTTTTTTTTATTAAAACTCACTTCTGAAGTCAAAAATGTATTACTCTATCCTACACTATGCTACAAATTTATTGACGTTTTCCTAAGTCTAATGTTAATATACAACATAAATATAACAAAAAAAAGTTTGATTCAGTTTGCAAAAGGGTGCGTAAGGATAAACAAAAAGAATTACATTTCAAAAACTAGCCCTGAAAGTTTTACAAACCTTGGATATCACACTAGGTATATTCCTGTGTTGTGACATCCTGTCTATTTTTGTAATTAGTATAGAATATACAATGGGACTGACATATAACTACAAGAGTCTCTTTAAAAAAAAGACATTCATTTTTACTTACATGTACATTATAGACATGTAAATTTCCATCATTTATCAATAAGCATCTGTATCTCTACTTATATCTAGCTACACATTTTAAAAAATGGCCAAACCAAACCTTGTTTTGCTAAAACTTGTTTGTGACTGAACAAAAAACCAATTGTGTCTAACTATAGTGTTCACTGGATTGCAATCAAATCACACAATCATTCTTTAGTTTAGTAAGTTTTCATTAGGGAAGATTGTTGCTGTGTTGTGCAAAGTTTGCTCAACGTAAAACAACACTAACTTCATAACTTTCCTCCTTAAAATTACAACTAGCTTTGTTGTTTTTTATAAGAAATAACTGGACATCATCACACAGGTGATGACCTAGTTTGATGTCCAGGGTTCACCAACTATTGTATAGTCATAAGCCCTATCTCATAGTAAAAAATTCAAATGTTTACTACTGCTATACCTGTTTCTTTTTAATAAGGTCAAATAAACGTTTTTATTATTATTACTATTATTATTTCCAGATACTGGCTAGCCGAAGAAGTGGCCGCGAAGGCAGCTGGGCGAGACCCCTCCGTCATCAGAGTGCTGGTGAGAAGCTTCGGCTGGTCCTTCATACCAGGGGGGATCTTGCAGTTCCTATACGTAGGTTTACGGTGAGTAATATTTTTTTAGATAGACTAGTGGGTGCTCGCGGCTTCGCTCGCTTTAAGAAGTAAAACTTGCGTTCAATTTTTCACCCCTTCAAAGGTGATATTTCCCAAAAATCCTTTCTTAGCAGATGCCTACGCCATAACATCTACCTGCAAGCCAAATTTCAGCCCAATCCGTCCAGTGGTTTGGGCTGTCCGTTGATAGATCACTATGTCAGTCAGTCAGTCAATTTGAGTTTTATATGTATAGATTTATATAAAACTTTATTCAAACATCAAGATATAAAAATAAATAGATAATGAAACACACAAAACATAAAGTTAGTGTTCTAATTGGTGACTTTATTGTCGTTATATGAATGAAAAAAATAAATGTATTTAAGTTTAGCGGTATTGTAGGGTCCTGACATGTCTACGAATGTATTCCCAGTGATAGACAAAGGCTATATTTTAACCGACTTCAAATGTGGTTCTCAATTCCGACGAACATTGTAAATAATATGTTAAGCAAAAGATCACGGCGCAATTATGAACCGATCCAGATTATTTCTGTTCATTATACCGCCACAACGCAAGCAAAGCCACGGGTATGGCATAATATTTTCATTATTTTCAATATTTATAACTAGACAATCCCCGCAGTGTTACTCGCGTTAATCAGGGCTATAAAGTAGCCTATGTGGTAATCTAGGGTCGAATCTGTCTCCAAATTTAAAACTAATAGACGCCCGCGGCTTTCCTCGCATTTTTTCGGCATAAAAATTAGCCTAGTATAGTTATTACAATAATTTTATCATCAGCTAACGGTTTAGCGAAGGTGACACCGCAAAGAAGTAACAATAAATCTTATATTATCTTTCTTATAGGCTGCAATAAACTACACGTAATTTCTTATCTTTATAATTTCTTATGTGTTATCAAATAAATAAACAGCTTGAGAAGTTGTAATATCTGTGCAAATAGCAGGATGAAGAAATAACAGAGTATGCGCCGGATATAATGATTAAAGAGACGATAAGTGATAAAGATATATATAAGTATGATATGTACTTAGAAATGAAATGATATTTTCTTTTGAATCCAAAAGAAACCCATTCAACTCAGTCACTCACTGTAATTTCCTGCGTAAAGCGCATTTGTTATACATTATATGTTTTAACTACTTTATAAATAGCCTACTTACAAAGTATCAAATTTAATTGTAACAGAGTAATGGATTTTTTTTTTTATTTTTACTATGTTTAAAATTTTGCTCGTTTTTTTACGTAAACAGGCTTGGAATTAGTCTCAATTATTAACTAAAGGCAAGGGAATCATTTTATCGTCGTAAATGGAGTATGTTTCGTCGATTACCCTTTATAACTAGTCTTTGTTTAGTATATGTTTCTTTTTCATGTCACGATGATCATCGTCGCTTCTCGTATATTTGAGAAAATAACAAAGACAGTGACATAGGCTATCACAGGCTTTTAATCCCTTTATAATTCGAGCGAAGCCGTGGTCGTCATGCAGTTTCTAAGATATATAGCGATATAACAAAAAAACAGATGGCGTGAATAATAAAAAATAAGACTAAGTATTTTCTTTATCCCCAACAGAACAGTAGCCCCTCTCCTGTTCTCGCAGCTTCTCTCCTTCTGGTCGGTGGACTCCACCATGTCCCGGGAGACTGCGGCGTCCTACGCCGCCGGTATGATCGCGTGCAACTGGCTGGCAGCCTACTGCAACCACCACGGGAACCTCTACTGTCAGCAGTACGGCATGAAGCTAAGAGTTGCTATTGGATCGCTCATGTTTAGAAAGGTAACCTATAAGTCCTTCCATGACACTTTTTCTTTTATTTAAATAGTGAAAGAAGAATTCTTTGTTTTCAAATTATTACATAAAAAAATAGAGAACCATAAAGGAAAAGCGCTCGATAATTTCAAGTAACGTGGTCTAAGATGGTGCGCCTAACAAAACTGTATTTAAATAAAAAAAATTTAAAATTGATTATAATTACTAAAAATCAGATATAAAGGTTTTGCCATGACTAAAACCAAGGAAATATACTCCAGCCAGTTCCGTAGTAAGCTATGCATGTCATAATGCTTCAGTCATATTTTTTTAGTTACATTTTACACAGTACAGTCAGACATTTGTCCGGCAGTTCACCAGAAGCGACGCAAAACAAGATGTTTATAGTCCAATGTGGAACATGCTTGTACTAATATATACACTGAAATATCTTTCCATATACTAAATCTTCGATCCATTGCAGGTGATGCGTATGGGCAACGAAGCTCTCGGCCAAACGACCGCTGGTAAAGTGGTGAACCTGCTCTCAAACGACCTGCAAAGATTCGACATGGCCTTCCTCTTCCTCCACTATGTATGGATTATACCAATCCAGCTGGTGGCTGTGGTGTATCTGGGATTCATGCAGGCTGGGTACGCGGCCATTATTGGACTGGCGGCTTTGATTGTTCTCGCTTTGCCTATTCAAGGTTAGTTTTTTTTTCACTTATTTAGCAAAACAGGGACCTAATCTAATTACAATTTTATTTTAATACGAATAGCGCAAAATGTCATCTTACAGGTATAATCATCGCGCGATCATTTTTATAGGGTTACAAAATCTTTCATACTACTACACAGTAATACGAAATTCTTGCTATGAACCTAGAAATAGTTACTAGGAATGTAAATAATTCAATAAATTAATGTTCTAAGTAATTGCTTACCTTCTCGACTAAATGAATGAATCATTAATTTTATTTTCATATCATTGCTAACAGAAACGTACCTACGTATGAAATGAAATGATAATTTATTTACTAACGAAATAAATATCTGTCGATTGCTTCACTAAGCTAGAAGCCTTCACGTAGGTTTGTATATTAGAGTAACATCTTGTGTTGTCACAATATACAGAAGTGCTTAGTATTTTGTCGATATCAACGATGAAAAAGCAAGACAATTACCTATCACGACAGTTAGCACAATAAATTAGCTCTTTATCTAAATATTGAGCGTCAATTTATCCTGACCACTTAATTTGGACCAATTATGATTGATTTGTGTTTTTTAATTTTAATTCGTGTATTGTTGTCAGGTGGTCTTGGCCGTCTTATTGGCAAGGTCAGGTTTACGACGGCCGAGAAGACTGATGAAAGAGTCAAAGTTATGAGCGAAGTTATTAATGGGATTCAGGTTTGTACTTTTTTACCAATTTTATATAACTTTATTTACAATAATAAAATATAAAAACAAGGGAAGAAAAACTAAACATACTACTTCTAACTACTACAAAAAAGAGGCACTTAGAAAAACTTTAGAAAAGCCTAAAGATAATCTAAGTACTCCAGCCCACTACCAGAGGGCAGCATGCCCGGCATACTGGCCGCATTACCTCGCTGGATGGCAATGCTGATACGTTGAGCCAAAAAAGACCAGATTGTACTAGTACTAGATATTATTTATTTTGCGTAATGATTGAATATGCTTCTAAGCTAACCTCATACTAAGGATATGATTATAAATAGCTTATCCATGGTCTTTTTTATCACTAAACCCAATTTAATTTTAATCAGTTTAAGCCGTTTCTAGCGTGGAATATATATAATATATATAATATATCCGAGGACATGTGTCTTCCGTGGAAGGACCTGGGCGCCCACCACGATGTATCTGCCCAAGAAAACTCCCCTAACGAATTAATTCTGCGGGGGAGTCACGACCCTCAGTCATGAGGAAATACGACTCAAAGAGAGAGTGTGGAATATTTTTCACTTACAAACATACAAATTTACATACACATTCATTACTTTCACACATTTATTACTTTGATAACTGTAGAAAATGAATTAAACATTGCGATACGAAAGAATTACTTTAAAATTATCTTACGCCCACTTGATTATTCAAGAATTACTTTAAAATTATCTTACGTCACTTAGACACATTGCGTCTTGTGACATAAATAAAATAAAAAAGCCTTTATTTCTATCCCATTATTTGTTTCTTACACACTACTTGTATCTTTTATTTAAAATTAAAATTTCCATTATGATATATACATACACCCTTTACCAATTTAACCACAATACGAGTATATTTGAATTTTGCACTTGACAGAATTGATAACAATGAAATATTTTCTGTTTGCATGATTTCTTTTAAAACTTATACCTACACTTTTAATTATTAGACCATTTATGTTATACTCAATAAATATATAAATATACATCACAAAATCATCACAACATATATGTGTACCTACTGCAATCTGCCGTCTTGTGACATAACGTGGTTTAGCTATTCTTCTTATTCTTATGGTGCCTCTCCAACTAGTGAAGGCTGGCAGTCAGCTCTGCATACTTTATTTTGTTCATTGCCAAACGAAACAATTCTGCGGCACTTCTGATCCCGGTCCATTCTCGAATGTTCCGCAACCAGGACTTCTTTCTGCGACCGACTCGTCTTCTCCCCGCAATTTTTCCCATCATTATAAGTTGCAAAAGTTCGTATCTATCGTGCCTGAGCACATGACCCAAGTACGCAACTTTGCGCTGTTTGACGGTCTGCAAAAGTTTGCGTTTTTGACCAACTTACTCGCTATTAGTAATACACTAAGTCAGTTTTTGTTGTTCGAAATTTATATGTGTTATAATAATCAAACTGTAAATATGTTACCAACGATAAAATCAACGTTCCAATTTGAAACATTTTGATTGTTCGTATGTGATGTTTGACCAACAAGAACAAACTTTTTATTTTCTACACTACTCGTTTTGTAATAAGACAGATTTAGTCAAATCCATACCAATTATATTTTTTAGCAAAATGCATTTAAGAATCGTTGTGCGAGTGGGATTTAATCTCGTAATTCATTGTACTTGCAAAAAAACATACGTAAAATGTGAATTATTATATGCCATAATAAAATTGTATCATTATCATAAGCAAGTGTGACTCAGCGGTTCCAGTGTCTGCTTTTCATCCAGATGCACCCTGGTTCGAAACCGGCCCCACACTTGTATTATTAAGTTATGTGTGGATATTATGCACTCGCTATGCTCGAAGAAAAACATCGTGACATTTGTACGCCTATCGGCAAAATTTTTGATACAACAACTTTATGTAACACCTACCATAAATGACAATATTCGTGCAAATAAATGAATTTTGTTTTTTTTTTGTGAGGAAACCGACATGTTTGTGGACCACAATATCCGAAGACATGTGTCTTTCGTGGAAGGGTCTGGGCGCCCACCATGATGTATCTGCCCAAAAAAACTACCCTTATTCTGCGGGGGAGTCATGACCCTTAGTCATGAGGAATACGACTCAAGAGAGATCATAATCAGTATCAATAATACTTTGGTATTTATAAAAAAAAAACCAGAAATTAAAGCAGCCACAATTTTCCAGGTAATAAAAATGTACGCGTGGGAGATCCCCTTCCAGAAAGTAGTGACCAAGCTCCGCGGAGACGAGCTCAAGGAAGTGAGGAAAGCCACCATCTTGAGGACAATATTCATCGGGTTCATGATCTTCACGGAGAGAGCTGCCTTGTTCATTACCATACTCACCTTTGTGCTGCTCGGGAACGCCATGACTGCTAATGTCGTAAGTAATTTGAATTCAAACAATTATAACAAATAAGGTTTTTTTAATTTCATGACATGAGAACACGAATTAAATCTTCGAAATTTAGAAGGGTTCGTTTAAGTACATTGGTATATGAAGCAAATTTACTGATAATTAAAAAATACAGTTTCATTAACACTATCCACTCATAAACAAATGCATGCAAAATAAACAAAAAATAGTAAAATACAGGATATAATAAAATACACGATAATTACCGTGAACGTAAGAACATGCGCTCTTGTGATCCTTTAAAAATTGCAAACGTCAAACGTTCATATCCCCTCTTTTTATGACAGGATTATAAACATTTTAATCTTAAAGTTTCCAATTAGAACAATACATTTTATGCGATATTTTACTATCATTTTAAAGCTGAAAACGCATCAAAGAAGTAGTAAATTTTAGTTTTATGTTGAACATAACATAACCAGCATGTAACATTCATATAAAAGTAGTGCATTAAATTCTACCCAGTTTTGGAAAACATCCAGATGCATTCAGAAATATTACTATTGTACGCAGAGGTTAACAAACTCAGCCATTTTATGCGGGGTAAAATATCTGCACAATAAAACAAATCTTATCCTAACAATTTTTTTCCATTTGTGCATTACGACGGTGAAATTAACTGGCTAATTAACTGATAGAGCACAATGACAGACCTTCAAAGTGTGAATGATTCTTAACAAGTAAATCTCTAATCAAGATAACTGGAAGGGACTAGCTAATATAGCACGGGTGTGCCCTCACCCAGTATGTTAGCATAATAATTAAGAAATATTGTATCACTTTTTTTCTGAATAAATGATTTTTTTTTAAATATTATTTATAAAAAAATAAAATGTAAATGCTGCCATCAGTCACACTCACTCAGAGTGTGACTGATGGCAGCATTTATGCCAGATATGAACCTTCCAGTGCAGACAGTTTTCAGATTTTAATTTTATTAGATAAACACATACATACAAACATTTTAAAATACTCTAAAATCATTTCAGT
This sequence comes from Macaria notata, assembly GCA_927399415.1. Taxonomy (NCBI): domain Eukaryota; kingdom Metazoa; phylum Arthropoda; class Insecta; order Lepidoptera; family Geometridae; genus Macaria; species Macaria notata. The sequence continues at coordinate 9,887,392 of OV656746.1, read as the reverse complement.
ACGCACTCACCCGAGACGGTTGCATGCAGTATAAACTGCGCCGACATAGAACTATAGTGGACTAGTCTGAATGCATCATTTCGATTAGTGGACAAGTCCACTCCCAGTTCCATTAAAAACACATTTATTTTCAAACAAACTGAGAAAATTTTAATAACTTTCGGGCGAAAGTAATTAAGATTTCTTTGGATTACTTGGAATGTATCATCATCGTCACAATCTTGCTTCTTTCGGAACCCTGTGCTAAGCTATTCTGTGTTGACTTTACTAATGAGTTTACTTTTTGAGAGAAATGTGTCTTATGGGAAACAAAGTGAAAATCTATCTGTCTACAACTTTACGTTTGGCAACCGCCCTGACATTCTGGATAAAATCATATTGAGCGATGGTGTGAAGTTTAATTGGTTAGACGGAATACAAGAAAAACATGGTATTTTGTTGTGTTAATATAACAACTTAACACTATGCCTATCTATACTATACTATGTCAGTAATAAACTGGCGACCTGACCCGCTTGGCCGCAGACACAGCAGAGTTTGGCACTCGCGTCTTGATATGGATGGGTGGCCGAGATACTGAGATATGAATGCGTGGCAATTAGCTGTTAACGGTCTGAGATAAAATCTCAATAAACTGTAAATTCAAAAGAGGCTTTCTTGCAGATTTCCGATATAAATCAAATAGAAATAAATAGTTTTATTTATTTTCTATGAATGACTAGCAAACCCGGCGAACTTCGTTTCGCCACCAAATGGCTTCGTTTTTTTATAAACCTAACGGGGCCCTATACCTTTCCAACGAATGCCAAACCGTGGAAATCAGTTCGTGCGTTCTGGAGTTATAGCGTCAGGAAGGAAAACCCGACTTATTTTTATATAGTAGAGATAAGACGAGCTAGACCTAAAGTACTTAAGCTATGCATTAATTATCTGTCAGCCAAAGTGCTTAAATATCATCGACGAATTGAAAATAATGCACCGAAACATCATCATCAGATTACAAATTCATACCAAATAAAAAGATACGTAATAAGGAATGTAACGCTCTTCGATCTAACACAATGTTGTTGTTACGTTGCCAACATGGAAAAAAATCATTCAAATTCAAATTCAAAGCATTTATTTGGACACACAGGACACAACAATATATACATACAAAAGTTAACAACAGATAGAATAGAAAGGTATTACGTTACATTGATGTATCCCGTGCGTCAAAAAAGGTCATACCTCAGCATTAATGCTGCAGATTGCTCTGCAGCGCTGATTTTCAGGTATGACCCTTTGAGACGCGCGGGGGCAAGAGTTGAATAAGAAAGTTTACAAATATAAAAAGAAGTAAAAAGAGAAAATAGATGAAGAGTAAACAGAATTAATAACATGAAGCTGATATGATTACATTTGAATCTTTCTAACAGACTTCCACGTTTTAGTATGGGAATACCTTTGTCAGTGCCAAATTTACCAGCACGCATATAGTCATGTTACCTGCCAACTTTAATTGTACAATCCAACTCACAATCATACTAATTATGTTGTGAACATACAACAAAACCTTAATAACTAACAAAATACAAATAGCGCTTTGCCTAAACGTTTATTGTACGGCAAAGCTTTGGAACACTTTACCAGAAGCTGTGTTTCCTGCGAACTACAATCCAGGGGTTTTCAAATCTAGAGTTAATAGGTATCTTCTAGGTAAACGTGTTACACCCTAGGTTGCAGCAATGCTTAACATCAGGCAGGCTGTAGTCAAACGTAAACCTAATCCCAAGTAAAAAAAATGCACTTAATTGTATGTAAAGCGCTATAGTAGGTGCCTGCGATACAGGTATTTCTAGTGCAGGGCCTACTGGTAGGTACCTCAACACAATGTAATACAAAAAACTATTAGTAAACTACCAATTAAGTAAAAGTCAAGTTTGTAATACGTTCTTATAAATTTGTTGGTATTTGTCTAAAGGGAATAAATAATTCAATTACACATAACCACAGAACTCAACTCCCTCTAGGGACAAATTTGGAAACATGAAAATTTCACCAATTAATAATTCTCGCATTATGTTCCAGATCTACCCACTCCAGCAATTCATGAACGCCGCTCAGATCAACATCACGCTGGTTTTGCCTCTGGTGCTCTCGTTTACCGCAGAGCTGCTGGTTTCTATCAAACGTATTCAGGAATTCTTGAAATTGGGTAATAGATGTTTTTCTACTCACGTTCTACATAGTTATCCTTTTAATAAGCAATTTCAATAGCTTTCAAATTCGAAATGTGAGATTATATCACAGCAGCAGGGCTAGCACGGGCAGAAGACAATATATCCCGAGGGAAAGAAAAGAATTTGTTTCCCCGCTGTCAATTTTGGCACGGAGTAGCCGGGGAAAGTCAAACCGGGATAGATATACGGCGGGAGTAGCATTATAATATTTTATTCCTATTTTGTTGCCATAATTACGAAATCAAATTAAAATGAATACAATGTTTGAATTATGCTTCAAACGTTGTATCTATTCATCTAACCTTCAGAAATTGTTCATTCTTTTTATTTTTATTTTATATTTACAGCGGGGAGTAGCGTGATAAAATTTCATGAATATTCCACCATAAACGTCAATGGGATAAATTATATTTCTTTCCACTGTTGTCATAGGTTGTCATGATAAGAAAGGTGGGAATGACACTGTCAGGTAGATAAAATGGGGGAAAGACTATTTATCCCCATGCCGTGCTTGCCCTGCAGGAACAATAGTTTTAGAAGCTATTTCAAATCAATCATAATTATGTTACCTGTTAAAAAAGTCGTATGTCCACCACAATGTATTTGTCCACACTTGAAAAGAGAACGTCTAAAAAGAACAAGTAAAACTTGACATCACATAAATAAAAATAAAAAAGCTTTGCCTTGACATGATAACTATAAAACTTATTATAAAACAAAATTAATAATATATAATCACGAAATTTTAACTAACTACTTCTTTTCTTCTTCTTTAACTTTTTTTTTACGTGGGATAGGTTTACATTTGACTACAGCCTACCTGATGTTAAGCATCGCTGCAGCCTAGGGTGTAACACGTTTACCTAGAAGATACCTGTTGGCGACGCGCGCCATTGTTTTCTTTTGGGTACTACTAGCGCCATCTACTGGCACAGAGCAATAGCGTGTGTAGTAGATAGCTTTTTATGAATAAAGGAGAGAAATGCGGGTGCGCGCGACATATTTTGCTAATTTAACGTATTATGAAAGGTAGATCTTGGCTTGCTGTCCGACCGCGCCGATGGCCGGTCGTGTGTTAAATAAATCATCCTGATTTCTCAACATAAAGACTCTTTAGTGGTTGTGCGCGACTAATGTGTGACCCGCGCCCGTATTTCTCACGTTATAAACAATAAATCGGTGTTATTTCATTCCTATCATCTACAATACCTATGTGTAACTGTGTTAATATTAACGTTTTTAGTGTGTAGGCACTCAATGTTGAGTGAAGGCCTCCTCCATGCTTCATCATGTGTCTCGTTCCAGTGCTGCTTGGCTCCATTTTATCATCGCTGATGACATCACATATCTTGTTAAAATATACCGTGTTTTGTTACAGAGGACAGACCAGATCTGGTTCAATCGAAGCGTAGTGGTGTCCCTCCAAGCAACCTGTTCAGCAACATGTCTCGTGACCCTGACTTCAAGGAGCCAGAGAGTCCGGTGCGGCCGCTGTCCTTCCACAGGAAGTCGAACGACTTTAGCAGCAGCGCCATCTTTAATGGTGAAGAGACTTTTACATACTTATATACTTACACTAGTGGGTGCTCGCGGCTTCGCTACCATTAAGAAGTAAAACTTGCATACCCTATTTCACCCCTTTAAAAGTGGCATTTCCAAAAATCCTTTCTTAGCGGATGCCTACGTCATAACATCTACCTTCATTCCAAATTTCAGCCCAATCCGTCAGTCAGTCAGTCACCTTTGAGTTTCATATATATATTTATTTATTTACAAAAGGTACAGACACAAAATGCAGGCTAAAAGATATTAAAACTTCTGTATGACCCATTCCTACTAGAGATTTGAGTTATAAGGAAGTTTTGTTTAATATTGTGCTCGAAAATTGGACGGGAACACTGTTAATCTTGACTAAGAAAAGTGTCTTATGTCAAACTCGAAATAAGCTACCTTAGCACCAAGTTTCATCAAGATCAGTTCAGCTATTCTGCTGGTATAGGACTAAAAAGACCAGGATAGACAAGACCTATCCCTATCGGTAATAATAGGTGAAAATACTTTTACATACTGTTGATTGCCAATGCTAAGAAACTGCCGGCGCGGTCAGTCCTAGAATGGGTGATCAATAATGGCATTCCATTTGGGCGGTTCCGTGGGGCGCATGACTTTATTTTTTTACTAGCTGGTGCGCGCGATTTCATCCGCGTGGAATAGTTATTACCATAATAACGGTTCTAGTGAGTTAATCTTAAAAGATAGACATATACTGTTGTAAACATTTTGTTAGATCATTTCAAGAGGAATGATTCTTTCATACATAGTTTTTTGATATCTTGAACCCTTTTTGCAGCGCACGCTACGGAAGCCCGTTTTTTCCACATTTTCCATTGTTTCTTCGCTCCTATTAGTTGCAGCGTAATATTATATAGCCTTAAGCCTTCCTCAATAAATCGTCTATCCAAAAAAAAAGAATTTTTCAATTCGCATCAGTAGTTCTTGAGATTAACGTGTTCAAACAAACAAACTCTTCAGCTTTATAATATTAGTATAGATTAATAATAATAATAATATTTACTTTATTTACACAAAAATCCTTAGACTAGTATACATCATTTGTACTTAAAGAAAATTGGATCAGGAAAGTTATATAAAAATAAATGGGTAAATGATGTTGACTGTGATCCCCACACTAGGTTTCCCTGTGTCGTGGGAATCATGCTCTTCGAAAAGGAATATCTAAACATAAATGATAGAAAACTACCATATACATAATATATAGGATCTGTATATACAATTTTTTGATTAGTAAGAAATACAAGATTATCTAAAACCGGAAAGGATCAATTTCGAGCAAGTAAAAGACTGACTAAAACTATTTGCTACTAGCTATAAAATCTTAATCTAAGTACCTATTAATATTATTTTGATACCTAGGTAATATGGCTTCAGGATAACTAAAACATTATAACAAGATAAAACTAAGGCTGTCTAGAGGATGGGATAGGAAGGGATGGTAGGGAGATCATATTGTTGCTAAGTAATAAATATTGTGTATTTATGAATAGTGTAGGTACACGTATAAGTGCTTGTATGTATAGGTATATGTTAAACTGTGGTTGAAGTGAACAGTTGAAAGTTGGAATTTAAGCTTTGTGTAATTATGTACCTACGTGCATACATACACTATACCATTTTGTTGTGGTATTTGTCAAGTCCGGTTCAAACGTTTCCCGCGCGCACCCATGGATGGAGCTTGCGTTCAGCTGTAGTTACGAGTGAAGTTTGCTCCGTGTGGAGTCCGACAATAGGAGCGAGTTATGCAAGATCAACTCATCCTTTTTTCGGGATAATAAATAGCGTTTTTTTTGTGTTTTTTGTTTTGTTTTTGGAAGCTATTTATTTATATTAAGCTAAAATAATTAAATCAAAAGCAAGTTAATAACGGTTAATAATCGGATATTAGGTAGTTAGGATTTCGTTTTGTTTATTTATGTGGGACCTGCATTTTGTACTGGCGACAATCGGGAAGTGAAATCTTCCAGGTTGTCAGCACCACAGAAACAGGTCCCGTAATGTAAGGTTTTGATTAAAGACTCTGTTTCTCTGTAATTGAGTGTAGTCAACCAAGATGTGAGCTTCTTTTTGCACACAAATCTGGTTGATTCAAGAAGACTCAGGGTCGTGTCTAATTTTTTGTATAGTTGAGGACTTTTGAAGGCGTAGCTTCTCTGGGCGAGACTCGTTCGGGTTTTAGGAATTGGCCAAGCGTTACGCCTCGACGTTTTTTTAGTACTAGAAGTCGTAATTAGTGCTGTTTTATGGAAACGAAGCGTTGTTGCCATAATATACAGCTGTCTGACTGTTAGATAGTTGGTTTCTTTATATAACTTGTCTGTAGGGTATCTCATAGATTTTTTGTATGCTACCTTGAGTATAGCCCTTTGTGCAATTTCAACTTTTTTTAAACGGGTTTTGGCAACAGATCCCCAGCAAGCTATGCAATACGTCAAAACGGACTGGCACAGCGAGATATATGCTGTTCTCAAAGTCTTTGGATCAGCTACGGTTCCGAGACTATAGAATTATAGAAGTAGGAAGCTATCAATGATCAAGTGATACGTTAAAAAAGGAACAATGTTACAATTTCTGCTTATCAGTGGATTAGATGATACGTACGATTAGACGGTACCTGTTTAACATTTTCTTTGATAATGAGTATTCGTGACAATCACACTTTTAAATTGTAATCTAAAATAAAACTATGATGGTGACTGCCGGCAGCACCTCTGCTTTTAATTTACTTTCTAGAATGAATAGGTACCGCTTAACATTTTTTTTGGTTCCAATGACATCCACGCGCAGAGTTAACTCGCGTATTTTTTAATGACATATTATTCGGATAGAGAATTTAGGTATTGAGGTGATATAGATTATTTATTATCATAAATGGTTATCTTGAAATAATAATGAGATGGCCTTTAAACGTTAAAACTAGGGCAAGTCTATTGACGAGACACTATTAGAAGAGAATAAGTTAAGTGAAATGTAAATTTCTTTCTATCACAATGATGCGATACGCGATAAGGCCGCCCAATGTACCTAGGTTAAGTAATTTTACTATAAATTGTTTCTGTATTTTGTTTTCTGGTGTACAATAAAGTTATATTGATTGATTGAATGATTTGCTTTAGCAGTCTAAACCATGCAGTGAAAACTTTTCGTACGGTTTGAAAAATCTTGACAAAAAAGTTGGCCACTCTCATAAGAATATTATGTTAATCAATTTTATGTTTTTGCTAGGACAGATCTTTATTGAAGTTAATTTAGACACAGCAGATACAATCTAGTATTGCCAAAAAGGCTTTCTGCCAGGCTAGTTAGTTTTAGTAGCCAAACAGTAAAATACTTTTTTAAGGCATCAAATATTTTCAATGCTTACAATTAATTGTATTTGTATTGTACCTACTTACAACAGTAATTATGCAACGCTTTAGTTTATCCAGGCGTTCCTCTTCATCGGTTCTGATAAGAAACAGAGAAAATACGACACAAATCAAGACTCATGACATAAAGTAGTGAGTTCAACTAAGCAATCCTTTCTCAAAGTAGGATTCAGTCGTTCAAACAAACAAACAAACTCTTCAGCTTTATAATATTACTAGCTGTGCCAGCGACTTCGTCCTCATGAAATAGTTATTACCATAAAAACGGTTCTAGTGAGTTAATCTTAAAAGATAGACATATACTGTTGCAAACATTTTGTTAGAGGAATAATTCTTTCATACATATTTTTTTGATATCTTGAACCGTTTTCGCAGCACACGCAACGGAAGCCCTCAAAGATGAATAATTTACCTCGTTTTTTTGCACATTTTCCATTGTTTCTTCGCTCCTATTAGTTGTAGCGTGATGTTATAAAGCCTAAACCCTTCCTCGATAAATGGTTTTTTCAACACAAAAAGATTTTTTTAATTCGCACCAGTAGTTCCTGAGATTAGCGCGTTCAAACAAACAAACTCTTCAGCTTTATAATATTAGTATAGATTTAATACTTTTTTACTATTTCTTTTCCACGGTTATACTTACTTATTTGTTTTTAGTATTATTTCTTTACTTTTCACAGGAGGCCTGGCGCCCCGCAATGCAAAGTTCCGTCGCAGCATGTCCCACGGAGATGACTCCGCTCTGGTCCTGCGTGACGTCTCAGCCAGCTGGACTTCTGACCCCAACTTCTTGGCTCTTAAGAACGTGTCTTTCAAACTGAGGAGAGGACGCCTTTGCGCTATTATTGGCGCTGTTGGATCTGGCAAGGTAAGAAGAACTAAACTATCTAGATGTTAAAGGAAGCTAAGAGTAACAGAAAGAAATGCGTAGCTGATTCTATCTTCTTCTTTATCGACTGAGAGTGGCCAACTCTGGTGTTAAGAGTTTTTCAAGCCGCCCTGAGGGCCTCTGACATGGCTTTACGACTGCCGTACTAGGCAAACAGTTCTTCTATCAAACCTATGGGATTGTAACTAGAAAGAAGCAATTATGCTTTTCTTGCAGGCGTTTAAGCAACAATTACAATTCTCTGATATGAACCTGTTTCCAATGCTATGTGTGTGGAACCTTAAAAATAGTAACTTATTATGGACGTCACAATTGATAATAAAAGTGAATGTACACATACTAACGACAAGTTTTTTAAGAACCCGCTATCTTTATTTCGCCTCCAAATGTATTTATGTTATTTTTTTCAGTAAATAATAGCGTTTCGATATTATTATATTTGCGATATTATTTATACTTATAAACAATATCGATACATTCTATAAGGGGTTGATTGAGTTAACTGCAACTAAAGTATACATTCGTGGCTCTTGCCATTATGTATTTTTAAATTTATGCTCTGTAGTTAATATACCTTCTGAATAACTTCAGTGTTGCCAAATTGGAAATAGCTTAAAAACTGCATTTTATAAAAACTGGAGACCGGGGTGGAATGTACTTAGTAAAACTCGCGTGGTTACAGATACAGTAATTTTCTCGCATAATATAGCAGTCAGCTATTTCATTAAAATATCAGCAATATTGTCCAAAAACTAATCACCTAACGATTGTATAGAATACAAGCTGTGCCTGCGACTGCGTCCGCGTGGAATAGTTAGTTTGGGCATTAATTCTTTGAATTTTGAACCGTTTTCGCAGCACACGCAACGGAAGCCCTCAAAAAAATATTTTTCCCCGTTTTTTCCACATTTTCCATTGTTTCTTCGCTCCTATTAGTTACAGCGTGATGTTATAGGTATAACCTAAAGCCTTCTTTGATAAAGGGTCTATTCAACACAAAAATAATTTTTCAATTCGCACCAGTAGCACAGAATAAATACCAGTAGTTCCTGAGATTAGCGCGTTCAAACAAACAATCAAACAAACAAACTCTTCAGCTTTATAATATTACTTAGTTAGAATATTACATCGACAAATTTGTTGTAGATATGTAGTTGAATATTGATATGGCTCTGTGAGTTTACAATTTACAATTTTAAGTAGTTTGATGATAAGGTATTATAATAAAACATAAAGGATCAGTCAAACGTTAGCCCGCCTCAGTATGCATGCATGCTAAATGGCTTGTAAGTGGTACAGTGTATACAATCAGCTTACCAAAACATAAAAAGGTACTACAAATAATTCAAATATTTGCATTCCAATAAAAATATGGGCCATAATTTTGATCAAGGCCGAAGCGACCTGGTGCTAGCAGGGCAGCTCAGTTGACCTGGGAGGTACTTGCGGGAAATGCAGTATCGCTAACTCTATGTATTCTAGTTTTAATATTAGTTTACCTCAAGTTTTTTTATTACTACGATCTTTATTTACAATAATAAAACATAAACCCTAGGAAAGAAAAACTAAACACACTACTTCTAACTACAACATAAAAAGGGGCACTTAGAAAATCTTTAGAAAAGCCTTAAGATAATCTAAGTGCTCCAGCCCACTGCCAGAGGGCAGCGTGCCCAGCATACTGGCCGCATTACCACGCTGGATGGCAATGCTAATACGTTGAACCAGAAAAAGGCCAGCATTTTGACCCAAGTCGCGTCAACCAAGCGCTTCCTCTATAAGTTGTATCAGGTATCTGAGTTCTATAATAGGAACTTAAAAGTTTTGACTATCTGGATAATGAGCATAATACCAAGACAAAATGAGCTTAATTTTGAAGATGTTGATTAGGGCTTAAGTTTATATGAAGCAGGCTTCTTATACATTTTGCAAACACAAACGAAAGTTAGCAAAAAGTGAATTCAAAATGATGCTGAAATGCGTAGGTAAGTATTGCACCGTAGTCTGAATTATAGTCCAGTCAATTTAAACATTCGAGGGTACATAAATTTCCATCAAGCTGAAAATCAGTAAGGTTGTTATAAATATGATTAAAACTAAAATATGAAAGTTACCCCTGATTTAAACTGAATTTTTTTACCTTTGACCTTGAATTAAAAAAAAACCATGCAGAGGAAAGATGGGGAACTTTCAAATTTTATTTTTAACCATATTTTTAACAATCTTACTGAGTTTCAGCTTGATGGGAATTTATGTACCTTCGCTCTCATTTTTAGGTCTAGATTGACCGGACTATTATATTTCTCAACGTAAATCATATTTTTGTCTTACTTCTTTCAAAAGAGATAGATACATTTTGGATTTAAAATAAAGTAAGAAAGTTAGAACATGTTTCGGTTCATCCCCTGGCGGTGGTCCGAGTTTTCTTGGCACAAGAAATATATTCACAGTTTTAGAGGAACTTCGCTATGATACTGTTTGCATCACTGATTCCAAAACGAAGAAAAGAAAATAAATAAATATATGTTCCTGGACATTACACACAGCGCCATCTAGCCCCACACTAAGCAAACGCTTGTGTCGTAGGTACTAGATAACGGATATAGTAACTCCTTTATAACACAATACAATATATTTGTTAATCATTTAACAATAATATAAATAGTTATAAGTTTGTACACGTCCTCAAGGTTTAATTATGAATTAATTAGTTAAATAATTGAGTCTTGGATTAATTACTATACAATAAACATAAGTAGGCACATTATAATACACTCTTCTCCTTCATCACACACTCATCTTCCCATCTGTTCTTTCTTTCTGTTTCTTGAAGTATAGGTTTATTTTTATATTTATATATTTCTTGCTTGTACTTATTTGATTATTATTTGCTACAATAAATGTTTTTCTTTCCTTCTTTCTTTCTGTATTCACTTTTATTTTCAGTATAATTGTTGCAAAAGAAATAATTTTCATTATTTTTTCTTTTATAATTTTTCGATCATATCGTTTGGTTACAGATTAAGAGTGAAAAACTAACACAATACCAACTTAATTTTAAGAGACATACCTACCTATAATTAAATTTTTAAATCATACTAGGAACATACTACCATGTCATTTAATAGGTTGCTAGGAAACTATGTGATCCGCAGTCCGGTGGCCTTATTTCATCGACATTCAGAGGCTGGATCTCGGGGCTGAGGGAATTGCTTGAAGCTAATAAAACGAACAGGAATTTAATATTGATCTTCGATTTACAAGAAAATATATACTTGTGCTTTATATAAAATATAATGCTATATGATTAATGATTCACATCGAGTTATTATGCGTTTAGGCTTTTGCATTTTCCTGTAAAGAAATTGACCATCAGGTTGCTTGAAAGTACGCACGCCAAAACAATGCCATGATCAAATACAGGGCTTACTGGATCTTAAATGAGGCTGCTGAAACACACCATTAGGTGATTCACAGCATATCTACGTATGTTTCACTGTATTATAGTTCATGATTTAATTTAGTTGTAATAACCGGCTAGCACTTACGTCAATATTTTTGTCGGAAAAACGAAAGAGTCTGGACGAGGCGGCCAATCGGGGCGCGCGTGCTGACTCATCCTCCTGATGATGGAACCCACAGTGTTCCGAAACTTGTCGAGCTAATTTTCGAAATAATCATTAACGTAAGTGCTAGCCGGTTATTAAAATATCTATATCTGAAATAATTAGTTAGTTATAAGGAAGGTCCAACCGCTCCTGCTGTTTACTCGTTTATGACGATATAGCAATAAGATCACCAATCTACAAAAAATCACAATACTTTATATAGCATAACATGTTTTGTTTGCCAACAAACAGCCCAACAATCACATTTTCTTTTCTAATAAAATATATCAACAACAGAACTTTGTCTATGCAAATTAAAATTGAAATTTATTTATTCAAATTAGAACCGTCTAAGACACGAATTACACTCATGATAAAAAGTCAAATAATTAAGTAAATTAAATGTCAATGGCCCTTATTGCAAAACGTGTTTTAACTATTAGTCCAGGACTTTGAAATCACCAAGTCCGTTTTTGTTGATCGAAATTTTTATGTCTACTGTAATGATAATTAAACTGTCAAAATGTTGCCAATGCTAATTAACGTTCCAATTTGAAGTTGGCATTTTGATTGTTTGTATGTGATATTTGAACAACAAGAACCGACTTTTTATTTTGAAAGTTTTAGACTAATATTTAAACTACGTTTTTTATTAAAGCATTTTTTTATGATTATATTTTATAACATATGACTACGCTTAAGTTTACATACGGCTTCAGTAAGTAATTTGTATAACAATTGTCCAAAAGAAAACTAGTTCAAAGCAAACCATTACACTTAAAATTAATATTATAGTTAGCCAAGTAAAATGCTTTTTTCGATCTGACCTGAATATCTTGGCACTAGTGCATATTTCGTTCTGTGTAAAGAAATACCTACTTGAATGCAACCATCGGTATCTCTCTACGCTATGTGCTGGGTATTTTAACTACGAGATCAAAGGCAAACGGGATATTGCAAACCTCTTGCGTGTTCTAAATTTTAACTGATTTAAAAATAGGAGGTTTTTAACTCAATAGTAATTTTTTGGTATATGCGTGTAATATGTAAGAAAAATAATGTACATCACTTTTTTACAAGGAATGGGTTTGCACTATTATGAATTTAAGGTACATATATCAATTTTTTTCTTATATATTCTGTGTTCAGACTTTCGACCCTTTTCAGCTTTATTATATGTATAGAAGATACATAGATAGATTTAAACTTTTCATGAAACAAATGAAGAAATACGTAATATTACAAGATATTGTTACCTAACACGTTACATTGCATATTGTAATGCCGAAATGATAGATAAATAGCATTATCAAGAATATAAAGATAGGTGATTCAGCTATTTCATGATTGATGTCGAGTTTAAACTGGCGGAAGTACTTGGATAGATTAAAATCAGGGGATTTTGGTTCAAATTATTTAAGCACAATCCAAGTTACATAGGTACCTATGAAATTGCCAATTTTTTCTTACATTTCAATCTGTTTGTAACTTTTACGTACAGCTATATTTTTTTCCAAATACAATTTTTATTGTATCAATTGTTGAATTATGTACCTTTTAGATTAAAAAAAATGTATTACTAGTGCATATTACTTATAGGGAAGCCATTGAAAACACCTCTTTCAATGTGTCGTCGGTTTCACTAGTCTAACTAGGTATATTTTTATCATTTACTCTGTTTTTGAGAAATTGATATACGCAGTGCATAGTTTTTTTTCCATCTAACTGTAGTTATCAATTGCATCTAATTCTGTTCAGCCATTTCATTTCATTTCAGATTTGTTTTGTTTTTGTTTTTTTAAATGTTTGTATGGAAATATCATTTTTCTCAATTTCGTCATACAAATCGGCAATTTCAAAGACCTTATAATGATGGAGCCCTGTTCCCACATAATTATAACCCAGGGGTCTTCAAATCTAGAGTAAATAGGTTTCTTCTAGGCAGGCGTGTTACATCTTAGACTATAGTGGTGCTTAACATCAGGCAGTCTATAGTCAAACGTAAGCCTATTTCGTGTTAAAAAAAAAGATGATTATTAATAGATAATATTTACCGTGATTTACATTTTTGACGTAACTGGTAGAATGAACAATGTGAACAACACTTATAAGTTTTATTAACATATTATATTTTTTAAAGTCATACGTGAGAAAGTTTATGGTATCTAATCATATGTATCTACCCCCCTTACTTTGAAGTAGTCACTGATTAATACTTATTAACTACCCACTTGTTAAAATAAATCAGTCTCAATACAAATGGCGTTTGACTGCGACATACACTCCCTAATTACGGATCAACTATTGGCGACGAGGAGCTTACGAACCGTGAAAGTGTTGTTTACGTGTGCAGTTGAGTGTTGAGACTCAGAGAAACACTGAATCTCCACCAGATACAGGAATTCAAGTTAAATGTGGACCGGTGGTCGACTTACGTCACTCGAGTGCGGGCGCTGCTCGAAATAAATGAGGTGAAGCCTGCCGAATATTCAAAATATCTAGTGGCAGTGGTTGAGACGGAGACACTAGATTTGATGATTGATTTATGTTTTCCTGAAAAGCCCGAGAAAGTAAAATTTGAGACTCTGGTGAAACTGGTGGATGATCATTTAGTCCCGAAGAAGTCCGTCATCGCTGAAAGAATGCTGTTTAGAGCTTGCAGACAAACGGAGTCGCATACTGTGGCGGAATACCTGGCGCAGTTAAAAAAATGCAGCAAAACTTGTGCGTTCGCTACATCGGATATATTGAAGGAGAATCTCCGAGATTAGTTTGTGTACGGCCTGATAAGTGACAAAATACGACAACGGCTGCTCATAGAAATGAACCTGTCGTTCGATCGAGCAGTCGAGTTGGCATTGTCACTCGAGGCAGCGGCCAGGGACGCGCAAGCAGCCAGTTCGGCGAGAAGCGGTGGCGGAGCGAGCACCGACATGGTGCATGCGGTCGGCGGGGGCGCTGTATGTCCCCTTCGGGCGGCCGCCCGAAGGGGACATACAGCGGCGGAGCGAGCCGCGGGTACGGTGGCGGAGCGAGCCGCGGGTACGGTGGCGGAGCGAGCCGCGGGTACGGCGGCGGAGCGAGCCGCGGGTACAGCGGCGGAGCGAGCCGCGGGTACAGCGGCGGATCGAGCCGCGGGTACAGCGACGGAGCGAGCCGCGGGTGCGGAGGCGGCCGGGCGGCCGCGCACCAGGCGCAGGGCAGCGGAGCTCGCGCCGCGGGTAGGGGCCGGGGCTGGTCCAGAGCGCCCGCACAACACCAGGGCGCAACGTGCTACCGATGCGGGCGGGCACACCACGCGCACAGCTGCAGGTTCGCCAGGGTCGTCTGCTATGTGTGCGGTACCAAGGGGCACATAGCAAAAGTGTGCCGTCAGTGGCGATACGGTGACGTCAGGAATGTAGAAGATAACCCGTGTCTACCGACGTCGAGCGAAGATGAAGAAGAAGACGACTACGTGAACCGGCTAGGCGGGGAAGAGGACGAGGGCTGGATGGTGCCAGTCAAGGTCAACAACGTCCCCGTCACCATGGAGGGCGACACCGGGGCAGGTGTCACTGTCATTAATAAGAGTATGTACCGTGAACATTTTAGTTACATGGAGTTACGCCCGCGTAAATCTAAGTTAAGATAATGTATAACGGCGATAAAGTTACCTCATTAGGGAAATTTGTGTGTGAGGCTACTTGTAATAACAAGACAGTGAAGGGTTTAACTTTAGTAGTTATAGATAACGAGCACAGTGATTCCATAACTGGTCGAGATTGGATGCGAGCGTTTGGCATAAAATTCCCCTCAGTGACATCAAGTGCCAATCAAGTAGCTAAAAGCAAACTAAAATATAAATCATAATAGGTACATATGTGTAAGAAAATGTTTGTTTACATACAACATATGTAGTAATCAGTAGGTAAGTAGGAACAGATGTTAAGTCAGTTATTTTGGGCATTAATTCTTTCATACATATTTTTTTGATATATTGAACAGTCTTCGCAGCGCATGTAACGGAAGCCCTCAAAGATGAATAATTTTCCCCGTTTTTCCCACATTTCCCATTGTTTCTTCGCTCCTATTAGTTGCAGCGTAATGCTATATAGCCTAAAGCCTTCCTCGATAAATGGTCTATCCAACACAAAAAGTTTTTTTCAATTCGCACCAGTAGTTCCTAAGATTAGCGCGTTCAAACAAACTAACAAACTCTTCAGCTTTATAATATTAGTATAGATAGATGCCCGCGGCTTCGCTCGCATTATTTCAGGAACAAAAGTAATCTTTGTCATTCGCAGGACGTCATACTACCTACATACCATACAATCAAGATAATTCGTTCCGCCGCTTTTGTGTGATGCGCGTTGAAATAAACAGATAAATTTTCTAAGAACTGCTGATACGTGTTCTGTTTGCGATTAGAAGTTTATATATTATATGTTTTTCGAATATTTTCTATGTACAGATTTTGACCTTGATTAAATTTATTAAATATTATAAATAGAAGACTACTTTTTTTTCTATCTATACATATAAAATTCATCTCTCTATCTTCAATTTCAATTCAATATCTTTATATTCTTTATTGCACACTATTATCAAAAGGATATAAACTATAAATATGTGTACAAGTGGGCGGCCTTATCACCTTAAGTGATCTCTTCCGTCTTCTTCTATTTATTATACATATTATATTTACATAGGTATATTAATTCTAAACAGTAGTTGTATTATGTATTCTGTGACAGTAGTGTAGAATTAACATAAAAAGCGTTTATTTCAGCGTTTTACAGTAAGGTTCATTGAACATAGGGGATTATATAAACTAGGGCTTTGTGTAGAATTTAAAAGTATTTTTAAAAGCTGTCTGTGTATAGTTAGTAATGACATACTTATCCCTGAATATATGTTTATTCCCTCGCTATTGCTGGCTGGAAGCAGGTCGACACTAGCTTTAAATAAAATATACTGCCAATACACTTCCACCTTGCTAACGGAGCTATCAATACAGGGTCACTTCAAATAATAAACGTCTTTAAATATAAGATAAAGGGGTAAGTGCTCGCGGCTTCGCTCGCATTAAGAAGTAAAACTTGCATCCCTTATTTCACCCCTTTAAAAGTGGCATTTCCGAAAACCTTCCTTAGCGTATGGTATGCCTACGTCATAACATCTACCTGCATGCCAAATTTCAGCCTAATCAGTGGTTTGGTGGAAGTAAAATTTCTAAAAAAAAATTTTTACTTATTTTTTTTTGTACAATACAGTTGTATCCGTAGAAATAACAATAAATATTCCGAGACATTTCAAACAGCGCCATCTAGCCCCATACTAAGCGAACTCTTACTCCATGGGATAACGTACGTTCTGCATTACTTTTCTATTGTATAGGTATACTTTATATTGTAAATGAAATTATTTGACTTGTTCTTGTTTGTTCCAGTCTTCAATCCTGCAGCTACTCCTCAACGAGCTGCCGTCAATGGGCGGCACGGTGTCCGTGTATGGCAGGATGTCGTACGCGTGCCAGGAGTCCTGGCTCTTCCCCAGCACGGTCCGGGAGAACATACTGTTTGGAGTGCCCTATGATGCGGAGAAATATAAACGTGTATGTATATTAAAGAATTTAATTATTAAGACCCGCACGAAACGGTACGTTTCTACCTTTATTGTTCGTACCGCAAGGTTGTGGAACTCCCTGCCTGACTCTCTGTTCCCCACGCACTATAATTCAGCGATCTTCAAAGCGAGAGTGAATCGGTTCTTATCGGGTAAGCATGCTCCATCTTAGGCCATAGCCTTTGCTTGCTATCATGTAAACTATTGCCAAGTGCAAACCCGTTCAAGTAAAAAAAAATACCTGGATACCTTTTAGCACATGGTGATTTTTTATACTTATTAGATACTGTTTCCAGGTATGCCGCGTATGTACATTAGACAGAGACTTCAAGCAGTTCCCGTATGGAGACCAGACCCTGGTCGGAGAGAGAGGAGTGTCACTGTCTGGGGGACAGCGTGCCAGGATCAACCTCGCCAGAGCCGTGTATAAAGATGTAAGTAATACTAGTTGCCATTTGAAATATACAACAAATACACAACAGAGTGTCTTAATTGCGGGTTCGATTCCCGCATGACACAAGTGTACTTGTGTTGAGTCTGGTCGTTTCTATGTATATTAAGTACGTATTTTCAAAAGAAAAGTATATATGTACTATTGTGTGGGGCCAGATGGCGCTGTGTGCAATGTTGCGGAATATTTATATTTATTTAATTCCCACACATATTCCTTCCGTATATGCACGCCTTTATCTCATTTCATTTTAATTTGAATAATAAACCGACACCTTTTCTAAGCACCATTCCTATCACCGCGCACGGCTTTTAATATACTTACTTGTTTTTTCTTCCAGGGTAAAATCTTCATAAATCCCCGTGTACAGGGTCTACAGCATTTAAATATACTAATTTTATTTATTAATTGTTATATTTTTTATAAATTTCTGTTTTTTTTGGGATTTTTTCTGTATGTTTAAGTCTTTTTGACTACAAACTGTTCCTATAAAAAACTTACCTTCTAATTAACGATAAACAAACTATGTAACTGAATGAATGATTAATTTATTTAAATTTTCGTTAATTAAATAGTGATAATTTCATAAATTAAGATTTGTATTCTATATTATGTAAATTCAAAACATCTTATAATTACAAAAGGACTAAAATGTAAATATAAACATAAATCTAAAACTAATTGAAATTGCTAAATATTAATGTAAATACTAAATAACTATATAATATTTTTAAGACTTTTTAAGGACATTTTTAAAACATAATCATGTTTAAAATATTTTGACAAATATCTTTTGACATTCAAAAAATTATTTTTTAGCTTGTTCCTAACTGTATTAATGTAATCAAGATCACTGGAAGGGACTAGCTAACATCACGGGTGTGCCTTCACCCAGTATGTTAGGTAGTAATTAAAAAATATTGAAACACCTTTTCTAAATAAATGAATTTTGAGTTTTGAATTGGATTGAATTTTTTGTATATACTTGTGAATTATATGTAAATATTAGTTAGTTTTTTTCGTATATAACCTGTATGTTTCTGTTAGTAAATAAAAATTTAAAACATTATTGTGTCATGTCCCTTGCTGAAATACGTAGATGCTCGTATCTCACAAAAACTATGGAACCGATTTTAACAAAACTTGTACCTACTGTTCCTGTACTGTGTTGAATTGAAACATGTACCTACATATTTCTAATAGGTTGCCAAATAATCACAGTCATCCAAATAGCTCACAGTTTCCGAGAACTTCGTGGACAAACATAAACTCAAATTCAAAGTTTATCAAACTGAAAAAAAAACACATGCTTAAAGTTTAAATTGATTATATTTTTTAAGAAGCCTGCAGGCTTCTTACAAAAATAAAACGTTCAGACCAAGACATTCCATTAAAGACTTGGCCAGTATTTGCCAAGCAAATAGACGAAAGTTTCTGGCAAAGACTGGCCAATAAGGTGCCTCTAGGGACTAGTAGACTATCAATTGCTACAAGTACTTAGCATATAATTTACTGTTTTACTGCACTAAGTACGGAACTAACTCATAGTCTCTAGGGGCTAGTGAATATAAGCACAGTAAAGACAAGTTGCATACAGATTATGAAGTATATATTAACCACCAGACGATAAGCATATTTAACAGCATGTTGCAGTATATTTTGTACTACTTGGTACACGCGGCTACGCTCGCATTAAGAAGTAAAACTTGCAACCCCCCATTTCACCCTTTTAAAAGTGGCATTTTTGTGTGCAAGTTACCAAACCAATTCATCATTTCCAATCCTTTCTTGGTGGATGCCTACGTCATAACATCTACCTGTATGCCAAATTTCAGCACGATCCGTCCAGTCGTTTGGGCTGTGCGTTGATAGATCACTATATCAGGCAGTCAGTTATCTTTGAGTTTTATATATTTATGTAGATTCAAGATACATTTATTGCCTTCTTTTCGAAAAAAGGTGGCAGTTTCACCTGTGTACGTGTGTGTGATATTTACGTTTCATAGAAAACAAACAAAAACATTAAACAGTCTGAAAATGATAAGAATGCACGTGTATGTTATCATGAATGTATTTAAATAAAATTTAAAACTCTGTTAATTAAGTTATCTTTAAGGTAAAATATAAATTGTAATTCTAATGTGTCAAAGTATGCTGGCCTAAAGATTTCTCACTTTCGCTTTTCCATAAAATATATGTTTTGAGATATAAACATAAGTATATTCAAGTTTTACCCTATAATAAGACGTATAATTACGTGTGATGTCGTTTTCTTCAAACATTCGAAATATGCAGTTAAATGTAAATACAAAATGGCCGTCTAAAAGCTCCGCTCATTAAAATACTCGGCTCCGGTACACAATCACAAGCGCCTCTGCGATTTTATCGTTCACATACTTTACTCGTTTATATTTTATTTTAGGTACCTAGTTTTCATAAAGCTTATTTATAAAGTTTCTGTAATTGCATATTAGTTAAGAAGACGCCCTGAAAATGTGGTTGCAAGGTTACGTATTTTACTCAACATAGACAAAGGCAACTAAACTAAAATGTTATGGTCAAGATTCATCATTTCAATGACTTTATTTTGCGAATAGCATAACGCCAATGGCCGATTTTTATAACACAAACTAATTAATCAAAAATATCTCTAATAAAATCGGGTATATAGATTATGTAGCCGTTGGTAATGGATTAAAGCGTTAAAATTTTCCACATATGTTCCACAAGCACTTTGATTTTTGATTATAGATTTTGATATAGATAAAACGATTATTTTTTAAGCGACCAAAAAGATTT
This sequence comes from Macaria notata, assembly GCA_927399415.1. NCBI lineage: Eukaryota > Metazoa > Arthropoda > Insecta > Lepidoptera > Geometridae > Macaria > Macaria notata. Next base: position 9,866,873 of record OV656746.1, on the reverse strand, counting down.
AGTTGCTTACGGTCTTCGGAATAAGTACATTTTCAGCAAAATTTGCCCCCCGCGCTTGAACCTACAATTTAGATTTATAAAATTCGTCACTGAACAGCATTATCATTCATCACAAATTTTGACCTTGACCTGGTTATTTTTTCTTCGAAATTAGATTAATTCTTCATCCTATTTTTATAAACTTAATAGGCTAACTTTTGACTACAACTCGCCTAATGTTAAGTAAAGTTAAGTTAGTTGATTTGTTGATGTTTGTTCCAGTTTTGTTAATTTTTGAATAGAATATTACTTTAATGTACACCAAAAGTCATAGATATTGCAAATATATTAAATTTTTAGTATGATGATAGTAGTTTCCAAACTGGCCTAGGCTTTTTATTTCGATATAACTACATATACAAAAATATTTCTATTTCCAGGCGGACATATATCTTCTAGACGACCCGCTATCAGCCGTGGACGCCAACGTGGGTCGCCTGCTCTTCGAAGGCTGCATCAACGGGCACCTGAAGGGCAAGACAAGAATTCTAGTCACGCATCAAGTGCATTTCCTCAAGGCGGCCGATTATATCATTGTTATGAATGAGGTATGGTTATAAGCTTAGTTCTAAAACGAAGTTAAAATATAGTTTGTGAAGAATACATCGAGCCCATTTAAAAATGTATGATTTAGATATTGACATGTTGGTATTGTATGCCTACAAAACAGAATTAAACTTGATAATTTTTTAATTAATATTTTTTAATTGCACAAGATTTTGTATTCGTACCAAAATTTATTTCACCAATCGTTTTTTAATACTGTAACTTAATATTAATGTAATCAGTTCCACTATCCAAGTTGCGGTTTACCACCCATATTGTGTCAGTATTCGAAGTAGTAGTATTGATTTATATCTGTTTAAAAAGCTATGGTGTAACGGTATTTCGACACAATTATGTTCTAAAGAAACTAACGAAACATTGAAACGGTTTAGCATAACGCATTACAACGCAAGTTGGGCAAGCTTTTCCATCAATATACTTAATACTAATACAAAATACTATATTTACAGGAAACTTAAATTGTCACCCAGATATTTTATATTTTATTTTTTATATTTCATTTATTAACTTAATTTTATAATATGTACAACTAAATTAAACGTATTCACATTCAATGATTATTCTGTAAGGTTATTAATCAATGAACATATTCAATTTAAACCACCGCTAACTATCTAAATCTGTTATCTCCAGGGTCGCATTGAGAACGTGGGTTCTTTCGACGAGCTGGCGGCGTCAGGGAAATTCACCACCATGCTGGAGAAAGACAAGGACGGAGACAGCTTGAGTGCTAAGGTCAGTTGTATTCATACCTGGTAGGCTTCACTGTGTTTTGTTTGAGAAATAATAATAAGCGAGTGTGGCTCAGCGGTTCCAGGTCTGCTTTTCATACAGACGCACCCTGGTGCAAATTCGGCCCTACACCAAAGACTTGAGTTTTCAAGTTAAGTGTGGTTTTGCACTTAACAGTATAGGAAAACATCGTAAAGTAACGGAAAAATGTTTGAGAACCACAATATCCGAGGAAATGTGTCTTCCATGGAAGGACTTGGGCACCCACCACGATGTATCTGCCCAAGATTCCTTAACGAATTAATTCTACGGGGGAGTCACGACCCTCAGTCATGAGGAAATACGACTCATAGAGAGTATGAAAAATCAAACTGACAAACTCTGGGTTCGAGGATTTCGAACCGCTTGTAAGTCCTCAGGTTTGTTTAATGTATAGGATATAATATAATTACTTTACGCTATAAGACACTGATATTACTTTTTTTTATTTGAAATAGACTAAAATATATTGAAGTGCTGCACATTAGACAGCATTATTGCTTAGTTATATTTTAGAAATTCGGACATTATTTTGTAACGAAACTTGATCTTAGATGCTACAATATGAGCTTGAAAGCAATTTCTACACTATCTATGTACAATAGCATTTTAATCATTTTGATGTCAATAACAGAAGCACACCAAAAATATATTCAGTATCTATACATAAAATAAAGCTGAAGAGAGGCAAAATCTAAACAAAGAAGATATTAGAAAAATAAATGCTTGGATACTTTAAATCGATAATAAAACACATTTCAGCAGTTTTATAATTTTTGTCTTCTTATCTGTTTATTTAAACGCTCATCACGCAAAAACGACTGAACGGAGCATCACGATTTTTGGTATGTAGGTAGTATGAGGTCTTACAAGTGTACTTTTAATCCTGAAATAATGCGAGCGAAACCTCGGTCGTCTACTAGTTTACTATAAAAATCCTTCGAGAATACAGTCAAAGCGAGTTCAAAAACATCAAAGGCACATTATACCGCTTGTCCAGTGCAGCCAATTTCTGTACAATCTCTACGGGTCATGTACTTTGGATCAAACTGTAATTGCTTTCTACTTTGAGCTTACTAACTGGCATATATTCTGTGGGTTGTCTGCTACGAAAGTATAGTGACTGTCATGTATTCTGTGATCTGTGTCCGCTACGATGTAACTATTATGTAGTCTATGTCTCAAGGTATAAAGGTACAGATTACAGAACTGTAGACATAAACGATTATTTGTACTGTGTCGCAAATATCTAAAATATAATAAAGCTGAAAATAGATTTTTTCAGATATGTTTTCGAAAGAAACATAGGTGAGCCAAAAATAAATGTTTATTCTTTGTTAAAGACCTATCTCTCTCTCTCTCTCTCTGTGAGTCGTATTTCCTCATGACTGAGGGTAATGACTTCTCCCCAGAATTAATCTGTTAGGGGAGTTCTCTTGGGCAGATACATCGTGATGGACGGTACCAGGTCCTTCCACGGAAGACACATGCCCTCGGATATTGTGGTCCTCAAACATGTCGGTTTCTATCACAATAGTCAAAGGTTTAATTTATTTCCAGAGCACAGAAGAGAAGGAAGGCCGCCCGCAGCTGATGCGAGTCCAGTCGAGTATGAACGAGGGGGAGGAGCCGCAGGAGTTCGAGGCGCAGAAGATGGCTGACGAGGAACGAGCTTCGGGGAACCTGCGGTGGGAGGTATGGGATACTGGCGCCCCGCGACCTTACCCGCGTTAAGCCGGGATAAAAGTAGCCTATCTGTTAATTTGGGATATCTTAATTTACATAAACTTAAGCTAAATGTACAATTCCGGTGTAGATTTTTAATCAGGAATAGGTACATTGCAATGATATTAAAATACTCATCAAGAATTTATAGCTAGATATCTTTAAAAAGTTGTGTTTAAAAGTGGTGGTTACAGTGTACTATTATTTGAAAGGGTATACAGATTTATGTAAGCTTATTTTAGATCGATATAAAATTTTATTGAAATCGGTTTTACTTATTTATAACATACATTTCGTAAATCAGTTTAGATAGATAGATAGATACATAGATAATACTTTATTGTCACACACTTATAAAACAGAATTAACTAAAATACTTTCATAAATTAATCTAGTGCCACAAGTGGCGGCCTTATTGCTACAAGCAACCTCTTCCAGGCAACCATTGGATGGAGAGGAATAAATAAAGGATTATAAAGGACGTGGTGTACAATAGAAATAGATGCGATAGAATAAATAATATACACAAATATAATTATAATGTACATAAACATAAAGACATACATCCTAATACATGTTATACATAATTAGTACAAACATAAACTAATATATAGTGTTAAAATATATATAATATAAAACATATACATGTAGATAATACGTAGAGACAGCAGTTATATTTTAGCATTTACATATGTATATCAGCATAATGACAACAGATACCAATTTTTTACTTGACTCTTGAAGCTATCAATTGACTGAGCTTTTTTGATGTCAAGTGGCAGGGCATTCCAGAGTAGAACAGCCTGCGCGGTGAACGACTTGCCATAGACTGCTTTCTTGCATGTAGGATGCTGTAAAGTAAGCCTGTCTGATGACCGAAGAGCAAGGGAGTGGGAAGAATGGATGTATTTGAACCGGGAAACTAAGTAGCGAGGAGAAGAAGGGTTGAAAAGGATGTTGTAAACAAGAGAGAGAATATGGGTATTCCGGCGAAGGCGAATGGGCAGCCACTTGAGCTTCGAACGAAAATGAGATATATGATCAAATTTGCGAAGTCCGAAAATGAATCTGATACAATAATTTTGTAGCCGCTCAAGTTTGTCCAGCTGATCTTCCCGAAGATCGAGATAGCAGGCGTCCGCATAGTCAAGTAAAGGGAGAAGAAGAGATTGAGCGAGCGCAACTTTGGTGGCAGTGGGCAGAAAGTTCCGGAAAGTTTAGCTGCTCGAGCTTAGAGGCCTAAGTACAATCTCTACCGTTATCGGTACGAAAGTTCCTATAGCTTACGCTATGGCTACAGTGACTTTTGATTTGTCTTTTGTTTGGCTTTTCCTTACTGTACCGCCTGAATAAAAATCACGGAATTTCAACTTCAGATGCTGATTTTTTGGCTCCCAATAATTATCTCTTTCTTGGCGCCTACCAGTGATAAACACACGTACTGATTTTATTATGACTCACTATGTAAATCTATGTATTACCTTTAGGAAGATCCGACACTCCACAATTCAGTTACAAAACATCCTAGTGTGGAGTGTAGCGAATAAAATTATATTAGAGTCTAAGTTTTTGATCAATTAAGTTATCTTTTTCTTGAATAAAACAAACAATTTATTTGTGTTCAGGTGATATCATCCTACTTCCGCGCGGGAGGCAGCGTCTGGTTCCTGCTGTTCACCCTCGGGCTGGTGGTGCTGGCTACCTCCTCCGCAGCAGGGGCCGACTACTGGGTCAGCTACTGGTGAGATACTCAACTTATCTTACTGTTGTTGTACCTACGTTTTGCATAGTCTGTAAATGGCCTTGAAAGAAAGAGAGAAAGCTTTTATTTTAACACACAGGACACAACAATTTCGCGCAAAGCTCAAGTGGCTTCCCATTCAGCTACGACGGAATACTCATATCCTTACTTTAGTTTACAACATTTTGTTCAATCCCACCACCCCGTCCTATTTAAAATGTAAATTTTTCTCCTATGTGCATGACTCCCACTCCCTAAATCTGAGGTCATCAGGTACGCTTATTCTTAAGACTCCTACGGCCAGCACCTCTTTCTATAAAAATTCTTTCGCAGCAAGAGCTGTTCATTTGTGGAACGCCTTGCCTTTGTGTATCAAGCAAGCTCAGACTCTCGAGGCTTTCAAAACTCAGGTTAAAAACTGGTACCTAAACTCAATAGCTCTTTGGGACGCCTTGCGGTGTAGTAATGAAAGTCATTGGTAGGTATAGTCACAACATTCTTTTATTCACTAGGTACACAACACAAAACGTCTCCATTATTATATAAGACTTAAAGACTTATATTAGCTTAGAAAGCTACGATAAACATTTCCGCGAGTGCGTTGGTGCTTGGCGCGGGAGCGGGCGAATCTGTGTGAAGGTCTCGGACCCACTCGTGTGCGTGTGCGCGGCGCGACCGCAATGTCCTGTGTGATATAGAAGCGCGGTGTTATCCCCGCGCCCCCTTCCCGCTCATGTGCGTGGGTCTATATGTTTTGAGGTGGCGCGATGATCGCCACACCACCCCCCCACGGAGAAAGGTAAACCGAGCTTTAACAAATAAAAACTTAAAAAACTTACAACCGAACTTACATTAACCGACCTTAAGGTGTATACATAATTACAAAAAAAAATATTACACATCCACCGGAAGCTTAAAGCGGACGCGACGTCCGGATCGGGTGACGTATTTAGCTGGAGGGTCGGTAGGTAAGGGATTGGGTGATTGTGGTTGTGATCTAGGTGATGGTCCTGGCGAAAAAGTAGTGCTAGGAACTGGCAGTGCTGCGTTTGGCTGTACCGATCTGTCTGCAGTGGATGCAGGAATAGACGTTGGCACCGTTTGACTCGATGTTGGTTCCATTTGAGGAGCTATGTAAGCTGGCTTAGTTCTGTCGATGCTAACTTGAACGCTCCTACCAGGCATTTGAATAGTGAGTGTCTTGTCTGTGCGATTAAGAACTTTATAGGGGTCACCATTTTGGGACGCCTTGCGGTGTAGTAATGAAAGTCATTGGTAGGTATAGTCACAACATTCTTTTATTCACTAGGTACACAACACAAAACGTCTCCATTATTATATAAGACTTAAAGACTTATATTAGCTTAGAAAGCTACGATAAACATTTCCGCGAGTGCGTTGGTGCTTGGCGCGGGAGCGGGCGAATCTGTGTGAAGGTCTCGGACCCACTCGTGTGCGTGTGCGCGGCGCGACCGCAATGTCCTGTGTGATATAGAAGCGCGGTGTTATCCCCGCGCCCCCTTCCCGCTCATGTGCGTGGGTCTATATGTTTTGAGGTGGCGCGATGATCGCCACAGCTCAATAATCTGCTGTTGAATTCGTGTATTTATAGTTGTCTCCTTTTGTCGTTATAGTATATGGGTATAATATGTATATGTGTTATATATTTATAGTTATTTGCACGTATTTGCAATATATATATATATATATATTATTGAATATTTTTATTATTTGTATATATTTTCTCTTTTTGAACACCCCATCCTTTATCTTTCTTTCGACTCCTGTCCATCCTACGGTTGCCTGGAAGAAATCGCTATTAGCGATAAGGCCGCCAGTTGTGGCACTATTTTTTTTTAGTCTTTTGTGTTTCTGTTTGTCTTTTTTTTTGTCAATGTGTGTTACAATAAAGAGTTTATCTATCTATCTATCTAACAATATACTTATACATAAAAAAGTTAAAAAACAGGTAGTATACAAAGTTGATATACGCGTTACATTGATGTATCCCGTGCGTCAAAAAAAAGTCATACCTCAGTATTAAAGGATTGTTTTTGGATTCCAATATCTTTTTGTAAAACAAAATTATGCAAAATAAACAAATTTTAATTTTAATGCTGCAGATTGCTCTACAGCGCTGATTTTCAGGTATAACCCATTGAGACGCGCCAGGTCAAGAGTTAAATAAAAAAAGAGTAAATAGATGAAGAGTAAATAGAATCAATCACATGAAGATGATATGAATAAATTTAAAAGATACATACATTTTTAATCTAACCTAGTACCTAACGGAAACACAAGATGGTAATTAACAGTAACGAAAGTCATTGGTGAGATGTGCGTTGTAGGTAAATAAAGGTAGACAAAGGCAGTAGGTGTCACCATGAAATGTCTTCTCTACTATGGCGGATCAGTCCAGCGCATATGAGTAGATGTTTTGTAGTTTTAACTACCTGGCGTAAAACAAGATTTTTTGTTCAAGGTCCAACCAAATGGCATCATACGAAGCAAGCTTAGGTGGGGCTGAAATGGGTAAGTGCGTCTACTATATTATATGTATATTAATATTATTATTTAATAGACCTTACATTTGTATGCAAGATCCATGTTATACTTTTTAATAAAAAAAACAGTTGTAAATAATGTAATTCGATCTATCTTATCTTTATTGTATCCATATTTAGTTTTGCTCCAAATATGACTATCTTCGTTTCCGAAACCAAAATTATCCAAATTTTCTTCGCTGCTTCTCTGCAACTTTATTTTATTACCTATGTTAAGACAAAATAATAATTTCCATTTTGAGCGTTTCCGTGGGTCGGATAACACGTTAAATTATAAGTCCCGGCTGTTTGTCTAGCACGGCAGTCGCTAAGCCATGTCAGAGGCCCTTAGGGCGACTTGATAAATAATTGTTATAAGTTATATTGTGTCAAATATAAGTTATGTACAATTGTGATTTCTAATTGACGTGTAATCTTTTGTTTACAAATAAATTTATCATCTGTTTAACTGATAAACTCTCGACACCAGAGTTGGCCACTCTCATTCGATAAGAAGAAGATACAAATATTTTTTTCCCACAGAAACGGGTCTGGACACTCAAGTGGGTATATTCACAACGGGCCAGTACCTCCTCATCCACGGCGGGATCGTGTTATTCTGCGTGCTGATCACAAACATAAGAGTCATCCCGTTCGCCTCGCTCTGTGTGTCTGCGTCCAGGAAGCTGCACAACTCCATGTTTTCCACCATGATTAAGGGCATCATGCGGTTCTTCGATACCAGTTCTTCAGGTAATACACTCCAGAAGCTCACACACACGTAAACAAATACAAACACACACACTTCTCTTTTGCGTGCTGATCACAAACATACGAATCATCCCCTTTTGCCTCGCTCTGTGTCTCTTCGTCCAGGTCCACAACTCCATGTTCTCCACCATGATTAAGGATATTATTAGTTTCTTTGATATTAGTTCATCAGGTAATACATACGCATTTCTTTGTTATTAACTTCTACTGATATTACAAAAAAAAAGGTTTATAGATAGAATAGGACATGGAAGTATCTATATAACTACGATACCTTAAAAAAGGTCCGTAAGAGTTTTTTTTTATGGTAAACAAATCCTATTCTGTCAAAGGTTGACCATATTACATAGGTACCCCAAATTTGGGTAGCTACACAAAAATGCATTCAAAAACATTTCCACGTGCCAGTAAATAATAACATCCCACCCTTAAATGTGTCAAGGACCCAACAAACGATGATAACAAATAACAAACGTGAAGCGGCGGAAAACAATGCGAAAACAAAATGGCCGCCTCAGGTACGTCTGGGCAATATTATTACATCCGACTGACGGCCGGTCGCATAAAAACATATTCCCGGGTAATACGACCATTCCGGCGCGTAAAAACATCTGGCCGACTTGCTGAATTAAAAGCAATTGACCTTCTGTGTTTCCAGTTTTTAGGGGTCTGTGCTCAGAAGTTCAAGTAGGTAAAAATCTGATATATCAGATTTTTGTTATAATGTCAGAAGTGCGGTGTAAATGAACTTTCCTAATGATTTTATTCTGCGGGGGAGTCACGACCCTCAGTAATAAGGATATCCCTCTTAAGTCGTATTTCCTCATGGCTGAGGTCACTCCCCCCGCAGAATTAATTATTTAGGGGAGTTCTCTTCGGCACCCAGGTCCTTCCACGGAAGACACATGTACTCGGATATTGTGGTCCTCAAACATGTCGGTTTTGTGATTGTTTTCCTTCACAGTTAAGAGAGTAAAAATTACAGATTAAAACTGGTGTTATTTCTTCAAAATTAGTCAATCGTTGATTAGTTCAGCCGTGTGTAAAAATAATGATATGAAGACAATGATATTATATATAAACTGAGGTAGATGCGTTTATACCCCGTTCTGTGTAGCGAACTCAAATCAGGCTACGTAGCATGATTCGGCTCAGTCGCCTCGAAGCAACGCGCGGCGACGCACGTTGACGGCGCGACTTTTTATTAGTAAAAAATATTCACAATGCCATCGTATGTGTTTAGAAAGTGCAATAATTACACTGGGACGAGTGCCAAAAGCAATAAGGATGTGTCGTTTCATTTGTAATTATTGTTTATCCTTTCAAAATGAAAATACAAATATTTAATATTATTATAAATCAACCAGTGACGCGTTGCCACTTAGCCATCTCCACGAAAGAGACAAATAGCGACTCGAATTCACGATTGACGGCTGACGTAGCTGTAAACATACGTTTATCTCTTTCTCACAACGGGGCTTTATATATCTCTGACCACTGTTACTTTCCTGAATGATGTAAACAACGCTGCGTATATACTACCTAAATAGCTATAGCATAATTTCGCCACGCGCTAGGGCGATTTTTAATGGGTGTAACGTCTCTATTTGTAAAACCTCATTGTATGAAGAAGAAGATGGGGTTAAAACAGTTTTTAAGAAAATATTTTATAACGACGGGACCCTCAAAAACATTTATATTTAAAAAGACTGGCGCTTATTTTTTTGCTCTTGGTTTATTTAAGCGCAAGTTCGCCGGTTTTCCAGTATTTTGACTGGGAAGCTCTTTTATCTTTCATTTATTTCCATAACGATGCATGATTAAATTAGCAAAATGCATCACTTGCAAGTTTATTATACTGTTCCTACATAAACTTACATTAAGTGCAAGTAGTTACTGTTATAACATGGTTAAATAAGATATATGATAACTTTACATTATTTAAAAAACGTACAAAAATTGGTTTCATTTTTTTAATGTTCTATTATATTTTTTTGTACGACATGTTTGAGGACCATAATATCCGAGGACATGGGTCTTCCGTGGAAGGACCTGGGCGCCCACCACGATGTATCTGCCCAAAAGAACTCCTCTAACGAATTAATTCTGCGGGGGAGTCACGACCCTCAGTCATAAAAATACGACTCATGGAGAGAAAAAGAGAGAGAGATATTTTTTTTAAAGGGTAGCTGTCTCTATTTTCTATGTATTTGTTCTAAAAGCATCCCACTATTCCAGGTCGTATCCTTAACCGTTTCACCAAAGACATGGGAGCCCTAGACGAGATCCTGCCCCGCACTCTGCTGGACGTCCTGCAGATCTACGGAACTCTTGCCGCCATCTTGATCTTAAACGCCATCGCTCTTTACTGGACTCTGATACCTTCTGCCGTGCTGCTGTTGATTTTCTTCGCGATGGTGAAGATTTATCTGAAGACGGCGCAGGGTGTCAAACGTTTGGAGGGAACAAGTGAGTTTTTTGCATATCAGTGTAAGGTTTTCTTTTTGAATGAATAGGGTGATGTTATGTTGTTTTGTAATTAAATTGTTATTTAATTAATTGATATATTAATATGCCGAAAGGTGGAATGTGGAGACACTTCAAACCAAACAAACGCTGACTATCCGTAAATACCCATGTTCGCAAATCAACTATTTGATTTGAGTTATTTTCATGTATGAGCATATTTAAGATTCAAAAAATCGAGATAAAAAATTGTTTACGTATTTTTTGCGCACATCGCTGTATTTCCTTCTTCCGTCGTAACATTTTGACATTTTCTTTCGGTTACAGTGCAGCGTAAGTAAAAGTAAGAGAGTAAGTAAAAGTCAAAAAGAAAAATTTGTAACCGAGATATAGAAAAATGCAGATAAAATAAAAATCTACAGTTTTAACAAAACTGAATTATTTTTAAAATGGATATCACTGTAGTTTTAGAATAAATATGAATTGCTTGCACTGAAATAGTCTTTTTAATCTTTTTTAATACCGCATACTTGTAGTAGTTAACGTTTCCTTGTGATTTAATACACCCATCTTTATAAGCATTGATTTGTATGTAAATATTGGTTTATAAAGTAGTATGTCTATTCCAATTACTAACACAGCATATTTTTCTTTTATTTCTACAGCCAAAAGTCCTGTGTTTGGAATAGTGAGCTCCTCTCTGAACGGCATCGCCACTATCAGGTCCTGCGGGGCTCAGGAGCGACTCATTCAAGATTTCGATACTCATCAGGTATGTAAGGATAAATGCATTAAAAAAAGTGTTATCTGTCGTCATCGTTGGGCAATATAAGAGCTGTTGATTAAATATCGTCGATTACTTAGGAACTAACTTTTTTACTCTTAATAAATAAAAATAATTGGAACCTCGCATATGCAGAATAAACATACCACCACTGACCTCCATTACTCAGTAATGGAGGTCAGTGCATACCACATATATTTTTATATCCAATAGGATAAGGTGATCAGGTAAGATGGATTAAGTTATCTGCTGTAGAAAAGTGCATATTCGTCTTATAGATAACATTATAATCGTGTATCAAAATATCTGATATAAATAAATGACTTTGTAATTGTGATCGCCTTATCATAAAAAATGTGTGGTAAATAATATGCAGACATTGCAAACTATGATTTAGCGACTGAAAGTAAATTTGAATATCAATGCTAATTTTTTTACGTGGTTTAGGTTTGACTACAGCCTGCCTGATGTTAAGCATTGCTGCAGCCTAAGGTGTAACACACTTACCTAATTGTTTATGGTATTCCCTCAGGATCTGCATACGTCAGCTTGGAACGGGTTCCTGGCCGGAGGCAGCTTGTTTGGCTTCTACCTGGACTCTCTGTGCCTCCTCTACCTTACCACCGTCATCTTCGTATTCATTTTCATTGATTTTGGTAAGCAATTCATGTCTGTATAATAAATAGTAATACCTTTTTCGCATGGTCACAAGCCCGCAAACTTAGGTCAAGTAACCTCGAAAACGAGAGATAGATTAAACCTATACAAATAAATAATAATAAAAAACGTTTATTTGATCTTTCACAAGGTTAGGTATAGTAAAGCGTACATTGTAAATTATGAATTATTATTGAACTATGGCTTAGATGTTACTATACAATAACAGATGAACTCTGGACGACAAACTAAGTCAGCACCTGTGTGATGCCGTCCAGATGATTTTCTACATAATGATTATTTATTTATTGAACCAGACATCATCTGTTATTTTTTATATTTAAATTAAGGTGCTTCCGTGGGTCGGAGAACACGTTAAATTGTAGGTCCTGGCTGTTTGTCTAGTACGGCAGTCGTCAAGCCATGTCAGAGGCCCTCAGGGCGGCTAGATAAACTTTCGACACCAGAGTTGGCCACTCTCATTCGATAAGAATTAGAATTTTCAATGTGCCACTCTAGTTTTTCAAAACAAACATGTTTTTCTGCATAATTATTATTTATTTACTAAACCAGACATCATCCGTTATTAGCACCCGTGAATTACATGAAGTCCGAATTACATATCGAAGTTTAATATCTACAATATCAACAAGTAAAGTAAAAGATGTTTATTTACCAACTAGTGGGTGCTCGCGGCTTCGTTCTTATTTCATTCCTTCAAAAGTGGCATTTCCAAAAATCCTTTCTTAGCGGATGCCTACGTCATAACATCTACCTTCATTCCAAATTTCAGCCCAATCCGTCCAGCGGTTTGGGCTGTGCGTTGATAGATCACTATATCAGTCAGTCAATCAGTCAGTTACCTATGAGTTTTATATATGAGTTATGAGATATTTCTGTGTTGAGTTGTATAATATATAATATACATATCTAAAGGATTTCTATACAAATCCAGCGTGGAAATGCAGCCAGCGTTCTTGGCTCCATACCACATGTGGATGTTTTAGGTTAAATGTACAAACTCTTTGTTAGTTTAGTCAATGCATTCTGTGGTTTAGTGTGTATATTTATTGTTTATTTTTTTGTTGTTAATAAATCAGAAAGTATGTAAAAACAATATATATACATCGACTTTTTGTTACTACTTAGGCTTAATATTTTTACCGAGAGAGTAATATGAAAAGTTACAAATGAATTCGCAAATTGAACCATTATGAAAATAACCCAGGGGTGTTCAAATCTAGAGTAAATAGGTTTCTTCTAGGCAAGCGTGCTACATCTTAGACTATAGTGGTGCTTAACATCAGGCAGGCTATAGTCAAACGTAATAAATAATTAAACTTGAAAACTCACGATGTAAAACCATTATCGAATAAAAACATCGTTATCTCCAATTGTATCCATTGCGAACAAAATCCGCTTACTCGTGTTCGTTTGTGATTGCATTGTTAGACTGTTAGGGAAATCAGAACCTTTTGTAACGAGCTGCTCAAATAACAAATTAGGAACCTTTCTGGGCTCTGTTTGGCTGGACGTTAGAGGCGTGCGTTCATGTGATAACGAGGAATTTGATTCAGAATATGAGTGTTAGGTGGGTGTAGTATAAATGTATGAAATATGTTTAATATATGTGTGTTTTTATTGTTGAAAAGATATTATCAAGGGCGAGATAGTTAGAATCTGAAAAGTTATTTTTATAATTAAAAGTAATCTTGAAAAAGGCTATACAGCGATTTTAGAAATGAACCAATATTGATTATTATGTTATATTTTTTTACTAGCATGTTTGACTAAAATTTAATTTCTTTTTATTCAATAAAATGAACAATGATAGAAAATAGCAAATCGAACCGAAAGTAGAAAGTCGAAAACGTGTCGAAAACGAAGCATATTTTAATTACATGTCAGTTGAAGGATCTTGTATCTGTCATGTATATATGCCACAGTTACATTGTGTGGCTAGGTATAGTAGGTAGGGCATGGCAGACTAACATCAATATCACAGCTTTACGCTACGTCAGTTTACTTCACCAACGTACCTTCATAACTTACTAGTTTTACATTTCATTTAAGTGATTTTAGCGGTACGTATACAAAATACAAATACAAAATTATTTATTTGCCAAAAAAATTTTCACAAAATGTTTCGAATCCTTTGGCCTCGTGGTAATCGTTACGCTGTACACTTTGTAATACATAAATAAAGGATTTTATTATTATACTTATGTTATTATAATTTATTAACGCTGTCCTTCCTCCCCAGGCGACGCGATAGCAGTAGGCAGCGTGGGCCTCGCAGTGACGCAGAGTAACACTCTGACGGCCATGTTGCAGCACGGAGCGCGCATGTTGGTGGAGTTCCTCGCGCAGCTCACCAGCGTGGAGCGAGTGTTGGAGTATACCAACATTGACACAGAGAACAACCTGTTCGAAGGCCGTGAGTATTGTACTTGAGTCGCAGGAGACAGTCACCTTATCTATATGGCCATTGATTATTTCTTGAATAAGTCTCTCTGTTAATCTCTGTATTTCCTCATGACTGAGGGTCGTGACTCCCTCGAAGAATTAATTCGCGAGGGGAGTTCTCTTGGGCAGATACATCGTGGTGGGTGCCCAGGTCCTTTCACGGAAGACACATGTCTTTGGATATTGTGGTCCTCAAACATGTCGGTTTCCTCACGACGTTTTCCTTCACCGCTAAGCGAGTGCGAATCCACACATAACTTGAAAATACAAGTTATTGGTGTAGGGATTCGAAGCAGGGTGTGTCTGGATGAAAAGCAGACGCTGGTGCCGCTGAATAAATAAAAGAAAGCAGAATATTAAACTTGAGTCCTGCATTGTACACGTTAAGTCAACGCATCTTATTCTCTAGTATTGTTAGTATGAAGTAGTAGGAACACTTTTAGCTTTCTTCTTCTTCTTAGTCGTTGTCTTCATTGCTGAAGGTCGTGTCTAGCTTGAAGTCTTGATCACTTGGTGCACTATGCTTCTCCATGATGTCCTGTCCTCCGCGGTCTTGAGAGCTTTGGTTATTGGCAAGCATGTAAGGGTCTTAACTAGGTCAGACCAGCGGGTAGGTGAGCGGCCGCGTGATCTTCTCAAATCGACTTTGCCAATTACCATCAGTTTTTCTAAACTGTCAGGGTCCCTACGAGCAATGTGTCCGAAATATTTGAGGATTCGCTGAAAACAGATATCAGACAGTCTTGTGGTTATCTTTTAGCTTTAAACGAGCATAAATGCACCAGTTTTCGAAGACAAGATCCGAAGCACATTTTATAAGTGAATACTTCGCCACAATAGCAACGAAGGGAAGCCAAAATTATACGTACAGGACTAGTCATAACTGACATACATAGTTTTGCGCTGATTTGTATTTTTTTTAATTACAGCAAAAAGTGTTGGTAGTGTATTATGTGACAGTAGCGTTCTTTTAACATGATATCCATAGAAAAAAATAACAATTAAATTCAAATCCCGATAAGAACCGATTCACTCTCGTTTTAAAATCGCTGGATTATAGTGTGTGGGAAACAGGGAACAAACCAATCATCATCATCATCATCATCAGTTTGCTACTGCCCACTGCTGAGCATAGGCCTCTTTTCGTGTACGCCACTCGCCCCGGTCCTGATTTTTGCGAAAAGTTTATATTTATGTGAAAGTAGGCTTAGGGGCGACAGTTTGATAGGTTTGATATATTTCCTTTCTTGTGTAATATTGTTACTATAGCTGTTTTCCATGATGTTGGAGTGCAAATATCCAATACATTTTTTAAATTTAATTTGGGAATCCTCTCGAAGGTGCGACGATACTTCACTCCAGAACAGCTGCTGACCTTGTATCAAGCGCAAGTTCGGTCATGTATGGAGTATTGTTCGCACCTTTGGGATGGATCTGCCAAGTACCAGCTTGAGGCGTTAGAGTTAATTGAGAAGCGGGCAAAAAATCTCATCGCGAAAGACTCACTCTGTAGCTCAAAATTACAAAGCCTTGAGCACCGCCGTAAGGTGGCCAGTCTTTCGGTTTTTTACAGGTTGCATTTCGGAAAGTGTGCGGAGGAATTGCATAAATCAAAAATCAAATCAAAAATTCTTTATTGTACACCAATATAGCAAGAGAACACAAGTATAAAGAAAAAAAAAAAACCATAATATTGGGACAGAGGGCGGCCTTATCACTTAGAGTGATCTCTTCCAGGCAACCTAGTTTGGAAAACAACGATAGGAAAACAGTAAAGCTGGCGTACCTAATAAAACTAATACAACTTAATAATAATTTAACAAAAAGAACAACTAAAAACCTAAAAACATGTAAAATGCCTACATTTATATCTATTACAAACAGAGAAAGGAAAACAACACATAATAAACCTACTCAAAAAGAAGGAAAAAAAAAAAAACACAAATTAGTCATGCATATAATAATTATGAACCAAGCTCTGAAAAATAGGAAGGGATTTGGCCTGCCTAATATGAAGTGGCAGATCATTCCATAAGCGAATAGCTTGCATGGTGAAAGAAGAGTGGTAGACAAGGTTGGAATGGTTGAAGTCAGGGATACACAAGCGGAGGACACGGGAAGTTCGCAGGGAGTCGGTATGGGAAGCCGTGACATAAGAAAATCTTTCTTTTAGATAAAGCGGAGTGAAAGCATAATTTAATTCCTGCAGCCCCATTTCACCATCGCACGAGTAGAGGCACGGCAAGGAGGCACCGATATACAGTTGAGGTTCCAAAGACTCGCACCAAGCGTTTTGCTTCGACTTTCATCGTGCGAACAGCCAAACTGTGGAACTCCTTGCCCGAATCTCTATTCCCCTTGAACTATAATTTGTCGGTCTTCAAGTCGAGAGTAAACCGGTTTCTTCTAGGCAAGCGCGCTACATCGTAGACTATAACGTTGCTTAACATCAGGCAAGTTGTAGTCAAGCGTAAGCCTATTTCATGTTAAAAAAAAAAAAAATAATCTGTATAACCCAGTAGAGTCTGATTATTTGGAGAGCGGTGCCGCGGGGCGCGGGGCGCGGGGTGCGGGGTGCGGGGTGCGGGGCGATCTGCAGCCCCGTTATTGCGCTTGAACAATTCATCGCAATGGAAAATTTAATCTTTTTTATGTTCTCGTTGCCACAATTTTTTATTGGCTATTGTTTATTCATTTTTTTAATTCTACGGGACGATGTCGTTGTGCCAATGTCTGGGGTATTGGATAGGTTGCTTAGATAATACTGCAGTAGAGCTATATACATAATATACGAAGATGTTAGGAATATACATAATATTCCGAGAGAGAATTTTAATTTTTAGTGGTAATAAAAAATAAATATTGCACAAGGATAATCCCTTTTTTCACTATCTAAACTATCTATCTCTATAATTTCAGCTTATTTATAAATATGTGTATGCATGTTTGCTTGTTACTTTTTATAAGAGCTGGAGGAAATTTGATTCATGTAATCGAAACAGTTATAGCTGTCGCGCTGAAGCCGAGCAAATGAACTCTGCTTGTGTGCGTACTAAACTCTTTTTTCTTGTATATACCTTTATTAGCGAAGCCTGCATTTATCTGAGATTATCGCAGGTATATTTTTTAACAAAGAATGGGTTTGCACTTGCCCGTAATTCGCCTGATGGTAAGCAAACATTACGAGTACGGTCTAGGATGGAGCGTCCTTACCCAGTAAGATCCGATTAAGATCGCTTTGAAGATCACAAGGTTACATTCTGCGGGGCCCCTTAGACAAGAGGCGTATTTTAGTGAGCTTACTGTCGCTCACTTATAATAATAATAATAATAATAATATATATCTTTATTGCACACCAACACAAGTATATAGTACAAAGTAAAATATGAACAAATAATAACGTACAAATGGGCGGCCTTATCGCCTTAAGCGATTTCTTCCAGGCAACCTTTGGATGGACACGACAAATAGAGATAAACAGAGTCAGAGGTGTACTAATTAGAAATATAACGATATTTTATTCAAATATGTTCCTAATCAAAATAATACCTTTATAATTATAAACAATACCAAAAATATATATTCTTATGGAATAGAAAGACCAATGTATGGGAGTGACGTAATATTTCCCCCCGCGCAGCGCATCGCGATTTCGATCTCCTACATTGCTCTTTCTATTCCATAAGTGAGTGACAGTACGATCACTAAAATACGCCTCTTGTCTAAGGGGGCAGGAAGTCAGGCAGGGAGTGGTATTTATGTATAAAAAACAATACATAAATTCATCAGTGAGGAACTATAATTTATAATTATCCATTCTCCACAGAGGTCCCAGTGCCCGCGACATGGCCGCAGGACGGGCGCATCGTGTTCCAGAGCGTAAACCTGCGCTACGCACCCAACGAGGCGCCCGTGCTCAAGAACTTGAACATCGAGATAGAGAGCGGGTGGAAGGTACGCTATCACGATTTAGGAGATACGGCCTGGAGTCAGACAGACATACAGACAAACAAACAGTGGAGGCTTAGTAATAGAATTAATAAGAATAAGAATAAAATCCATTTATTGGGACACGAAACAACAAGAGATACAGAACAATACAAGAAAAAGATATAGGTACACGTTTCATGTCACAATCCGGCCCCGACTCAGCATGCAATGCAGCGCTGGATGCAAGCATCCAGCGCTGGTCCTCCGTTGGAACCGGCAGGTGACGTCACGAACGTGACGAAAGGTATATAGAGTAATAAGGTCCTGTTTTACCCTTTGGCTACGGAACCCTAAAAATCTGTCTCAATAATAGTAAAGAATTCTACATACCTACAAGTAGCTATTATAAAATAAAATAAAATAAAAAAATAAAATAGCCTTTATTCTACTGCCACAAAATTAATATGTTAGTTAAAAAATTCACACTTTGAGTTTTAATTTTTGTCAGCAGAAGTTGCCTGCTTGGCAAAGGCCTCCCCTATTGTTTTCCACTCATCTCTCTCTCTCGCCTTCCTCATCCAATCAGGACCGCAGACTTCTTGGAACACATCCCTCCACCTCTTCCTTGGTCTCCCCGGGTTTCTGGCTCTATCTAAGGGTATCCATTCTGTGGCTCTCTTTGTCCACCTGCTGTTTTCTTGTCTGCATAAGTGACCTGCCCACTTGAATTTAAGTAGCCGTGTCCTTACAGTCACATCAGATAATTTTCTTTTTATATCTACTTTAATTTCTTTGTTCTTCATGATCTCTTTAAAACTCCAGTACTTCTTCCAAGCTAGGGTGACTCTTCTGTTGATTTATTTTTCAGTGCAATCCTTAAAAGATACTAGAGCTCCCAAGTATACATACTCTTCCACATAGTCGATCGTTGTACCATTCACTGAGATCACAAGTAGCTATTATAATATAATTATTTAATTTTATTTAATCTAACTCCATCCCTCTCCTCTAGGTGGGTATAGTCGGGCGCACGGGCGCCGGCAAGTCGTCCCTCATCTCCGCCATGTTCCGATTCGCCTATATCGAAGGACTCATCACCGTGGATGGAATGGACACGGCTCTTGTGTCCAGACAGGTAAGGATTACGGTTCCTTATTTTTATGGTATGGAAGAGGATTACTCTATAAGCGAGTGTGGCTTAGCGGTTCCAGTGTCTGCTTTTCATCCAGACGTACCCTGGTTCGAATCCGGCCCTACACCAATGACTTGTATTTTCAAGTTAAGTGTGGATATGCACTCGTCTAACGGTAAAGGAAAACATCGTGTGAACCGACGTGTTTGAGGACCACAATATCTGAGGACATGTGTCTGCCGTGGAAGGACGGGCGCCCACCACGATGTATCTACCCAAGAGAACTCCCCTAACGAAATAATTCTGCGAGGGAGTCATGACTCTATGTTTGTGATATTGTTGGAATTGGATGACATGACAATTGTGATGATATTTTTATGCGTTCAAACACAAGTGCCGAATTTTGTATCAAGAAAACATAATAAAAAATAAAAAATATTCCGGGACATTGCACACAGCGCCATCTAGCCCCACACTAAGCAAACGCTTGTGTCGTGGGTACGAGATAACGGATATAATACTTATATACTTTTCTTTTGTAAATACATGCTTACATACTAAGCAATTTCTCTGTTCCCAGGGCCTTCGTTCAAAAATATCCATCATCCCACAAGAACCAGTGTTGTTTTCGGCCACCATCCGTTACAACCTGGATCCCTTCGATATATATAGTGATGACGAACTATGGAGAGCTTTGGAACAGGTAAGAAAATCACATGCATAGTTTTCTTCGGAACATGCTTATATTTTACAACCAGTCTAATTTTGTACACTGCTGTAGAAGATGAAAAAAAAATCCGATTTGTGTATTTTTTACCACAGGGCAGGTTTACGTTTGACTACATTTTGCTTGATGTTAAACATTGTAGTCCTCTAAGATGGAGCACGCTTACCTAGAGAAATTTGTCTCCTCTTAATTTGAAGCCCGTGGATTGTAATATTCAGAAACAGGGCTACTAAGTTTTTGAGATTGTTTTTCCGGCTGTAGAGACTTGCGTAGAGCCTCTACGCCGTAGGAGTGCTACACACCAATTAGTTTCAACGCACCTTAATATTCACCACAGAATTCTGACTTAAATACTGCTTTACAGTAATAATATAAGTTTAACTTTATATAGACTACAAAAATTGACAGTAATGTTATTTTTCAGTCAATAAATGATATTTATTATTTTCATAATAACATTATGGGATAAGACAATAAGAAAACCAAATCAAACCGTCATCAATTTATTATCAGGTGGACATGAAATCCGCGGTTCCCTCCCTAGACTTCAAAGTGACAGAGGGCGGTGCCAACTTCTCAATCGGGCAGCGCCAGTTGATGTGTCTCGCCCGGGCCGTGCTACGCTCCAACAAGATCCTCATTATGGATGAAGCAACCGCCAACGTGGACCCACAGTGTGTTCAACATTTCTTAATTAATATCTATTTTACAATTTTTTACCGACTCCAAAAAATGAGGGTATCCAGTCTTCTGAAAGTTTTTTTTTATCTTTGTATCTATTTTATTTAACGATAAAAGGAACTCAATATTTAAAAGATCTTGCAGCGAAACTATGGGTATTGGTATTGTTGCAAGCGGTTCTCATTTACTCTAAAATAACTTATTTTATTCGATGACGATAGGAATTTTAGATTCAGAAGATTTTAATGCAGGACTTTGGGTAGTGATAGTATTATTATTAATCTTTACGAATACTTATAGAAAAATGTTCTCATTTTGACTGATTACCGTGCTGTTAAATTATTATCTTCATGGGAAATTTCAGCCCCATATCAATTGAAATCTATAATTTTACCGTCAATAACATGGATTTTAATTGATTTTGAAACTCTAATTATATGTTCTACATAGTGGCATTTCCAAAAATCCTTTTTATCTCAGATATCATGTATTTCGTCTGCAGTCTCATAGCAGAGTATCATTATATAGCCTTTTAATAAATTAAATAATTCCGTACAGTAGGTACTTATTTATCACCGGAACGGTACAGTTTAGAATCAAAATTGGTTTAATTTTATTGTGTTTTATCTTTTTACTTATTTATAAGTTATCACTATTTTTTCAACGTATCCTTAACGTATACTTAGTAATCATAGGCATCCAATTACAATCTAGGTGCATCCCAATCAATCATAGTTACTTAATTGTTTTCAAACTAAACCCTCAATCTTTCCGCAGGACGGATAACTTCATCCAGCAAACGATTCGCCGCGAGTTCGCTGAATGCACGGTGCTCACAATAGCGCACCGTCTCAACACTATCATGGACTCTGACAGAGTGCTAGTCATGAGTTTCGGAGAGGTGCAAGAGTTTGATCATCCGTACAATCTACTGTCAGATCCCAACAGCGCCCTGTCGTCAATGGTCCGAGAAACTGGAGATAAAAATAGCGCAAAACTTTTCCAGATAGCGAAGGACGCATATTTCCAGAGCAATCTGAAAGAGAACGCGCGGTGATTACAGTGAAATATATTAGTAAATAGACTTAAAGTAAAGTAAATTTTTATTTGAAGCAACTCTATTGTATAATTTACATAATACTATCTTTTGCTTTAGTTGGATCTGTATTATAAAAGACAGGTTCTTCCAAGTGGTTAAGATGGTTAACAAATACACTTAAATTCATAATTGTAACATATTTTTTGTGAAAAAATATAGACTTTAAAATAAAATATTTCAGGACATATTACACAGCGCCAACTAGCCCCATATTAAGCTTACGCTTGTATCTAGATGACTGCTTAGTTATTAAATTATATTCGTATATTCATTAGTTAGCATATTCGTATTTCTCCTCAGAAATTTTGTATATGCTGCTAGATTTTTTATGTTTCAGAAAAAGCAATTAAATTAGCTATATAGACTATATACATATATTGAAGTTGCTAAGAAAATATAGAGGTTTTCAAAACAAATAGGTACTAAAGAAAAGTGTCTAGATATTGTAAAATAAAGCAATGGATTATAAAACTTGTATTTCTTATGGAAATAGATTAAATATTACCTAGTAGCATATATGTAAGAGAAGGAACAATATCATGAAATAGTATAAGAACATATAATAAGGCATGTGTGATCACCCTCAAATTTATAATGTCATTTATGTTTATATGTTTCTTTTTTAATCTAGTTTACACAGATAATTTGTGCATACCTTAGCAGGTTAAAACGTGGCGCGCCTAACATTAATTTATTATGTATATAACATCTATTGTGATACCCATGTTTTGCACAAATAAATAAATTGATATTGAAATTGAAATAAGCATACATTGTTTTGTATCTACATTTCGCTGCACACTGTGATTTTTACGTCAAATTATAAAATTACATGCTATGTAGTTTTTTTTACCAAAGTTGTCGATAACTCTACTCTAATTATGTACTAACGATTATATAATGTAAATAAACGTATTTTGTACCAGTACTTACTTTCAATCAGTAACACCAACGTATCGTCCTCCGTCGACATCGAAATAACTTCCATAAGAGGACTGCTATTACCAGTAAACTAGCGAGCAAACCTGCGGGGAAAAATATGCTTAGATAAATACAATTTTCTGGTACTCGGCCGTCTAGCCATCACTTTTAAATGTGAAATCCGTCGCTAAGCGCCTAACAGTGTATTCCGGTAGCCTTGTTTGTGTGCCAGTTCCATTCCATTACAGGTATGCTTCACATAGAACTACAGTGACGCTTATTTAGTCTCTTCAGGTGACCTGGTGGCTAAATACGTGACTGTCCAGTGTAAAAAGCAAAAAAAATGGCGGTGCCCAATATCACGTTGGATACGGTATGGTGATAGATCGGTCCCTAGTGAGAGGTTACTTTTCATCCCGAAAAAAATGTTAGGTTCCGACTGTTTGTCATAGTGCGGCAGTCGTTAAGCCATGTCAGAGTCCCTCAAGGCAGTTTTAAAACTCTGACACCAGAGTTGGCCACTCTTATACACACTTACTTATCGCGAAAAAACGAGACCGATATCGCGAGCACCTACTAGTAATGAGTGAGCTATATTGACTACAATTTACATAAAATATAATGTCGGAAATTCGGCTCTAGATCGGACAGTTTCAGTATAGTATATAGTGTATTGTATAAATAGGTTTGTATGAGGCTAGATGGCGCTGTGTGCAATATGCCGGAATATTGGTTTATGTGTTTATAACATACCTACCTGGTCCTTTTAAGTTTTCTGCATAGTATTCCCAGCTTGTGTTAGTGCATCCTCCGCCACAACATCCCATTGTAAATAGATGAACCTTGGGTGTATGCAACAATCATTGTTAATTTACGGAGAAAAATATTCCAAGTTGTAATCCTGCATTTTTGATTTTGTTAGTTTATGGAAATGAATTCACAACATAATTTATGCTACTTTAAGCATTATTTAGAAAAATAAAACAATTTTTTTCACGTCATTTTGTATAAGTAAAAATCCTATTAAAAATAAAATCCAAGAATAAAGAAATCATGATAGAAAATATTGTGACAACCAGAGAACAGTGGCAATGATTGCAACAGAGTGGCAGAACACTATTCTTGGCATAAAACTCTATCGACGACCAATGAGTTTAATCTTCCCCGCTATTTTATTACTGTATGATCTCACCCATAAATAAATAAAATAGCCATTTATTCATCCACTTTCGATAAAAATTTCATTACAATGTCCATAGATAATTACTCTTATATAAATTTTATGTCAAATGAAAATAAAAATGTTAATGTTTTTGTAAATATGCTTATGCTTAATGTCAAATAAAATAAATAATAACGTCAAACATTGTTTTAGGTCCCTGTGTTACAGCTTAATTTAAGTAGACGTCGCCTCTTTGGCGTAGGCCTCCCCCAGTTGCGACCATAGCTTTCTATCCTTCGCCATCCGCCTCCACTCCTGTCCATATTTGTGAGTAAAAACATCGTCCCATCTCCTTTTTGGTCTGCCTTTCTGTCTTCTCTCCTCGCGCGGAAGCCATTCTATGACTTTCTTCGTCCATCTATTAGTGTCCATTCGGCATATATGCCCTGCCCAATTCCACTTCAACAATCTCACTGCTGTGATGGTGATCTCACCCATATAGTTATATAATATACCAAATCTTACCTCTCTCGTAAACTTTTTTTAACGAGTAATTAAGTTATTCATCAAGTCTCAATAACTTTGAACCGAAAGTACCGACCTAGTTAGTTGTCCAGGGTTTATCAACTATTGTACCTATATATTAAGTAACTCTTAAGCCCTGGTTCATATACCTATTATTATACCTATTCTTGTAAAACCGAAAAAACGTTTTGGGTATTTATTTATTTTATTGACTAGCTGTACCGGCGGCGTTGCTCGCATTTGAATTCTCAATTTGCAAATGAATGTTGAAATTAGATGATCATTATAAGAGATCTAGGATTCTTGAAGAACCAAATAAACATTACAAGTACACGTGAACGCTTGCAGTTTTGCTTGCAATATTTCGGTGTGAAAAATAGCGTACTTTTAGGACCTCATACTACCTGCACACCAAAAATCATGATAATCTGTTCAGCCGTGTTTGCGTGATGCGCGTTTAAATAAACAGACAAAAATTCTAAAAACTGCTGAAACATGTTCTATTATCGATTTGAAGCATGAAGCACAAGTAAACATTTTTCCCTAGTTAGAGTATATAATATAGATAGATTATTAATATGTCTAGTACGATAGTCGTTAAGCCAAGTTAGAGGCCCTTAGGGTGGTTTGAAAACTCTCGACACCAGAGTTGGCCACTCTCATTCGATAAGAAGAAGATTATTTATTTAAGCCCTAGATATGTAAACCCTGTGATCGGCGTGAAGCAGACATGAGCATCATCCTGTTTAAATATTTCAGTTTAATTACGCACAGCGCTGCCGCAATGCGGCCACGGGATGCCATAGACGCGAATGACGACGTGGTATAGTGGGAGAAAGCTCTTGCCTATAGTTTATCCTTAAAAAACAATGGTATATATAATATCCTGATAGGTAAGGCTGCGGCGGGCACCGACTCCAAATATTACAGATTTCAATAAGTATACTTATGTAATTGTAAGTTTTAATAATTTGAAGATTGTTTACTCACAATTATGAATTTTTAAATCGCAAAAATTAAAATAATTATTAACATTATAGTTGCACTTGAAGTCAGTTTTTGATATTTTGTAATAAAATTTATTAGATCGGGTCGGCTAACAAGTAACCTCTCATTGCATGAATCCTATCTTTCAGTTTATTTGTCTCTGAGAAAGTACCGCGCTCCGTACGCTCAGACCAGTCTATTATTGCTATGTCGATTCTCGGGCCCATAGCCGTCTCGAATGTTTCGAATTAAATAGCTGCATTTGTAGTGTACGGACTTTATGGAATGCTTGTAAAGTCGGGTTACGGAGCACAAAGAATTTCGAGGCAAATTTCATTTGATTAAAATCATCACTAATAAGTCCACCTATTTATAAAGATTACATTTTTAATTAAATTTTTATCAGTGGGTACTTTCTTATGCTTTGAAAACCTGCATGATTTGAAAATTCAAATTTAGTCGTACGATTGACGGTAAAAGTTATGAGAACCCCTTTTCTTGAAAAAGGTTATAGTATTCTTTGATGAGAAGTACTTAAATATAGCACAAGGTTCATTGAGTAGCTTTAGTCTTACAACTTTTTTTAAAGACCTTAAGAGATTTAGACCTTCTAATCTAGGGGTTGCGGGTTCGATTCCCGCGTGACACAAGTATTTATGCATTTTGAAAATGTATAATTTCTTGTGTTGAGTCTGGTTGTTTGTATGTATAATAAGTATGTATTTACAAAAGAAAAGTATATAAGTATTATATCCGTTATCTAGTACCCACGACACAAGCGTTTGCTTAGTGTGGGGCTAGATGGCGCTGTGTGCAATGTCCCGAAATATTTATTTATTATTTATTTATTTATTATTGATAAAAAAAATCGCCTACGTCTACTACTATCGTGTCCACGATTGTCTTGGTATTTATTAATGGAAAAGAAAATTTGCTGATTGTTCCGTGTACTTTTGTAGCCAGACACAAATAATATCGTGTTTTGAAGCAAAATGCAACGACTGAACAACGGAAATAGGGTGGAGAGAGGATTATTAAATGAAAAGTCTGTTTTCAAAGTAGCGAGTTTATTACAAGAGGTATTTTCTCTAAAACAATTCATTAACTATTTACATTCAGATATATCTTTGTATAAAATAACAAAACCAATAATAAATAGATAGAATAACAAAATTGAATTTTATACTGAAATATTTTCTATTTTTGTAAGGTTAGTTAAAAAAAATAGGATTTCTTTTATATAAGTTCAGTTTTTTCCTGATTTTTAAGACATTATATTTGTTAAATCTATTTAGTGACGAGGCTTCTGAATCCGCGTAACAACAGTAATAGTGCCAAACGCAACTTGGCTTCGTTTTGACTCCAGTACAATGTGTGCTAGATTTTAAAGAAAAGTAGATCGAAAGTAACGAAAAAGTTAGCACTCTAGTTCCTTAATAAATGTATACCAAATAGTCATATACAGAGCGAGTTGTCTTACTGGCAAAATATGCCAATATGGCTTTTGTACTCAAGAGTCAATTGACAAATAGCTGGAGATGATTATAATTACTTGCAATTATCTAATCCAGCATCCAATTTGTAGCAATTTCTAACCGGCGACGGCAAAGAGGACATTTATATAGCCTCCAACATAAATAACATAGAAAACATATCAAAAATATAGATAAATACAAGTTCTTAGGGTCGTGGTATATGTTAGATAACTGCAAACAAAGAGGAGGTCCCAAACTACAGTGTAGAGATTGTAGTTTCTCATGGACCTGAGCAATCATTTGTATTTCCCTTGATAAGTTATCTTTTAAACGTGTTTCGATGCTTTCTATTAAATCGCCGGCGAAAAATAAAATCCGATTTACAGGCCGTTGTATTACTCCAATAAGAGTCCCGAGCAAACATTCGCATTTGTTTTGAAAAATGGATGTCAAAATGTGAGTCATAAATTAACTATTTCTATTATGTACCTATCAAAATACATGTATAAATTTCCAGAAATTCCTAAGCATACGACACTCAAAGCACCAATATAGGTGCAAATAGAAAGAGAAATGTACGCACACCTCGAAAGATATGTAAATAAAGGAATTTTGTTTTTTTTCTGCGGTAACAACCTCTATAAATACTAGGCCCTAGTTTTTATACGTGACAACCACCAAGTTACACGAGGCAACACGCGCACAAGAGACGATGTGGTCTATAGGAGAACATGCTTAAAACGGAACGTTATTACTTGAAAGTTGAAAGCAGAGCAGTTTGAACTGGACCTTTACCTATTACTTTAAATTTCTTAGCCACTCCACGGCATAGAACATCGAAGCCTTCGCCTGCAAAGCGGACATTTATAAATTCTCCAACTCAAATATATGAGAAGAAATATTAAAAACAGTGAAAAACAGACGAATCTGCAATCTTCGCATGCATTTGGTAAACCCGCACATATTGGAGGCCCCAAACTACAATGAGATGTATGTATAGCTTTAGGACCCCAAACTAGCATTTTCAAATGCTTGGAAAATTTATTATCTAAATGGTCATCGAAAAATTCAATCAAATCATTTTTGAACAGTTTAGCCTGGTGCTTGTAACGGTTTACGGCCCCAGAACCTATTTTCAATATTGGAATCATTTAAAAAATCAAATCATTTTATGTACAGAAATGTATCGGATTGAATAAGAAAGTTGTATGAAATCAAGCATAAAATATGAGTTTAGGAATAATAATTTTAAATAGAATTCATTAAATGTATGTGATAAAAATATCTGCGCATGAAATAAGTTATTTTTGTGTAAACGTTTTCAATCCAAGTTAGGTATATGACATCTTAATCTATGAAGTACATTCTGGAACCTTCGTCGGCATACAGAGCATTTCATATGGAACCAGCTCAAACATATAACTAGAAATACAAGAGTTATCAAGAAATAGCGGTATTTAGGATAATTACAGATTGATGTCAGCTCAGTATATATTGAAGGTTTTACACCACAACAGAATGTTTGAGTTTCCTTTTCACCCCATTGGCTATTCATTAGAGTCAAGTTTATATACTCGTATTTAGGTTTATAGCTTTTTTTCTATGAATCAAACTGAAGAGTAATTGAAAATTATCGGTTTGTAATAGTGCGATTTCAATTAAATGTCTAAATTTCACCGCATCTTAGAGCAAAGTCTATGAAGAAAAAAATTGTTTGAAGGTAAAGAAATTTCGTAATAAGTATAAAGCAAGATGGCGTTGTGCAAAATCCCGAAATATCAATTTATCTTGAAGGCAGTAATTTGCAACTAGATGACTTTACAATACTATTTTATAGTCATAAAAATACACATAAAACGGCAGATCCTTGTCATCGTGCAATATCTTTGACTAACAATTACATTGGAAAAAGTTCCAGATCAAATATAAAGCTAGACACGCCAAAATAACTGCAGCATAGATGATTCTGATGTCTTATGAATCTGTACCAGTATTTTTGGCTAAGCAAGAAGGGTTGGATATTATTGTTTGAATGTCCTTCACGCCACAGCAACGCATTTAATCGCTTATGCTATTTGATTAAATTAAAATAGGTCGAATTTATAAGTGATTGCAACCAAATGCTGATTCATTATTCAGTATGGAAGAAAGATAAAAAAATGGTGTCAAATGAAAAAAATCTAAATGAAGGGAAATTAAAAGCAATGAAAATTATTTTACCATGCAATTTACATATTATGTGTATGTTGCGGTTTTGCTTTGGAGATGCAATGCCTTTGAAGTTACATGAAATCTCTTCAAGTCATCTTAAAAGATATGTTTTTACTCCATCTTGGATAGCATTAGCAAAAGAACAAAATTAGTATCACAAGAGATAAATAACTATACTCTTTAGTCTAGAGGGTTGATAATCTTGAAAAACCCTGGATCTTTTCTTCTACTTTATAATAGCAGCTTTAATATTCATACTGTGACTCTCGCATTCCAATCCTCTGCTTGTATTTGTTCCAACTCATAAAGAGTACCAGTAGAATAAGAAAACCCGTGAAGTATAGAATTCGAGGATAATTACACCATGTTCCGTGATCCTCATAAAATCGGCGCAAAGGATGCACTTCATGGGATGTTTGAAGCCTTTTTTCACCACAGCAACGCATTTTGTACAAATGTGTTTTTGTGTTTATCCAAATAACTCGAAGTTTCTAACATTTAGTTGTTAGCAATGCTTCAGTTGTCGACAAAAATACTCGTTTGTTGCTAAGAATAAGATTGATTTGATTATTTTCTCACAATGTTTGCTTCAAATGTACTTCCAAAAACGCAATTGGTATGATTTAATCTCCTTATCTTATAGTTGTTCGATATTGATTTCCACGTCAGTAATTGTTGCAACTTGATATCTTGATCGCAAGAAACATTATCCAAAAAGCGCAACAGAACGTCTGAATCCACTTGAAGAGAAGTTCTAAATACATACCAAAAATTTTGATCCTTTATACACTAAGATTTTTGAATAAATATCTTTCTCAATGTTTGTATGTGTGTTCTCTGAAACTTAGCAACCAGGCGGTCCACCACCGCAGCTTGCTCTGCTACAAAACTGGCATTTCATCAAATTCCAGGCTAAATATATGACAACAAGTACCAGGAAACCAGTAAAGTATAGGAGTCTCGGGTCGTTGTTGAAAGGGATAGGTTCCCAGCAAGTAGGCGGTTCTAGAGTACAACAAGATGTCTGGATTCTCTTCTCACCACAGCATCGCATGGTTGGTTCCACAAGATTTTTTAGACTGGTTCATGGTTCATTATTGTCTGAAGAAACTTTATAAACTCTCTTCTATGGCATCCTGGTACAGAAACTAGAATGGGTGGAATTAGTGGAAGAAGGCAGAACTGTTATGATCGGATTTGTACAGCATTTTCAGAATTCACACCATGATTTCGTTTTTAGTAGATATAAACAAAACTCAAAAATTACATGTTTAGGTACATTTTTGACCGCTATTGGACGACACAAGTCACATTGATACTGATAGATAGCAGTATATGACGTATAAAATGATAATTTTTTAGTTCCTTACCTCAGAATAAAAACTCTTAATTGAAACCACTTTTGCTTTATTTCTAAATATTTACTAGAAACCAAGAATCATAGCTCTCTCTCTCTCTCTCCTAGAAATAAACATATTCCACTTTATATTTTATTCGCCTTTTTTCTCGATATTTCTA
Source organism: Macaria notata (assembly GCA_927399415.1). Lineage (NCBI taxonomy): Eukaryota > Metazoa > Arthropoda > Insecta > Lepidoptera > Geometridae > Macaria > Macaria notata. Next base: position 9,835,974 of record OV656746.1, on the reverse strand, counting down.
TCATTATTAGATACATTTCTTGTATAAATGTATCATCCTACTCACACACAAAAATAAATGCAACAAGTAACATAATTAACAATAATTTATTCCTACAAATACACAGCATATCGAATTAAACACTAATCTATACAAATTTGCAACACAAGACCCTCATATATCCGGCCGACTGTCGTATTTAGTCTTCGCTACACCATAAAGTATTTTGCTCATGGATTCTCCCGTTTCCTTGACCATGAAGGTGAAGATGCTGTTGGGGTTGTTCAGGAGGAGGTGAGGGTGGTCGAACTCGGCAGCCACTCCCTTGTCCATGACCAGGACCCTGTCGGAGTCCATAATGGTGTTGAGACGGTGGGCGATGGTGATCACGGTGCAGTCTGCGAACGTCTCGCGAATGGTCTTTTGGATCAGCGCGTCAGTTCTGCAAAAAAAAAAGGTTGGCTAAGAAACAAATGTTCTATAACGGAAGAGAATTCTTAATCACATCCGGTCAGGCGAATTATGGTCGTATCCAATATATTTCGTTTAAAATAATATTTTTGGCCACATTCAAAAGTATTATAATAATAGTAATATAAGTATTACTAAATGTTCGGTGCCCTAATTGAGTATTAAATAAATTAAAATGATAGTAATTGTAGTGTAGAAAAATTAACATGGAGAAGAGAAAATGCTCATATAATAAACATGAGCAATTAATATGGATTACCGATAGCCCGTACTGAGACTAACAGCTGGAACTTGTCATTCTATTGTCGATAATAGTAAAATTCCACTTTTGGGCTTTGTTAATTATTTCTAAACAACTTTAAGAACCAGCTTGATGACTGGTTACAGAAAACCAAAAAATCTCTTGTTAACTTGTGATCATTGCACCAGTGGACTGTAAAATATTGATTTGTGTGGACTATATGAAACAATTTTGACACAGTGTGTTATGGGCACATCAGCAATTTCCTGCTCGCCCATTAATCAAATAAATACTTTCAGTTGGGCGTATCTACTCATACTCAGAGATACCAATTCTTAAGAGGATCTCTTAGATGTACACTAGCCTAGTTACCCAACCGGATATTTTAATGTAAAATAAAGATGTTTGAAAACTGAAAAATAAACCTGAATTCTCAAGAACACTTACTGTGGATCCACATTAGCAGTAGCCTCATCCATGACGAGGATCTTGTTGGAGCGGAGCACGGCCCTGGCGAGGCACACCAGCTGCCTCTGGCCCATGGAGAAGTTGGAACCACCTTCAGATACCTTGAAGTCCAGGGCTGGCACTGCGTCTTTCAATTCCACCTTGAAGAAAACGAGATCTTTGGTTAATGTATTTACAAACTAGTGGACGCCCGCGGCTTCGCTCGCATTATTGTGAGATAAAAAGTAAATACAGCGCCATCTAGTTCATACGTCGACAAACACGAATCTTTAAAATGGCTGTAGGCAGCGTATATCGATGACTACTCGGTTTAAAATGAACATAACTTTTTTATTTGCGAACCGATTGATGAAATAATCACTAAATGTTAAGTTAAAAATGCACCAAAATGTTAGTGAAAACCGTAGACAAATCGGTTCAGCCGTTTTCGAGTCTATAACGAACAGATTTTTTTAGAAACATGATTTTTGTATTCTATTGCATCAATGAAGACCCCTCAACTATTTTTTTTTTATTTATCTTCAATATATAGACACCGACATGTTACAGCTTTATTATATGTATAGGAGAAAAGTATATAAGTATTATATCCGTTATCTAGTACCCGCGACACAAGCGTTTGCTTAGTGTGGGGCTAGATGGCGCTGTGTGCAATGTCCCGCAATATTTATTATTGTTTATTTATTTAGTGAGTTATGTTCGTCATTCTTATTTTGACGGACGGTGGATTTGAATAATATTCCAATATATTGTGATTTGTTAGTTGTTATTGAAGACGTTAGCGCACAAAGAACTAAGTACTTGAGATAGAATCAATTGCCTCGTCTTTTTTAAGCTTTAATAACGATTATACAAATTATTAGTACTCTTTGGCAATTTAAGTTGCCATTTCACTAGAATTTGCTACAAATTACATCACAAACTTAATTAAAACAGACTCTTATTTTGGATAATAGACATACAACTAAACATTTATGCAAACTGGAATCTAGAATTCGCATTCACGTTTTAATCATCACAACAGTGGCACTAACTTTCAACGGTTTCAATTTAATTTGGCTCCATTGTCACACGTTTGTTGCTAAAAACATAAATTTTAATGTCCTGCAGCAGTCGGTTAATTAATTTAGAGCACAGACGCGAACTGAAACACAATACATTTAATTACTGCGCAAATAATAGATATTCAGTGAATGACGGTAGCGTTAATACAACTCCTATTAGGTAACATCATGTCTTTAAATTATTGTCCTGAACTATTTCAAAACCTACAATTTGTGTTTTCATACGTTGTCAAAACAATATATGAGAGGAAAAATCTACCACTGTTTAAATTAACAGCCGTCTACTTATTGATTTCTTTGTAAGGCGATCTTCGGGAGACTGCCCGAGTTTATTTGGTGTTTACCGACAAATATATCAAAAGTACAAATAATTATACATAATACAAAACAAATAATATGTACAGAACGAAATAAAAGTATATAGTTAAAAGTCGGGAACGCACGAAAGTCTTTTTAAAAACTAATTAATTAAACACTACGTCTGTTTAGACTAAAGATTTTATTTAGACTGCCTTTATTCTAACATGCAATCTTATTTTATACCTAACACCTGAGCCGAGCCTTATCGGCCGGATGCTGAGTTGGCGACATGTAACCTGATCCGCGTGGTACGAGGATCGTTGGGTGGTCTGCGAATGTTATGACCATTGTGTGCGAGTACCAGGAACATAACGATATACAATATACATATAGTTTCGTTTCGTTTTGTATATATTATTCGTTTTGTATTAATGTACAATTATTTGTAATGCTTTTTAAAGCATGTCATTTTTTACATCATAATTTATAAAGAAATATCATAAGAATTTGAATGATATTATTTTAATAAACAAAGTGACATCAAGAACTGGAATGTGAAACTTTTTTTAAAGGGAAATAAATGCTTCTTTTTTACTTGAAGCACATCTGTACTTGAATGGAACTGGCTCCCAAACAAGGCTGCCCAAAAACACCGTTAACTGGTTATACAATAGCGACAGATGTGCATAGCACCTACCTGTTCCAGAGCCTTCCAGAGCTCGTCATCGCTGTAAGTGTTGAACGGATCTAGGTTGTACCGCAGAGTGGCCGAGAACAGCACTGGCTCTTGAGGAATGATCGAGATCTTTGATCTCAGTTCCTAAAAAAAAAGAAAAAAATATATACTTAGAGATAGTTAACCAACATGTAACTATGTACGTAGTATTTTTAGGGCATGAAAGAGATGTTAAGAGGTTTAAAAAAAACTTTATTTTAGCTGAAGTAATACGCCTTTCTTGACTCGTTTTTGATCTTGTCTAAACAAATTCACTCAGTCAAGCAAAGGACACATTTTTTTTTAACTTTAACGGGTTTGCACTTGGCCATAGTTTACCTGATAGCAAGCAAAGGCTATGACCTAATTATATTATTTATATTAGTACTACATAAATGGCAAACCAATTTTTTCTAAACCTTGTAATAGAGTTATGTGTATAGTCGGGGTATACTTTTTCCAAATTCCTTTGTCAATTTAAGAGAAAAAAATAAGATAAAAAGGAATTATTCGGTGTAGTAAATAAAATGCTAATAGGAACGCATATTTTTGTAAACATGTTGACACAATAACATTATTAGATACCGCAATAATCCGGCAGCAGATAATACATTGTTTTGGGGAGATAATGAATATTGGAAATTTAGTTTTTGTTAACAATGCTATAGAATTAATCTAGAAAATATATAACTTTATTTTATATTTTTAACCGACTCCAAAAAAAGGAAGTTATCAAGTCTTCCAAAGTTTTATTGTCTCTTTTTTTGTTTGAAAATAAACATTTAGGGAACTACTACTTACTAGATTGTCAAAGTCGACCGCTGTTTGCTGTATAGAACAGACCTCGAATAAGCGAACGCAAAAAAGAAAAACTCTTACCTTCTTAGCCAAGCCCTTGGTATCCAGGCCGTCGATTTTAATACTGCCGTCGATGTCATAGAGGCGGAACAGAGCTGAGATCAAAGAGGACTTGCCGGCACCTGTCCGGCCCACCACTCCCACCTGGAATACATTATTAAAATAAAAATCAGTGCTAAAATATCTCAGCTAACCTATATGCTAATCTGATATTGTCTTTTGAATAATTTTATTGACGGATTATTCTGTGATTTATTCATCATATGGCATTTATACGAATACTAGTAGACGCCCGCGGCTTGACTCGCATTATTTTGAGATAAAAAGTAGCCTATGACACTTCTCGTGGTAAATTCTAATCGTTTTATACTACGTGCATCCCAAAAAATCACGATGATCCATTCAACCGTTTTCAAACAGACAAACAGAGACACAGATAAACAGACAAAAATTCTAAAAACTACTGAAACGTGTTTTGTTTTCGGTTTAAAGTTAAACTAAACATTCTTTTTTCTAATATCTTCAATGTACAGATTTTTTTACCATCTTCAGCTTTATTATATGTTAATATTCAGCGCAATTACTACTTTCGTATCCAGTGTCTGCTTTTCATTTAGACGCACCCTGGTTCGAATCCGACCCTACACCAATGACTTGTATTTTCAAGTTATGTGTGGATTTGCACTCGCTTAACGGTGAAGGAAACCGACATGTTTGAGGACCACAATATCCGAGGACATGTGTCTTCCGTGGAAGGACCTGGGCGCCCACCACGATGTATCTGCCCAAGAAAACTCCCCTAACGAATTAATTCTGCGGGGGAGTCACGACCCTCAGTCATGAGGAAATACGACTCAAGAAGAAGACTACTCTCGTGTCTTTACTCTGTTAAAAGTTTTTTTTTTTTAATGTTTGCAATAAATATTTCTCTATCTATAAATTACAAACAGTGTCAATAACATGATGTTATTGATTGCCACAATGAATGCCTTCTCTTATTTGAATAGTCTCGTCTCACTCGACTTTCTCAAGTATTTCCTTTGAGTGTTGTTTATAATATTCTTATCAGAGCCTGTTTACCTTTCAGACACTTCTAATCTCAATGCTGAGGCATTTCAGTGCCAGGTCAAAGACTTTTTGAAACTTCTCTTATTCTTCTTATCGAATGAGAGTGGCCAAATCTGGTGTCGAGAGTTAATCAAGCCGCCCTAAGGGCCTCTGACATGCCTTAATGATTACCGTACTATGACAAACAGCTGGGACCTACAATTTAAGATGTCATGCGACCCTACGAATGCCACTTTTTGGTCACCCATCCAAGGAATGACTGCGTCGACAATGCTTAAAATTGGTAAGCATACGATTGCCTTCGCCAGCTGAGCTACGAGCGATGTTTGGGGCCTGTGTTTTGTAAAGAACATTTAGTCCACAGCATAGTGGTAGGGCACTTTTTGATAACCATCTAGCTATCTACCACTATCTATCTAAAAAGTAGCATTGTAGACACTTGGGTCAGATGTCAAGTCAAATTGATACCATAAAGGAAGTTTGAAAACTGTGGCAGTGATTTCGGAAACTCTTTTAATAAAATTATATTTTACAAAACCCTGCTAATCTCGTCACGAGTTAAAGATCGCGTTTAGCGCTAAGATTGCTAATTAGGAGAATAATTGAGATTTGTGAGTTTCCTAGTGTTTTTTATTTGTATATTTTCTGTTTTAATAAACTATTTATGGAGCATCATCATATTTGATCATATGTAAAACTCAAATGTAATTGACTGACTGATATAGTGATCTATCAACTCACAGCCCAAACCACTGGACGGATTGAGCTGAAATTTGGAATGAAGGTAGATGTTATAAGGTAGGCATCCGCTAAGAAAGAATTTTTGGAAATCCCACTTTTAAAGGGGTGAAATAGGAGATGCAAGTTAACTTCTTAATTCAAGCGAAGCCGCGAGCACCCACTACTTTGATCATATTTACCTTCCATCCACTCTTGATCTCAATGTTGAGGTCCTTCAGTACCGGCGGGTCTTCAGATCCGTACTTCATGAACACGCTGTTAAAATTGACGCCACCTTTCTCCGGCCACGATACTGGAGGCTTTGTGGCTGTAAACAGATAAAGAAACCTTTGATTTACCATAAAATTTAGTAAAAGTTACAAAACCTCACTCAATTAGGTACCTACTTATAATTTAACCGGTGAAATTAAGAATAACTGTTTAGTGTGTGTGTGTGTTTTTTTATACATAGATACTTATATTGTAAAAAATATGTAATTAGTTGTAAATAAATGAATACGGAACAAAATGTTTACTAACGTAAGATGCTAATCTATTTGTACATTCCAGCCATATTGATTTTTTTAATTGCCCCCATAGTTAATTAGAAATTATGCGTGGATCACGACTTCATTAGTAGTAGATTTTTTTCTAAAACTTCGATGTCAACAACATCGGTAAGTTTTACGCAAGAATCTCGATTGCAACCTAAGTTATAAATTGTCAAAATGCCAAAATAAGGAAGCAATAATAAATATATAAGTTTAGTATCATATGACGTTCTAGTTATTGATATATCTGGTGTTTTTTGATACGTGAACATCGGTAGTTTATCAGCCGCTATCAGAAAAGGAAGCACTTCCATGCACATAAAGGTAGAAGCGTGCGACACGTGACTTAGGTATTTGTGCAAACAAGTGCAGTAATAAATAACTGCTCTAAGTATTTATCAGCAACGTTAGGTGAGGAGCAATAAAACGCAGTGTCCTCGTTGAAGTGAAAGGAATATCATCATCATCATCCACAGCCGGTTTTTTGCCTCTGCTGGGTGTTCAAGTAATAAATAAAAATATTAAAAAATACAAACCAAACGCAAGAAAAATTAAAAATCATGGCTTACTTACATATTAGTTTTTTTCGAACTCTCTCATTTAGTCATGATTTTCAAATCGACATATCTTTTTTTTAATTTTTCGTGTTTTTCAATATACAAGGTGTAACAGAAGGGTGTGACAATATTAAAGAGTATACATATATATCATGTAAGGAGTCATATACCAAAATATGAAAAATTAAATCGCATATATTTTTTACCATACAAAAATTAGATAATATTTTTCACTTGATTTCGTGGCAGCCCTAGCGAGTGACGAAACCGAAATAAGCACACATTCTTTCATCCCGTTCTAGCATTAGTTTTAACGCAACGTATTCTCTCTCTCTCGCGCTCTCAGAGAGACACCGCCGCGCCGTGTCATTTCTCAATTAAAGAAAAGTCAATGAACGCTCAAAATGATAAGATGTAGGGTTGCAAGTCTTAAAGTTTTAATGAAAGTTCAACTTATGATTACTCGAAATCTATGACACTTAGAATTCTGAAACCTAGTGGGCTGTATTCTATATATACGTAGGTATGTATAGTATAAGTATTGTCACACCCTTCTGTTACACCTTGTATATTTGCAGTTGAGTCCTATTTTGATGGTTTCATAAAATGGATATTATTTCCTTCAATTATACCACTACGACATATTTTTTGATTTATTGTTATATGTTCTGAATATCTCTGTACAAGGTATAAATAAGTCCTTGTTAAGTACATAGATATACCTATACATATCGCTGCCACACCGATCCAATAAAGGTTAATGATTCCTTATCAATGTTGCCGCAATTCATATCAAGCACAGTCTTGTTTTTCACGAGACCTTAAGGATTAACATTTTATTCGATTAAACTAATATTTTCATAGTGACTATTGTTTTTTTTAGGTTGAAATGGATCCATATAAAAAAAATATTTGGGTTTACTTTAAATCCATAACAGAACACGTTTCAGCAGATTTTAGTTTTTTGTCTGTTTATCTGTTTATTTAAGCGCCCGCAATAAGAAAAATGGATCATCATGATTTTTGGTATGTAGGTAGTATAAATAATAATAATAAATAAAAAAATATTCCGGGACATTGCACACAGCGCCTTCTAGCCACCCACACTAAGCAAACGCTTGTATCGTGGGTACTAGACAACGGATATAATACTTATATACTTTTCTTTTGTAAATACATAATAGTATGAGGTCTTAGAAGTGTCATGGGCTACTTTTTATCTCAAAATAATGCGAGCGAAGCCGCGGGCGTCTACTAGTAGGTAATTAATATTTAAGATTAATTAGAAATGGCGTCTACTCAAAGGTGTTTTTTTTTATAATGTTCACCACTGGGTCGCCTGTTGTCTTGCATCCAGCACATGCTGAGTTATGATAACAGCATGAAATCGTATATTTTATATGGTTTTGTTCCCAATTTTGTAATGTTTTGTATCTTTGTGTTATTTAGGTTTTTTTTATTAATTTGTATCTTATTGTTTTTGTAACTTTGCCTAGACCGTTACGTTACACGAAAATATACAATAAGTAGATAATATTCACAGTATTTCTTGGATAATTTGATACATTTACGTCAAATTAGACTATAAATACATTAATGTAAAATAATGGAAACGTTATTTTGATAAAATAGTTCTTCTCATTCAAATTAAGATTCAAGTTTGTCAGCTTCTTCAGAATGTACACAACATTAATTCCTTTCACTGATTATCTGGCTAATTACCATTATCAGTTTATTTCACTTATCTCCGTTTATTTAGATAATGCGCGACAAGCGAGTTATAAATTAGGGCGTTAATAAAATATTATCGTCAATTGAGTCCTTTTCAAAACGATAAAAAAATATATGTAAATATAAACCGGTTTCTTCTAGGCAAGCGCGTTAGATCGTAGATTACAACGTTGCTTAACATTAGGCAAGTTGTAGTCAAGCGTGAGCCTATCTAATGTAAAAAAAATTAAAAAAAAATGTATAAATTTAAAAAAAAAACTTTGTTTACCATGAAAACATTAAATACCTAGGTTCACTTATTATAGATAATTTGGAAGACGTACATTTTAAGATTACTCATTATTTTAGTGTCATATTAGTAGCCATGGGTCGGATGGTACGTTAAATTGTAGGTCCCGGCTGTTTCTCTAGTGCGGCAGTCGTTGAGCCATGATAGAGGCACTGAGGGCGGCTTGATTGACTTTTGACACGAGAGTTGACCACTCCCTTTCGATAAATAGAAGAAGAAGAGGTGTAATTTTTAAAACAGTCTACATGTAAATATAAATATCCCAACATCATAACGCCTTAACACCCGGCCGGGAAAATCAGCTTATGAAAAAAAAACGCTTTCAGAAGTCTTGATAATCTCCGTTTTTTGAAGTCGTTTCGAAAAAAAATATCACTCACGTCCTTCATCAATATTGTCCTCAGTGGGCAGGCTGGTGTATTCTAGTACCCTCTCCACCGCAGTCATCTGGCCGAGGAAGTCGGCGGTGAAGCGAGCTGCCATCTGAAGCAACATCGTCAGTACCATGGACTGGGACACCGCCAGCCCCACGCTGCCTACCGGGATCACTGAGCCTGGGGAGAAGATAATGAGGTTAGGGTACAGTCGCCCATACGTTATTCCTATACAAACTATAAATTAAATATAAATAAATATTTTGAGACATATCAACCAGCGCCATCTAGCCCCACACTAAGCTTACGCTTGTACAGACAGGGCCATATTCAAATAAGCATATTTCTAGGTATTTTACATAAGACAATAATTTAAGTGGTAAAAACATTAGAAAACACACACGCCAAAATATCGCTAAATTAGCACAAGCACCCGTGATTCCATAACATAAAAAGTAAAATGGCCGCCATTTTACCTATTTTACCCGACAATCAACAAATCCCGCTTCGATTATTTTTTTATTAACATAAAAAAAATTCGAAGCGTGATTTGTTGATGAATTTGACCATATATATTACCCCTAAAATTTGCGACATCGTTCCCCAAACACACTGTATATCAAATTATTAAGCTTTTTATATATTGATTTTGAGGTGATATAAAAGCTCGCCTGTTTAGCAAGGCTTTAATAAAAGCTACTTACCAAAATCAACGAGCAGGAACAGCGCCATGATGACTCCAAGGTAGAGGAGACACAGGCTGTCCAGGAACAGACCGAACGCGTTGGAGGATCCGATAAACGTGTAGAACGCACTCGAGTGAAGGTTCTACAAAAATATGAGATTTTTAGTATGTATGTATGTACATATGTTACTGTAATAGCCCGAACTGTAGTAAAACGGTTATCTTCAAAGTGAGAATGAATCGGTTCTTATCGGGTAAGCACGATTTTAGGCCGTAGCTTTTGCTTACTATCAAGCAAACTAAGGCCAAATGCAAACCCGTTCTAGTTTAAAAAAAACGAAGATGTACGAATCCCGGTGGTAAAAATTCGAACTATTTTTTTATTCCGGGCTTGTACCACTATTCGCTTGGTAAATCTTAAGAATTTAAAAAAGGATTTGCTAAGTTCGGGTTTTACACTAACATAATAAATGTTTGTTCATAAAAGACATCTCAATAAACTACTATTCCATCACACTTCCCATTCTCCAATAGTATAAAATAGTAAGTATAAATAGTAAGTTTGAACTACAAAATAATGCAGGTAACACATATGGTAAATTGTTAGTTAGTTAGGATGGCAATATGATATCAGGAAGACATCTTGGGTTAATTTATTTTAATCTTGGATTAACGAGGAGATTATTATATATTACTACTAGTTTTAAATTAAAGACATATAAATGCTTCGAATTAAACTGTAAATTTTACTTACATAAAGGAAAAAAGGCCTGGAGTTCAAAAGTGAGTCGACAAGGATTTATTTGCATTTGAAAATTCATGATAATAAATCGAAAGTATTTAAACCACTATAAAAATACTAAGAAATCCTGTTTGCCTTGTCATTAAGCATTATACACATACCTGTGCGTTATCGAAATTGGTCAATAACCGCTGCTGGGAATTGGAACTTCTGATTGTTGATAATCCAGATATGGTCGAGTTTATCATTCCGAATACAGGACTCTTTGCTGTGAAAGAAAAAAACAATTAAATGTCCAAATACCACTAAAAATCAGAATAAGATGAACTCAAGGACCAGCAGGGTGTTTCTCAAATTCGGAAAGTTTCCGCTCGGAAACGAAACGCCAATCGTAGAACTCCTTGTAACTTCTGTGATTGGTGGATGACTGTTATTGGTTAAAATAAGTCGGTTTTGACGTCTTTGATTGGCGTTTCGTTTCCAAGCGGAAACGTTCAGAGTTTGTGAAACACCCTGCTGAACTAAAATACACTAAATAAGCGAGTTCAGCGGTTCCAGTGCCTGCTTTTCATCCAGACGCACCCTAGTTCGAATCCAATGACTTGTATTTTCAAGTGATGTGTGTATTTGCCTTGCTTAGCGGTAAAGGAAAACATCGTGAAGAAACTGACATGTTTGAGGACCACAATATCCGAGGACATATGGCTTCCGTGGAAGGATCTGGACGCCCACCACGATGTATCTGCACAAGAGAACTCTCTTAACGGATTAATTCTGCGTGGGAGTCACGACCCTCAGTCATGAGGACATATGACTCAAGAGAAAGACCAAGACTGAACACGAACTAGCAGCCTAAACTTATATCCGAGTCATTAAATATTTTAATCGTAAAATAGGCTTAAGATTTCTGTAACCTCCTGATCTACCACGCTTATTAAGAAAACGCTTACATGCACTGTAGTTTCAAAAATTCTCTCAAATAGTTTGCTGTTACAGATTTCTTCATTGATGTGTTTGTCCAATACCAAGAGAAACATACCAGTTTTTTTTTCTATCAAGCCACAACACAACATTACATTATTATTATTAAGAGCCTTTATAGTCCTATTGTAGGGCAAAGGCCTCCCTACCCTCTTTCCATGTATTTCTGTCTAGTGCTATAGTATTTAAGTCTTGTTGGTGTTTATCCAGGTCGTCTCTCCATCGATTTCTGGGTTTGTCACGACGTCTTTTATGCGTAGGTGTTCATTGCGTCATTTTCTTTGCCCAGAGGCCATCGGGCATGCGGCAGACGTGTCCAGCCTAATCCCACTTCAAGTTGGCAGCTTTCAACACAACATAACAGACTTAAAATCCACTTACTCGTTCCCTCCAACCGTTTCACCGCCTGCGCAGCATTGAGGTACCACTTCAGCAAGAATATGAATATGAACATCAGCACAGCAGTCGGGATGAGGGTCAAGGGAAGAGACACAGCATTCAGCACAAGGATACTTGTCATGGATAGGTACATCTGGACTGTCTCCAACATACTTCTGGGCAAGAATTCGTCCATAGCTCCCATGTCTTTTGAGAATCTGTTTAGCACACGACCTGTGGACAATATATTTCGTCTTTTTATATTATTGGTCTAAATATTAGTCTAGGACTTTGAAAATAAAAAGGCGGTTCTTGTTGTTTGTTGTCAACGTGATTAAAAATTACAGTTAAAGCTCGTTGTGTAACATGAAGGATCCATCATTTTCTGATCCGGGACTGGACTTTGTAAAAGTGATAGTCAAAAACAAAAATGAATATGACATTGTAAAGATTTAAAAAAAGAGAAATATATCGAAAATAGAAATAAAAAAAAAAATTACTCACCAGAAGGATTTGTATCAAAGAACTTCATGACAGCAACAATGAGTTTCTTGTATATTGTGTCGTGTAGGTTTGCTGAAGCTCGCATGGACATTTGGACAAATGTCAGAATTCTCATTTGAGCGAATATAATGACTGCGAGTACCACGCTGCCGTAAACTATGAGATATTGGCCAGTTGTTAAAGCGCCCATCTGTGTGTCCAGATTTGTATCTGAAAAAGGATTTATTGATCAAAACTACGATAGCTACTTATATTAATTAATCTTTCTTCTTCTTCTTCTTTTTCTTCTTATCGAATGAGAGTGGCCAATTCTGGTGTCGAGAGTTTATCAAGACGCCTTAAAGACGGCATGGCATAACGTGGCTTTACGTCTGCCGAACTAGACAAACAACCGGGATCTACAATTTAATGTGTCATACGACCCATGGACTAAACATCATAAATCAGGTGTCATTTTTAACGTAAGCGCTAGCCAGTCGTAATAGTTAAATTGAATGTGACTAAAGTATGATGTACCTAAGTAGTCAAATTTCGTAGTATGCCGTAAGCCTAAGTGGAGTACGCAATTGTTTTAATATTTTAAGATCCTTTACATCCGTGCTTGCTTAGACAAATGAATTTGATACTTAAACAATTTTAATGATAAATTTATTTATACGTTTATAAAAAAAATATGCTAAAATCGTACCGAGTTCTTGTCCTTCGGGTAAATCTTGTTCGTGTAAATCGACGGCGTTAGTCCTGTAAAAAATATATATTTTTAAGAAAACCGGGTTTGAATCTTAATTTACAAGAGCTAACTTTTGATTGAATTATTGTACTTGACTTCAGTTATGTATAACTTGAAACCCATGTCAAATTTATACTAATTAACAACCCGAAAGGAAGACCAGCACTGGCGTAAGAGCAACGCAGCCAGCTTTATACTGAGTTGGGATCATATCAAAGAAGATCGAGGGTCCAAACTAGATGAGGTCTGCACATGATCGACGCAGAAGGCACATATAAAGGGAGGCTTATACCCAGCAGTAGGATCCCAAGGGCTGTAGATGATGTATTGTGTCAAATATTTATTACTATGAGGTATATTGTTTTATCCATATAATTCTTCCTAGGTTTTGTCTATAATTGTGTAAATGTTATTGCTTCTTTCTTCAAATAGAATATTATATACAATGTACTTATAAATATAATGTATTTACCAGTAACTAAGCCAGTAATCAGCGGTAGTAGCAGCCCCCTGACAGAGTATCAGCGTCAGCAGTGTCAGGAACACTACGAACCAAGAATCCACAGCCTTCAAATATTGCCAAATGACGTCAAACTTCAAGTTTCCTTTGCTTCGTTCCTCTGCCGCTTGCAGCTGTTTCTTCTCTATTTGGGAACTGTCCTCGTCCTTGTTGGATATCTTGGATATACCTCGTTGAAGTGATGGCCGTTTCTGTAAAAAACATGTTTTGGGGTAGTTTTTACGTCAAACAGTCATGTAAAAAACGAGTTGATGTAAAAACTACACAGATTATGTCTTCTTCTTCTTCTCTTCTTTCTTAGCCTTTATGAGTCCATTTCTGAACATAGGCCTCTCCTATTTTTCTCCATAACTCGCGATCTGCTGCTCTAGCCATCCAGTTGTGACCCGCGTGCTTCCGGATGTCATCAACCCATCGTAACGGTGGGCGGCCTCGTGGTCTCCTGTCTGCCCATGGTCTCCACACTACTAGTCTTCGTGTCCATCGGTGACAGTCCATTCGAGCAATATGGCCAGCCCATCTCCACTTTCTTTCACAGATTATGTAGTTTTCACGAAATAAATATTCTCTTACTATATAATATATTTCCCGTAAGGCATGATTAAATTTAGTTGTAATAACCGGGACGCGCGTGCTGACTCGTCCTCCTGATGATGGAAACCTCAGTTTTCCGAAACTTGTCGAGCTAATTTTTCGACATAATTATTGACGTAAATGCTAGCCGGTTATTACAACTAAATTGTCTTACTAAACCACTAAATCTACATACATGAATAGGTAAGTATAGCTTTTTTTGTAATCCTGTATACAATCAGCTATCAATAATTCTTACACCCGTTTGTGCAATGACTCTTAAATACAAGCCATTTTTACAAGGTTAATTTGACGTTTAATATAATTTAAGTATCGTTACGCAACTGGCTCTTATTGTTTTTTTTTAACAAGGAATGGGTTTGCACTTGACCGTAATTCACCTGATGGTAAGCAAAAATTACTGTCTAGGATGGAGCGTGCTTACCCGGTAAGAACCGATAGTATGTCTAGTGGGAGTCTTACCTACCAGGTAGGTAAAGTTACAGCAACAGCTTGTAAGAAAATACACTCGGGCTCCTACTCCGTCCGTTTCCACATCACTTAGGGTTGTGACTCCCCAGCAGATTTTACTCGGGCAAGTGAAATATAATTTAATCCTATAACTAACCTGTGGGTCCTCTTCCTCGGGAGCTTTGCTCTCCTGTCTTGCAAGCAGCTGCGAGTACTCCTTGCCAGTCTTCATCAGCTCGTCGTAGTTACCCACGTTTTCTATAGAACCCTAAAGCAGAAGACTTTTATAATATTTTGATATTGAAATTGTCCAATTTACATTTTGACGCACCCCGGGTTGATTTCAAACCTATAAGACTTGGTTTTCGTGTCATGTGTGGATTTGAGCTCGGAAAACATCTTTAGGAAACCGACATGTTTGAAAACCACAACATCTGAGGTCTTCTTTGGAAAGCCCTGAGCGCTTACCCGCCAGTTTGCGGCAGTCACGCCAGACGACGTAAATTATACTATACAAAATACAACAATCTTTATTGCAAACCAAAATAAATTAACAATATCAAAGGACTTAAACTATAAATAAATGTACAAGTGGGTGGCCTTATCACCTGTGTTCCTTCCAGGCAACTTTAGTAAGAAAGCGGTGAAATTATGATGATTATATCATAACACTATTATTATAAAAGCGAAAGTTTGTGAATAAGTTTGTTATTTCCTTTCGTTCAAATAGCTGAACATCGTAGTCACCGTAGCTACTCTTCTTTATCAGTTCAAAATGTTCATTCAAGGTTTTTAACGTTACCTGTTACAAAAGTGAAACTAAAAGTTCAGATTTAGATAAAACTATGATCAATTAGTGTATTTGATATCTTTTATATTTTTATACGATATAATCTTATCTAATTTTTATATCTAGAGAACATTACTATTCCGAACAGGATACAACGGCAATGGTGTAGATATTGCATGGTGTTTATAGTATTTTATCGTAATATTAATTGTTGCCAACTATTATTATTATATCATCATCACCTTCGTCTTCTTACTGCACCTATGATAGTGCTTTTAGTTATAAGACATACAGCCCAGACCTACAAATTGAACATTGGTTGCCTGGAAGAGATCGCTCTTAGCGATAAGGCCGTCAGTTAAAACACAAATTTTATTTTCTATGTTTTTTTGTATTGTTTTTTATGTATGTGGTGTTTTAATAAAGAATTTATCAATCAATCAATCATGTCAACCGACCCACAACACACAAATGGTGAAACATAATAGTATTTCGCTGTAACAAGTATGCCGCTAACAAATGACAATCACCTATCAGACGTCGTCTAAAATTTTGGAAGGGAAGAGCTGCTTCTAGTCTCAGTGTTTTACTGCTGGTGAATTAACCGCCATTTCTTTCTTTCTCTTCTTCAGTTAACATGTAAGCTAAAGTTTGTGTGTCTCAATAAGGATATATATTTCTTTCTTTCAGTTACATCACTCTCAGTTATATGTTTTATCTCTTCACTATCACTACATAGTATAAAGCAAAGCTTTCCGAATCTGTCCCTATGTATGTATATGCTTAGATCTTTAAAATTACACAACACACACAGTGATTTGACAAGAACAAAGTTTATATGTACAATAATGCGCAGGGAAGCCGCGGGCAAAAGCTGCCATAAATATGTTTCATCCCCGTTCTTAAAGTTATTTTTTATCTCGTTAATTTCTACATATTTCTAAGATCTTACCTCACTCAGCACCACTATGAGATCAGCAGACTTGAGATAGTGTACTTGATGCGTCACAAGGATTACTGTTCTGTCCTTCAGGTATCCCTTGATGCAGCCTTCGAAGAGCAGCCGACCCACGTTGGCGTCCACGGCTGATAGCGGGTCGTCTAGAAGATATATGTCCGCCTGGAAATGGAATAATGATGTTAATTGTCTCACAGCAATTTTAATGTTATTTTTTGTTTAAAAATAACATGTGCAACAAAAAACTGTGCTTCCAAATTTAAATTTTATATTTTATAATTATACGCCACAAACTAGCAAATAAGAAGAATAAAAGGGTTGGGTATATAATGCAAACATTAGTATAAAAGAAGAGACTTATTAACTGCAGTGGGGATTCTTAAATTAATTCTTCTTGTAGTATACACGGCCCTAGCGGAGTCAATTACTATAGCCCTGTAACACAGGATCCTTTGTGATACCTAGTACAGGGCTTAATACACCTACCAACGTAGTGCATACACATTGTTGTCTTATACCTATACAATCATGTACGTAACACGTAAGTTTAAACAATAAAGGATATATATTGTTTAAGGATTTATTAATAAACTTATTGAAATGTAGTCAACATCATCATCATCATCTGCTTACCTCCCGATACACTGCTCTGGCGAGGTTGATCCTGGCCCGCTGCCCCCCAGACAACGACACTCCCCTCTCTCCGACCAGGGACAGGTCTCCATACGGGAACTGCTTGAAGTCTGGCAGCAAGCAGCACACGCGACACACCTGGGGTACGGAGGAATTACGTTTTTAAAAGGTTTAAGCGAGTGTGGCTCAGCGGTTCCAGTGTCTGCTTTTCATCCAGACGCAACCTGGTTTAAATCCGGCCCTACACCAATGACTTGTATTTTCAAGCTATGTGTGGATTTGCACTCGCTTTACGGTGAAGGAAAACATCTTGAGGAAACCGACATGTGTGAGGACCACAAAATCCGAGGACATGACGTGTCTTCCGTGGAAGGATCTGGGCGCCCACCACGATGTATCTGCCCAAGAGAACTCCCCTAATGCATTAATTCTGCGGGGGAGTCATGACCCTCAGACATGAGTAAATACAACTCACAGAAAGAGAGAGAGAGAGAGAGAGAGAGTAGCAAAAAGTTCTTATTTGTGGCTAGCTTTAGTCGAACATGTCATTATCTCACCATTATATTATTATGCCAAAATCAGTTGCAAACTACAATATACTGTAATGTCAGGACAGCATATTGGTAATTGACTTAATACACAAGGCAATTTTTTTTAATATTATGCCTACCATCGTCTCTTTCTTAATTGTATGTCGTTTGATTGAAAGTAACATTATTGCAAGATAATGGAATTCTCTACCTGGAACTCTGTTTCCAGAAAATTATAACCCAGGGCCAGAGTAAACATTTTTCTCTTATGCAAACGTGCAACATCTTAGACTACAGTGGTGCTTACCATCAGGTAGGCTGTAGTGAAACGTTGGACTGTTCCGCGTTAAATATATATATGTATATATGTACTCCAAGAAAACTCTACTATAGGTACATTAATTTACTAAGCCTCGAATTATTTTTATATTAACTAGAAAACAAAAAAGCTTAATATGGGGCTAGATAGCGCTGTGTGGTATGTCCTAATTTTTTTTAAACGTATGTTAATGCTTCCACGTGATTTCTCAACAGATCATATAACAACTTACCTCCTTATACTTGGCAGAGTCGTAGGGTAGTCCAAAGATCACGTTGTCCCTGACGGTGCCGGGGAACAGCCAGGACTCCTGGCAGGCGTACGACACCTTGCCCTTCACGTTGAGGGTCCCGTGGGTTATCGGCAGCTCTTTGAGAAGGACTTGTAGGAGGGATGACTGGGAAAAAATAACTATCATAAGCCCAAGTTATGCTAATCGACAATCATATACCATAATAGTGTATCATACTTTTTTATTATTTTTATGTGCAAACGTTAGTTTTTCTCGAAATTTTAAGAATTTCGGTCGTATAAGTTAAATCCACGGGCCTTTTTTTTTTTTTTTTTTTTTTTTTTTTTTTTGTTGCCCAGGAAAACCTATTAGAGGTACCACCCAAAAAACCCCGGGGAGGACGGGTGGTTATGTGGGAGTCTCCGCCCCACTCTATAAGGGCGGCATACCCACTAAAAACCTGGGGTGTTCCATCTCCGCATCGTTGGTCCAGGGCCACGAGAGCGCGATGCATACATCCGCAGCCCTGGTGATGCTGGCCCGGTAACGGGCCCCGCCTCGGGGAGCTTCAGCTCAACCCTCAATGGACGACGTGTCAGAACACGGGACACGTCATGCATCCTGTGGGGACTCATTCCAGGGCAACAGGTTCCCCGACCTGCCACCCAGAGCCCCCAGGAGTCAGGCAGTCGCACGCCAAAGCGACCGCCCTTCTCCAATGCGCCCTCTGCGCACGGAGTTCGGTTCCCGTGTCGCCGCTACTCGGCCGGTACACCGAACTCCTCTCGCCTCTCGGCGACCACCTCGGGTGCTCTTAAAGAGCACCCAGCTCCACCTACACCGCTAGGTGCGGCGAGCTCTTCGCCTCGGGCCCTACAACCAGCCCTCTCGAAGGGGAGGTATAGGCGAGGGCCCCCACTCGATCGAACGTTTGGACACAGGCTAGCAAGATCCACCGGAAGGTGGAAGTTACTAACCTGTGGACGGGGTGCACCAGGTTTCCCCAACTAACCCCAAATCCCCATATGGAGAGATGAAATTAGTTGGGCTTACCCAACGTGAAGGTAGTCCGATCATCGCACCCCTAAAAGGTCCACTTGGCTTAGGCCCACGGGCCTAAGCCAAGTGGAGATTACTTTGAGGGTTGTTGTTTTCGGCAGTTCCTAAATCATCCTGCGGAAACTTCCGAACAATTCTGCATGTATTCAAAACAGCTGCTTTCTGCATAGTCATATAAATATAATATTTACGTCTAGGTCTATTTGTTTAAGGTAGTGGAGTAGGTGTTTGGGTATGACTCCGGTGCTGGAGAGCACCAGTGGCACAATGGATACTCAGTTCATGTTCCAGATACGAATAATCTCTTCTTTTAGTTCTGTGTATTTGTGAATCTTATCTGTCATTGACTTCTGTAAATTATGAGTATTAGGGACTGCAATGTATATAAGGTAGGTCTGTTTATTTGATATTATTATTATTTCTGTAAATTATTCACCTTTGATAGTGTCAGAGACCTTTTGTAACTAACTATATTTGTTTACAATTTTGTTTATTTATACATACCTACCTAGTGTATCAGACTTTGTCGCAAGGCCTCTGATATGGACTCACAACTGCCGTACTATTCATATCTAAAAGAAACAGTGTAGGTACATCTTTTTGTTGACTGTATAAAAATTGAATTCGGTTCAGAGCGGAATAGCAAAATAATTCTTAGTAAACTGACACCAAATGGTATCTGTTTTTCTGTTCAGACCGGAATGACTCGCAAGTTCGTAAATGACAGTGACCAACTTAAGTGTCGAGTTTTCAAACCACCTGAAGGGCCTCTAAATTGGGTTATCCAAGGAAGCGTTATGACGGGCCACCGGGACCTATTTTATTTCTTTGTGTTTTACACAATTAAATAAATATAAGTACTTATTCGAGAGCTCGTAATTTATAGTAGACACGACAAATTTATTTAATAATTTTTTTAACAAAAGCACCAGATGTTGCCAAATGACATGCCTACCCACTTAATTAGAAAGCTAAAAATCAGCAAAACATTTTACGTATCCTTAAAATGCATAATAATGGAAAAAATACAAAGTTGAACAGTTTTTGTTACCGTAAGCGGAAGCGCGAGCAACAAGACTTTCTCTTACATTCTTGAGCATGCAAATTTAAATTGCCTTTAAAAATTTCACACGAAAAAGGTTATATTCTCGTAGAAACGTGTCTAAAGAGCAACTTGCGGGTATCAGAAGGTGCCGTACCACCGTGAAAAGCATTTCTTTGTTGATATGTTTGGCCATTCCGACATAAAAACGTTTCTGAAATTTCTTTTAACTTTGTGTCTTGCTGTGATCGACACAGAAATCTATTTCGTATAAGAGTGGCCAACTCTAGTGTCTAATTTTAAACCGCCTGTAAGGCCTCTGCCATTGGTTAGCGACTAGCCGACTACCGTATAACGACTAGCTACCTGAGACCTACAATTTCATTCTTTTTTTACTAGTGGGTGCTCGCGGCTTCGCTCGCATTAAAATGTAAAACATGCATCCCCTATTACACCCCTTTAAAATTGGCATTTCCAAAAATCCTTTCTTAGCGGATGCCTACGTCATAACATCTACCTGCATGCCAAATTTCAGCCCGATCCGCCTAGTGGTTTGGGCTGTGCGTTGATAGATCACTATATCAGTCAGTCACCTATTAGTTTTATATATTTAGATATCTAATCGTCTCCAGCTTCTAAACTAGAAAATGATCTGTCATACGATAACCAGTCACTTCTCTATTAAGGTTAATAAATCTATAATAAGACTCCTTACCTTGCCAGACCCGACTGGCCCAATGACAGCGCACAGCTTTCCCCTGCGCAGGCGCAAGTTGATGTTCTTGAGCGACTGGCTGGCGAGATCCTTGGAGCCGTTCCAGGAGGCGTTGACCTTCATCAGCTCGATGGGGTGTTCCTGGTCCACGGACAGCGGCCGGGAGGAGAGCTCTGTATCAATAAATGCATCAGATAAATAATGAAACAGAAGTACCGTAAATAATAATAATAATCCAAATAATCCGGGACATTGCACACAGCGCCATCTAACCCCACACCAAGCAAACGCTTGTGTCGTGGGTACTAGATAATACTTATATACTATTCTTTTGTAAATACATACTTGTTATACATACAAACGACCAGACTCAACACAAGTAAATATAAATTTTAAAGTACATAAATACTTGAGTAATGCGGGAATCGAACCCACAACCTCTAGGTAAACTAACAGGCCAGTCGCCGTGTTTGTAAAATGATAGTATGATAAAACGCAGGCATTATTTATTATAGCTGTATGTTTAAACTTACTCCATAGACTGCTTCACTACCTATAGACAGGATGTCCATTAAAAATTCTGCTCCTTATTTAAAAAAAAAATACTGCATCAATTTCAAAAACTTGTGGACACTTCCCTATAAAAATGTATAGGTATCATTTTTAGTTTCAGATAAGTCTATCAAAAAACAAAATTACATTCACACACACACATTTATTTCAAATAATCATCATGATCATCATCATAAATTTAAGGGCCGGGCCCTTGTCTGTGGAGTATGCGCCATCCTTCCCGGTCAAATAATATTTTAAATTAATTTATTTTTTTACACAAACCTGCAGAGAGCCCTCCCTCCCCAGTGGGAGAGAACTTCTTGGGCACGATGTAGCTGGGCTCCCTCGCCGCTGGTTTCTGGTTGAACAGGGTCGGGCTGCCGGTGCCGCCGCCCTTCATCACCGGAGAGGACGTGTCCTCCTCACGCTCGTCTGGGTAAGGAGACAGTGTATAAATAATATAAACCTTTTATTGATAATTTGATGAATTATAAGTCGATGAATCCGAATATATATCCGAAGACATGCGTCTTCCGTGGAAGGACCTGGGCACCCACCATGATGTATCTGCCCAAGAAAACTCCCCTAACGAATTAATTCTGCGGGGAAGTCACGACCCTTAGTCATGAGGAAATACGACACAAGAGAGAGAAGTCAATGAAGGAAGGAACAGATAGAGGAGGATCTGCAACAACTGCATGCTACCGAGTGGCAGGAGATGGCACAGAACTGAGAGTGGCGTCTCTTTGTGCCTTAGGCCAGGATCTACCTTGGGTCGCAGCGCCACATTAGTAAGTAGTAAGTATAAGTCAATGAAAGGAAAACAATATATGCAATAAAATTTCTATAAAATAATCATTGTCCAAAATAATCATATTAAAAAATTAACAGGAAATTGCATTCATTATAAAAATTTCGCAACTAACATTCGTCTAATACTATTGGAATAGCATTCTTTTTCATTTTGAAAAAAATCGTCTACACTATAAAAAGGCTTTTGAACGAGCCAGGTTTTAAGTCTATTTTTAAACACATTATCGCTGACGTTCGCAAGTCATCATCATCATCATCCACAACTTCTCTATCCCACTGCTGGGCATAAGCTTCTCTTTGAACGTACCACCTGCGTCGATCTTGCAAAGACCTCATCCATAAAGAACCCACGACACGACTCACTAATAAGTCGTAACAATTAATTACTGAGTGATAAAATGAATTTTGTTTATTATTGGTTTTGTAACACTTAAATATCGATAAGCCAAACGATCATAATTATTTAATTACTTTAGTATTGCTTTTTTCTTCTGTGGTGACTATACTATACAAATTTGATATACATAGACGAAAGTCTATGGATATCAAATTTGAGGTTAGAGTATACCGAAATGATACTATTGTAAAAAAAGTTACTGTAAATGTGACTCAATGAGGCGACGTATCTTCATAATTCTGATTCATTATTACTTGAACACCATACCATCAGGCAAGTTGTAGTCAAGCGTAAGCCTATATGTAAAAAAAAACCTATACAACTTAGTTATACTTATGTAAATCTTACCCATAACCAAGAAGCTCTGGATACGTTCAAGTGAGATCAACATCTCGGAAATATTAGCTACAGCAAACGGCAATATTAGAGTCAGGTTCATCTGAATTACGCTGAAGTACTGCTGAATGGGGTAGATCTGAGGAAAAAAACATTACATTAGAAAAGTATTTATATTTTTTATCTATGGACTCAGCTCATAATAGATAGACATTTCCATACACGTTTAGTTACTTGACTTTCCGCACTTTTCTATTATGTATTGGAGCTTTTATATCAGAAGTCGGTTAGGACTCACCAGAACAGCATGAAACTGATGAACACGCTCCGGATGTAGATGGCTTTCTTCAGAGGTCCACATAGCGCGTGCACCAGTTATAATGGTTTCTTTCTTGGAAGTCGGTTAAAGGACTCACCAGAACAGCATATAGCGCTGGCACCACCAGCTCTGATGGTTTCTTTCTTGGAAGTCGGTTAAAGGACTCACCAGAACAGCATATAGCGCTGGCACCACTAGCTATAATAGCTTCTGTCTAGGAAGTCAGTTAAGAGACTCACCAGAGTGGCAGTGACATTGGTCCCGGACAGAATGAGCGTCAAGCAGGTAAGGAATAGGATGCTTCTCTCCGTGAACAGCATAAAGCCGATGAACACGCTCCGGATGAAGATTGCCTTCTTGAGAGCGCTGATCTCGAAGGTGCGAGCCGCTCGCACCACCAGCTGGAACGGCTTCTCCCAGGCGTACATTTTTATGACCTGCAAATTGTTGCCGTTTAGTTATTGTTCTTTAAACATTCGATAGTCATGTTTCCGTGGAAGGACCTGGGCGCCCACCACGATGTATCTGCCCAAGAGAACTCCCCTAACGAATTAATTCTGCGGGGGAGTCACGACCTTCAGTCTTGAAAAAACATTACTCAAGAGAGAAGGTCATGTTGTATCAGAATATTAGGGGGATTATCACAATGCGTCTAAGCAAAAATTAAGTTTTTACATTCATAAACGTTCAGTTTTCCAGCATAAAGTAATATTGTTTCCGTTGTATATACCAGCTACGTGACCAGCTTTGTTTTCTGATGGAAACGTAATGCTGCTACTATAAAAATGCTTGGAAAAATGCTGTGCTATTCCTGATGATCCCCAAAGTGATAGTCAAAATTCGTTTTAAGAAGGCAGGAAGACATTTACCTGGATTCCGTTGATAATTTCGCTCATCAGTTTAATTCGCTTGTCAGTCCTTTGGGCGGTCTCTCGTCTTACGACCGAAGTCAATTTCGTCAGACCAACTGAAAGTATAATCGTGTCAGTTTTAAGATTTTCATAACTATAAGAACCTAATTACAAGTCAGTATATATAGTATTAGTACAAGTCATGTTCTTAGTCCAAATAGTCATAATACGTTACTATTTATAAAAGAGTATTGTTTGCTTGTACCTCTTCTATATATATAAAACTCAAAGGTGACTGACTCACTGATTGACTGACTGACTGATATATGAACACACAGCCCAAACCACTAGACGGATTAGGCTGAAATTTGGAATGAAGGTAGATGTTATAAAGTAGGCATCCGCTAAGAAAGGATTTTTGGAAATGCCACTTCACCCCTTTAATGAAATAGGGGATGCAAGTTTCACTTCTTAATGCGAGCGAAGACGCGAGCACCCACTAGTTGAAAATAAAAACAAAAAGCAACAAACCTTGTAGAGGCGCAATGAGAATGACTACACCAAAGAGTCCCACATAAGGCGGCCACCCTCCTGCGTCGTACAAGAAGTATAACACCACAGCTACTTGTATCGGCACCACCCATATGTAATGCAGGAACATAAAGGCGTAGTCGAAACGGGCCACATCGTTCGAAAGCAGGTTCACAAGCTTGCCGCCGGCCACCTCGCCGAGGGCCACTTGGCTCATCCGGAGAAGCTGAAAATAAACAAATAAATATACCGGGACATTTCACACAGCGCCATCTAGCCCCATACTAAGCAAACGCTTGTGTCGTGGGTACTAGATAACGGATACAATACTAAAGTACTTTTCTTTTGTAAATACATAGGTACGTATTATACAAAGATTCAACAAAAGTAATAGTAACAAATTTTAATTTCATAATTACTTGTGTTATTCGGGAATCGATCCCCTAATCTCCAGCTTAGAAGGCAGAACCACTACCAACTAAGCTAACAGGCCAGTCAAAAACGTACAACCATTTGGCAGTGCTGATAGGCACAGTCAAAACTGGCAGCCTTTGGAAGATCTATTTTAAATAAACTTCTAATAAAATGGTTTTGATGGAATCTTTCTCAAAACGAATAACATTACAAAAATTGAAAAAATGTGTGAGCGCTGTACAAAATTGAAGGTACTTATTCAAAAATATTTTTTACATTAAAGCGTACATTAAATAACTTGACCGTTATTTAAAACTTAATAAATTGAGAGTGGCAACCGTGTTTTCCGCTTCCTTTTTCCCTCTCTTTCGATCTTTGTGCACTTTTATCGTTCTGTCTCGCTCACACACCCCCACCAACAGGCGACCGAACCATGGAGGTGGAAATGGTTCGACCTCTTTTCATTGGCGTCGAGTTTTCCGCTGCGACAAGTCGCTAGCCTTGGAGCAAAAGTGGAATATTAATTTTTATTGAAATTCTAAAGTTCAATTTGTAAGTGTGCCTTCTCCAATGGAAAGCAGTAAGTTTAATTCCACTTGACTTTATTTTATTGGTAAAGTGATTTTAACGGTGTTACCGTTCGACTTTACCATTTGACTTGTTTCCTTTTATTATAAATAATTTTATTACCCTCAATTTTCTGATCTATTTCTTTTGCTTGACTTTAATATTGTGTACTTGGAAACTGAATATCTACCCTCAGTATATTTTAATCAATAATTTTTAACGTATTTCAGTAATTATAATACTTGTTATGTGTATGTACCCCGTACATATGACGTAAATAGCTAATAGTGTTTTACAAGTAACTATAAATGTTAACACGGCGTTCCAACGATATTCACGAGTGATCAAACTAGAATTTCAATTCGATGAATCACGAATATGCGCCGTCGCTGAGGATAAAAAAAAGGGGGGGCGAGTATGCATCATTTTAAGGATTTTTCTAATGCAGATAAATGATGTTCTAATACAATAGAGTAACCGACATGTCTTTTTTTACATCTAAATTTAATAGTGGTAATTTACTTTGCTTACAATTCAATAATTTTATTAAGTGCATAGCATGTATCGGAGGATCCTGATCGAGTAATGTTATTTGTGGCAGAAAAAGTGACTATTAGTTAAAAATTATGGCTTTTCAAGTCCATAATTTAAGAATCTGTGATAGATACGAGTTAAATTTGTAACATTACAAAATACATATATTATGTGCTAATATAGCTAAGAACCGTGAATACGGATAAAAATGGAACCAATGGTTTTGTCTCTCTTATTTTTTGTTCGATTCTTATGTTCGATTTAATTAATAGTTGACGTTATTATATCAATTGATGTAGACGTGGTGTTTTACTGCAATTTCGTTAAACTGTGACAATTACTCTATTCATCTCACTTGAAATTGATAGAAAGGTAGGCGTTCCCCTCGCAGGGGCAAGCTAATCATGTCGTAACTTCGCAGGATCGTCTGCCATACATATTATCCTCCAATATAATGTAAAAATACTCGCCACTTCTCGCAAATACACGCTAGTTAAGTATGTCATACCCTCGCAGGGACATGCGTACATAAAGACATGCTGTGGTCTGTACCCAGCCCTCGCAGGGCTGTGGTCATAACGGCCCCTATACAAAGCTTTCCCAGCCAGGGATCTTGTATAACATATTGTGCTATGATGCACTGTAAATCTATTCGTAAGCCCTCAGGGGCTCATTATGTAGGACCCTCGCAGGGTACTCTAAAGACATGCTGTGGTCTGTACCCAGCCCTCGCAGGGCTGTGGTCATAACGGCCCCTATACAAAGCTTTCCCAGCCAGGGATCTTGTATAACATAATGTGCTGTGATGCACTGTAAATCTATTCGTAAGCCCTCAGGGGCTCATTATGTAGGACCCTCGCAGGGTACTCTAAAGGCATGCTGTGGTCTGTACCCAGCCCTCGCAGGGCTGTGGTCATAACGGCCCCTATACAAAGCTTTCCCAGCCAGGGATCTTGTATAACATATTGTGCTGTGATGCACTGTAAATCTATTCGTAAGCCCTAAGGGGCTCATTATGTAGGACCCTCGCAGGGTACTCTAAAGGCATGCTGTGGTCTGTACCCAGCCCTCGCAGGGCTGTGGTCATAACGGCCCCTATACAAAGCTTTCCCAGCCAGGGATCTTGTATAACATATTGTGCTGTGATGCACTGTAAATCTATTCGTAAGCCCTCAGGGGCTCTGTTCCTAAGCCCTCAGGGGCTCTATTCGTAAGCTCTCAGGGGCTCTATTCGTAAGCCCTCAGGGGCTCTATTCGTAAGCCCTCAGGGGCTCATTATGTAGGACCCTCGCAGGGTACTCTAAAGACATGCTGTGGTCTGTACCCAGCCCTCGCAGGGCTGTGGTCATAACGGCCCTATACAAAGCTTTCCCACGCAGGGATCTTGTGTAACACATTGTGCTGTGATGCACTGTAAATCTATTCGTAAGCCCTCACAAAGGGAGGCTCATTATGTAGAACCCTCGCAGGGTACGTAGCCTCTAACAAAGACAAGCTAATCATACCGGACCCTCGTAGGGTATTTTGAAGACATGCTGTGGTCTGGACCTAGCCCTCGCAGGGCTGTGGTCATAACGACCCCTATGCAGAGCCATCCCTCGCAGGGATCTGGTAACAACTCAAAGTTATTCGCATTTCTAATCATATCTATTATCTATATTCAGCGCAGAGCTAAACTTCCAGCAACGTTAATTACCTATTATTGCAATACATGGCAAACTGCTGGTTAAGTATAAAGATATATTATGACATTATCTTTGCAGGCCAGCTTAAATAAGTATCTTGTCAGCAGATAGCATGAAGTGGAAGCATACGCTTAACCTAGTGCTAAAATATGACATTGTTTCAAAACCCCAAAGGCCTATGCCGACCAAACGATTTAAATCTATAGAATCTAAAGCAATATCGCATTACTTTCACTTAGAGATACACTGAATATTTTGTCGTCACAAAACTGATAAATACTGATACATGAAACATACTGATAAATGTATACGTGTAGGTACTGTCTTTACCTACCTGGCAGTTACAAAGATCTAACAGACGGTTTCTAAGGTTAATTTAGCTAATAACTATATCTCGCAAAGCTGCCTTCCGTTTTGCTCTCAACCTGATTTTCAAAGATGTGACATCACTAATGAAATAGAACTTAATACTTATATCCGTAAAATTAAATGGCAAGAAGGTAAGTAAATTCATATTTGTGACCTGGATATACGCCTTATACGAGTAATACATAGTATTACATACGTAATAGACACCATGAACGTCAGGTGTGGCAAGCGAGGAAAATCTAATTCGTATTCAAGTTTCTTCCTCCTGCGTTGTCTTGTATTTCTGGGAATAACCCGTAGAATATGAATATTCAAAATTAATGTTCTCTGCCTTATGGTGATATACTTGTTCAAAGAGTTTCTTAACTACCTGTTAAGCTTAGTCTTAGTCTAGACTCAGTAAATGAAACTCCTGATAAACACTCTTGTTCTCAATACTGTTTACAAGAAATATCTTTCTGCATTTTCACATTTGTCACTGAGGTTCTTCTTTTCGTAATCCTTCCCTGTCGCATTATTTGTCCTCAGAGGTGTCGATTTGACTTGGATCCTCGACTCAAACGTTTTATCAGTCTGGACACGAGTCACGGTGTCTTCACCGCGAACAATAGAAATGGACGATAAACCGTATCCATAGGCACGATCATCGTCAAAGTTTATGTATCTGAACAGTGCTTGTAAATTGCTGTCTTAATGCAAATAAGCATACAGGCTTTTGATTCATTTGTATTCAATTGATTAAACTTGACAGTGTAATTCATTCCATGGAAACACAACAGTGCCATACAGATCACCTATAACTAGCTAGGTCATCATAATCATTATCCTGATAGCACCTATATCCAAAAAGGACTAAAGAGAGAGATCTAATGCTCAGTCTAAATAGTGATCATCTTTATGTCACCGGACTAGATCGATCTGATACTGATACCATTTGGGTAACATTTGATTTGATTTGAACATTCTTGCGGACGCGAATGTACATATATAAACCCTGGTGTGGGTATATCCGTCACCCTTTTGTAGTTACGAAAATGTTTCAACCGACAACATCTCAACTTAGAGCCTTTTGGCCGCGTGCCCTCTTAAACGTTCTAAATACTAATTACTATCTACCTGTCAGAATACAGAATATAACGCTAGCTTGGCAAAATGTTAAGTTGATTAGACAAAATCACAACTGGAAAAAAACCTGGCGTAAAATGGCACGAGGTATTTAATATGAGCTGATGATAATAACATTTTTCCATTTGTACCAAAATTGGCAGGCTTATTACTTTAATAACAGATTTATTCAAATTACATGCTACATTTTGTTATAAATCCGTGGTACCTATATGGACTAATGTATTCATGTAACATCGTAGGCACGATATTACCGTGTCGTAGGCCCATGCAAATTGAGCTTATGTACCAGTATGTCATCATACCCAATACATCCAACTATCGCATTATAATATAAACTCTCTACGACACAGTTTTTTACTAATGTAAGAGGCAGTGCAATTTGTAAAATGTAACATATTGTTTATTTACAATAAATTTATCTTATCTTAGTTTAAAAACATCCATGACTTGGTATTGGTTTTTAAAATATTTTCGACATTACATTCATCACAAAATCATTGCATTTATTACTTTGCTCGAGTCGCAAGAGTTAGCCTTGATAGCTGAGTACTCTTAACATTTAATCCAAGAATAACTGTTGTGTCCATACTAGTAGTCGTAGTAAAAACTGACACAACTAAGTAGCTATAGACAAGCAGGACGAGAATTGTCTTAAAATCCTACTACTTAGCTTCATCACTGTTTTTGTGTAAAGCATAACTTTTCTTCATGTAAGCCATAGTATTATGACTCATATTAGTATTATGACCAAATCTATTTATTGATTTCACAAATCAATAATAGCAGCTTTCTGGAGAGATGTTATATCAGGTTCAAATTCATACCGTCGGAAGTAGTAGTATTCAAGTAGGTCTGACAAATTACTTCTGATTAAAGCCTGGTCAGGATTGATTGGTCTCCATCCCAAAGTAAAATTCAAATTAATACTTTTGTGATTATATTATTTAACTGATAAATTATTATTATTTTATAATAATAGCCTCAGTTCTCTTACAGTCAACCCGATATAAGCTGTTATTTCTAGTCTGTCTAGTACTGCTAGTACTTTTGATTACTTAGTTACTTCAACAAAAGTAGTTATATTAGCTCTGAATAAAATGTGATTACATCACTTTCTGTCTCTCGCACATTGGTTGGTTTTATGTATGTATCTAAGGTACACCTACCTTACCCTTTACCTATGTACATATACCTTCCCAGTACTTAAGTATCTATTACTTCTGTACATGTTCACATTGGCGTCTTTTACCCACCAGGCGATAACAGACACGTCTCAATTTATTAAGTTTTAAATAACGGTCAAGTTATTTAATAACGATGTTTTACCTGAAATAAAACATATATTAAATACTTACCTTATTTAAAACTTACATTTTATTTCTGCCTGGTGTAAATTTCGACTCAATGAAAAGAGGTCGAACCATTTCCACCTCCATGGTTCGGTCGCCTGTTGGTGGGGGTGTGTGAGCGAGACAGAACGATAAAAGTGCACAAAGATCGAAAGAGAGGGAAAAAGGAAGCGGAAAACACGGTTGCCACTCTCAATTTATTAAGTTTTAAATAAGGTAAGTATTTAATATATGTTTTATTTCAGGTAAAACATCGTTATTAAATGTTAAATACTTTTGCTCTTTAGCTTGGAAATGTATATAAAAATTTTACTTGAATTTGAATATTATTTTAACAACGATTCATGCAACAGCTCAAATAAGATACTTTTTTTAAATCCGTTAATATCAAACAAAATTTTACGAAACACAAAAAAATAATGTATTTTTCGATTAGTTCATCTAGGGCATTTAGAGACACAAATTTATCAATAATATATGAGTGTATTGTATTTACAGGTGTTCAAAAGTCATTTTTTATCGAATAAATTATATTATTACAACGGAATAATAGATAAGATTATTTAAATAGAGTAGGTATAAGTAAATCATTTCGAAGGTCAATTAAGTATCTTTATGCGCTATATCTTATAAAGAGAGAACAATCCAATCAGTATTCACTATACATATTAATATAATGTGTGGTTTATTGCGCTAAAAATATCTTTATAATAAAGCAGAAAAATGAATGTCCATACAATACATATAATAAAGCTGAAGAGGGTCGAAAGTCTGAACATTGCGGATATAAAACAAATATGTTTCAAAAATTTCTATAAATCCTATGTTTCTCTGTGTTTCTGATTGTCTGTTTTTGTGATTTTACTTGAACGCTCATCACGCAAAACCGGCTGAACGGATCATGATTTTTGATATATAGGTACTCGTAGATTGCACGAGGTCTGAGAAGTGTCATAGGCTACTTTTTATCCTGAAATAATGCGAGTGAAGCCAGAAGAAGCGTCCAGTAGCAAATACATAAATGTAAGTAATACTAACTGAATGGTACCCACGGCTTGGTAAGCGAAGTGTAGGAAGACCTGTGCAACGGTGGCTGGATGATATTAGAAAGTTAGAAGGAAACATCTGGGCAAGAATAGCGCAATACAGGTAGTATTGGCGTAAGAAGGAGGAGGCCCTGCAGTGGGTCTCATTAGGCCGATGATGATGATGATGAATTGTTAAAAACGTAACATAACCTCAAAAGTATTCTCACCTTCCTATACAAGAGCGAGGAGCTGGCCACCTTCACACGCATACCAAACCTGGACACAAACAGTGCGTTGTGGTGCTGACACATCATATTCATGAAGTTAATGCCGAGCATGGCCAGGGCGTAGTACCCGGCGTCCATCCGAGACATCGAGGATTCCACCGACCAGTAAGAGAGGAGCTGGGCGAACAGCATGGGCTGGTATGTTCTGGAAATTAGAAGGAATGTAATACATATTCATTTATTTATTTGTAGCTAGCTGACCCGGCGAACTTTGTTCCGCCTTAGAGGCAATAAATAAGAAGATTTTGGATTTTAATCAATTTGATAAAATAACGGGATAATAAAGTATCCTATATCCATCTCCTGGTTCTAAGCTACCTCCCCACCAATTTTCAGCTAAATCCGTTCAGCCGTTCTTGAGTTATAAATGGTGTAACTAACACCACTTTCTTTTATATATTATATAGTTATAGATAGATGTATATGATATCAACAATTTTTTTTTCATTTTTCTTTCTTTTGTTTGAAGATAGATACATATGTACGTCATGTGTTTGTCTTTTTTCTATTTTTATATGTAAATTTTGTTCGTTCCTAATTTCTTGTTCCGAAATAAATCGTTTTCATTTTCGTTAACACTTTTACCAAAAAATTTAGAATTGGAAGTAGTAAGCTAACTTAGCGAGTGTGGCTCGGTGGTATAAGCGCCTGCTTAACATTCTAAAGCACGCTGGTTCGAAGCCAGCTCTTCACCAATGATTTATTTTCAAGTATTGTGTGGTTTTACACTCGTTAACCAGTGTAGGAAAACATAGTGAGGAAACCGACATGTTTCAAATCCGAGGACACGTGTCCCATGGACGGACTAGACATTTTTTACAGTAGGTACCTCCTAATATTTCTGATGTTTACTTATCTACAGTTTTGAATAACTTATTATTAGCAGGTTGTTCCTACGGTGAAAACTTGATATTATATAAATATTTTAACATGTTTTTAACCGACTTTAAAGAAAGGAAATTATTAAGTCTTTCTGAAAGTTTTTTGTGGGTATGTTACGCGATTACTCCGTACTTTATGAACTGATTTCAATTTTTTTTTTCGATAAGGATTATTTACAACAAATATTATGGATTTCAATAATAATAAAAATAAGCAGAAGAATATTTATAGGTTTGTAAGTTTCAATAATTGATAGATTCTTTACTCACAACTCTAAATTTTGTAGTCGCAAAAATGAAAATAAATTATTTACTAACTTTTTAGTGACACTAGAAGCCGGTTTTTTTAAATAAAATTTACTTATAAAAACATATTATTATATTATTACCTTTTAAACATTTTTGTAGATTCTTGTGTATTAACATAAGAGGCAAATTATTGGTATTGTTGTAGTATAATAATCTTATCTTCTCTAAATACTTACTTTACTAATCTTACTCAAAATGTAGTTCAGATTTAGTTAATTCGGTCAAATACGAGGAATGATATTTACATCGTAGTTTAATAAACTAGTTTAGACAACAATGTAGAGTACAAACCTATTTGTTCCTTGTCACGATAAAAGATCGAATATAAATAAAAATCGATTATGTAATATTCTCACTGGGCCAATCGATATTACTGGGTCCAAATGTTGAGAATATCATTTTTTACTAATAAAATTAAATGAACAAGTAATTCAAATTCAGACATTAGTTTTTCGTATAAAAAAGTTTTAAAAACAAATCATCATCATCATAAGCCCAAGGGCAGTCTCCTGTTGTAGCAATACAACTTGTTATTCTATCCTAATTAACATCTCAGTGTGACATGAACATTGAGTTTAGGCTAAATGTACATAAATTGAAATAGAAGTTGCTATTTTCTTCAAAACTGAAACATATTAGTGTTTGCACCCTAACACTACTTCTGTTGTTTTTGTAAATTTTTCTTCTTCTTATCGAATGAGAGTGGCCAACTCTGGTGTCGATAGTTAATCAAGCCGCCCTAAGGGCCTCTGACGTGGCTTAACAACTGTGACGAACAGCCAAACCTTACAATTTTCGTCCATTTAATGTTTCATATCTATACTAATATTATAAAGCTAAGAGTTTGTTTGTTTGTTTGAACGCGCTAATCTCAGAAACTACTGGTGCAAATTGAAAAAAAAAATTGTGTTGAATAGACCATTTATCGAGGAAGACTTTAGGCTATATAACATCACGCTGCAACTAATAGGAGCGAAGAAATAATGGAAAATGTGGAAATAACGGGGAAAATTATTCATTTTTGAGGCCTTCCGTGGCGTGCTCTGCGAAAACGGTTCTAGATATCAAAAAAATATGTCTGAAAGAATTATTCCTCTTTAAATGATTTAACAAAATGTCCTGAACAATATATGTCTATCTTTAAAGGTTAACTCACTAGAACCGTTTTTATGGTAATAACTATTCCACGCGGACGAAGTCGCTGGCACAGCTAGTTATGATATATGTATTAGTAAATACAATAATATATCTATAGTCCAGTTGCTAGAATACAAAGAGTTTTGAACCATTTTTAAGTCTGTTTCTATATCTTGTACACTAAAGTATACATACTTTGATAACCCTCTTTATTGTACCAGTTTCACGACCACAATAATCAGATTTATAAATGGAAAAAAATGTAACTAAGAAAATAAGCTTAACTCACCTCAGTGCAGCTTGCGTGCCGACGTACAAAGCTCCGGGCATGAAAGACAGCCAGTAAGCTCTAAACAGAGCTTTCCAAAGCTTAGGCTCTCTATTCTCGTTGATTGCATTTTCGTATTCCTCGAACCAATACCTAAGGAGGAAATGTGCATATCAGTAACTATTCAAAATATTGTAAAAAACAGTTGCAACGTATTTTTACGTTTTTTTTTTCTGGAACACATAAAACAGTTTATTTTTAAGACGCTGCTGCTATTTAAATTCATGTGTGAAAAAGTAGTTCATTAATTCGTGATTGTGGGTTTATTTAATCTATTTCCAAACAAAAATTAAACAAAATCAGTTTCTCATATTTTGTTTTAAGCATGAAACAGATAGGACATACACACACTCATAATTATGTCGAAACTTTTGTCTTATGTAAGTTTCATAGAGTAATATTTCAGATAGATTCCCTAAGCTTATTTATAAATATTTAAGCTTATCTCACGAGGTTTTTAATTTATGTATTACATTTATTAACTAAGGACTATATCGAGTAGAGTTCAGCTGTTATTGAATTTTAGAAAATATTACTTTTTGTCTAAAAAAAATACTCTATTAAATAACTTGACCGTTATTTAAAACTTAATAAATTGAGAGTGGCAACCGTGTTTTCCGCTTCCTTTTTCCCTCTCTTTCAATCTTTGTGCACTTTTATCGTTCTGTCTCGCTCGCACACCCCCACCAACAGGCGACCGAACCATGAAGGCGAAGATGGTCCGACCTCTTTTCATTGGCGTCGAGTTTTCCGCTGCGACAAGTCGCTAGTCTTGGAGCAAAAGTGGAATATTAATTTTTTATTGAAATTCTAAATTTCAATTTGTAAGTGTGCCTTTTCCAATGGAAAGCAGTAAGTTTAATTCCACTTGACTTTATTTTATTGGTAAAGTGATTTTTAACGGTGTTACCGTTCGACTTTACCATTTGACTTGTTTCCTTTTATTATAAATAATTTTATTACCCTCAATTTTCTTGCA
This sequence comes from Macaria notata, assembly GCA_927399415.1. Classification (NCBI taxonomy): domain Eukaryota; kingdom Metazoa; phylum Arthropoda; class Insecta; order Lepidoptera; family Geometridae; genus Macaria; species Macaria notata. The sequence continues at coordinate 9,799,929 of OV656746.1, read as the reverse complement.
TGATTTGCTTGACTTTAAATATTGTGTACTTGAAAACTGAATTATACAATTTTTCTTTAATATCTACCCTCAGAATATATTTAATCAATAATTTTTAACGTAATGTTCAAAATTATTTGTGGATTGCATTTCAGTAATTTTAATACTTGTATGTGTATTGTATATGTACCCCGTACATAGGACGTAGCTAATACTGTGTTTTACAAGTAAAATGATATTCACGAGTGATCAAACTAGAATTTCAATTCGATGAATCACGAATATGCGCCGTCGCTGAGGTAAAAAAAAGGGGGGGCGAGTATGCATCATTGTTAAAAACGATCTGCTAGATAACTTCACAAGATATGAACCTCGCAGGTTCACGCAGTATTTTTCTAATGCAGATAAATGATGTTCTAATACAATAGAGTAACCGACATGTCTTTTTTTTACATCTAAATTTAATAGTGTTAATTTACTTTGCTTACAATTCAATAATTTTATTGAGTCCATAATTTAAGAATCTGTGATAGATACGAGTTAAATTTGTAACATTACAAAATACATATATTATGTGATAATATAGCTAAGAACCGTGAATACGGATAAAAATGGAACTTATTTTTTGTTCGATTCTTATGTTCGATTTAATTAATTCTTCGGTAGTATAGTGGTAAGTATCCCCGCCTGTCACGCGGGAGACCGGGGTTCGATTCCCCGCCGGAATTGACGTAGGAGTCTGCGCGTCGCAGACCCGGGAGTAGCGAAACTCGCGCCGTGCGCGGTGGTTGTGTCCGTGACACCCAATACTTCAGAGTCCGTGACTCTGGAAAACACCAGGAATTTATATAGCGGGACATACGTACATAAAGACATGCTGTGGTCTGTACCCAGCCCTCGCAGGGCTGTGGTCATAACGGCCCCTATACAAAGCTTTCCCAGCCAGGGATCTTGTATAACATATTGTGCTGTGATGCACTGTAAATCTATTCGTAAGCCCTCAGGGGCTCATTATGTAGAACCCTCGCAGGGTACTCTAAAGACATGCTGTGGTCTGTACCCAGCCCTCGCAGGGCTGTGGTCATAACGGCCCCTATACAAAGCTTTCCCAGCCAGGGATCTTGTATAACATATTGTGCTGTGATGCACTGTAAATCTATTCGTAAGCCCTCAGGGGCTCATTATGTAGGACCCTCGCAGGGTACTCTAAAGGCATGCTGTGGTCTGTACCCAGCCCTCGCAGGGCTGTGGTCATAACGGCCCCTATACAAAGCTTTCCCAGCCAGGGATCTTGTATAACATATTGTGCTGTGATGCACTGTAAATCTATTCGTAAGCCCTCAGGGGCTCATTATGTAGGACCCTCGCAGGGTACTCTAAAGACATGCTGTGGTCTGTACTCAGCCCTCGCAGGGCTGTGGTCATAACGGCCCCTATACAAAGCTTTCCCAGCCAGGGATCTTGTATAACATATTGTGCTGTGATGCACTGTAAATCTATTCGTAAGCCCTCAGGGGCTCATTATGTAGGACCCTCGCAGGGTACTCTAAAGGCATGGTGTGGTCTGTACCCAGCCCTCGCAGGGCTGTGGTTATAACGGCCCCTATACAAAGCTTTCCCAGCCAGGGATCTTGTATAACATATTGTGCGGTGATGCACTGTAAAGCTATTCGTAAGCCCTCAGGGGCTCTGTTCGTAAGCCCTCAGGGGCTCTGTTCGTAAGCCCTCAGGGGCTCTAATCGTAAGCCCTCAGGGGCTCTATTCGTAAGCCTTCAGGGGCTCTATTCGTAAGCCCTCAGGGGCCCTATTCGTAAGCCCTCAGGGGCTCATTATGTAGGACCCTCGCAGGGTACGTAGCCTCTAACAAAGACAAGCTAATCATACCGGACCCTCGTAGGGTATTTTGAAGACATGCTGTGGTCTGGACCAAGCCCTCGCAGGGCTGTGGTCATAACGACCCCTATGCAGAGCCATCCCTCGCAGGGATCTGGTAACAACTCAAAGTTATTCGCATTTCTAATCATATCTATTATCTATATTCAGCGCAGAGCTAAACTTCCAGCAACGTTAATTACCTATTATTTCAATACATGACAAACTGCTGGTTAAGTATAAAGATATATTATGACAATATCTTTGCAGGCCAGCTTAAATATCTTGTCAGCAGATAGCATGAAGTGAAAGCATACGCTTAACCTAGTGCTAAAATATGACATTGTTTCAAAACCCCAAGGCCTATGCCGACCAAACGATTTAAATCTATAGAATCTAAAGCAATATCGCAGAATAGTTTTGTCGTCACAAAACTGATAAAAACTGATACATGAAACATACTGATAAATGTATACGTGTAGGTACTGTCTTTACCTACCTGACAGTTACAAAGATCTAACAGACGGTTTCTAAGGCTAATTTAGCTAATAACTAAATCTCGCAAAGCTGCCTTCCGTTTTGCTCGCAACCTGATTTTCAAAGATGTGACATCACTAATGAAATAGAACTTAATACTTATATCCGTAAAATTAAATGGCAAGTAGGTAAGTAAATTAATATTTGTGATCTGGATATACGCCTTATACGAGTAAAGTAATACATAGTATTACATACGTAATAGACACCATGAACGTCAGGTGTGGCAAGCGAGGAAAATCTAATTTCGTATTCAAGTTTCTTCCTCCTGCGTTGTCTTGTATTTCTGGGAATAACCCGTAGAATATGAATATTCAAAATTAATGTTCTCTGCCTTATGGTGATATACTTGTTCAAAGAGTTTCTTAACTACCTGTTAAGCTTAGTCTTAGTCTAGACTCAGTAAATGAAACTCCTGATAAACACTCTTGTTCTCAATACTGTTTACAAGAAATATCTTTCTGCATTTTCACATTTGTCACTGAGGTTCTTCTTTTCGTAATCCTTCCCTGTCGCATTATTTGTCCTCAGTGGTGTCGATTTTGACTTTGGTCCTCGACTCAAACGTATTATCAGTCTGGACACGAGTCACGGTGTCTTCACCACGAACAATAGAAATGGACGATAAACCGTATCCATAGGCACGATCATCGTCAAAGTTTATGTATCTGAACAGTGCTTGTAAATTGCTGTCTTAATGCAAATAAGCATACAGGCTTTTGATTCATTTGTATTCAATTGATTAAACTTGACAGTGTAATTCATCCCATGGAAACACAACAGTGCCATACAGAACACCTATAACTAGCTAGGTCATCATAATCATTATCCTGATAGCACCTATAAGGACTAATGAGATCTAATGCTCAGTCTAAATAGTGATCATCTTTATGTCACCGGACTAGATCGATTTGATATTGATACCATTTGGGTAACATTGATTTGATTTGAACATTCTTGCGGACGCGAATGTACATATATCAACCCTGGTGTGGGTATATCCGTCACCCTTTTGTAGTTACGAAAATGTTTCAACCGACAACATCTCAACTTAGAGCCTAAATACTAATTACTATCTACCTGTCAGAATACAGAATATAACGCTAGCTTGGCAAAATGTTAAGTTGATTAGACAAAATCACAACTGGAAAAACCCTGGCGTAAAATGGCACGAGGTATTTAATATGAGCTGATGATTATAACATTTTTCCATTTGTACCAAAATTGGCAGGCTTATTACTTTAATAACAGATTTATTCAAATTACATGCTACATTTGGTTATAAATCCGTGGTACCTATATGGACTAATGTATTCATGTAACATCGTAGGCACGATATTACCGTGTCGTAGGCCCATAGAAATTGAGCTTATGTACCAGTATGTCATCATACCCAATACATCCAACTATCGCATTATAATATAAGCTCTCTACGACACAGTTTTTTACTAATGGCAGTGCAATTTGTAAAATGTAACATATTGTCTATTTACAATAAATTTATCTTATCTTAGTTTAAAAATCTCCATGACTTGGTATTGGTTTTTAAAATATTTTCGACATTAAATTCATCACAAAATCATTGCATTTATTACTTTGCTCGAGTCGCAAGAGTTAGCCTTGATAGCTGAGTACTCTTAACATTTAATCCAAGAATAACTGTTGTGTCCATACTAGTCGTAGTAAAAACTGACACAACTAAGTAGCTATAGACAATCAGGACGAGAATTGTCTTAAAATCCTACTACTTAGCTTCATCACTGTTTTTGTGTAAAGCATAACTTTTCTTCATGTAAGCCATAGTATTATGACTCATATTAGTATTATGACCAAATCTATTTATTGATTTCACAAATCAATAAGAGCAGCTTTCTGGAGAGATGTTATATCAGGTTCAAATTCATACCGTCGGAAGTAGTAGTATTCAAGTAGGTCTGACAAATTACTTCTGATTAAAGCCTGGTCAGGGTTGATTGGTCTCCATCCCAAAGTAAAGATTTAAAATAATACTTCTGTGATTATATTATTTAACTGATAAATTATTATTATTTTATAATAATAGCCTCAGTTCTCTTACAGTCAACCCGATATAAGCTGTTATTTCTAGTCTGTCTAGTACTGCTAGTACTTTTGATTACTTAGTTACTTCAACAAAAGTAGTTATATTAGCTCTGAATAAAATGTGATTACATCACTTTCTGTCTCTCGCACATTGGTTGGTTTTATGTATGTATCTAAGGTACACCTACCTTACCCTTTACCTATGTACATATACCTTCCCAGTACTTAAGTATCTATTACTTCTGTACATGTTCACATTGGCGTCTTTTACCCACCAGGCGATAACAGACACGTCTCAATTTATTAAGTTTTAAATAACGGTCAAGTTATTTAATAACGATGTTTTACCTGAAATAAAACATATATTAAATACTTACCTTATTTAAAACTTACATTTTATTTCTGCCTGGTGTAAATTTCGACTCAATGAAAAGAGGTCGGACCATCTTCGCCTTCATGGTTCGGTCGCCTGTTGGTGGGGGTGTGCGAGCGAGACAGAACGATAAAAGTGCACAAAGATTGAAAGAGAGGGAAAAAGGAAGCGGAAAACACGGTTGCCACTCTCAATTTATTAAGTTTTAAATAAGGTAAGTATTTAATATATGTTTTATTTCAGGTAAAACATCGTTATTAATTATCAGCGCACATCAGTCACGATTTAGTAGTAAACAGATAAGGAATGCATATAGTTATACAAATATGAGTATATTTATGTTGTATTTGTTCCTCATGCACACGTTATTGGAACAACTGATCATCGTGTTTTGCTATGGAGGTAGTATAAGGTGTCAAATGTGGCAATATGTATATGCTACTTTTCTTTCATAACTACATAACACGAGCGTGAAGAAGAGATAAAAAAGCAGGCGACCCATCTGATGGTAAGCAGTCATTGCCACCTACACTTGCAACTCCAGAGGTGTTGTAGCGCTATGTAAGCTCAGAGAGGTGTTTGAGAATACCCTTTTTAAATCCCATATGATGAAATGTTTTCCTAGTGTTGAATTGAAATCGTGTACTTGGCAATCACAACTACCTTAGGCTTTGTATATGACTGTTGTACTCACAGAACAACGATCAGGCCACATCGCCCCCGCGCGCGCCCCCCGCGACAAGCATGGACTTCAAAGCTCTGTGGTTGTACTACTAATAAAAGCCAGACTCACTGAACAATTTTAACACTAAGATTGGTGTCATAAGTCTAAAACACAAGTCATTTACGCACTTTTCACGTTTATCCATCAGTTCGGGGAGTCTAGGGGAGATTAGGGGTCAATTCCGCTCTTTTTCTACCCCTACTCTTAAGCAATGACGCTATTCGAGAGAAATATGCTATTGTAGATAATACAGAGGAAGCAGCGCAAGCTTGCTAAATGATGAGGAAATGGCGTAATGCCGAACTATTAATGGCGAAAGCCACGACATGTGTTACAAATGCCCTGCAAGGTAAACAGTTCAAAGAGGGTAAACTCATCAGCCAGTAAAGCGAGTTCATATGAGAATAGCCTTTGGTGTCGGAGTTCTCAAACCGCCCTAGGGGCCTCTGGCATGGCTTAACAACTGCAGTACTATAACAAACAGTCGAGATCTACAATTTATCGTAAAGTTAGATAGGTACATAAAGATCTATATACTTAAAATATTATTTATTAGTTACGGCCACAAAAATTGTATTAATAATATATGATTAAACGAACTTACAAAGTGAAGTTCGATACAATTTTCTTTCGAAAAGTCAGTAAAAAATTTGCAGGTACCTATACTTATACGAAAATATTTGGACTCACCCAGATTATCTTCGGTATCGCATGACGAATGCACAATTAAATTCCAAAACGTTGAGTCCATTGTAACTTGTGATTTAAAAATAACGAATTTCATTCCAAAATCTTCAATCCGTTATAGCTTATGATTTTACAAATTTACTTATATCCCGGTATGACTTAAAAACTTGAGCACAATTTTCTTTCGAAAAGTCGGTAACATTTTTTGCAGGAAGGTAGAACGGTATACGAAATTATTTCGATTCACCCAAATTATCTTCGGCATCTCATGACGATTTAAAAATGAACGAATTTTATTCCAAAATGTTGAATCCGTTGAAACTTGTGACTTTTAAAAAAAAATTAAGAATATATTTTATTTAAATTTTGAAGTTGCGCTTAGGCGCTTGACGCATGTGAATGAGGTCGACAGTCAAGATGGATACCAAGATGGCTTCCAAGTGAAGTTAGAAGGACTTTATTTTACTTGTATTGACTATAGTCAAATCCAGTCTCTAAGTTCGTGCAAATGTTGCCTGTAGGATAAAAGTACTACCATGTTTATTATATCTGAAGCATGAATTTTACGAAATATAATTGATAATAATTAAGTCAATATTGTTACATTTTCATTCATTACAGCTTTTTCATATCCAACAATTTCTTAGAATGCCACGTTTTGGTCACCCATCCAAAGGCTAACCACGTCTATAGTTACTTTAGTTTCGTATAATATAATCGTTTACAAACACCTCCCCTAGCGCTACTCTATGTACCTACTTGTTTATCTAGATTGAAAAATCTTCAGAGAAGCAAAATCATTGTGACGCACAAATGTGTCGTCACAAGCGTATGCACTTGTAAGCTATGGGCTTTATATATACACTCCGCGAAACTTCATTAATTTTTTTATCTTCTTTAAAACAAAATATTAAATTCTCTTACACAAATAAAGTTTTTAAAAAATACTTACTTTTCTAAATAATCTCCAAGCCTGTCCGAGTCATAAGACTTGGGCGGAACGATCAGGTCCTCTTCTTCCACATCCCTTCTATTACCAGTAATCAACACGGGACAGACCCACCAGAAGAACAATCTTGAAAATATATTTGGATTGTTCCTCTTCTTCTGAGTACTGTCACTTGTATTTGCAAACGAATTATCGCCTTTAGTCCCGTTCTCCATTGTTTCAATATTTTATATCACTATCACTTAACAAATTAACACATTCCTATCACAATCACATTAATACTATCTTTTTTTTACATTTGAATAATTCGCGCCAGTCTCTTACCCTATGACAATCAGTCGAATACTGAATATTAAGCAGTAAAGTTTGCTATTATACCTCGAATGCTTAATCGTGAACCATATACCGCTGATAATATATTGAAATACCTACTTTACGATTATTTGTTCTACTATCGATTAGAACCAAAGTGATAACGAGTCGGCTCCTATTAAATGAGTAATCATCACACCATACGTATCGTCTAACGGTTGTTCAATATTCGATACATTTTTTTTTACATTAGATAAGCTCACGCTACAACTTGCCTGATGTTAAGCAACGTTGTAATCTACAATCTAGCGCGCTTGCCTAAAAGAAACCGGTTTACTCTCGACTTGAAGACCGCCAAATTATAGTTCAAGGGGAATAGAGATTCGGGCAAGGAGTTCCACAGTTTGGCTGTTCGCACGATGAAGTCGAAGCAAACCGCTTGGTGCGAGTCTTTGGAACCTCAACTGTATAACGGTGCCTCCTTGTCGTACCTCTACTCGTACGATGGTAAAATGGGGCTGCAGGAATTAAATTATGCAATTCCTCCGCACACTCTCCACTAATTCTCTACATATTTTTTTTTAGTAAGCACTCTCTAAATATGCATATTAAGCATACTGTATGTAAGATGCAAAACCACAACAAGCGAGCGATGGGCATGCTTTAAAAAAATATTAATAACCTAAAGTTAAGTGTCAAAAACGGGAGCCCCAATATCTGTTTGTGGATATTTTTGTGATAGTACTCGTAATTATGTAACTTGCACATTTATGAAAACAAACATGTAAATATTTAGTTAGCACGGGTTTTGTTAGTTCGTTAGTTTACTAGTTAGTTTACTTATGCATGGATTCATTAACTAACAGCCGGAACCGAAAATGGTTTTATAAAAATTTTACGAGTATAATGTTCTAATTTCCGTGTTTTCTGCAATTTTTGTGTTTCAAACAATTTATTAGAGAGATTAAATAAGTATATTTTTAAAATTTGTATTGTACGATGCAAAACCTTAAAATTTGTTATATTAATGTTTAAAAAAATATTTTAAATAATTTCAAACAACCTCTGATTAATTTTAGTGAGTACCAATGTAATAATTATTAGTTATTTGTCTATAAATATTTACGTTTGTAGTAAACTTATCCGAGCTAGTAAAATTTTCTTTAATGTTAAAAATACTTAAAACCAAATGAAAGAAAAATCACATAAGAAAATTTATTTATTAGAAAAAACACGATAATTTGTAAACGTCAAAACAGTAAAAACATTTGCAAGAATAAATCGCTGGCAATAAATGAAACGCTATAAATTGACAAACACAACAAATTTAAATAAATTTATGACATTTGAGAATGAACAGGACACACTTTAGATATGAGTGAATCGCAGGTGCATTTAGAATGAGCCAGTTTGGTCTCTATATTGTCAATCAACATCTTGACGTGGCAAATCGGAACCATCTCGCAATCACATTTAGTTTTTCGTTGAGTATTTGAGGCTTGTACACAGTTTTCAGGAGACGTGTTGTCTTTAGCGGGCCCATCAGAGTCCTGTATTGGAGCCGGGAAATATATCAATCTATTCAACTGAGTCGTGTCTAGCTGTTTGCCAGAATTAAATTGTGAGGAACAATCGCACCAATCCAAGGCCTCATCGTTGGCAGAACAATCAGTAATCATACTCTCATTATCCTCTAGCGTATTTGTTTCAATGTTTGACTTCTCAACATCAGACGACGAACGTTTCAAAGTAATTTTTCCTTCGTTCACATTGTCTTTTATTCCCGATAAAGCTAATTTAGCGTCTGGCGAATTTTTTCCTTCAGAGGTTTTCGAAATGCAGTCTGTGTTTTCTTTCAATTCATCACGTGTCATTGGCTGACTTCGCATAATATAGGATATTTTACTAAAGAATGCTTCATCGGGCATCAATTTTTTATAAATCTTATCGATAATTCCTGGATCTGTATTCGGTGTGTTTTTAGGACAAATATGTGCTCCCAAAGAACTATCACACGTACAATTAATTGTGTAACCAATGTACGGTATACAGGGACTTTGGTCACAAATAGCTTCGTTTGTTTCGTTATTTTCTTCAGTTATTAAATCAGTACTTTTCATAGAACACTTTCTTTTGACATCACTAGGCAATCCTTTACTAAGCATTTTTAATTTTGATTTAGGGAGTGTATTTGTACTCACACAGTTTTCAATAAAACTCAATGATTCTGTGACTTTTTGAGTAGGTTCACTGTTGTTCCGCTTACCAAAAGAAGTTTTAAATTTGTCAGTGATTTTAATCCCAGCACAATCTTTATCATCATTTTCGTCTATAATACGCACGGAGACATCATTTCTCATTTTTACTCCAGAATCTGTCATATTACATACAAAATCAACATCTGTATTTTTTCTAGCAATATTTTGCTCGGTTAAAGTTATAGGGTCTTCGTAATCGTCACTGAATTTTTCTGCTAAATTATTATTGGAAATGAAGCTTTCACATGAAGTGGAGCATACATTTGTTTCTAAATTGGTGTTTATTTTCTCTTCAGTCACACGAAATTTGTCATCAATAATCAATGTCATAGATTTTTCATTACGTGCGTTTACACAGGCATCTTTTTGAGAAAACTCTGGAAATTTTGATTGAATAGAAAGCAGTAACACATTATGTTCTTTTACAGAAACATCTGGTTCAAAATTTACTTGTTTTGAACTTTTATTTCTGTTTTCTAAACTATCTGGTGCATTACTGCAGACACACAATTTTTTCAGTCGGTCAAAATCGTACTCTATCAAGCTGGATATTTTATCCAAAACCTCTGGTAATATGGAGTCTTTATTATCTTCAGCTAAAAGACAAGAGCACTGTACTTTCTTAATTTTCATCTTTAAGTATTCTTGTAACAAGCCGTATGCCCGGTTCCAACTTCCTTGAGATTTTCTTTCCTCTGCTAAGCACTTACAACTGACTTGGTTTGTACTGTCTGAAATAAGGCGTTTTACTCTCTGTAAAATTGCATCAAATATTTTTTCTTCCTCTTCTGGAGGAATACACAGAGGACTGCAAGTCACAGCTTTAAACTCATTCAATTTCTTTTTTAGATACTCTTCTAATAATTGAAATGCGTTGTCTTCTAAGTCTTTGCAGTCATCATCGCTAGTTTTTTTACAACAAACACAGCTATCCTCTTTGTTCCTAAAATAACTTAAGCTTTGAACGTCAATTGCTGCATCTTCATTATCCGCGTGTGTCACAAAAGTAGCCTTAATAAAATTTTTGAATTCTTCCATCTTGTTATTGCACTCACAAGGAAAAATTTGTGGGTCGGAAGATTTCAAGACTAATCCTGTAGTTGATTTAGAGTCTTTATTGCAATTGTTACTGTCTAAATTTTTGACAATCGTGTCATCTGGTTTAACATCCGTTTTAGGAGGGTTTGTCTCCTTGCTTAAATTTGGAGGACTGTCAGTAGCATTTTTACCATCAATCTTATTAAGTTTATCGAATCCAGGTACTGGGCGAGTATGTTTAGAGATGTTATCTTTTTGACCTAATTCCGATTTTTTTGTTATATTAATGGAATTTTCCATGTACACACTGTCAGCGTTACTGGTTGCTACTTTGTTGTAACTCTCATTTGGAAGTGATATTGGATTTTTTACAGGTGAACTAACATCAGTAAGCGTTACACCAAGAAATTCAATTTGATAATCAGAACATTTAGAAGCATGCTTATTAGGAATATCTTTGTTGATTTCATCACTTAATTTTTGACGAGTAGAATCCATCACTTGTTGTAATAAATTTTGTGTGTTTTCAATTTTCGGGATATTATCAACCACAAACAGTTCATTCGTTCTGTGCTCTTCTTTCGATTTGATTACAATTATTTCTTTTGGTTTATTATCTGTTTTAGCAGATTTGGTAGGCTCCTTTGTTTTTCTTTCTTTCAAAATTCTTGCACAACTACATTTACCAGAAGTTATACATTTATACGGAGATGGTGCACTCTTTTTGGTTTCATTATGGCACGTACAGAGATCATCGTTACTTTTGTCAAAGAAAATAGCACCCATATATTCTGAATCTGTTGTTATCATAGCTGCAGTACCTTTTGCAATCTTTTTATCATAAGATATTTCATTTGGTTGATTAGAAGTAATCTTATCACATTCTTCTGGAGTTATTATTCTTGATTTAAGACTTGTATTTAAGTTGAGAATTGTGTCTGGACTTAAAGGACAAGTAGCTTCCGCCTTACAGAAATCACAACATGATAATTTAATATCACTTTTTAAATCAAAAGAGGCATCCAAGTTACATTTCCATTTAGCCAATGTTTCTAAAAGTCGGTCAATTGATGAATTTGACGGTATTTTATGAAAGCAGACACAATTACTCGGACAAACAGGTTCATAAGTAGTATCTTTGCTCACATAAGTTTGAGCACTTATATCTTCAGAAAGGTAACTGTTATTTATTGGCTTCGCTTGTTTTACAGTACTTGATAATTGTGACATGTTGTCTTTTGATATTTTGCTTGTATTTGCCCATAAATCAGGGTCTAGTTTTATAATATCAGCAATATCTCTTTTATACGGACGTTTAGTGTTACAAAGGCATACATTGACGGAATAAGCATCATTTTTCTTGTAAGACTTACGAATGACACTACGGTACGGACGGTTTTCCCACAACTTTGGTCTTAATTCTGTTGGAGTTGGGCTCAGAGTTCTGCGTTTTGTAGTTTTATGCATATCACAATATGCTGGATGATTAATGGCTTTATTAATTTTTACTTTCTTAGTTGTTTCGCTTTCCATGGTTAAATCGGTGGGCCGTTTTATTTTTGAGTTCGCAGGTGTTGTACTGGGATCGTCAGTTGAACGTCTTATTTTTGGATTAACAGAGGTATTTGCTTGCAACTGTAACCAAATTACGAGATGAGACGATTTATTAATCAGCTTCTAAAGTTGTGTTCTCTTATACATGGTTAAAAACTCATTAATAGATAAGATAATCATTCATCCGTTTCTACGTTTTCAAAACTGTCTCATTAAATCAAATATATTTTTTGTTTGAATCTATCAAGTCTAATCGTAATACCTACATTTTCTACTCACCGATGCGCGATAAATTAGCTTAGCGATGTTTTCTTCCATCAATTTTAAATCGTGTTTCTTTATACTTTCCTGTAACCGAAAATAATTAATATTGTACAACACAAGTTATTGTATAATAATTGTAACCTAAATCTCTTACAAGCAAATAAACACCATATGATTCTTAAATATGTTAGTTTTATACCTTTTTGAGGTGTTCAATTTGATGTCGTAGTTCCATCACATCATGTATAGCTCGCTGCCAATTAGTCGAATCTGGTGAGTTTTCATAATTTTCTTGAATATCGTTCACTGGAGCCAGATTAGCAACAGCTTTACTCAAAGCACCTGTAAAACACATAACAGTGTAAGAGTAAGTGTGTAGGTGTAAAATAGACTAGAGTAAGACTTAGTTTATATATCTATACTAATATTATAAAGCTTAATAGTTTGTTTGTTTGTTTGAACGCGCTAATCTCAGGAACTACTGGTGTGAATCGAAAAAATATTTTTGTGTTGAATAGACCGTTTATCGAGGAAGGCTTTAGGCTATATATCATCACGCTGCAACTACTAGGAGCGAAGAAACAATGGAAAATGTGGAAAAAAAGCGGGGAAAATTATTCATCTTTGAGGGCTGCCGTTGCGTGAGCTGCGAAAACGGTTCAAAATTCAAAGAATTAATGCCCAAAATAACTTTTCCACGCGGACGAAGTCGCTGGCATAGCTAGTTTTAAATAAAAAGCTGTTACAAAGCGAACAATGGCCCTTTGGACGTCTTTGTTTGGCTGATGCTTCTTTTAAATTTCTAATTTTCATTTCAAAAATAACCAAATATCACTTCCCATGTCTTTTTTGTAGGTTTGTTCCAGAAAGTATGCTAAATGGTATTGTATATCTAACCATGTTTTCCGGCGCCTTTCTTCCCGTCGCCCTGCCCCGGGCTCTTTCCGCGGAGTTTCTTTGGAGGTTTCATAATCACCACCGTATTTGTGGTATTTGTGTCTCGCTCTGGCACTGCTTCATTTCTTTCCTGCAAATATTTGATCACTGCTTATGTAAAGTTACGAATACATTGTATCATTAAATAAAATATTCTTCAGATTGCAACTATTTTTTAAGAATTTACGGACTTGTAAAACCTTATTTTATAAAATATGATTCCCAAGTAGATGAATAGTTAAATTATTTAGTTTTGATGTGTAAAAACGCACTTAAGATTTTGTTTAGCAGGGAAGGTAAGTGCAATATCAGGGTTTCATGTTTCAATAAATGGTTTTAATTCTTATTCAATATAACACATCAATGTCAAATCAACCAATACACCTGTAAAATATGAGATAAAAAAACGGACCCTGATAACTTAGGAAGGCTTGTGGTAGTTGGCCAAGTAGACGGGAAAAGACGACACGTTCGTTCCTACTCGTTGTTCAGACCTTGCTTAATCTCTCACTGGCCTGCCAATTAGCCAAACCGTTAATAAATAAATAAATATTCCAGGACATTGCACACAGCGCCATCTAGCCCCACACTAAGCAAACGCTTGTGTCGTGGGTACTAGGTAACGGATAAAATACTTATATACTTTTCTTTTGTAAATACATACTTATTATACATACAAACGACCAGACTCAACACAAGTAATTATACATTTTTAAAATGCATAACTACTTGTGTCACGCGGGAATCGAACCCGCAACCCCTAGATTGCAAGGCAGAGCCACTACCAACTAAGCTAACAGGCCAGTCCGCATTAAGACCGCCGAGGACAAAAAATCCTGGAGAAGCATAGTGACCCACAACTCAAACTAGACAGGACCTTCATAGAGACACCGACTTTGAACAAGAAGAGCACTAACCCTCGTCAAGTCATCCCTATACAGTGGCGCTTCTTTAGCAGCCTGTGTCCAGTAGACCTGCTTCACGTTGTCCCGGGACGCTCTCTCCGGGGGGATGGAGGTGAGAGACGCGCCTGACGGCTTGCTGGCACAGCGGCAACCTTCGGGGATTTTGGCTAAGGAAAATAAGTAGCAGTTAGCAATCTTGAAAGTCTCTTAATACCTAAGTTTCTTTATTCAAACCTTGGTGAGGTTTTTCACTTACATAGATGAAAAAGAAACCAAATTCTGTGCATGCCATCGAGAGCTCTCTCTCTCTCTCTCTCTCTCTCTCTCTCTCTCTCAATAGCACGATGCTCTCAGCTCTCACAACCAACATTTTCCAGCTAGAAAACTCTTTTTGACCTTATTGACCCTTGTGAAATCTTGTTTAAATTATTAGTAGCTTATGTCACTTTTGGGATTCGAAACAAATCTCCATGACAAAAACCATCTGTTTTTGTGTATTATGGGTTATCTGTGGCAGCTGCACTGCGAGCATGCCATAGATAACCGGATGGATGGCATTGCTTGCGTCGCGGTGGAGCCACTTACGAGAGGATAATTCTTCGGTTGTTTGTTGTTTTTGATTATTATTGTTTTATACATCTCTAGATAGTATTGAAATTATTCTTTTACTAGCTAGCGTATTGTAAGTTAAACAAAATATAAATATTGTAATATATGTAGGTTAAGTTTTCAAATGGCAAATAAACATATTTTTACTTTTTTTTTACTTTTGTTAGGAAAAAACAAGATAAGAGAAGTATTTTTGATGACAAGCAGTCTAATAAACCCATGTTTACTGGACCTCTAGTACTACACTCGCATGCAGGCGGCAGAGTCCACATTGCCCCTGGCTTACTTAATCAGGTTCTTAGCTCGCTCCTGGAAGTTCCAGGAGGCACGCTGCACCCAACACTCGCATTCTATGTGACCTTCGCCAGGAGACTCTATGTGACCTTATGAACCTAAAACTGCCTCACTACTCACTTTCTTAATAGCCTATGCCTTTTTTTGGGATCCAAAGCCATCTCTATGCCAAAAATCATTATGATTCTTCGGTTTTTTGTTGAAAATAACACGAATAGACGCTAAAAAAGCATTTTTAGATGACAGGCAGTCTAACAATCACGTTTGAAGTATACCTCTAGTACTGCACTCGCAGGGCGGCGGCGCCGAC
Organism: Macaria notata; assembly: GCA_927399415.1. Lineage (NCBI taxonomy): Eukaryota > Metazoa > Arthropoda > Insecta > Lepidoptera > Geometridae > Macaria > Macaria notata. The sequence goes on along the minus strand of OV656746.1, from coordinate 9,784,267 downwards.
TCCACGATGTCCCTGGCCTGCTTGATCAGGTTCTCAGCTCGCTCCTGGAACAGCTGCTCTGCAAGCTCTTCCGCCAGCTTCTGAGCTCGTCTCTCGATGGCTCGCTGCTCCCAACCCTCGCACTCTATGTCGTCTTCTGGGCCAGGTTTCATCTTGATCTTGTCGGCGCATGAGATGCCTACCCACTGGAGAATAATTAAAATATAAATAAATATTACAGTACATATCGCACAGCGTCGTTTAGCTTCTCCTAGCCTAGCCTGGAAGAGATTGCTTTAAGCAATAAGGCCGCCACTTGTGGCACTAGTATAAGTATTTTTTTTTTCTTTCTTTTTAATTGTTATCGTGTGATGCAATAAAGAATTTTCTATTCTATTCTATTCTACATATCACACAGCGTCGTTTAGCTTCTCACAAACCCCTAAATTATACAGCAAGCAGACTCACTACCAACTAAGCTAACAGGCCAGTCAAGGCTTCCGATTGACTATAATAATAGCCTTGTAATCACTGACTGTACGAGTATATTTATCAAGGTACCTTAGCGTGATAGTTTTCAATCGAAGTAGCGATGGCTATATCCAGCTCGCCAGACAGCAGAGATGAAAAGTATTCCTTCAAGTTGGTCTTCAGCACTGACGCTCGATCCCAGTTGTGTCTGCATAAAAGATTAATAAACTGAAGTTGGATAGATTCATTAATTTAAGTACTTAATTTGCTTGGTAAAAAAAATATATTTATCAGGTCACCGATCTTAATAAAACATGTTTTAATAACGAATAGACTACATATTCTATCGTTTGAATCAGAACACAGAATAATTGAAATTGAAATTGTTATTTTTTTTAGTTTTAGATGAATTTGGGAACGAGACACATCGCATTCCACTTTATTATAATGACGAAAGTTTGTGCGTGAGTATGTAAGTATATCGGTTACTTCTGTACGTTTATATGGCTGAACCCATTTGGATAAAAATTGGTATGGCGATAGATTAGATCTTGGATTAACATATGGGTGTGATATAGGCTACTCTTTATCTCGGATAGACGTGGGTAAAACCGCGATGCGTGTTAAGGTCCTCGTTCTTTTTTGCTCTCAGACAAAACAAGTTGCTTTCATACCTATCATCCAAACACTTGAGCAGTTGGCAAGGCATCAGAGTGACGGAGCCCTGCATCTCGTGGTGTAGTCCGGCAAACAGGTCCGCGAACAAGTTCGACAACATTTTGGTGCGCATTGAAGTACACGAGCAGGAATCCTGAAACGATTATTTTTTTACAGTTTTCGTAGAAACAATAGATTTTTTTATACTATTTATATTGCATTATAAACATATGTGTAGAAACAAGCTAAAATAATGAGACAGGTTTCGAACCTGCACCATTCTCGTAATGTCAGAACGCGTAACTTAATAAGGTACTAACTAACTACACTTGGCGAATAAATTATTTTTGATGGAGTAAATAACTGATAATTACTTATCCTTTCTTAGAAAAGGTTGAGTCTGGTCGTTTCTATGTATTATATGTATGTATTTACAAAAAAAGAAGTATATAAGTATTATATCCGTTATCTAGTACCCACGACACAAGCGTTTGCTTAGTGCGAGGCTAGATGGCGCTGTGTGAAATGTATCGGAATATTTATTTATTTATTACAATTACATCATTACAAACAATCTCTATACCGTTTATTGGTGTGTCGTGTAGGACAACAAACAAATATAAACAAGTAAAATATGAAATAGAAATTATAAAAGCCTTTATTATAGTGACTTAGTTTATTAAAAACTAAGTCACGATTACATCGCACAATTGTTAAGTTTTATGGAATTATAATATATTTCAGTGCGATAACAACAAGTCATTATTACACTACGACAGATTAATGGCTGACGATACATATTGCGACATTGGAAGTCTAGTATAAAGGACCTTGTCGATATAATTTTGTAGAATAAATTTAATCTTTTTCCTGTGGACTTGGTTTTCACTGATATTGTTCATCTAATTACAGCAAAAGCCTGTAACTTGTTTGCGTATAAATGCACTTTGTTTTTAATATTACAAATTATTGCAAGAATTCAATACAAAAATTGATGTCACGAGATAAGTCTTGACGCTTTAGATATTTTATTTACATCAAATAGGTATGCTGCATGCACCTGCCCAAAATTCCACAATTCGCCTGATGGTAAGTGAGCATTATGGTCTGGGATAGAGCCTACTTAATTACTTATCCAGTATTAACCGACTGACATGCACGGCAAGATTGTCTGATGCAAATACCTGCAACTTCTTTATCCAACTTATATAGAACTGCCCCCTTATACAAGAGGCGTATTTTTAGTGAGCATACTGACTGACACATACTTTATTTCAAAAAGAAAAAGATCAATGTGTGGGGTTGACATAAAAATATCCCAGCGAAGCGCATCTTGATCTCAATCCCATACATTGGTATTTCTATACCATAAGTATGCGTCAGTACACTCACTTGAATACGCACGCCTCTTGTCTAAGAGGAATGGTACCCTCTCACCTCTCGCTTTAAAAATTGCCCGCACGATGTTTCACGAGTTCGAAATATTTCACGCGAAAACGAAACGCTAATCAAAGACATCTAATCTGTCATACATGTATCTACATATATGTAGTTTTAATCATTGATAGTGACTCACCTATCATATTGTTTCAATGGCTCTTTAAATTGGCGTTCCTTTTTGAATTTAAAACTTTCTGAAGTGGTTAAACGCTCTGTTTTAATTTACCAGGAAGTCAGAATCAGGCAAGAATGTTCTTTATTTCGCGGTAGATAGGTGCTTATTACGAACTCGCTTTACCCAATTTCATTGGGTCAGCACCCAATCTGCCTGATTTGGCAGAATACCAGATTTTTTAGAATACAAACTCAAATTACGCACTATAATATGTAAGTAAGTATATACATGCATTCACACTGAATTTCATCCATATCTACATATATAACACACCGTATGAAGTAACTACCTACTCTCATCAACTAATTAACATTGCCAAAAACCCTTATACTTGAGTTAAATGAAAAATGCCGTTTTTATTTCGTCATCCAGCTATCATATTTCAACAATTTGCATCATAATTCATATCATTTTATGATCAAGCTAGTCTGGTTATTGGTATGTTTGTTTCGTTGCTTTTTCGTACAACGCAACGGAGTGACAGATCATAAGGAGTTTTTGTATGGTGGTAGTATAAAACCCTGGGAGCAACATAAGATACTTATTTTCCCCTGTAACAACACAAACGAAACCTGAGACTTTAATTAGTTTCTTAGTACTCTTACCAGAATCAATTTTATCGAGAAAACGGATAAAGATACGAGATCGCTTTTATAACATTACAAATAAAATAAGTAAAAGTTTAAGTAAGAGTAGTTTTACTTATCGAATACTAAAAAAATATTAACCAGTTTTTTAATAATCTAGACCAAACATAAAGTTCTCTATCGTTCCTGCGTTCTCCGTGATTACACTTGAGTAGTAGTAACATAAACATCAAACTATGGTGAGATTATAAGTGCAATACGTAATATTCCAAATACATGTATCACCTTGCACCATCGAGCCAAGTTTTGAATACTTGGCATAACCGTAACTAGGCTTCTTAATCTTTGTCACAATCTTTCGGATTATATTTCATCATTTCTCTTATCACAAACTTTTATATCATAAAACTATCTATCACGCCCGGCGCCTGAAGCTCAGAGTACTTAGACCTATGCATCTCTATCTCTGTCTTACTGAGCCTTACAACCTTATAGGGCATTTGATGCCGGTTAAGCTATATCAAATGTTTCTAAAGCAGTTTGTTACCTCTATCGCAGTTTTCTTCTTCAATATCTTGTGCTCTCTCAATTGCTACTCTTTTTACAGCTAAACCTTCCTGAGCAAATACATACAGGTGTCATTAAAAAAATAGATTTATTTTTTACGTGGGTAGGTTTACGTTTGACTACAGCATGCCTGATACCTAGGTTGAAACACGCTTACCTAGAAGATACCTATTAACTCTAGATTTGAAGACCCCTGGATTGTATGTAGTTCGCAGGAAACACGGCTTCTGTTAAAGTGTTCCAAAGCTTTGCCGTCCGTACAATAAACGTAGAGGCAAAGCGCTGTGTTCGACCCTTCGGCACTTCCACCATGAAACGAGATAAAATAAGATAATAGGATCTTACCAGTATCTTATCCTCCGGCGTACATTTGCACAGCGCGGCTAGAGAGGGCGTGCGTTTCACCTCCACTGCCTTGTGCACCGGCAGCTGGCACTTGCACTCCATCACTTTCTCGCGCAGCTTGCTGAGAGCCTCCCTCTTCTTGTCCAGTATCTCCAGGCGAGCTTGCATCTCACTGTCGCATTGCGCCTTGCAACCGTCCAGGTCTTCGATAATCTCGTCTTTCTCGCTGCATAGGTCGTTTATCTGAAAATATTATTGCCCATTAAACTCAAAATTTGCCAATGTATTAAACACAAGCATAGGACAAACAAATGAAGAAAGATGAAAGGAAAAATAGTATGAAGCGCGAGAAGCATATAAGTGAGAACTAGAATGAATGAGAAATATATTAAGGCCCCAGATTTTGTCTGAGATTAGTATTTAAAAAAAAAAAAAAAAGCGCCTGTGTAGCTCAGGTGGTGACGAAAGAGTTTTTGTTTTCAAATTATCTTTATTTGCATAAATTCTTATTCTAATGTACAATTACAAGTGTATATTATAAAATCCTAGTAGTACATTGCAATCATATGGTGTATTTTTTAAGTAGGTATACTCATAAAAGAATTTATATAAATGTAAATTAAATTTTCGTATTTATACTATTAGACACTATTGATATATGAAAGTAACTTAATAATTTAGGTGTATGTAAGCCTATTTTAGACCTGACGAAAGAGTGGCATTCCATTCTGAGTGCTTCCGTGGCTCGAATGACATGTTAAATTGTTGGTCTCGACTGTATTGTAGTCGTTAAGCCATATGATCTGAACACCAGAGTCTGCCACTTTCATTCAATAAGAAGAAGAAATAAAATAAAATCCAAAGTGATATGAAAGTGGCTAACATTGGCATCGAGACTTTTCAAACCGCTCGAAGGTTAAGTATTTTAGTGGTTAAACCAAGGCAGTAGGCCTTTAGGCGGTTTAAACAATCCAATGTCTGTTGGTTAGTCTGTGAATCATGTTAGGAATCTTCTATGGCATAACTGAATATCAGATCATCGTGATATCTGATTTAATAGCAATGACGTCATTGAATATGTAATAGTGTTCAGAAGTGTAGTGGATTATAAAAATAGGGTAAGTACATTATATTTCGAAACAACGCGAGCGTAGCCGCGGGTCTCCTCTAGCTAACAATACTTTGATATGCTATATCTATATATTTTGCTTAGTAACAATAAATGTGATTTTTTTTTGGTTTGTGATTCATTATAACAATCATATAATGTTTTATTATACATTATTCGTCTAAATGAAGCTTGATGTAGTTTAGAAGAAGAACACAGAACTTGTCATTTTCCTGTGAAAGTTTCATTAAACGTAAATTATGAAGATAAAAATGTAATCCGAAATGAAAAATCACGATGACAGACTATTTTATATGAATCATTTAAATTACGCCGATATCTTATCAAATTATTGATATCACTTGTTATGCCTTAGCAATAGATATTGTTGAGTGAACCATTTTAGTATTGAACGTCTGAATTTTGTACCGATTCCAATTTAAGTGATTAATAAAATTTAAGCAATTTCTCGCAATGTTCTCTTTTGACTGGCAGAATCTCTTGTAACCTATATGCATCTTTAGTAATTGACGAAAATATTAGTTTTCATTAATTGGCATCCCAGGGGAAAGGGATTTTGCTACGAAAATTGTAGTATAGGTACATATTTTTTTAAAAGCCTTCGCTAATATTACTCGTTTCGTGTCGCTGTAATAGCTTTTATGCACCGCATTTTGCTTTTTTCTCAAATAACACTTACATCAGTACCTATTTAAATCCTCATTGATACATAATTATTGATTAAATTTAATATACATATTTGGTTCTATATTCTGCTGCAATCGCTTGCTTTGCCTCACTTTGTAACGTTTTCATCGCTTAGAATACTTACATCCGCTTTCAACTTCTCATGAATAGCGTCTTCTTTCAGCACCTTGTTGGACAAATCAGTGATCTGATTTCTTTATGACTGGCCTGTTAGCTTAGTTGGTAGTAGTTCTGCCTTCTAATCTAGGTGTTTCGGGTTCGATTCCCGCGTGATACAATTTTTAATGAATTTTAAAAGTTTATAATTACTTGTGTTGAGTCTGGTCGTTTGTATGAAAAATAAGTATGTATTTACAAAAGAAAAGTATATAAGTATATCCGTTTTCTAGAACCCACGACACAATCGTTTACTTAATGTGGGGCTAGATGGCGCTGTGTGCAATGTCCCGGAAAATTTATTTATTTTATTTGCGCCCCTAAGTCTCTCTAGTCGCTCTAGTCTACCCTGTCAAAACCTTCAGAATGCTTTTGGCGCTTCTCTCTTGAGTCGTATTTCCTCATGACTGAGGGTCGTGACTCCCCCGCAAAATTAATTCACTAGGGGAGTTCTCTTGGGTAGATACTTCGTGGTAGACGCCCAGGTCCTTCCACGGAAGACACGTTTTCTCGGATATTGCGGTCCTCAAACATGTCGGTTTCCTCACGATGTTTTCTTTCACCGTAAAGCGAAAGCAAATCCACACATAACTTGAAAATATAACAAGTCATTGGTGTAGGGCTGGATTCGAAACAGGGTGCGTCTGGATGAAAAGCAGCACAGGAACCGCTGAGCCACACTTGCTTTTACCGGTTTTTTGTCGCTCAGCATGCTGAATCACTCACCTCCGCTTTCAACTTCTCATTGATAGCGTCTTCTTTGAGCAGCTTGTTGGACACGTCAGTGATCTGATCTCTCAAAGCCCCCAGCTCAGCTCTGGTCGATCGCTCCGCCTCGCTCGTCATCATCTTCAAAGACCGCACCTCATTTTGCAAGTTCTCAGCGTTGCGGCGGGCTTGGTCTTCTTTGAACTAGAAAATGAAAAAAAAAAACTAATTTTATCAGATACTATTTTTGGTTCAGATTGGTTGCCGGAAGAGATCGCTCTTAGCGATAAGACCGCCAATTAAAACGCAAATTTTATTTTCTATGTTTTTTGTATTGTTTTTTATGTATGTGGTGTTTTAATAAAGAATTTATCTATCTATCTAATTAGTATAGTATATATGTACAATGGGACGACATAATTATAAAAGTTCCTAAAGAAATGAATAAAAAAACGGATCGAAATCGCGTAACATACCAACAAAAAAAACTTTCATAAGACTTTGATAACCTCCTTTTTTAGAAGTCGGTTAGAATATTACAATGAGCCGGTATTATTGCGTTTACGGTTCTCCAAGATACAGGCTTTCAACTAGTTTGGGGTCCATTAAAAATGGTTGTATTGTAGAGCTTTAGTGTTTTTCTAAAATCACTTAAATGATTTCTTAATTTATATTTTGGCCAAATTATTACAAGCTGTTGTAAAGAGAAACTTTTGCAGTTGGTTTTCTGAAGGCGAGTTTTTTTTTTTTTTTTTTTTTTTTATTAGTTCACAAACAGAAATATACAGTCTACAATTATACAATTTTTTATCGCTTAATTTGTCTTAGTTTGAGCTTTACTATATAAAAGTGTCTATGAATGTATTCGCAGGACTTACCTACTATTCCTCTTAAAAACAGAAGTCAGCCATACTAATGTTACACAAAAATTAACTTTAGAAAATAATGGTATGTATCTATATTCTCATTATCTTATACTATTTCTATTAGATGTATTTATGAAACTATGTAATAGCAGTGTTCCCATGTACCTACATATATATGTAAAACAATATCCATTTCAAGTTTTTGGGTGTGTCGTGATCTCGTGTTCATTACAATCGCAAATTTAGCACCATTTGATATCACGTTTACAAAATTTTGCTATTCATAATTACAATCACTTTTACTTGGGGACAATCCGGAAATTATTACTCGAATTAATAACTACATGTAGGAATGAAGGATGAATAAAAGTAAAATTTTAAAAACAAATGCAATAGATAGCTGTTTTTCAGAAACCGAAAATTATAATATTTTTTTCATGGACTATAAATAACCAAATTATAATTTGAGGTTTCATCATCATATGGCATTAGCAAAGTTAAGCTACCTCTCAGCATTTACAGCAGCCTTTCAACCACGTCATTAAGCCCTCAAGACAATTTTAAACCTTCCTTACCATACTAGGTACATATGTGTATTTTTTCAACCGGCTTCAAAATTTATTTTCTTGTATGTGTATTACCTGATCTTAGTGGTATCTTGTTTACTTGCTTAGTTAATTCTCTCTTGAGTCGTATTTCCTCATGACTAAGGGTCGTGACTCCCCCGCAGAATTAATTCGTTAGAAGAGTTCTCTTGGGCAGATACATCATGGTGGCGCCCAGATCCTTCCACGGAAGACATAGTCAAGTCTTCGGATATGGTCCTCAACATGTCGGTTTTCTCACGATGTTTTCCTTCACCGCTAAGCGAGTGCAAATCCACATTTCCAAGTCATTTGGTGTAGGGCTGGATTCGAACCAGGGCGCTTCTAAATGAAAAGCCGAAACTGGAACCGCCGAGCCACACTCATTTATTAGTTAATTATGAATCAATTTTGATCATATTTTTTTAGCCTTGCATTATCTAAAAACTCTACTTACCATAAGATCCCGGTCCATTTGCGCCGCTTTGGTAGCGTTCTCAGCGACAATGGCGTCTCCTTTAGCACACTCTTCGCTCAGCTTCATCCGCTGACAGGCGCGGTCACATACGCACTTCTCGATCTCATTCAATCTAAATAAATTAAAGAATCAAATGATTAATTGCATTGATAGATAGATAGATAGATAGATTAACTCTTTATTGTTGACACATATTAAAAAAACAGTACATAGAACAAATTGCACCTTAACTAGTGCCACAAGCGGCGGCCTTATCGCTGAAAGCGATCTCTTCTTCATTGGTCTTTTCTATGTAGGTATATTAAGTATGTTTTTACAAAAGAAAAGTATATAATTATTATATCCGTTATATAGTACCCACGACACAAGCGTTTGCTTAGTGCGGGGATAGATGGCGCTGTGTGCAATGTCCCAGAATATTTATGAAAAATAAAGTAACCTGAGACGTTCCTTCTCTGTCTTGGCAGTTCTGTCCTTCACTTCCACAGCAAGAGTGGCGCAAGCGTCTCGGTAGGCAGTACGCTCGTCTAACATCTTTGCTATCTGTGGAAGATAGAAATAGAAAAACATTTATCGAGACAGATTTACCAAATATACCCACACACGTACATACAATAAATAAATAAGTCTGCTCCGACACAGCCTTAACTCAGCATAATGCTGATTACTGGAAGCGACCAGCGCTGGTCTTCCGTTGGGGCTGGCTGTGACGTCACGTACGAGACAATGATTTAGTTAAAAAAAGTAAAAAGAGTAAGTAACAGAGGTATAACAGAGGTGTGCGCTAAGGCTTATAAATCATTAGGGTTTGTGATGCGTCAAGCTGCCAGATTCCAAGACCGAAATGCTATAATTATGCTCTTCTATGCTTTTGTTCGCAGTAAGTTGGAGTATAACTCTATTGTCTGGGACCCGCACGAGAAAAAGTATAACTCTTATGGTGGAGCGTGTCCAGCGGAAATTTGCCAGATACTTGTATAAGAAGTTGTACGGATATTATCCCTTTTTGTATCCCTCTCTGTTTGTCTCGGGTATGGTGGGCATCGACACTTTAGTTTTAAGGCGTAAATGTGCACTTTTACTCCATTTTTATCAGCTGTTGAACGGTCAGATACATAATCCCGATGCGCTGGCTCGCCTCGCCTTGCTGGCGCCGACTCGGCAGCGGCCGCCGCGAGAGTGTGGTGTGCGCCCGTTGTTCGCTGCGCTGCGCGCGCGCACATGTACCTCGCAGTACGCGCCGTCTGCTCAAGCCATTAGCTTGCTCAATGATTGCTCAGAACAGAGACATAGATGAATATAGGAAATTTCGTTGTGATTGTTGTAAATTTTTAAGTAACGTAGTTTATAATATGTTTTACCCAAATGCTTTAGCATTATTATAGTAGGTAGTTGGCTTGATGTACGTGTTGGCTTAAGGCTTATTTATTTATTTATTTATTTATTGAGCTAGGATTATACAGAGGCATAATCTCAAACTAAAAAGCACAGGAAAGTATACGAACATCATCGCCAGCAAGCGCAAACAAAAGACTGCTTGTCTCTTTCGCTTTAAATATTTTAAGAACGTACAAAAGAGATAGGTAATCCAAAAGTCTGCTCAACGAGTAGCGAGGGCAGAGTTTTGGCTCGGATTTATTTTTCAAGCGTTTTTGACTCTGTGTAATCCTAGCACAATGTACATTACGTATGATATTACTAGCCTGTTTAGCAATATCCTCCTCCTTTTCCTCGGCGAGGGCCAGCCTGCGTTGGTAGCCGACTTCCAGGTCCTTCCATGCTGCTTCAGCTCGTTCCAGTAGCTCGACTCGCTCGGCCTCTCGCCAGGCCAGCTTGGTGATGCGCTGGCGCAGCTCTGTGGTCACTTTGTCGAGAGCGTTCAGACGCTCTGCACACTCCGTGTCTAGGCAGCAAGCCTAGGAACATAGTGAATGAATTAAAAGAACTATTAAAACATAAATGCTATTGTACAGTTGACGAATATATTTATATATTAATGATGATAATATAAACGATGATTACCTACACAAAGTCAACATAATAAAAAAAAAATTGACCGGCCCGCACACAATTAAAATTATTTGTAAACAGCCTTTGAGGGTATATTGTGTTCTTCATGTACCAGTTTATGCATAAGATCTGCAACATAACATAATAATGTAATTGAGAACACAATAATAAGTACAACAAACGATTTGACTTTGACTTTTACTTTGAAGAAAAATATGTATAGAAAATTTAAAGTCATCATGTTTTTTTACATGAGATAGGCTCACGCTTTACTACTTTCCTGATGTTAAGCAACGTTATAATCTACGATCTAACGCGCTTGCCTAGAAGAAACCGGTTTACTCTCGACTTGAAGACCGACAAATTTAATTCAAAGACAATAGAGATTCGGGCAAGGATTTATATTTTGTCCTCTTCAAAGTATTCAAGCAGGTATGGGTTTAGTTGGATGGTTCAAGCAATGATGGTGCTTGGACATAAAATAATTAAACAACTAATTGGTAGGCTGCACATTGGAAATTGATAAAAAAAAACCTACCTTGTCGTGCGGGAATTATGCACAAGTACGAGTTATAAAAAAATAACAATCAGTGATGCAACAACATCAGTTTTAAACAATTTTTATCAGTTTTTTTGTGCAATGTCCATGTATCTTACTAACACTAGTATTTAAGTTGTTTTTACTTGTGTGCCACTAACAAAATGGATCCATTATCTAAATATATAAAACATAAAACTCATAGGTGACTGACTGACTGATTGACTGACTGATATAGTGATCTATCAACGCACAGCCCAAGCCACTGGACGGATCGGGCTGAAATTTAGCATACAGGTAGATGTTATAACGTAGGCATCCGCTAAGAAAGAATTTTTGGAAACGCCGTTTTTAAAGGGGTGAAATAGGGGATGCAAGTTTTACTTCTTAATGCGAGCGAAGCCGCGAGCATCCACTAGTTACCAATAAAGGAAAATTTGAATTGTACAAAGTTTGACTTTTGTCTGGTAATACCTTTGACAATGCATCACTTTTTTTTATAAATTAACCATTCAGTCTCTATACCTGATCGATTTTACTTTTGATATCCCTGTCGGAGGGCTTCTTCCTCCCCGGCGCGGAGGAGCAGGCGCTCCTCGGCGTGTCCACGCGCATCACAATGTTGGTCTCCACGGGCAGCCTCACTACCGGGCCCATGGCGTACGAACTAATGCTTGGAGAACCGGTCGCATCTTCATAACTAAAAAATGTAATAACGCTATCTATAATTACATATAATAAAGCTGAAGAGGGTTGAAAGTCTGGACATTGAAGATATTTAAAAAAAAGATTGGATATACTTATACAATTTATAGAATTTTTGTTTCTGTCTGTTTCTCTGTGACTCTGTTTGTCTGTTTATTTAAGCGCTCATCACGCAAATACAGCGCTGCACGGATATTCATGATTTTTGGTATGTATGTAGTATGAATTGAGGTCGACCACTAATGGGGTGGGTTGACGACATAAGAATAACCGCAGGGAGCACCTGGATTCAATCGCAAGACCGGGACGAGTGGCGTACAAGAAAGAGGCCTATGCTCAGCAGTAGGCGATAACTTGATGATGATGAGTTAGTATGAAGAGAACGAAGCCGCGGACGTCCACTGGTAATTATAATATAATAATCAATATAATTTTATTACGTAGGTCGCGAAAATGAGTTTGTTGGTTTGATACTTATCTTTAAAGCTGCAATGTCAGCGTAATTTTCGGTATGGATGTACCTACCAAGTAAGTATATGATATTGAAAGTATGGTGTATATTTTATACAGGCAGCTCACATCGGATATATTCAGGAAGCAGAGTAAACAAATTTTATACGTACCGCGCAAGCAAAGTCCGAATCGGGAGGAAGTTACTAACAGCATAATCACAAATCTCACTCAAAATAAAGCGGTCGTTATTGGCGTGTGCGCAGAATGAACCAATTTGGCTGTGAATTCATTCATTCGTTCATTCATAAATTATGTCTAAATTGGAACTATATCCATCTTATTACAAAACGCACTAGGACTTTGAAAACAATAATTCGGTTCTTGTAGTTCAAATATCACATAAAAACTATCAAAATGTCAACTATCTACAAATTAGAACGTTCACTTATCATTGGTAGCATTTGGACACTTTGATTATTATGACATCAAAAAGCAAATTTTGAACAACAAAACCAGACTGCATATTTTCAAAGTTCTGGACAGCTTGCTTTCAAAATTTTTGCTTTTGGTTTTATTTTATCGACCGAACCTTTCAGCGTTTGTTTTTTAGCTTATCCGTTACGTGACATTGGCAAAATTTCGGTAACGCTGCAGAAGCCATATTAAGAAGTTGAAGTTAATAGTCAAACCACGTTTTGTGATTAAAGACCCAATATGGACTACCACAAAACAAATTAATAATCACCTGGTGGAAACTTCGGAAATTTGAGCTCCAAGATCTGGCAATGCTTCAGACAGCTGACTCCCGCCTTGTCTACTCTGTTTATGTTTGTATTTAGAAACCTTTTCAGATAAATGATTGATTTCTTGTCTGTTCAGTTTGTGTTCTAAGCGAGCTGATGCTTCGGAGATCTGTGCACGAAGATCCTCTATCTGGTGAGAAGGTGATGTTCTGTCGTTGATTCTAATGTCTTTGGAACTACGAGGTCTGGTTATGGAGTCCAATGTTTCTAGCTTCGTGGACAGCTTGGTTGGAATGTGATCTTTGTTTGTTTTCTCTTTTACGAACCTGTAAAGATTAGATTAGGTACATAAATTGTATTGGCTGTAATTATACTTCGACGACGTTGCATGCTCGAGATTTCTTTATTAACTATGTAGTCTCACTTCTGTATGTACTAGGCGTCACACTTTTTATAGCTGTGAAAATAAAAACACAAAAAAAGAAAAAACTTTTGAACAAATGTCACTGTCACTGTCGCGCCTGTAGCGCCGTCCTCCTGTCTAACCTCAAACATTTCTTGTGTGCGGGCGTCGCAACATCATAAATTTCGTTGAATTTTACTATTTGAATTTTTAGTGGAAAAAAGTGTTTATTTCAGTTGTTCAAGTAGTAAATTAGGAAAAGGAGCATCGGAATTTTAAAATAACGTCGAAAATTCGACGTTTGGTACATAAACTAAGCAATTCATCAACCAGCTCAAAGGATAGGTACAGGTTAGTGCAACTACTTACTTACCAAAGCAATCTTACTGCATTTATTCATCATCGATTTTAATTTTCTTGGTATAAATCTTATATATTTTAAAAAACTATACCGAATAGATCGTAAATATAGATCTTTTTGATACAACGATCTTTTTTTGAAATACCCCCATTTTTGTCATGTTAATCGGAAACATGACTTTTCTTGCAATGTTTCTATAACGATCTTTTTTTTCGATGTACCGACATATTTGTTGTTTTTGTTACAAATACAATACAACAAAATATGAATTTATTTATTACCATTTGCTTACATACATTGTTCTACAGTTTATTCAATGTAAAAAGAACTAGATTTACTAACCTATAACGGTTATTTTGTTTGTGATTCATATTTATTTGAGCACGGTTGATAACAAACTAGTCTAGTGGCATAACGGGATTATGTACAATGACTTTAAAAGTGTACTGCTTCATAGCAAATTAGCAAATGTTCAGTTTAGTGGAATACAATACCAACCGAACTTCACTTAAGGTAAGTTCGTTTAACCATTAAATATTACTGTCTTCACGATTAGATATTATTTGTAGAGGATATCAAAATATCTGGTATAGTATCTAGTTTATAAAAAAATAGTAATTTAAGCAACTACCTACAAGGGAAGTGTCCAGATTGTCCTCTTCAGAAATACTTTGGATATCTAAAATGCTTCTTAGTCGATTTTGATGAAATTTACACCAGTGTTTTTTAGCAACTACCTACAAGGGAAGTGTCCAGATTGTCCTCTTCAGAAATGCTTTGGATATCTAAAATGCTTCTTAGTCGATTTTGATGTAATTTACACCAGTGTTTTTTAGCAACTACCTACAAGGGAAGTGTCCAGATTGTCCTCTTCAGAAATGCGTTGGAAATCTAAAATGCTTCTTAGCCGATTTTGATGAAATTTAAACTATTTCTTATGTTAGTAGCCGGTGATTAAAAAATATTTCGTTTTTTTAGTATTGTATGTATGTGTTCTGTGTTCATTATATAAAAGCAAAACTTGTGATAAATTGATGTTTGGAATATTTTTGATAATGCATACCAAGTAGAAATGTCAACGGTTCTTTTATTACGTGGGATAGGTTTACGTTTGACTACAGCCTGCCTGATGCATCGCTGCAGCCTAGGGTGTAACACGTTTACCTTTTTAATATCGTATCCATAGATAAGTATGGATGTCAGAAGCCACGTGCCCTGGCAACAGAGTTTGTAGTTTTTTTTTCACAAACATACATAAGACACATCTAGTCCTTGTTATAATCAATGCTACCGGACTTACGATTCTAAGTTGACTCACCATCTTGTATATTCCACGCTCCATATTTTATAACTACATCACTTACTTATGCATCTAATCAAGAGGCGACATCATAATCTTACCGTGTGCCTTATGACGTAAAAACTGTATATAATATATAGGAATATCATATAATTTACCATCATAATATAAGCAAAGTATGTTTGTTGGTCTGTTTGTTTCGCTTTAGCCCCGCAATGTAGCAATAGACTATAGCAGTTTTTTTGGTGCTAATAGTATAGGGTCCTGAGAGTGTAATTTTAACAAACTTCCAAAAAAGGAGATTATCATGTTTTCTGAAAGTTTTTCCTCTTACGTGTGATCGGTTTTCGTTTGAGCAAAGTGCGCCTGATATTATGCTACGTTTTATCTCGAAACAACGCAAGCAAAGCCAAAGGCATGTAATTATTATTGCATTAATATTATGTGCAATTATTAAATATTATGTGCGAGCAAATAATTTTAAAAAATTCAATTAAGTGCCAGAGGCATTATTACCTGCTTTAAATGCATTATCTGGTAATATACCATGGCTGCAATTCCTGGAACTGGCTTTGCGCAAATGGATCACTAACTTCCTAGTAAGGTGTTTGAGGAAAAAACGATGCAGTATCTAAGGTTATAAGTTCTTTCTGTGGCAAACACCATTAACGAAATTTCATCGGTATACAACAACTTGTTCGCAGTTTTAAAGACAAATCTATCATACCACACGTGTCCACCCCAAGAACATAAGTTTAAAACTTGAGCCAATTCGAATATCATATCAATCACAAGCAAATCATCATCATCATCAGCAGCCTAATGGGACCCACTGCAAGGTATAGGCCTCCGCCCTCTTACGCCAATACTCCCTGTCTTGCGCTGTTCTTGCCCATATGTTTTACAAACAAATCAATTTATATAAAAGTTCATGTTTTATACTCTGTTAGTACACTCTTTCACCGCAAGGGCGCGTTCGATTAACGTGATTTTTTAAACATATAGTATTTGAGAGTGACATACATAGGTTTCTAACCCGAAGCAACACGAGCCGCAAACATCAACTAAATCTTTTTTAATTATCGGTAAAAACTGGAACTACATTGAAACGCCTTCATTGTTGGTATAAATACATTACCTGCAGAGGCTCTCAGCCCGACTGTGTCCAAGCTGCTGCCACGCGAGGAGCGCGCAGGCCAGGTGCCTCTCCAGGGGGCTCTCCGAGAAGATGGCCTGGATGTCGCCAGCGTTAGATATCTCCTCCAAACGGTCCTGGGCTGAGCTTACTGCTTCCTGTCACAACGAGAAGAGAAAGATAATTGAACTGTTTAAAGCGACGAGGAACAGTCGCACTACACTACACATTTGAGTTTTCATGACTATTTTTGTTGTCATATTTATAGCTAGTGGACGCCCGCGGCTCCACTAGCATAATTTCCGAATAAAAAGTCTAATCCTATGACACTCCTAAAACCTCATACTACCTATATACCAAAAACCATGATGATCCGTTCAGCCGTTTTTGCGTGGTGAGCGATTAAATAAACAAACAGAGACACACATAAACAGAGAAACAGGTAAACAGACAAATATTCTGGAAATTTTTGGAACGTGTTCTGCTATCATTTCGAAGTATCTTTTTATCATGCTTAAATTTTATTCAACTTCATTCAGAATTGAACGTTTCTTTGTTATCAACATTTTCAGAAATATTATTTTTATTTATTATTGTGTACAAATGACTTTCAGCTCAGCTATAAGAAACGTCATAAGGGTGTCGTTTCCTATTATTATTTTTCTTCTTCGTATGTGACCGGTCAGCTCTAGTGTCGAGAGTTTTTAATACACCCTGCGAGCCGCTGACATAAATCTTAACGACTGCATTTGTTCCTTATATAAACTAATTTCAACCCATTATTGTCACAAATTTGCTTTCATTAGAAATCTTATCTGGAAACAGAATTCCGCGTCTCACAACATCGTCTCACTGTCAAACAGCGTTCGCAAGTTCACATATTTGGCAATTTGCGCGTAAATACAAGATGTTTGCTCTCAAATCACAGCGATGGTGTAATTGTTTTGCATCGACTCCAAATTCCAGGACTACTGAGCGCCGCACTTTACTAGTTCTTATAAAATTACGTCAGTTCTGTTAACGTGTATGTGTGAAATTTATACCAGTTTTGTCCGATCGAATTTTGAGTGGTATTTCCGGTTCAATATATCTCAGCTATAAATATAGTATATGTATTTTTATGAGATTACAATGGATGGGTAACCATAAATAAAAGTTTTATTCTATTTATACAAATATACAAAATATTTATCGACATAATAAAACAGGTAACAATAAATTTCGTGAAACTTCTGGCCTTGTGCTAGTCGTGACGCTGTGTTACAAGGCTAGTCTTCTCCCAATTGTGAGGACGCTTAAATTGAATTGCTAAGGACATGTACCAAAATTAATATGTTTTTGAGTTACAAAAATTAACAATCTATATCAAAGTAACTCACATTTAAATTCAATGTAGGTTTCTCTTCTAGCGCCTTCGAAATATTCCAGAGCACTAAACTGCTCAGTGACGTGGGCTTGGTTATCGGAACACGCGACTTCTTCGAGTGTTTTGATTTGACGTCTTCAGGACCCTGCAAGTAAAATATACAGTATATTACAGACATATAAAAAGTAAAAAATAGTACTAATATACAGTATTTTTCTTCTTATCGAATGAGAGTCGCCAACTCTGGTGTCGAGTTTTTCAAATCGCCCTAATGGCCTCTAACATGGCTGAATGACTGCCGTACTAGACAAACAGCCGAGAAAAACAAACAAAGTACTAAACAACAGTATTTTTAGACGTTTTTCATAGTTTTTGCAGCTGAAAATATAGTGCAGGTAGAAAAGTAGTAATTCTGTAATATCTCAGTCCACATAGGTAAGGTATAGGTAGTTGAACAGTAGACTCAATTAACAATAAATAATGCCCCAGGTACTTTTTTGCTGTCGGTCACTATCTGACGCCTGTTTGTCAAGCGTGAAGCCAGGGTACATTATATATTATATGCTAAGTTAGGTAGCAACGAGTAATATTTTTAAGGACGATTGGTAGGTATATAAAATGCGAGATTCACCTTTATTTCATTCATTTTCTGTCACAAAGCCTTATCTTCTTAGTACCGACGGAGTGTAAATTTCTGTTTTCACAGCGATTTATTCTCAAACTTTGATAGAATTCTACATTTGTTCTGTGTGGGCTTTTCCTATTATAAAAGGTGATAAATTTGTAAATAAATCTCAAAATTTAAGCACCATTTTTATTTTGACAAGAACATGACAGTTGATTAAAAAGAAGGCTTAGAAGACGATAAAGAAAAAGGAGGAAAACATGTTTTTCCTCAAAGAAAACCTTACTGTATACATTTTTTACTAAAGATTTTAACAAGCCCCAGCTTTTCAGATAAATATTAAGGAAAATATAATAATTGAATCAAATATTCTGAAAAAAAATATAGAATGTTTTAGCATAACCAGAAATCAACTTTTCTCTTACTATTAATACTCTCATAAAAAAGAGGTTTTCTTTTTCAAATAGTTTATAACCTTCATGACATTATTGAATTTTAATTGCAAGGTCAAAGTCAAGTGAAAGTTTTCTGCAAAGGTTGCAACTTTCCCTGGGTTTTCCACACGTTTTCCAGTAAGATTTATAGTTTAGTAGTTATTTTACCAAGAATTTTCACTATTTTACCAAAAATCAGTCGAAAAAAGAAATAGTCCAAAGTGCAATGCTTCACGGCGAAGATTGTGAGTGGTGTCGTAACACTACTAGGACCAGGATTCGACGCATCACCACGCGACGTCTCTCCCAGTTCATTCAAAGAAGAACATCCCCTTTTGTGTTCCTTACTTTATGCTTATTCATATTCATGGTGATAACTTACACGCTACATATACATATTGACCTCATAGCGCATGATGGAAAGCAAGGCTCTGTTGGCTGCTATTTCGAAACGAAAGACAATATCTTGGATTCAGTAGACGATTTGGATATTCCAGAAGATTCGATATTCTTCCACGAGACGTCCTGTTCAGGTGGACTGAATTCTCGACAAGCTTGTACCGTTGAAGCCGCAGCTAAGCTACATCCGAACAGGACTGTGTTCGTATTGTTCAACTCGCCAGTGACAAAGCATAGTCTTGAAAGCACCAAACAGTTGAGACTTCAATTGCCAAACATAAGACTGGCGAAGTTAGACATAAGAACGTATGGTCGAGGCACACCGGTGGCCGACGTTCTAGTTGAAACTCAGTTCAACGAAAGACCCTGGATGACGGAACACACAGCCGACATACTCCGATACACCACGCTGTATAAACATGGAGGGGTGTACCTAGATCTAGACACGCTCCTCGTCAAAAACATAGATAGTCTTGGACAGAACTGGGTATGCAGGGAAGACAGCACCACAGTCAGCGCTGGTATCATCGCGTTCAGTAAATACGGCATCGGTCGTAAGATGGCAGAAATTACTGTGAACGATCTGCAGTGGAATTTCAAGCCGTGGGAATGGAGTACCAACAGCATAGGCACGATTACTCGCGCTGTGCTGTCCATTTGTTCTAAAGATTTGGAGATAGTGCCCACTGAAGATGGGGACGTATCGTGTCAAGGTTTCACAGTGTACAACCCTGTTTACTTCTACCCTATACATTATAAGCGTTCTAAGGAATACTTTAATTCGGACCCGTCATTTCGGGAGACTCCTGAGGTGTTTGGGCATCATGTGTGGAATAGACTTACCAAGCACTTGCCAGTAATGTCTAACTCGCCTTACGATGTGCTGACGAAGAAATATTGCCCCACTGTGAGGTCTATGTATGGGGATGCATTTGGTGCGTAACATTAGAACTGTTATGTAGGTTTTACGAGTATGTTGAAATGATACAAGTAAATCTGACAATTCTAAAATTGCTTAAATGTTTTTACGGTTTAGAATGTATGTTCGCTCCAAAAGGAAGCTAATAAAAGTAGTATATAAAAGTATATGTATTGTGTGTGTTTTCGTAAAGACGTGAACTGTGAAGGAACATTCACTAACAAACTTACGTACCTACACGTACTTGAATACTTCTTTTAGAATCTAAAACAGGTTTGCACTAGATCATAGTTTCTCTGATAGTAAGCAATAGACCTAATATAGACAGTGCCAACCCAATAGGCTTGGAATCTCGCTTTGAAGATCGCTGAAATTATTATTAGAATGGTACCTATGTACATATAATAGTTTCACTTCCATTATGATGGCTCGATGTATGATAAAAGCAGTTTTATAATAAACTTGTAACTGTCCACTTTTTTTTCATGATGCATTGTTAGTACAATCTGCTAAAGGCGATGCTCCCAGAACAAAAAGCTTGGGTTGGTGAGACCGCGGCGCCGGCGCAGGCGCCATTGCGACGGTACTGCTGACTCTTCTAACTATCATGGTTCAGTTACTTTATATCTTGATAAAAAGGAGTTTTTACAATTTTACTTTAGTCTAATATTTAATAAATTGATGATGTGTTAAATTAATAAATAGACATAGGTGTACGTTTTTCCAATTCATTGTTGGTTTGATAAATTAATAAATAAGAAATAATTATACTCACGTATGTTCAGTTCATCAGATTTATTATATACTAGCTGTGCCTGCGACTTCGTCCGTGTGGAATAAATATTTTGGGCATTAATCCTTTGATTTTTAACCGTTTTCGCAACGCACGCAACGGAAGCCCTCAAAGATGAATCATTTTCCCCGTTTTTAGGGTTCCGTACCTCAAAAGGAAAAAACGGAACCCTTATAGGATCACTTTGTTGTCCGTCTGTCCGTCCGTCCGTACGTCTGTCAAGACCCTTTTTCTCAGGAACGCGTAGAGGTATGAAGCTGAAATTTATATCAATTACTCAAGTCTACTGTCCCTTGAAGCTGTGAAAAAATCAAACTTCTAAGCCAACGCAATCAAAAGATACAGCCATTTATGCCGCAAATTTTCGACACTTGCAAGGGAATCAAAACCTACAGGGTGCTTCCCGTGAACTCAGAATCTTGAAATTTGGTACGAAGCAACGTCTTATAGCATAGATAAAGGAAAAATTACGAAAACCATAAATTTTTAGTTACATCACAAAATATTTAACCTTGCAGGTTTGTACGGAACCCTCGGTGCGCGAGTCCGACTCGCACTTGGCCGGTTTTTATTTTCCACATTTTCCATTGTTTCTTCGCTCCTATTAGTTGCAGCGTGATGTTATATAGCCTAAAGCCTTCCTTCATAAATGTTCTATTCAACACAAAAAGAATTTTTCAATTCGCACCAGTACCTAGTTCCTGAGATTAGCGCGTTCAAACAAACAAACAAACTCTTCAGCTTTATAATATTAGTATAGATTATTTGATTTTTATACGTGTGTTAATGTTATGACTTAGAAAATAGTCAAGAGTCAAATTTCATCTTTGCGTGATCTAATACTGTTAATGCGGTTTACTGTAACTTTGAAAGGGCTGAACCAATTTGATAAGACTCTGGATTACAAGATAAGGTTAGTAAAACTCAGAATACAGCAAATACGTCCATTAGGACCAAAAGACCTTACAAATTACTATTATTTGCCTGCTCTGTTAGTTTAGTCGGTAGTGGCTCTGCCTTCTAACCTAGGGGTGCGGGTTTGATTCCCGCATAACACAAGTAATTATGAATATTAAAATTTGGAATTCTGGTCGTTTCTATGCATAATAAGTATGTATTTACAAAAGAGAAGTACATAATATACATATGTATATCTCCGTTATAAAGTACTCATGATACAAGCGTAAACTTAGTATGCAGCTAGATTGCGCTGTGCGATATGTCCTGAAATATTTATTTATTTACTTTTGAAACCTACACTATATATTTTTTAGACATGATTAAAATCTTTTCACTGTCATTTTTACTTTTTGTAAGACGAGAGAATAGAATTACTAACTGTTTACTTTTAGTTCATAAAATGCTAATTTCTATTGATAAATAAATGATTATCTTATCTTATAGTAGCCCCACTCGAGTCCCGCCGAGGTTGGCCTTCCAAGTACAGCGTTAGCCAGAAGCCTGCTACTGCTATTTTTAGCACAAGATATGCCGACATCGCAGCCGGTAACAAATAGCACAATATAACTAGCAACCTAGTGGAGGCAGCACTTATGCTGTATATGTTGGACCATTTGGCTATTTCTAAAAGAGATAGTTTTTAACAATAAGGCTGTCTCTTGTACAAGAGACTAAAAAAATAAAGTAACTGTAATTAACCAGTCATAGAAGTCCTTGTGTTTTTATATGAGTGTAGTTTCCGATTGCAATTATTTTCGATGTTCAAATAATCGCAAGTTTGTAATTTACTCAGGGTCTCAAAATTTTACTAGAACTAAGTTTGGTAGGTATCATTACCATTTATTTCATCAATTTAGGCTTCAGATACTAGTTTTCTATAACTTTCCACTCTAAACTCGTGATAATTGAATTTATTTATATTTTGGCTACGGGACACAAAACAGTGTATCCCCTTAAATCAATTAAATAAAAAAATTAAGCTGGTTTCGATCCATAATGAATCCCAAGACTTATACACATCTTGAACTAAATGTAAAGTTAATAATTAAACAAAAGCATTACCCAGAAAGAATGCAATGTAGGCACATATACTTGATACTAAAAAAATACTATATGCTAGTCAAAAATATTTTAGTTCCATCCTCCTCCGCCTGTTGAATGATCTTGCGCCGACTGCCTGCTATGGTGCAGACGCCATGGTAATTACATGATACAAATAGCCAAGGGATACAGACAGGACTGACCTAACCCGTTTTATGTACATCTGAAGTGATGCGCGTGGAATTAGATGGTGGTTAAGTCGTTTATGATTTACTAGTGAGTGCTCGCGGCTTCGCTAGCATTAAGAATTAACATTTCACTCCTTTTAAAGTGGCATTTCCAAAAACCTTTCTTAGTGGATGCCTACGTCATAACATCTACCTGCATGCCAAATTTCAGCCCGATCCGTCCAGTGCTTTGAGATGTGCATTGATAGATCACTATTCATCTTTGTGTTTTATTTAGATTTTTCTATATGTTCTTAACGTATTTAAATATGATTTTAAAATATGACGTTATAATAAAGGAATTATACATTCTGTCCACCTATTTGATACAACCTAATCCAGCCTTATACATAATCTAGCGATCTTCAAACCGAAAGTGAACTGGTTCTTGTTGAGTAAGCAAGCTTTATCGTGGGTCGAGGTAGTTATTGAAAGAAAGAAAAGAAATATTGCTTACCATCAGGCAAACTATGGTCGAGTGTGAACAAATAAATCTTTCCTTTTCTGTTCGTGCCATATCGTTACCGACTTGAAAAAAAACAATAACAACTAAATAGTGTAGACTTAAACTTGATCAAATAAAAAAAAATAAAGCAAAATCACGGTCAAGTAGAAAGTTACTTCTTGACCATGATTTTGCTTTATACGCGTTGTAATCTATACTAATACGAAGCTAAAGAGTTTGTTTGTTTGTTTGTTTGAGCGCGCTGATCTCAAGTACTACTGGTGTGAATTGAAAAATTATTTTTGTGTTGGATAAACCATTTGTCGAAGAAGGCTTTAGGCTATATAACATTACGCTGCAACTAATATGAGCGAAGAAACAATGGAAAATGTGGAAAAAAACGGGGGAAAATTATTCATTCTTGCGGGCTTCCGTTGCGTGCGCTGCGAAAACGGTTTAAGATATCAAAAATGTATGAAAGAATTATTTCTCTTGAAATGATCTAACAAAATGTCTGCAACAGTATATCTTTTAAGGTTAACTCACTAGAACCGTTTTTATGGTAATAACCACGGGTAATAACTATTCCACGCGGATGAAGTCGCGCGCACCAGCTAGTTTTGCTATATTTTTGTGGATGACAACTTGGCCAATTACTTCCCTATCCATTTTTAATTAAATAAACTACATAAGTATGAATAAATAAACTACTGTAATTATTTTTTTAAAAAAGTAGTAGTATTTACTTACTATCAAGTGATAAGCTATGTTTCCCGTATTAATCCTTGATAAAAAGCTTTCATCCAAGGTATCTCTATGTATATCTAAAAGAAATATTTCATTTGCTAGAAAATAACTATTTAGTTAGTTACGCAGTAGAATAACAAAAAAGGCTGAAGATTATGATGTCAAAATTTTTGGTAACGAAATTTTTTATTAATGTTTTTTACTTTCTCCACTCATAGAGAGATACCAGTAATGGAGGACTGCACGTGACTACACCTGTCGATAGAAACAGTTAATTGAAGACCAGTTTACTATCAACGATTTATATACAATTATTTACTTACTCATATACTGTGGATAAGCATCTCTATGGCAATGCAATAAGCGCTATAATTTGACAAGAGATGTGATCGATAGATGTAAAGTGTTTAAAGTGCCGTAAAGCGTAGTTCACATGTTCGAATATATTAATATACTTAGTGCATATTCTGAGCATAGTAAATGCATCAAATCCTCACATTTCCTTTATAACCTTTAAAGGGTCTAGCACCATATACGAACTTGAAAGAAAAAATGGCTTGTAACTTACTTTCTATCGTGTGCTTGAATACTGCCAGTTAGCGAAAACGTTGTTTATAAATACTTTCTGGGTAAACATGATAGCTTCATCGCAGAATATCATAAAAAATACTATTTCAAGGTCAAAAATATGATGACAGTTTCAAATCATATCATATTTTATTTATTCAATAATAAGAAACAATATTTACACATATTAACACTAATAGAACTAAAAAAGAGTATTTACATCTAAACTAAATTTAAACAATCTACATGTGGTATGGAACCAAGAACGCTGGCTGCATTCCCACGCTGGATTGCTATAGAAATCCTTTGCGCAAGGAACCAGCCAGCGTTCTTGTCTCTAGTGATGTCAATCAACATTATATTTAATTTTTTTATAAAAGACTTAGTGCTTCTACCCCACGGACCAAAAGTTTCGAAGCCAAGCGGTACGAAAATATAATCAGTCGATAATGATGTATATTTTCGCCGCTTGGCTTCTTTCTATTTCAAGTGATGTTAACCATCAGATTTTAACGAAGAACATTGTTAAGCATATACCTACGTAAACGTATGCCTACCTTTCTACATATATTTACATTATTGTACATTTATCTCGTTATAACAGACAAGGTTTGATTTGATTTGACACATAATGTATAAAATGACTCATACTAAACTTGCTACTACGTGGAGTTCTTCTTCTTCTTATCGAATGCCATCGATGACCAACTCTGGTGTCGAGATTTTATCAAGCCACCCTAAGGGCCTCTGACATGGCTTAACGACTGCTGTACTCGACAAGCAGCCGGGACCTACAATATAACGTGTCATCCGACCCACGACACCGACCAAAATGGAATTCCAATCCAAATCCAAATCCAAAGACTGACCGCGTCGACCGTTGCTTAACATTGGTAATCGCATGCGATTGTCTCCGCTAGCTGAGCTACGGGCGCTACGTGCAACTTGCTACTACGTGCAGTGCACACCCATCTTTATACAGGCGTGATGTTCAGTCGGGCCGAGCTCGCCGTCATGTCGCAACACATGTCACAGCTCTGCATCAATGGTCACATCAACTATGTATAGCGGAGACAACTACTACAGACAGTTGATCTTCTATAAGCTGTATGTGTGTGTGTAAAAGAGAGTGTGGCTCATCGGATCTTTTTTTCATCCAGACGCACCCTGGTTCGAATCCGGCCCTACACCAATGACTTGTATTTTCAAGTTAAGTGTGCATTTTGCACTCTCTTAACGGTGAAGGAAAACATCGTGAGGAAAACGACATGTTTGAGGACCACAATATCCGAGGGCATGTCTCTTCTGTGGAAGGACCTGGGTATCTGTATAGTATCAAGGCAATGGAGGAGGCCTATACCCGTACTTGGGTGCCCTTATAACACAATTATAATATATCACATATTTTTTTAATAATTGAAACAGTTTCATATCTTAAACATTGTAAATATCTAGTTTTTAAGGGAATAGAAGCTATTTTATTTTATTTATTTGTTATTATCAACCATCTCTTACTAATAACATCAACGCTCCACTTATCAGTCCCATCAGTGATCGGAACCAACTCGACAATCGGGGCCGAAATCAATCAACCTGCAGCGTGCAGATCCGTTATTTGTTCAAAGTAGCTATACTAGGTCTTGGTGATTTTCCAGTAGGTACGTACTTATATATAATAGGTAGGTATAATAATCTACTTACTTATATGCTCATAGCTTGTTAGTGTATTCAGGCGTCTGCAATTCAATCTTCTCTCTCTTGAGTCGTATTTCCTCATGACTGAGGGTCGTGACTCCCCTGCAGAATTAATTCGTTAGGGAAGTTCTCTTGGGCAGATACATCATGGTGGGCACCCGGGTCCTACAATTCAATCTTAGGATTGCGAAACAACTATTCAGTTACAACCTCATGTATACCAATAAAAAAACTTGCTAAATCAATAATAAAGCTAGTTATTTTTTATTGCTTTTTATTTCCGATGCTTTTTGTCCCCACGTGACAGCCTTATGTATGACTGATGATAGAATACCAATAAATAATCACAAATTCTATTTATTTTTCTTTTCATTTAATTAAAAAAATGATATATTTACCACTTGCACGTGAAAGGATTCAAGGTCACAACTGAATAGCCTACGTACTAAATAAAATATAAATCAATTTACTATATAGTAAACCCTCAAGACGGTTGGTGATTAAAATATTTTCTCTTCATTCGGAAAGAAAAGTTAAAACCCCTACTGTTTAGTTACAAAACGTGGTTTTAATATTAGTATAGAACTTTGAAAGTAAAAAGTAGGCTCTAGTTGTTCAAACGTCACATACAAACAATCAAAATGTCCACTTCAAATTGGAACATTAATTATTAACATTGATAACATTTTGAAAGTTTGATTCTTATGACAGAAGACAGACAAATTTCGAACAACAAAAACGGATTAACTTTTTTCAAAGTTCTGGACTAATAGTTGAACCATGTTTTATAATAAGTAAGTAGCTAGGTACTTCTTTATGCCTGGAAAGTTCGACGTTCAGCGTTGTAGTCTACGATCTAGCCCTTTTCTGATAAGAAAAGGGCTAGATCGTAGTGATTGATAAATCACTATGTCACAAACACATAAAACCAGACTAGTTACACTTTTTATCCCGAATTATAATAATAATATTCAATTATGGATTAAAACACAGCATGCTGTTTTTACGCTATGATAAGTAAATTACATCCCACCAAAAACATTCTGTAAAAAATTTGCCAAGTCTCGATAGAGCTGCTTGTTTATCTCTAAAAAGTAATGAAATCACTAGAATTAGTTAAGCCAAGTCTAAGGTTCCTTACTCCTTCTTTTAAAGGTTAAATTGTGCTCTTGTGAGCCCTGCACTAAGTATGAAACTTGTATCGCAGGCGCCCACATCTAGCATTACCTGAGAGCATTACTGATGCGGTGTGAGATTACTTTAAATGTGGTTTCATAACTAGTTGACACACAATTTAGGAACTGAGTTTTTATGCATGGCATACATGTACTCTATAGTAAAAGAAACCTATGATGAGCTCTGGACTCCACACTAGGGTATCCTGTGTCGTATGTGAGATTTAGATTCTTCCCCATAATTATAATGGGCAAAATTGCGAGGTGCCCCTTTAGGTTCAGATGAAACAAAATTAGAAAAACTCAAAAACCTTTTGTCCATACTATGGATGTACCAAGCTCACTATAAACGACATCCGCCAGTCAAAACAATCACGAAGGCCTCCCGACATGTTTACCTTAACTATTCATGTCATTCGATATGGATAAAAAATAACTTGAACTGCTAAATGGAAAATTCTAGTTTGGCTGTATATGCTTGTACCCGATAGCAAATAGATAGGTACTGAAGTGAGCATAGGTACTTTACTTACCAAAATAAGTGTGTATGTGTCATTTGATAACGAGTAGATGCTAATGTTTTGTCTTTATACGTAATATAAATTACATTTTGCATCAAAATGTCTGCATTACTAAGTTTTATTATCTATACTATATATTAGGTACTATATATACTCCTAAATAAAATTGGAAATTTTAATATTAATATTATTATATTATATTAATATTATAAAGCTGAAGAGTTTGTTTGTTTGTTTGTTTGAACGCGCTAATCTCAGGAACTACTGGTGCGAATTGAAAAATTATTTTTGTGTTGAGTAGACCATTTATCGAGGAAGGCTTTAGGCTATATAACATCACGCTGCAACTAATAGAAGCGAAGATATAATGGAAAATGTGGAAAAAATGGGGAAAATTATTCATCTTTGAAGGCTTCCGTTGCGTGCGCTGCGAAAATGGTTCAAAATTCAAAGAATTAATGCCCAAAATAACTACTCTACGCGGACGAAGTCGCCGGCACAGCTAGTTTAAAATACAAGTAGTTTTTGTCTTCTTGGAAATCAATAGGTTATGTTATGGTATTGTGGTGATCGATTGTTTTTGATCGCAATCTTTCTTTTACGTTACTTTCCAACTAACAATGAAATGGATCTTCAAAGCGAGAGTGAACCAGTTCTTATTGCGCGCTCCAGGCTCGATATTACAACACAATCATTGCTTACCATCACGCCAAATTGTGGTACAGTGAAAACCCGTTTTAGTTGACAAAAATTGACCAATTTAGGAAACAATGCATGTTTTAACTAAATCGTTTCGATTGGAAATTTAATCTCTTTTTACATTGGAATGGCAGGTATTTGATCCCCAGACCATACTCAAGAAACACCCAGATTCCCTCACATTAATTTATATTATTATACTAGCTGGTGAGCGCGACTTCGTCCGCGTGGAATAGTTATTACCATAAAAACGGTTCTAGTGAGTTAACCTTAAAAGATAGACATATACTATTGCGGACATTTTGTAAGATCATTTCAAGAGAAATAATTCTTTCATACACATTTTTTTGATATCTTGAACCGTTTTCGCAGCGCACGCAACGGAAGCCCTCAGAGATTATTATTTTTCCCCGTTTTTTTCACATTTTCTATTTTTTTCTCTCCTATTAGATTAGTTGCAGCGTGATGTTATATACCTAAAGCCTTCCTCGATAAATGGGCTCTTCAACCCAAAAATATTTTTTCAAATCGGACCAGTAGTTCCTGAGATTAGCGCGTTCAAACAAACTCTTCAGCTTTATAATATTATATATGGTATAGATTTATATTGAAAGATACCAACCATAATGATGTCTACATTGTCAAAGTAAAGGCATAAGTACATATGCCCATAGAATTTAATTCCATTAGTAGTTTTGGCGCCCGCGGCTCACTAAACATATCTCTACGCCATAAATCATACAAATCCGAGAGAAAGCCAATGTCACACAAGTTGCGCAAACAACTGGTAAGTTGCGTGTTTTGGACATACATTAGAATTAGATAGTTGATCGAACATTGACTATTGGAAAAATAACTGTAAAATAGAATAAAAACATTCAATATAAATGGATCCTCCTTCATATTGATATAAACGCATGTAAATCCCCAATTGTACAGAACTGGAGGATGACAAAGGAACGGAATTGGTTATAGTTAGTTAGTTAGTTTTATAACGAAACCTGGGAAACTCAGTTATCTTTTACTATATAACAATAAGTCGGGTTTTCCTTCCTGACGCTATAACTCCAGAACACACGAAACGATTTCCACGGTTTTGCATTCGTTGGAAAGGTCTCGGGCTCCGTGAGGTTTATTAAAAAAAAAGAAGCCATCTGGTGGCGAAACGGAGTTCGCCGTGTTTGCTAGTTTAAAATATTTAGAAAAGTTATGTGTTTACAAAGAGTATCATTATTGTAATACACTTTTTGTGGTTCTAAGATTTTTTACTAAGCTATTGTGTCCTGGGCAAAGGTCTCCCCGACTCCTTCCTTCCATCCCTTTCTAACGATGAATATAAGTTAGCAAAGAATAGTTAATAAATAAATCATTTACATGGCGTGAGTATCTAGAATTTATATCTTGACTTCCTACAACAAGACTTTACAACTGACTTAGAAATCAAAGTCTTTATTCCGATCAGTACAGCTAGACGTCAAAAGGAAGTCAAAATTTCATAATGGGCGTTTGATTGTTTCAAGTGCAATCCATTGATGTGATAACGGAAATCTCACTTGTAAGTACAAATAACAAATTGCATTGAATTAGTAACGAATTGTTTGATTTGAATTGAATAAGAACGGTGTCTTCTGGTTTTATTGCAGAATCAACCCTTATTTTTTAGACTTCACCGTTTTCTGTTTTTCACTGTTATCTGTTGAAAATATTATTAGTCAATTTTTTCAAAACCCACCTTTTGAAATATCAATTGATATTTAAAATTGGCTTAACTAATAAAATAAAATTGAGCTGGCTCTAATATGACAAAATATTTTAAGTAACTACGTATCTCCGAAGAATCACTTGCTTCTGTAATTGCCTTCTATTGGCAAATTAATATAGATCTACATGAATTGCTAGATTCAATATGTTATTTTATATTTCAGACACGCTTAAGAAGGTACTAGAACTTTTCAAACGTAATCTTAAATACAATAGTAGCTCCGCCTATTACTCGTTAGATAAGTTAGTAGCCGCTGGAGGCGCGACCGCGCCAGGGGCCCGTCACGCGCTCCCTCAATAGACCCTGATAGAGCTGTATTGTGAGCTCATACAATGTCTCATACAAGCCATACAATGTGTGTGTCGAGTGATGACCCCAACGCCGCAATCACTTGTATACGGTCACATGTGTGTGATGACTAAACTTGTGAGAAAAAGTAAAGTAGATCTGTATTCTAGAAGCGAGTTCTGGTTCCAGGACTTTATAAACGATCCTAAGGACCTCTGCCGTGGTTTGACGACTGCAGTAATGTGACGGGAGCTTGGAGGCCGGATTAATTTCTTAGAGATATGTGTTAATTTTCACTGTGTGTCAGAAAAAATAATCGTTGTTAGGAATCCGACGTATTTGAAACCTCAACCTCTGGAAGATCCTAGACGCTTACTGACTATTTATCTACCCTGAGAACTTCCCATGTGATTCATTCAGATGGAAAATAATGACGTTCAGTAATGAAAAATACGACTCAAGGAAGAAGATACTTCTTCTTTTTATCGAATGAGAGTGGCCAACTCTGGCGTAGAAAGTGTATCAAGCCGCCCTAAGGGCCTCTGATATGGCTTTACGACAACGTACGAGACAAACAGCCGGGACATACAATTTAACGTTAGAAGATGCTATTTTGTTTATATGATACCATGACATACAACTCGCCTTATTTATTTGCTTACACATAAATAAAACACCAGAAAATGCAAATTATAGAAACGATAATATCTCTAGTCAGAAAAAAGGTAAGAAAATTCTTACAAGCGTGAACAACTCTCGTGTCAGAGTTTTATGTTTTCAAATCGCCCTAGGAGCCTCTGGCTTGGCTTAGCGACATTCAGACTAAAGAACTAAATATAACCGTAAGTCTGGAGCATTCCTGTAGATCTCACCAGTTAAGTAAGTTGAAGTTAATCGCCGCGACGTAATACTGGTTTTCTATTTATGCATCAGACTTGAACCTTTGAATTTTTTACCGTCTCATCACGATTACGGCAAAGTTACTTGGCGAGTTTATATGAAGTTGTGAGTTTATTGTAGCTATGTACAATGAGAGAATATAAGCTTAAAATTAAATAAAAAATTAGTTGTAAAATTGACTTTGTGATGGTTGTAATTTGGACAATACTTTTTTTTATATATATCTGGGTTTCGGAAGTGTTAGTAATTGTGATTTCTTACACATGCGAAAACACTTTATTTTTGAACCCCATCAAAAAACGGTTGAAGTAACGACGCAGGATCAGGTCTTCTATACAAGTAAACAAGGCTTCGGATTTACAAATTCTTGGTGTTAATTTCTTGTAGGTAACTTTATACTATCTATACATACCTATAATAAAGCTGAAGAGGGTCAAAAAGATTATTTAATAAGAAAAAAAACGACATATCTCGACGTTGCGCATCATAGCCTTGCTGGTTTCGGCAGTTTCTAGATTTTTCTTCTGTTCACCTGTTTATTAAAACAAAAATGGCTGAACGATCATCATGATTTTTGGTATGTAGGTAGTATAAGTCTTAGAAGCGTCATAAGCTACTTTTTTCTCAACATAATGCGAGCGAAGCCGCGGGCGGCCACTAGTTCTCAATAAAATTCCTGGCGCAAGTGGATTCCAACATGGCTAAAAACGTGTCCTATGCAACACAATAATAAATAAAATATTGTTACACATCAGAAATAAGGGTTAAAAATGCTGAATGTAAGTTAATTTGACACCAACGTGTATGAAAATGTGTAACTTGACAGTAACTTAGTAAACAAGAACACGTGAATACGGGCAAGTCATGAGTTAGCCAATAATTATAATTTAAGAGTCAGCTTCTTATGGCAAGTAAATAAACTTAGCGAAAAAAATGGCAAAACAAATATTGTGTTGCATTTACCATTAAACAAATTGTATCTTCGAGTTAATATTTTGAAAATATCCATTCCGAAGCAGACTTTAATGTTTCTTTGTCTATATTTGTTATTGCTATGTATTTTTGGAAAAATGTTTTCTTTCTTTCTTTCAACAGAAAGAATTTCAAACAAGCAGAGTATGCTATATTTCTGGTAGAAACGTTAACATTGATTCAAATATACTCAATAGACGGTGGCATACGATTGTTCCATTCCAATATTGTCTTACCATACTTTCAATAGAATCGTCTTTACAGGCAATCTCGTGCTAAATTCCTGATAGCATCTTCTTATCGAATGAGAGTGGCCAACTCTGGTGTTGATAGTTTATCAAGCCGCCCTAGGGGCCTTTGACATGGCTTCACGACTGCCGTATTAGACAAACAGCCGAGATATACAATTTAACGTGTCATTCGACCCACGGAAGCGCCCAAAATGGAATGCCACTTTTCGGTCACCCATCCACGGACTGGCCGCCTCGACCTTTGCTTAACATTGGTGATCGCATGCGTTTGCTTGTGCTAGCTGAGCTACGGGCGCTTCCCTGATAGCATAAAAAATATGTAAACATATAGTTAATATCTTTTCTGTTATTCTCGACCAGATTTAGTCTGCGCAGGTCGATGTCTCGGCTCATTAAATATGACGATGATAGTACCTTTTGCAATCGTCCATTCAAGGATTTCCAGTATTTTTTATCCATTCCACTGCTCCTGGTACTGCTACGGAACGATGCAAATAAAATGAAACGAACCTTCATTCAGAAATAAGATGGAACCAGATGGTATATCACGCGAAGATTTATTATCCTGCTCTGCCTTTTTGACTCGTTCGAAAGCTAGATAATATTACTTGAAGTCAAGAAATGGATAGTGATTATTATTTATTTTATTTTAGCTTGTAGTGCTGCCCTATCCCACTAAAATAATTTGGGCGAAATTTTGTACGTTTATAAGTATGTTTATTCCTCATTCCCAAGCGGTTAAAGTCTGAACCCAGGAGATAAGAGATAGACAAGGCCCTGGGCTAACACACAGGCTACATTTTATTCTAGATTACTTAGGGTTATGCCTTAAGGCGTCGCCATTAGCAATTTATATTACAGAGACAAACGTCGTCGCAATTAAGGAAAGCTCTAACATACTCGAAGCTGGCTATGTATGCTAAGTGTAGAACTGACGCGGCGGCGGCGCCTGCGTCGATATAAGCGAGTGAGTTGCGCGCGGCCGCCAGTAGCAGTCACGCACCGGTCGCGTCTGTGTGCATCGCAGAGCCAGTCTTGCAACAAAATGACGATCAACAAAACGCACTAACGCCTCCTGGGGCACATTCGAGTGTTCGGACTTTAAACAATAGAGTTAAAATTAGAAGAAATCTTCTTTTATTATTCAAATATTCTATTCGTTCTTTTGTTTACTAAGTTCCAATAATAAAAGTTCAAAATGGTGAGTGGTAACAAAGACTGCGATGTGAAGAAGATCGCGCCGAAAAACCGTGAGAAGAAGACGAACAATTATATGCGTGCGAATATCCTGTCCAAAACATGGTTCACCTGGATGATGCCGACCTTCTGGCGAGGGTACAAGAGGGACCTCTACGACGCGGATCTCACCAAGCCCAAGGAGAACCATCTCTCGGATAAACTAGGCGATCGCCTTGAGAAGTAAGCGATTTTATTATTATATATTTTTGTTTTAAAGTACACGTTTCTTAAACTTTTTATTGAACAACGAAATACAATACAATAGGGTTTAGCACTTGACAAAATAACTCAGTATGTATGTAGGTACGTTTCTTTTCAATGTTTTATGTTAGATTTTCTTATATAAAATTACTAAAAATATTGTTTTATAAGATCCAGTAATTCGTATTTTTAATTATTC
Organism: Macaria notata; assembly: GCA_927399415.1. NCBI lineage: Eukaryota > Metazoa > Arthropoda > Insecta > Lepidoptera > Geometridae > Macaria > Macaria notata. The sequence goes on along the minus strand of OV656746.1, from coordinate 9,749,365 downwards.
TTTAGTGTAATTGTACCTTTTTAAAAGTTGATGCTTCATTAGAAATATTTTCAGCAATCTAAAATTTGGAACAATTGGATATTTGTATTTTGAAAATTTCGAATATACCTACGTAAATATGTTGATTGATTACTGACTTACAAAAAAAGTACTTCATTACTTTAAAGTTTGTTTTCATGCAGTGAGAAGTACTTTAACTATTTATTGTTAGACAAAGGTATGTATATAAAAATCTGTAGGGTCAAGTTTTTTTACTCATATAAATTAAAAAAAAATGAGACCAATAAATTTTCACTTATTACAATGTGTAAAAGTTAATAATAAACCAGAGTTTTTAATATATATAATTTTATTAAAAAAAACTTAACACACCGTCTATATTGTCATTATACGGCAGTTTCCCCAGAATGCTGGCAGCATTCCTGCGTTGAATACAAAGAGTCAAACGTTGAGAGCTGCCTAAAAATCTATCTGAATCTTTCGGGATCCCAAAACTTACAAAGAGATAATATTTGTTCAAACTTATGTTACTTAGCCGTTTCAGTGTAGGTAGGTAGGTAGTTAACCCAAAACTGGTTTTCCACAAAGACAAGGAGCGGAAATGAGCGAAACTAAGCATTGTCTAATCTTCTTGATGAATTACCTGATGAGTTGACGCAATGTTATTCAAGCGATGAGGTATTCTTTTAAAAACATAAAAAAACACATTAAGATTACATATATTATTAAGTAAATGTAATTGTTATTATAGGCTGCGATGGGGCTGGCATAAATGTTTAGTTTAAAGCCCCTAAATTCCAATTAAATAAAAAAAAACAATGTTAAGCAATTGCCGACGCGGTCATTCCTTGGATGGGTGACCAAAACGTGGTATTTCATTTTATGCGCTTCCGTGCGTCGGATGACAAGTTAAATTGTAGGTCCGTATTATTTGTTACAGTACGACAGTCGTTAGTACATGTCATTTGAAAATATTTTTCACTTACTAAAAACCTTTACCTACATATTGACACAAAACGATAGAAAAATACAGGTCGGTATAATGTCAAGCGAAAGAATTATTCGTTAGATGTAGTAAGTAGGTATCTATATTTTTCCTTCTTATTTATTCACACGCTCACTTCTACCTTCTTCTTTCTTCTTTCTAGAAGTGAAACTTGAATCTCCTATTTCTCCCCTTTAAAAGTGGCATTTCCAAAAAATACTTTCTTAGCGGATGCCTACGTCATAACATCTTCCTGCATGCCGAATTTCAGCTCAATCCGTCCAGTGGCTTAGGCTGTGAGTTGACAGATCACTATGTCAGTCAGTCAGTCAGTCACTTTTGGGTTTTTAAATATTTAGATTAAAGGCGTTGTTTAAAAAAAATAACCAAGCATTAGTATGCCATATACCAGAAACTAAATTAAATTTACATTGGTAGCATGATACGCAATTACCTATTTAGAAAGTTAAATTAATTATTATCAGAGAGTAAACTGGTATGATAAGTTGTTAACACTCGCTCTATTAGCATTTTAATAGAGTTATTTTTTTATAACTCGTGTAAATGTACTTTCAAACTTACTTACAATATTTGAATTTACATGGGCTTGGAACAAAACTGTTTGTTTTGCTATAATTATTTATTTTCTAGTGGACGCTCGCGGTTTCGCCTCATATCATATACCTCATACTACCTACGTACCAAAAATATAATTATCCGTTCAGCCGGTTTTAAGTAATGCGCGTTTAAAAAAACAGACAAAAATCTTAAAACTGCTGAAACGTGTTCCGTTACCGATTTAAAGTATATCCAAATAATGTATTTTCTAATGCCTTATGTACAGATTTCGGTCCCTCTTCAGCTTTATTATATGTATAGATGTCCTAGTGCAAATGTTCTAGATTCAAACATAACATATTCCATTATTCCCTCGCTATATCATAATATTTAATACTATTCTCTTATCACCACCATTCACGTTAAATTGCAGGTCCCGGCTGTAGGCTAGTACGGCAGTCGTAACGCCATGTCAGAGGCCCTTAGGGCGGTTTAAAAACTTTTGACACCAGAGTTGGCCCCTCTCATTCGATAAGAAGAAGATCACCACCATTTATTAAAAAAATAAATAAAATAAAAATAGTATTTATTTCCCTTTGAAGTTATACATGTATTTTTTAAAGTTAAAAGTTTGAATTGGTTATTACAAAAAAAGTCAATTAAATACTTATAAATTTCACCGCTTTCATACAATAAATGTAAATTTTATATGTTACAATTCCAAGTCAAAACAAAGTAGAAATCATTTTAAAATTATGTATGTCAGAATATATTCTAGTGTATGTTGCGTGTCAAAATGTTTGCATTATTATTTATGCGCGTCTTCAGGGATCGTCCAGTGTTGGACGAAGGCCTCCTCCAACTGTTGCCACATGTCTCTGTCCTGTGCTGTCCGGGTCCACAACTTCCCAGCTACCAACTCTATTTCGTTCCTCCATCTTCTCACCGGTCTTCCTCGCTCTCTTTTACTATCCCTGGGTTCCCAGTAGTGTAGCACTCGTTCGCTCCACCTGTTGTCGGTAAGCCACCACCATTTAGCATTACTTAATTTATTTTGAAAAGCAAACAATATGACATCGCCAACAGTATTCTCGAAAATAAATAAAAACGCAAAAGAACGCACTTGGACAGCGCAAAGAAAGAAAAAAATACGTGAGATCTTTAATACTCTAGGCTATTGTTTTGTGAGAGCCGTTTGACCTTTTTGCAATGTTGATATGATATGGTCAATTATTTACTCTTTTAGGAATACAAACATATTTTTTGTATCCAACTACTTAGAATATTTGCGGTCTCTGTAGAGCAAATTACCTACTTATGGAGTCAAAACACTTATAAAAGTCCGCGCAAGAACTCGGAAGATTTCGAAACTATTAGTATGACGGACTGGAATATGATTTTTGAGTGCATCCTTGGCGAAAGTGCTGCCTACAGCTACGAGCTAATTGTTTTTCAGGTTATGTTTTTTCGCCTGCACGATTATCAATTTAAAAAAGTTTAAATACTTTAATCACTTCATCTTATCACATATCTTATGCCAAATCTCCATTTTTTTATATCAAAACTTTGTACCTACATAAGGGTGGGATACAAACCTTGCATAAATCTTTTGAGGGAGGCTTTGGAACATCGACGACTTTTGTACCATTATTCTAAACTTTTACGAAATAAATATATTAAGCTGCTCTATAATTTAAACCGTCCATTTAAAAAAACGGACAACTGAAATATCTTAAACCCAACGGCACTGATGCAAAGCTGAAACTTGTAAAATCGTTACAGACCATTCTAAATTTAAAATCATATCATATCGCACACTAAAAGTTTTAAAACCTATTCGCACAATAGACGTTCGTTTTCTAAGTATTGTCAATTTACGTTTGACCTTTACTTTACAAGGTGATGTGCAAAATACTTGAACCTATATGTAAGTGTATTATGTACATATAATATGCAGCTTTAGTCAGAGAGACTTGTTAATAAATACATATATGCGGTCTTGTCCAGGGCCGAAACATCGACATGTGACAAAGTAAATAAGTAAACTTAAAATATTTCTTGAAGAACGTTCCAGATTTTGTGGTTACTGATATTTTTTATTTTTGCACATATATTGTTGATGTAAAGTGAAGTCTTGTCATTTAGATACTACTAGATCTAGTGATCGCAAAGTGTATACATGTACATAACTTACGCACAGATTACAGAATACAAACTTACATTAGTTTATTTTTTAATTGCTGAAGTCTGTTCTAAGTTATCAAGCTATCAGCACGCTTCATGTACTTCAAATTATATCAAATAGGTATTAAAATAGACAAGCACGATGCCACTTTGCATTGTATGCGAAACATAAATAAACACTGATTTTTTGAATTTCATAATATGCCGTGCCATGCCCGTATAACCTCATCAAGAAATTATTTAAAAAAAACTTTCAGAAAAATTGACAACCTTATTTTCTTAAGTCAGTTAAAAAAGAATGCCAGCAACATTATTGTGTTAAATTTATACACGTATTAAAATTAATTAACTTACCTTTGAATTCATTTTAGTCAAACATTACTGAAGAGATAACAATCTTTCCGAGTTAACTTAAATCACGTAATTGTTAAAAAGGGTACATTTACAGTAAAATTACTGTTTGGAACTCTCACACATTATCAAAACATCTATACATATAATACAGCTGGAGAGGGTTGAAAATCTGAACATTGAAGATATTTTAAAAAAATATGGAGATAGGCACATCGAATCGATAACAGAACACATTCCAACAATTTATAGAATTTTTGTCTGTTTATCTGTGTCTCTGTTTATTTAAACGCTCATCACGCAAAAACTGCTGAACGGATCTTCATGATTTTTGGTATGTAGGTAGTAAGAGGTCCCGGAAATGTCATAATGTCGCGCAGTCGCAGGCGTCCACTATGTTTTTTTAATAAAACCAATTTTCTGTTGTATATATTTTAGGTATTACCTTTCGCAAAAGTTTTGTTTAAAAAAATAATTGCACGAGTGCCTTTGTTTAAGGTTTATTTTAATCTTAATAAATGCATTTGAGATAATTTATTTTTCACCAATTTTACACTCATGAATAGGTAGGTAATGCCTTTAAATTTCTTTTCTTTATTGCTCAACTTAAATAACACTAACATTAGGTATTAATTAACAATGCAATCTAAATAAACTAACTTATAAATTAACATCTATGTACAATAAATTTGCTTATACCTAAAACTAAACAAGTCGATAAAAAATGTTTAAAACGAAAAAAATACCTACAATATAAAATCTACCATGTAGTATTATCTTCGAGCAACATTACCACTATACTCGTATAAAAGCTAAACTGTTTGTTGATATGTTTGTTTCGCTTTAACGCCTCGAAGAAGCGACGGATCATCGTGGTTTTTGGTATGGTGATAGTATAGGTTGCTGAGGGTATCATTGGCTGCTTTTGTACGAGTATTGTGGTAAAATATCGAGCAAAATCTGACTTTGACATTTTATATTATTAAACAATGATGTATTTTTTTTAAATAAATATATATATGTATAAGTTATACATACCTATAATAAAGCTTAAGAGGGTCAACAATCTGTACATAAAGCAATATAAAAAAAAATGATTTGCGCTTACTTAAAATCAGTAACAGGACATGTTTCAGCAATTTTTAGATTTTTTATCTGTTTATGTTTGTCAGCTTATTTTAACGCTCATCATGCCAAAATGGCCGATCGAATCTTAATGGTTTTTAGTATAAAGTTAGTATGAGGTTCTGGAAGTGTCATAGGCTACTTTTTAACCGTAATACTGCGGGCGCGGCCGCGGGCGTCCACTAGTGTTAACTTTAAATCTAGCTTGCTAGCTAGTGCATGATTTTAGCTTAATAGGCACGTATAAACTAAAATGCGTCGATTGAAGGAATTCCTACAGTTATATGCTGTTAATTACTTAAGATGTTTTAATAACAATTATATCAATATCATACCTAATGCACAACAATAATAAGTACCTACATGGAGCAATCTTTACAATTATCTTCGTGTAACATGGCTACGCTCTCTGAATTATGTATGAAAACGTTTTTATACACATTATGACGTCATAGTCATAAATTTTTGTAAAATCACTTGGTAATTATTTTACGGATAATGATTCCCAAGTTGTATGTACAGCAAAGTTCAGAATGCTGTTCGAAAATTCCTGAATATCAACACAGAAAAATGATAGTAGATAATTTGTAGGAAAAATACAAAATTAATCGTACGTAAGGATTTATAATTGGACTTGCGGTTACGAGTATCATTTAAGCAATTTATACTTTACAACAACATTTATGTGTGTTTGTGCATAAATAACATTAAATATGTTAGTCTACAGCTGCACGCGGCACTCGAAGAATATTAGAATCGCGCTGGATTCATAATGACTCGCTTACTAAGTTTTTTTTTTACATGAGATAGGCTCACGCTTGACTACAACTTGACGTTGTAATCTACGATCTTGCGCGCTTACCTAGAAGAAACCTATTACTTATATTCTTCCTACTCTGGGACTTAACTTCACATTTTATGACTAATTTCATTTAAACTAGTTCAGGGCACAGTCGAAAAGATCTCTGTATAAGTACAAAAATATTCTCAGAAAATTTACAGTCATCATCATCATCATCATCCACAGCCTTCATTATGCCACTGCTGGGCATAGGCCTCTCTTTGAATGTGCCAGATGCGTCGATCTTGTGCAGACCTCATCCATAGTATTATATAGTATTTTTAGCAATTTTTATTAAAAACAATCTAATAAGGCAGCACAGGTCAATATCGTGTCTCGTTTAGAGGAAATAAAGTGCGTAACTAGGGTCTAAAATACGCAAATTAACATGTTTCTGCTAATGGTCCTAAGCGCTGAGGGTTGGCCAAAATGGAGCCAACTTAATACAACAGTTGCAAAATGTAGCCGTAACTAGTTAGTTATTTACCCGACTTCAAAAAAAGACGTTATCGATTAGATCTGTTTGGGCACTAAAGCTTTGGTTTCCTAGGACAGCGGTGCCTTCATATAGCGGCTTTAATATTACGGACGCAAAAATAATTAAAGTAAATTACGGTGCAAGTTACCGCTCTCTAGGAAACCGCGCCATTTCGTTTACGTAGACAACGTTCTAGTGACATCATTCACCGCTGTATTACGGCCGCTATATGTCGGAACCGCTTTCCTAGGAAATCAGAGCTTTAGGGCATAATGTTGATATTAGAGAAATTGCACACAATTGATGTAGTGCACAAAGAAAAGTACTTAAATGCCTAAAATTTTCATAAGTGTATATTGTGAGGTTCTATTTGCCCACAAAGTCAGATTTTTAAATAGTTTTAATCTAAATAAAGTACTTACATGTTATACCAAAGGGAACAACCACAGTTAACAAACGCAACGGAACAACTATCCAAGTTTCGTGGAAATCAACAATTTTATCCAGCCCACGTTTTGCTCAAAGAAACATGTTGGGTCTAATTACAAAACGTGGTTTAACTATTAGTTCAGAACTTTGAAAAATACAGTCCGTTTTTGTTGTTCAAAATTTGTTTTCTGCTGTCATAATAATCAAACTGTCAAAATGTTTCTAATGATAAAGCAGTGTTTTAATTAGAAGCTGATATATTGATTGTTTGTATGTGATGTTTGAACAACAAGAACAACCGACTTCTTATTTCCAAAGTTCTACACTAATACCACGTTTTGTAATGAAACGGGTAATGTTTAAGTCTAATTTATAAAAAAAACATATTATATTATGTTCCTAGTAATTAAACGTAAGTTTATCCTTATTCATTCAATATTAGCAAACGCATTCTACATCTAATTATATACTCACCAGGGACACGAATTGATAGACGGGCTTACAACTTCAGCATTGAACGTTGTAAATTACAGATCTTTGCGTGAGCAATAAGTAGTTAAGTTAAATATGCATAAAATTATCGACTTGCAACGTGAGTTTTTAGATAAAGAGTCTTGTTGGTGTTTGTGACCTTTTTGGTTGCAAACGGTTCTTATTCTTTGTCTATGTCGATTATTGACAGACAAACAATTTTTATTGATATTTTAATTTAGATTATTAGCAGTCTCACGTGGTTTCACTTGCTATCTTAATCATCCAAACTGAAACTTCAATGCTAAAAGACCAAAAATAAGCAGATAGTACTAATTCTAAAAAATCTAGAGTAAGTAGGTTTCCTCTGGGCAAACGTGCTACATCTTAGACTATAGCCCATGGTTTATATTTAGCTCCTACAAGATGCTAAGGTTTTTATAGACTTGCATTGTGCCTGAAATAGGCCGCTCACTACCAATAATGATGCCATAGAGACGTAACTGAAGCAAAAGAATAATTCCACGTGTGGGGCTGAACCCATACGGCTAATTGCAACCAAGGATTCCGTAGTACCTATTGGACTCTTTGCGTCGTAACTACTCACAAGCAAGCTTTGTGCGTGAGTGCTGTTAGGAGAGAGATGAAATGTGGAAGAATTACCGACGCGACATTTCTAAAGAGTATTTTTTTTATTTTGTAATCATAATCATAATCAAAATATTCATTTATTCATAAAAAACGTCATATTATTTACATATAATGTTCATGTCCATTAATTTCAGTATACATTCAATAGAAATAAATATACATGATCAATTTACTATTTAAAAATCACATTGCTGTACTTAAATGATGTTAAGAAACGTACAAACATGTCAAAAATAATTTTAAAAATACAACAAACAAGTACAATGTACTCGAAAAACGTCTACAGTAAAAAAAATATAATAACAGAAACACATTAATACCCATAAAATCTAAGTTTACCGAGAAAAAACAGTTCTCAATACCACTACATAAACAATTTTATAATCACTTATAGAGACTTAGAGGGGGGGGGGGTGCTCGAACTAATTTTTGTTAGAACTGCTTGTAGTTGAAGAAAAACAAAAAAACATGATGGCCGCCATACAAAAAAACATGGCCGCCATACAAATTTCAAATGTGAATTACTCTGCAACGGTTGGACATAGGTGGGGGGTGTTCGAACAATGTTTATAAATATGCCATATAGGTAGGTATTTGATAGATAGATAGTTTTTTTTTATTGCAACACAAGAAATAAATTACAAAGAAATAAAATAAAAATAACTTACACTAGTGCCACAAGTGACAGTGTTATTGCTAAAAGCGATCTCTTCCAGGCTAGCATTGATTGCAGTGTATAAAATGGTATTAAAAAACAGTTTGGGAGTTATAATTCTGTACCTAGTGATAATTATTCGTAGGATCATTAACCGAGAACCAGTCGTTCAGGTATTCCGGGCGAGGCTTCGATCGCTAGATTGATCCCACAGCGCCTGTCTAGACGAGTTAGCGTGTAATTTGATAGGTTATTAGCGATGCTAGTCTTCGAAGATTGACGTTGTGTACATCAGTTGCTTCAATCAATCAGTGTTTCTTTATTGTATACTAGTGGGTTCTCGCGGCTTCGCTCGCATTAAGAAGTAAAACATGCATCCCCTATTTCACCCCTTTGAAAGTAGCATTTCCAAAAATCCTTTCTTAGCGGATGCCTACGTCATAACATCTACCTGCATGCCAAATTTCAGCCCAATCCGTCCAGTGGTTTGGGCTGTGCGTTGATAGATCACTATATCAGTCAGTCAGTCACCTTTGAGTTTTATTTATATAGATATTTGTTATTTACGTATAGTAGTAATATTTCTAATTTCCTTTTTGTTCTTCTTTTTCCTGTACGCTTATTTATCTCCAGCCAAAGATTGCCTGGAAGAGATCGCTTTCGGCGATAAGGCCGCCGCTTGTGGCACTAGTTAAGATATAATTTGTTTTATGTAATGTTTTTAATATGTGTCAACAATAAAGAGTTAATCTATCTATCTATGGTATAAAAAGAACTTAAAATAATAAAAGGAATTTATAAAATAATCACATTTTATACTAACATAGTAAAGATGGAAGCTTGTAGATGTGTGTGTTTAACATTTCTTGAATTCTGCTAAACTAATATGAGTAATTTTGATAACCGAACTATATGAAGTTGTATACCTTATGTCAGGTTACATTTGGCATCACAGTTCACCTGACATGTTATAGGGCTCACCTAAATTCTAGTACGTCCACGCTTCATTTCAGATCACAATTTTCAGTGTAAATTTAGTCAATACAAAACCCTAATACAATTTTTTAGATATCTATACCTACCCTTTATAGATAACACAATATTGTAGTAGTGCTAATATGCCTTATTTTGTCATCATATCTCAGCTTGCGCTAAATATTTCGCACTTATTCGAGTAACCTCCACAAATTGATGATAATAAAAAACTCAAATAAGTGATACAACTGTTTACAAGATATTTTTATTTCGCAGAATTTATTTTCAGCGTAAAAACCAAATGATACGTTTAGTTGCATGTGCTTTGTGTTTTCCTAATTTTTGTTAAAACCACAACGACGTCCAAATAAAAACATTAAATTACTATTTTTGCGAGACAACTGCGTCAAAAAAGCTTAAATGCATAATTTAAAAAAACTAGACTGTATAGGTAACCAAAAACGTAGAAATTCTGTTGTTATTACTGTTTATATAAATTATATCGTGACATTTATTAGATACCTATTTGAATATCAAAATATAATAGTTGTTCGATTAATTTAGACGTCTCGCCACACATTATGTCAACGTCAGATGTCATGGAGAAAATCTTCGCGGGATTCTCTGTGACTCTGGCAGTTGCTGTTCCCTCGCAATTCCGAACGGTGAGATCTAATTCCAAACAATAAAACACTATTGTAGGCGCGCTAAACCCTATTTCTAGGACAATAGTGTCACGTCAGAATCCCTGTTTTGTTGCTTTTCTTTTCTTTCAAACTTTCTTCTCAACTATCATCCAACCACCGTTGCACAGATCTTCCTACACTTCGCTTATCATAAGAGTTGAAACCCCACTACTTACAAAGAGTGTACCTAGTACCAAACATTTCCGGTCCATTCCTTGTAATTGACATCACAAGCCTCATTGGGTAATACGTACAATGAGTGCGGCACTTCGATAACTTCACTACAGGAACTGCTCTTATTAACCAATTCTACTCTAGATCGGACTTCGGACCTTCTCGGAGATCGGATGTCTGATATGTTCGTGCGCGATCAACAAAGTTAAATTGCTATTGACGCTTTCTTTCAGTCAGAGCTTGTAAATATGACATATTTGTTTTCAGTCTTTAAATTATGAGTCCCAGCTTGTCAGTTGGTACTATGATATTTAGGCAGCCTCGCTTACGACCCATTTCAGCTCGAGCATGCTTCATCTTGAGCTACAAAGTCGCTTGTGGTTGTGTCGCTGCAAAGTAATTGTAATCAATAAATAAATACATCAATATACAACAAAACTAAAGGCTAAAACCGCCATATTTGAAACAAATTATGCGACAAATTATACTTTCCTAAAATCACATGTTCATATCGTAATTGTGATTTATTAAAATCTCAGCAATTAAGTAACAAATTAATCCAAGTAAATAAATTCATACTTGCTTCACAGCAGACATCTTAAAAAACATTTTGTAATCCTTTGACCTAGATAAACAAATCTATTTCAAACTCAGCAACTACGATACCTACTTTCTAGTCACGTGTTTTATACGAAGCATTATTTTGGTAGGTTTTTTCATTGCCATTGATCAGCTTTTGGAATAGCTAATCAATGGCAATACTGATAAATTATTTTAAACCGTAATTATTTTAAACAAAAGCAAAAACCGACTTCAACTCTACTGTCACGTTACTGAACGAATCTAAGCCTATAAAAAAAAACTACAACATAAATTCATTTGCTTAACAAATCTAAGCCTATCAGAGAAAACCGCATCAAAATCGGGCTGATAATTCAGAAGATATAGTGTATACAGCAGCGCCCCCTGTTGAGTTGTCATAGTAATACATAGCTAAAAAGATGCACCCATTAAACCACAACACATTACAGAAAACTGTATCATAATCCGACTAGTAGTTTTGGAAATATGGGTAAAATTGGTTTGTATAAACTTTATCAATTTGTTGGTTTATTGTTTTTTTTTCTCAAAAGGTACTGAACCGAATGAAAAACAATTTTATGGGACCAACTTCGAAACTATCCTCATAGAATAAAAAAAATCGGTTGATAAACAAACGGAGTAAACGCGTAACATCCCCACAAAAAAAAACTTTTAGAAGACTTGATAACCTCCTTTTTTTGGTAGTCGGTTAAGAATGATAGTAACATACGGATTTAAGAACTCAAAGAGATTACTACAAACGTATCCAAAACAGAAAAAGAAGCATACACAAGAGAGAGTAGGTCTAGGTACTAGGTACCATTCCACGTCTAGCTGAACCGATTGGTAAATCGTTTCGCATGGAGATAGATTTCATCTTAGCTTATCATAAAGGCGCCCGTAGCTCAGCTGGCGGAGGCAATCGCTTGCAATTACATAACAATGCTAAGCAAACATCTACGCGGTCAGTCCTTGGATGGGTTACCGAAAAGTGGCATTGCATTTTGAGCGATTCCGTGGGTTGGATAACACGTTAAATTGTAAGGGCAGGCTGTTTGTCAAGTACGTCAGTCGTTAAGCCATGTCAAAAGTCCTTAGGGCGGATTGATAAACTCTCGACACCAGAGTTGGCTACTCTTATTCGATAAGAAGAAGATCCCGCAATAAAGTGAATAATAAAATATGCATTAAAGTCAATTCCAAGAAAATTCGTTGCAGTCCTCAGTTCTGTGTGAGGTAAACGGTGACGGCGGAGAGTAATCGAAATTAATTTGTTTAATAGAAAGATTGGGTTTAGTAAGTGCGGAGAGGTGGTGAGTAACTCAGCGGTAACTCAGTGGTAACACAGTGGTAACACTGGTGACACAGGCAATGTACTGTAATGTAATGTACATAATGCGTTAAAGAGTCAATGGAACTACTGAAGGAAACCATGATGGAGATAATGTTGCTTTTTTGTAAAATGCAACGTTTAATTTACCTTCGATAAATAGAATAATTTATATTAAGAAGTAAAAATAAAGAGTGGATATAAAACTTGACCTGTCAAAAATGAATTTATTTTAAACTATAATTCTTTTTTCAAATAACAAACACAAAGAAACTTTACCCTTTAGTCAATAATTATTTAGAAGTCTGGAGAGGTGATCGAAAGAATGATCTCATAATGCGATTAGTTACCCCCTGGTCAGTTAAAGGAGTAGATTAACACTTCCCATTCGCAGAGATTCTGTGCCTTTGTCGTTTAATCATATACTTCTCGATGACTCCACCACCACTTACTTTGGCCTTCATTTCATTTCATGTATTTATTAATATAAGGACATAAAAGTACAGTTATGATAGTCAATTCAGTACAGAATTATACAATACAAATAGACCATTACTTAAAGTAATCTTACAAACTAACTTGTACTTGTAGACCTAAGAAGTATGCATTGCTAATGGATAAGTTCACAGAAGTCGATTTTTTAGGTTCCTCGGTTCAGTAGGTCCAGTCAGTGGTTAACATTAATAAACGAGTCATACACCAAAAAAAACAAATATTGGATAAACGTTAGTGAAACAATCATTTAAAAACGTTCCGCCGTTCTTAGGCCCTCATAACTCCTGGTTGAATAAATATTGTGAAACTAATAAAGAACAAGAACGACTTGACTTGCAGACGAGGAGTGGGTCGTCCGGCAGCGAGATGGGTCGACGACATTATTCGAGTCGCGGGTTCTTTATGAATGAGCTCAGTTGGCACATTCAACGAGAGGCCTATGCCTAGCAGTGGGATCGAGAAGGCTGTGGATGATGATATAATAGAAAATAATGTAACTTTATTGTACACCTTGTACACCATAAATAAAAAAAATTACAAATTCGTTTTAGGCGATTTCTTCCAGGCAACCTTTTGGATGGACATAACTTACAAATTGATAATGAAACTAATTAATGTTGTACTTAATGAATGACGTTCAACAGCCTGCAAAGTAGACACACAAGTCACTCACGACACTAACCACGTGTCATACATATTTATTGCCTTTAAAGCTTTAATTGCACTGACTCAGAGCCAGGTATATAAGTATGTTAGGCATTAACATATTATGTACTAGCCTTATGTAAGGACTATGTTTCCTGCTCCATTTCAATTAGTTCGCAGTTCATGGACAAATAGGAAGTATTTGATTAGTTCAGGGACGAAATTAAAAGGAATAAAGATAATGTCTTGAATGAATGGAAATGTTTTTTGTATTTTTTAATATTTGTGTGTTTGTGTTTGTGTATGCGTATCAGACACATTATAGAGATAATTAATAAAACAAATATTCTAATCTTAAATATATGAAATTCAAAGGTTAGGACTGACTGACTGATATAGTGATCTATCAACGCACAGCCCAAACCACTGGACAAATTGGACTGAAATTTGAAATGAAGGTAGATGTTATGACGTAGGCATCCGAAAGGATTTTTGGAAATGCCACTTTTAAAGGGGTGAAATAGGGGATGCAATATTTACTTCTTAATGCGAGCGAAGCCGCGAGCACCCACTAGTACCCGATAAGATTTTAAAACTCTGAACTGTAACTTCCAGAAACTGAAATCCCTAAAATCTTAAAACATATTTATCAGTAAATGATCGTCAACAAGTGAATAACACTTTTATTCATATCATTCATGTTTTACGTATCGGTCTCACAGTAAATACGAAGCTTCTTTTCGTTTTGCCACTTCGAGAAATATTGCTATGAAAGTCCTTGACATTTTACAATGGCCGGCCTATTTGGCATCGCATTCTTTAAAAATACAAAAAGTTCACAAAATTACGAGCTTAAAAAATAAAAAATAAAATTAAGATTTTGTTAGCAAACTGGTTAAAATATCTTGTTTACATGAGTTTGTGAATCTCGTAACATAATACAATCGTAATGGAGGCATTATACTAGTATCCAGGCTCAGCCGGCTCGCTGCAGTTACTAGAGCATCGACACAAGGCTAGCCGGGGGCTACACTTAGTCATAAAGTCAATGTGGTTTTCGTTTTAATTTAACTTTTAAAAATCGTTTGTTGACGCTATACAAATTCTGAATGCTCGAAAAGAACATCTACAAAAAAAGTTATCGAATGAGAGTGGCCAACTCTGGTGTTGAGAGTTTATCAAGCCACCCGAAAGGCCTCTGACATGGCTTAATAACCGTACAGCCGGTACCTACAGTTCAACTTGTCATCCGACCCACAGAAGCGCCCAAAATGGAATTCCTCCTTTGCTTAACATTGGTAATCTGGCATGCGATTGCCTCCGCCAGCTGTACTAAGGACACTTCAATTTTCAAAGTTCTGTTAAATTACGTAATTGATGCAAATCGCATTCAAATTAATCCACTTATTAGCTGCTGGGTAAAGAACTATTGCAATTATAATTCCGATTCATCATTGGCTGCGAATCAAATGGTAGCCTCCTGTGATTTGCATGGTATCATTGTGTGTTGATTATCCTAGCATTACCACACTGCCCGTACTATGATCGCCGCTTTATTATTAACATCCATTGCTACATTGCCTATCCGACAATGAACTGGTTGAATTATCTACCTGTCAGTTTATTAACTGGATGACGCATGTAAAAAAATATGTTATATATGTAAGTTGCTTTTAATAACTTACAATAAATATAATGAAATGTGAAAGCCTCAAAAGTTCTAGTGCAGTTTAAAAAATCTTGACTCCGGAGTTGGTCTCTCTCTTACGAACGAAAATGTAAAGCTTCTTAGGAAGCATTTTCTACTACGAAAATTCGTAGTACTGATAAAATTTATTTCAAAAAAATCAAAAACCGACTTCTTATGTCACTAAAAAGTTAATAATTATTTTCATTTCTGTGACATCAAAATTCAGAATTGTGAGTAAGGAATCCATCAAATTATTAAAACTTACAATTCTATATGTATGCTTATTGAAGTCCGTATCCTATTCGACCCGTAAAAAAAACCAAACAAAATAGGTATCTTCTAGGTAAACGTGTTACACCCTAGGCTGCAGCAATGCTTAACATCAGGCAGGCTGTAGTCAAACGTAAACTTATCCTAAGTAAAAAAAAAACTTTTTAAATACTTTTTGTTTTTGGCCGTATGTTAGGTCAAGCTTTGACGGTTATTAAACATAACAAATAACATCACTTCGATAGAGCCTTGTGTTTCACGGAAGCACTGATTTGACACACTTATCTGTACGATTGACCTCACAGCATCCCAAATACGCGACCTCAAATCACTCATGTGTCGCCAAACTATAGTATATTTGCCAATGAAAAGCATAACCACCTTGTATATTAAAATACTATTATACTTGCACCTTGTCCTACAGTAATAAGGACCATAGTCGCTTGTCAACTTGTCTATTTGAAGTGATATTAGTAACTGTGAAACGACAGAGCCAGTCAATGGATAAGATCAATAAACAACGGGTCTAGGATTGGAGTATCACGCCTCACACACAGTACACAGTTATATCAATATACGTAAGAAATACCTACATTGAATGACTTTTAACCGACCTAAAAAACGTCCCGTTGAAATAAGTAACACTCTTTTTAAAAATAACAAGCAGGAAGTCAGCGGGGCGTCACCAGTTTATGGTGGAAGTTCCAAAGACTCGCACGAAGTGCTATGCTTCTACCTTTGTAATAAGGACAGCGAGACTATGGAACTCTCTACCTGCAGCCCTGTTCCCAGAAAACTATAACCCAGGGGTCTTCAAATCTAGAGTGAATAGATTTCTTCTAGGCAAGCGTAATATATCTTAGACTATAGTGGTGCCATCAGGCAGGCTATAGTCAAACGTAAGTATATTTCGTGTTAAAAAAATAGTTTTAAAAAGGAGGTGATACTTCCCCAAACGATCTAAAAGTTGTTTTATGTCTTTCTCGGCAAAGATAAATTTTTAATTCAAAATAAATTGCATACGTACTCGTACATACATTGAATGTCACTAACATTAGAGGCTAAAGTTTGCGTCAGAACGCGTAAGCATGTTTTAGCACATTTGCTTGATTTGGATAAAAATAACTAATTAGTTATATAAACTGGACTGTGAATATTCATCATTAGTATCATTACGCTTGTTAAATCTCAGATTAACGCGAATAACATCTATTGGCATCGCTAATACACTATTGCTCAAGTTATTAATTAATCTATTAACTACTTCGTTACAGGAAAAGACATACATACCTATTTATAGAATCTATGTACTCATCTATATCTATACATATAATAAATCTAGAAAAAAATCCTCTAAAACTAGAGGGTCAAAATCTATACATAGTAGAAACATAGTACATTTAAAAGAAAAAGTTTGGCTATACTTTATATCGATAACAGAACACGTTTCAGCAGTTTCTAGAAAATTGTCTGTTTATTAAAACAAGCATCACGCAAAAACGGCTGTTTGGATGATTATTTATTTTGGTTTGTGGGCAGTATGGGGTCCTAGGAGTGATAAAGGCTTAATTTTTATTCTGAAATAATGCGAGCGAAGCTGCGAACGTTCACTAGTATAGAATAGAGGTTCGACCACAGACATTTAACTTGTACTAACCTTGCAGTCTTCTACCATAGAAAAAATCTTGTATACGTTACAAAATGCAAGACAGTTTTATTGCCACATCTTCAACACGTCATTATAGCCTTATTAGTTTGTATTGTTAGTATTATCGAACGATTAGCGGAAAAGGTGCAAAAATATTCTAGGTGGGGGGATTTGAAACAGTGTTGCTGACTTTGTCATCTAATTTAGATATTGTGAATAGCTCTTATTGATTGATTGGAAAAAGTGAAAAGGTATAAAAATTTGCAGAAATGAGAAATCATTTTTTTTACATGAAATAGGCTCGCGCTTGGCTACAACTTGCCTGATGTTAAGCAACGTTATAATCTACGATCTAGCGCGCTTGCCTAGAATTTATTATTTATGAAATAAGTAACTAAAAATTAAAAAAAACTATTATACCCATAATAGTTTATTGATTTTTTTACTAATACCCAACGAAAACCTAAACGCTAACCCTAACTACCTATCAGTACTGAGAGTGAAAGTTTTCTCCGTTACAAATTATATCCAAGTTTGTTTAGTCATTTACGAAAATAATCAGATACTGCGCTGTTACGTTTCTATTCATATTATTTGTTCATACATTACATACCTGTACCGTAAGTAAATAATATTAAATTTTAGTAAAAATAACACAATTCTAGAATGTACGTAAATAAGGAAGTTGTATAAAATTAAATGCGTCACTGCAAGGAAGCTAGCTTGTACTAAAATTGCAATAAAATTTACAAAGTCTTTGCACTGCCTAATTTCAGATAAGGAAAAATGTGTGTTTAAATTAATTAAATCACTATTATAGATATTACATCTCATGAAGTTCATTGTTTCAAAATTTAAGAGCGCGGCTCTTGTCGGTGGAGTATGCGCCATTCTTCACGGTTTCCTGCAGTTTCCTTGACTTTCTTATGAGACATGACACCTGCTTTCTCTTTTATTTGGTCTATGTATGATCTTTTGGGTCATCCTCTTCGTGAAGAAGAAGACCCAGAACTACAGATAGATAGATAGATAGATAAATTCTTTATTAAAACACCACATACATAAAAAACAATACAAAAAAACATAGAAAATAAAATTTGCTTTTTAATTGGCGGCCTTATCGCTAAGAGCGAACTCTTCCAGGCAACCAATCTGGCAGGGATATATTCTTCAAAATAAGTGCGTAGGACGAGGTGTTTCAGATTACAGACATTCTCATAACAATAGCACTTCTTCGCATTAAGTTCTTTTGTCATATTTTATACATGTAACAGGCCAACAGGACGCCAAACAGATATTGTAGATTAATGACTGTTATTTTTTATTAATAAAAAGACATAATTACAATTAGGTACTAGAGATTGCATTATGTGATAAGGCCGCCAAATCTACCTAGATTAAGTACTCTACTGTAACATCATCTTAGACTATAGTGGTGCTTAACACCAGGCAGGCATTAGTCAAATGTAAGCCTATTTCGTGTTAAAAAACTTGTTTTGCTCGGGTGTTCAAGAACTTGTAGGGATGTTTTTAGATATTTTATGCATGCCACTTACAATGATTTAGTATGGTCAATAGTATATGTTTGTTTGTTTAGGTAATCGGTTTGATTGTGATCAATATGATCAATGATAATTATCATTAAATAAATAAAA
This sequence comes from Macaria notata, assembly GCA_927399415.1. Taxonomy (NCBI): domain Eukaryota; kingdom Metazoa; phylum Arthropoda; class Insecta; order Lepidoptera; family Geometridae; genus Macaria; species Macaria notata. Next base: position 9,730,487 of record OV656746.1, on the reverse strand, counting down.
AGTTATCAATGCGAATCTAGTAGTTAGCGTTTTGCGCACACAACCGCAATTACGAGTATGCAACCAAAGCCTTCGTAGTTCGAGAGATAAACTGTCTATAGTATTAAGTTTAACGACTTATAGGAGTTGAGTCTATTAATAAATACGAGTGAATCCTGTTGTTAACAAAATAAATCTATACTAATATTATAAAGCTGAATAGTTTGTTTGTTTGAACGCGCTAATCTCAGGAACTACTGGTGCGAATTGAAAAATTATTTTTATGTTGAATAGACCATTTATCGAGGAAGGCTTTAGGCTATATAACATTACGCTGCAACTAATAGGAGCGAAGAAACAATAGAAAATATGGGAAAAAAACGGGGAAAATTATTCATCTTTGAGGGCTTTAGTTGCGTGCGCTGCGAAAACGGTTCAAGATATAAAAAAATATGTATAAAAGAATTATTCCTCTTGAGATGATTTAACAAAATATCTGCAACAGTATATGTCAATCTTTTAAGATTAACTCACTAGAACCGTTTTTATGGTATTAACTTTGTATTTAAGTAATTAATATAATTTAGTAATACGTTAATATTTTTGTGATTGTACCAGTGTTTTTGGCAAATAAAATATCTTTATCATCTTATTCCATGCGGACGAAGTCGCTGGCACAGCTAGTGCTAAAATATACGGGCAACTTGTTTGTTATTCGTATATTATGCAAGAGTGAAAGTATTCCGCGATTTATATGTATTTTTCACCAAAGCCCTATGACAGTAACACCTTGCTTGGAAGTGTATTATTATGCTGTTTGCACAATCTCAAAACGATAGACCATTCAGTTCTTGTTTCCTCCATGTGACGCAAAATCTTTGTTGTGGGATTTATATAAAATTATTTATTTCAAAGTACTTTAAACACACTTGTAATAGGGGGTCATACCGCACACTAAGTAGAATCATAATCCTACGAATTACGCACGAGTACATTTTGTTTCTCATTCACCCTACCTGTAATGTAATGATTTTTTTAAATCACCAAAGAGTTTTCTGTATTTATTATTTCAATAAATATTGTGACGTAGAACCTCTTTGAATGTAGATGTAAGAACTATTTTGTTAAATGTAGGTATAAGAACTCTTTTGTTTTATGTAGGTATAGGAACTCTTTTGTTTGTGTAAATAGGTTAGTTTTTTCTTTTTTTACATGTTAATTTTGACAGGAATGTGGAGTGAAGAAAAATAAAGGTTGAGTTGAGTGACGTTGTGCAAAATGAAAACCTCGAAAACGGTGTTTCTTTCCTATCCCTGAACCCGCTTCCGTAACAATATTTTTGTATTTTTTTATGTATCAAAATGGAACATTTGCTTATATATAGCCCTTTCACCATACAAAATCAGCAAATTGAAAGAAGTAGCAATTTTCAGATAAATTTTGCTACAAAATATTTAGTGTACCTGATTCAATTTGTAACACTATTATTCATTTCTAACACAATGTGTACAAATCATGTGTTAACGCATCGAGATGTAAACAGCATAATATAAAATAGCCTTTACATCTCTCATGTTCGGTAAGTAGGCCCTTATTACCCCCAAATGGGGCTTGGTTTTTTTTTTTTACATGATATAGGCTTACGCTTGACTACAACTTGCCTTGTAAGTAACCAATTAGCGCTCTAGGGTAATAATGTATTTCACTCTTTTAAAAAGTTCAAGTAGTAGACAAAGGAGGTCGCTTCGCTATTCAAACTCAAACTTCTTCGTATGATAGTCATCAATTTTAAATATCGAACGGCGATGCGCAATGTAGTTCCTGACAAAAAAATATGAAAAAAGGCGGGAAGAGAAAACTTTCATTTTAAATGTTGTTTGTTTTTGGAATTTTTATACGTGCTAATTAGGAAAAAAAACATGAGTTCTGCAAGTGATGACGATATATTATGTAAGCTGCACTCCTGATTCAATGAAAATGGAAGCTGAAGTAGCAATTAACAATATTTTGCTTGAAAGTTCTAAAGAGAGATATTTGAAAACTTACGACGAGTTCATGAATTGCCGAAAAGAAAAACGAGTAAGTTCTGATTTTGTCCGTGACCAGCAAATATCACAATCTCAAACTATTAACATACCCAAAAAACACCTGTCCCTAAAATTTTAAAATTGTTCTCATTTCACTATAAATTTTAACCATTAAAATGTTTTATTCTTGTAATACGGGTTTTTTCTACTTACCTCACAATCGAGATGTAAAGCAGAGTAGTTAGCTCGGGTGTAAGCATCAATTGCACCCTCGAACTATAGGCGCTCTCGCTGCGCTCGTGCGCCTAACTATCTCGGGCTGCAATTAATGCCTTACAGCCCTCGGCTACTAATCTACTATTATTTTCCTAGACTTTTAGAGTTTTACTACAGCACATTTATATACGTCTTGTAGATTTAGGTACTGATTAGGTGAATAGTGTACGTTCAGGTAGGTGACTTCGCGGTTGAGTAGTTAAGTATTATGAGCAAAAAATCCCACGTCTGTATATTCATTTAATGAGAAGTGAAGTCCTGAGCATATTCTCATACTAACTTTTGTATAATCATTATCATTCCCAGCCATTTGAATCCCTCTACTAGGCCTGCCTTTGTATGTGCCTATAATTATATAATAAACTATAGAAATATGACTCTAAAACTACAAACTAACCAGTTTTAACCACCACAGTAACTGTTAACACAATGATGAATAAATCCGGTTTAGATAGATTTTACTTCAATTCAAATTCAAATTCAAATGTTTCTATTAACTAAAGAAATAAAATACATACATGCACATACAAGGTACATATTAATACAAAAATAACCTTATTTTAATTTTACGACAACAATTTTTTTCATTGAAAATCTAGGTATAACTACAAAACATCGTGGTTGTCGCTGTAATCTATATATAAAACTGAAAGGTGATTGACTGACTGACTGATATAGTGATCTATCAACGCAGAGCCCAAACCACTGGACAAATTAGGCTGAAATTTGGAATGAAGGTTTATGAAGTAGGCACCCGCTAAGAAAGGATTTTTTGAAATGCCACTTTTAAAGGGGTGAAATAGGGGATGCAAGATTTACTTCTTAATGCGAGCAAAGCCGCGAGCACCCACTAGTTAAAAATAATCTTCTAACAATTCAGCGTAGCCACTGTAGCTTATGAATAACCATAACCAAAAAACGTACAACCGAATATCAGACCTCTTTTTAATGTCGGTTAACAACTTTTCCTGTCCAACAATGTAAAACAAGTAAAGCTATGATTCGAATGAACTTTAAACCACATACAAGTACTGCCTGCTCGGTACATATATGGACGTAGCCTTCAAGACGAACAATTTCAATAAATACATCCTTGTTTACTTGAACTCGGGCTCGATTCCAACCTCTTTGAATAGGATGCTTTTTACCAAGAAGGATAGTACTTATAAATAGATAGATTAACTCTTTATTGTTGACACATATTAAAAAACAGTACATAGAACAAATTGCACCTTAACTAGTGCCACAAGCGGCGGCCTTATCGCTGAAAGCGATCTCTTCCAGGCAACCATCGGCTGCCTAAATAACTAATAAATAAATAACTTTTTTTCTTGGGATAGGTATGCGTTTGCCTACAGCACAGCTAATGTTAAGCTTTGTTGCATCCTAGTGAGTAACACGCTTACCTAGAAGTTACCTATTAACTCTAGATTTGAATACCCCTGGATTGTAGATAGCAGGAAAACACAGCTTCCGAATATTCCAAAGATTTGCCGTCCGTACAATGAATGATATCCTTGATATTATTCGTAAAAACAACCTGTAAAATATGAACTTATTTTTCTTATGCTAAACCACTTTTAGCTGGACAGTGGAATACAAATAGGGCATATGAATAAAAGGATATATATTTTTTAACTTTTCTCTATCTCTCTCTCTTTTTCTGTGAGTTGTATTTCCTCATGACTGAGGGTCGTGACTCCCCCGCTCCCCCTAAACTTAAACATTTACCTTGATAGAATAACTGTAACGTTTTTCCTAAAAATCATCTGGTATGTTAATACGCCATAGTACGCACATACACGTATATTTACGTTGAAAAGTAGTTAAATACATGCAAGAGTCACATGGTCTGCGTGTGAATGAATCAGCTCTATATAAAGCAAGTCAAGTTTAAATAAAGAATTTACATACAACCACTTCATATAATATTTGTGAGAGGCCGTAATCCATAACAAGTTGGAATGTGTATAATAGAGCAAAGATCACGTACACATTCTCTAGATATCTTAAAACTACTGGTTACTTATAGAAGTAAGTATTAGAGATGTTTATTTTATCTCTAAGTAATGGATGTTATCATTAATCATCATCATCGGGTGCCATCTTCATATTAAAGTTCGGAGGTCGGTTGGTCAAAACTTCTTGTGATCCCATGCTGCTTCTTTTAGATACGGGTAGCCTAGCTTCGGCCATTTCTTCTCTAGACATTTCATTATTTGACGACCAGGGCTTCTTTTATATATTATACTAGTAGATGCTCGCGGCTTCGCTCGCATTAAGAAGTAAAACTTGTATATTTCACCCCTTTAAAGGCGGCTTTTCTATAAATCCTTTCTTAGCGGATGCCTACGTCATAACATCTACCTGCATGCCAAATTTCAGCCCGATCCGTCTAGTGGTTTGGGCTGTGCGTTATATTAGTCAGTCAGTCAATCAGTCAGTCAGTTACCTTTGAGTTTTATATATTTAGATGTACAGTACATACAAATATATAAAAGCGGATAGTATATTTTGGTCTGTTTGTTCAGCTTTTACGCCGCCACGGAGCGATGGATTATCGTTATTCTGGGTATGGTTCTAGAGTCCTGAATTCTGATAATGATGGGCTACTGTCAGTGGCATTGCCTGCATTGTATTTTGTCCTATAACAATGCAAGCGTTGCCACTGGCATGCAAAAGTTATACTTACTTACTACTTACTATTGTGGCGCTGCGACCCAAAGTGGATCCTGGCCTCCGGCAGAAAGAGACGCCACTCCTCTCGGTTCTGCGCCATCTCCTGCCACTCGGTAGCATGGAGTTGTTAGAGATCCTCCTATATCTGGTCCTTCCAGCGGTACTTGGGACGTCCGTCCTTCCAGCGGTAGATATGTACTTGGGACGACGTGCAAAAGTTGTGCATAGACTTATTTGGCAGGAAGTTTAAAATCATAACGGCAATTTGCCATTTATCAATTAAAAAAAACACAAATATAAGTGCTAAAGATTTTCAAAGATTCTCCTAACGCTAAGATTTTTTGCAAGAGAAAAACGATCACGCGTATGTATTTCAAAATCAAAGTCGTCCGATTTACAACCGGTTATGCATTCCGTGTGATGAAAGGTCGTTCTGAATCTAGTTTCTATTCAAACTATCATCGGTTTTTATGACGCAAATATAATAAAGTTAAAAAACCATGACGGATTAACATATTTTACCTTATAACAGTTTAGTGTGTAAGTTTGTAAACTTATCGTCTTTTATGAGTTAATTTGATATGTTATTCTTTAATTACATACATATTTGAGCCTTTTGGAGTCGAGAGTTTGGGGCCGTGGGGTCCGGGAGCCCATACTATTTTCCAAAACCTCTCGGAGCGCTTGGTTGACGCGGCGCATGACCAAAATGCTGGCTTTTTTCTGGCTCAACGTATCACCATTGGCATCCAGCGTGGTAATGCGGCCAGTATGCTGGGCACGCTGTCCTCTGGTAGTGGGCTGGAGCACTTAGATTATCTTTAGGCTTTTCTAAGTGCCCCTTTTTTGTAGTAGTAAGAAGTAATATGTTTAGTTTTTCTTCCCTTCTTTAATTCCCAATTACCTGATTTGCATATTGCAGTTTCACACCAACACTACATCTATTAAATTTAATCCAAAACTTTGAGTGTCCCTGTATTTAAAATGAATTAAACATGAACGTTTTCATTCAAGATGCGTTCTACTCATATCATATCATAAAAATGGGTCATTCATTCACAAAAACCATAAAAAACAACTAAAAATTTATTTACATTTATGCTACATATGTATAGACATAAATACATCCATACACAAGAGGACAAGCTGATTCGCAGCTTGAAACTAAGTCTAATCTCACCTTATTTTGCTCACAACTTCTTGGCACCACTAAACAAAAACAAATACTCAGAAAAGTCTATAGATCAGTGCTGTATGTACCCCTTTGGCAGAGAGCAGCGTGCTCAAATCTATACTAATATTATAAAGCTGAAGAGTTTGTTTGTTTGTTTGAACGCGCTAATCTCAGGAACTACTGGTGCGAATTGAAAAATTATTTTTGTGTTGGATATACTATTTATTGAGGAAAGCTTTAGGCTATATAACATCACGCTGCAACTAATAGGAGCGAAGAAACAATCGAAAATCTAGAAAAACGGGGAAAACTATTCAACTTTGAGGGCTTCCGTTGCGTGCGCTGCGAAAACGGTTCAAGTCGTGGGTAACAGCTATAATTTATAAAGCTGAAGAGGTTGTTTGCAAAAATAAATATGATGACCAAAATAGAAGTAACTGGCACAGCTAGTATTACCTAAACCGTCTGTATAATATTGTATCACATAGCAACACGGATTTATGTATAATCTATGTTTTATAGAAGCCTTCACAATCGTTATAACAGAGTTGACGCAACGACCTCAATACTTCAAACACAACAATCACGCCAACATTATTATTTTATCACAGTTAATTAAAAACTAAGCAAATGACAGTAATGACGCGGGTCAGATGCAATTTAATTCATGTAAAAGAATATTGAAACATCTGCTTTGTGTAAATTGTTCTGGATGAAAAAGTTAAAGGTATTTTTATTTAGATTTCAAAGTTTTTAATTGGTTTCTATCTTACTCGTTTTAGTCCGAAAAAATATTATAAAATGCAAAATTAATAATTTAATATCATTTATTAATTAATTAATAACTTTTTATAACTTATTACGACTAGATATATGTACATACGATTTAATTTTTTCGTATACGCGTAAGTACCTTTGCTTTTTTGCCTTTGTTTTTTTTAATTAGTGAATTTTAAGTCTAAGTCTATAAAATTTTCTTTGATCGCCCTAAAATTAATCTAAAATGTAGGTACATACATTAAATTAGTTTAATTGTCGAATGATTTTATAATAGTAAATATGTTCGCTGGACCCCACACTAAACTAGCCAGTGTTTTGAGGTCCAGAATTTTGTCCCTGAGCAAAATAACTATGTATATTGTTTTATAATATTAAAATATAACAAAATAGATATGGTTGTGAAAATGTGTACAAATCTCCTCTCAAAGAAGGACAAGGTTAAAACGCCGGATGCGACCGCACCGTGTGCCGTGACACTGGGTATTGCGACACGTACACTTACTAAGTAGTTACCAATTAAAAGATTATGTATACATAGTATTTAATTATTTTTATCAAATCTGAGGTTGGTCTAGATGCACACAAAGATGTTTTAGCCCTAGAAAATTCTTCAATACATTGCTCTGGGATAATCTTAAGAGCACAACCACAAATTATAATTTTACTCTTCGACGCAACTAAATAGAACAGGTATTATGCACTATGTAAATAAGTAAATTAGTTTTTATGCATGTGGAAGTCATTAACATTCAGTACTTACCTAGATCTACTTAATTGCATTTATGCTGGGTTTTGTGAATTGATATTACCTACCGAGTACCTGAGTAAGATATTGAATTGCAAATAGTTTATAGTTACCTATACATATATTTGAATATGATATTGTTCCTATACTTGTCTGTTCTAATCTCAATATCTTAACACCTGACTACTAGCAAAGTTATAGTTATACATACCTACCTATATAAGTTTATTTTTTAAAACTTACCCACCAGCACAAAGAGTGTGCGAGTGGTCATAATCACTGGCCGTTTAGTCCGAAATTTCTACTGGCTGTGAATCGACTGTGGCATCAGACGTTTACCTTATCTAAATTTCAATTGAATAGAAAAAAAACAGAGTTCGAATCCTGCAGACCTTGATAAATTTTTCAAATATAAAAAAAATGTTATTGATCTAATCAAACGCGGGCAAGTCTTATACCTGATGGATAGCATGACACTGAAAAGAAAAAGATATTGGAATCACAAAAAATAGGTACCTACTTATAACTATGCAAATTGGTTACCATCTGCTTCGCCAAACAATACAAGTGTAAAATTAACATTTCTTGGCATATTCAATTCACCCATTGCCTATTAAACGCGTAACAGTTGTTATTGCTTTCTTAACAGAAGGTCTTCTAAGTATTATTTGTACAAATGTGCAAGTTGCAATATTTGCATTTGTTAGCAATACCTATAAACTCTATTGATCAATTGTAACAGAATATACCCAAACACACGCAACTTATTATGATTCCTCGTTCGTTGTTGTAATTCTAGCCTCTCGTTAAATCCTATGTGTATTTTTTTTTATTTCATTAAATTTAACTGTTATTTACGGCAACGGGTTTTATAAGTCAATTTCCTTTTGTTTGTATTGTTATAGCGAGAAATAAAACTGACTTAAATCTGTCCCATCGTGCGAGGTAAATTACTCGATTGAAGGGCTATTTAAATATTCAACTATTCATGTAAATTGATTACGTCATCTCCAAGTGTTCGTAAGTTACTATAGAAATATTCTACTAGTTTTGATTTATCAATGAGTTATCAGAAATCAGTTGAAGGCAGATTGGAAATCATGTATTGGCTTACGATCATTTGATTACTGACTATCTAATGCTATGTACCATTGTAGGCAAGAATGAAGCTTGCTTACCTAGTACCTAATATGTAAATAAATGAATCAAGATAAAAGAGCATTGGAGAAAGTAATTCCTAGGATAAAAAATTCATAAAAAAATTCAAAATTCGTTTATTTGACGAAAATAATGTACAATAACATTTGAATCCTCTGACCTTTGTGGTAGCCGTAAGACTGTGGTACGAGGCCAGAGTCATCTCCCAATATAGAGTTCTAAAGTTTCATAGTCGTACAGTTAGAGACAGTTACATGTAAAAGTTTAACCTACATTTTATTTCATATAAATGAAACAGTAGGACCAAAATATCAATTAAATCGGCACTATTATGAACCTATGCTTTTTTTTTAAATATTGTTTAATATTTAGCCACAAGCTTTTTTTAACTTTAGCTCGTTTTTATTAGTAACAATCCACGAGGTGCTTCTAAAACAAAATAAGCACAGATTATAATAGTTCACCTCACGGCCGTACAACGTGATTATGTATTACCATTGGAATGCCACACGCACTCCATAACTTGTCACCTAACTCACCTGGCCATGTCACCAAGTCACCTGGCGATACATGCAGCACATCCGTACATAATACCTACTAGGTTCTTTTTTATAAATCAGATCGAAGCATGGCTTCCTATACGAATAAAAATATATATAATTTTATTTTATATTTTTTTACATTAGATAGGCTCACGCTTTACTACAACTTGCCTGATGTTAAGCAACGTTATAATCTACGATCTAGCGCGCTTGCCTAGAAGAAACCGGTTTACTCTCGACTTGAAGACCGCCAAATTATAGTTCAAGGGGAATAGAGATTCGGGCAAGGATTTCCACAGTTTGGCTGTTCGCACGATGAAAGTCGAAGCAAACCGCTTGGTGCGAGTCTTTGGAACCTCAACTGTATAACGGTGCCTTCTTGCCGTACCTCTACTCGTACGATGGTAAAATGGGGCTGCAGGAATTATATTATGCAATTCCTCCGCACACTCTCTGAAATGCAACCTGTAAAAAACCGAAAGACTGGCCACCTTACGGCGGTGCTCAAGGCTTATAAACAACCTAATCTACTTTTTCTAAAGGCAGCGTACTTAAAACGCTGGCTGCATAGCTAATTAGTTATATATATTTTATTCGTGTTATTTATTATTTATTTTTGTTGTTTATTGAATTAAACTAGCTTTCTATACGTACGTGGTAGATATAACGGAATTTGTTTTCTAAACTTAGTTGATACTATGTATGTTTTTGTAAAGTATATTATTATCTAGTATAACATATTTTAAATTGTAAACAAATTGATCCCCTGGAAGATCCTGCCTTCTGCAACACAGTCAACACTACAGTAGAAGGCAGAGCAACACTAAATTGTATCACATTTACCTGTTTACAGAAAAAAAAAATTCGTCAACCTTCCAAAGTGAAATCAATCACTACTATCAAAGTATAAAGATAGATAGATAGATAGATTAACTCTTTATTGTTGACACATATTAAAAAAGTACTTACATAAAACAAATTGTATTTAAACAAGTGCCAAAAGCGGTGGCCTTATCGCTGAAAGCGATCTCTTCCAGGCAACCTTCGGCTGGAGAGAAATAAGCAAAAAGAAAAAAAACAAAATCGAGTCTGTCTCTGTATCTGTATTTATGTAATATGTATGTATGTTTAAATATCTTTAAAACAGCACAACGGATTGATGCAGTTTTGTTTAAAGGATAGAGTGATTCAAGAGGAAGGTTTTTATGTATAATGACGCGTGGGAAGCCGCGGGCAAGAGCTAGTAACAAAATATAACTGGCAACGTCTCGTGGTGTTGCCCATATGCTAATGGGACCATGGCAATGGGACAAAATGGTGAAATATACCTCCATAACAACTTTTCTCCAAATCGTTTTAGATGTTTGAACGTCATCATCATCATCATCAGCCTGTTATCGCCCACTGCTGAACATAGGCCTCTCTTCTTGTACGCTACTCGTTCCGATCCCGCGCAGATTGAATCCAGGTGCTACCTGCAGTTATGCTGATATCGTCAACCCGTCGCACTCACAAACTTTGGCCTTTCAACAATAAATATTCATGGGAACTTGATAATTTTAGTAAGACAACATAAGCCTAAGTTTCGCAGCACATGTATACCTTCGTTAGTTACATTCACTTTATTCTACAAAGTTCTAGAGAACCTCAATCATGAGTAGGTATAGTAAGAGTAGGTATGTACACTAGGTATACATAAAATATATATGATTTATTCCACTTGTTAGTTTTTCTATGGTATAGTTTGGTGACAGGTGTCGACTGTCACATGACCGGCGTTTGTGTGTCAACGGATGAGTGTAGGTGATTGTTGATGCTGGGTCAATTCGACCGACCAAATAATAATTACCATAATATAATAATATAGTGAATTAACTAGGCTATTTGTCATAGTACGGCAGTCGGCAGCCATGTCCGAGGCCCCTGGAGCGGGTTGAAAACTCTGCCAATTTTCAGTTTTTGTACCATTATACAATGCTGTCAGAGTTTTCGAACCAATCCAGGGGCCTGTGGTATGGCTTAACGATCCCCTACTCTGATCTGACTGATCGAACCTACAGTTAAGGGAACCATCCCACCCACGGAAGCGGTCAAAATACACCCATCTAAGAGACATTGGTAATCGCATGTGATTGCCTCCGCTAGCTGAGCTACGGGCGCTAGCCATGAAATCTAAAAGTTACCCTGTATTTTGTATATTATAGTTAGCTACCGATTTTTGGATTTGTGGATCTTACCTTACCTTTTTTAAGTAACTGGTTAATTCTAATCCTATTTAAATACAATTTCATTAATAATGTAAATTAATTTCTTCATTCTTAATGAACTATCAAATAACAAAATCATAATATTTTATAATCCAGTAACAGCACAATTATCTTAAAATAATAATTCCCTGTTAATAGAAAATAATAATACTTTATAACAATGAATTAATTTAATGTTATTGGCCTAAGAAAAGTAATATAAAATCTTGCTGTTTAATTATCACTTAACTAACTTATTAAATCTAAACAATAAATTTTCGCTAACTTCCGTAAATATAAAAGCTAAGAATCTAATTATGTATTTTAATAAAAATGCAGAGTAATTACTTTGCATAAAATACTGAAAATGGCATTTAATGATTTGCTATCTTATATACCATCTTGATCGTCCTTTAACATAATAATAGCCTCATGTTTTAAACCTGCATAGCGTACTTCAACTGCATTTACTTTAAGTATAGATATATACCGCGTCATTCCGTCTCAAGTCGTTTTACATGTTTCTCAAAAAAACTATTTTAAACTGTATGCACGAATTCTATATTAAAAAAAGCACAATACCTATGTGGGGAACAATAAATAGGTCTGAAGTGTCATACGTTTTTGTGCCTAAATTTAAGAAAATAATAAAGTAAACAGAAACGATAATTATTAAAATTTATACGATTAATACATTTCAATTAAATCAGAAACTGTATTTTTTTATTATTCATGTACATGTATAAATTTTACAAACGTATAATGTATGTTTATTTAACTAAATTCCTATAGCCATGACTGTACAAGTTAATTTAGACAAATAAAAGCTCAAGTACATACGAGTACAAAATGTTTTGAGGTCAGTCGTATCGTGACACTAAAACCCGAAGCTTTTAAACACGGTTCTATTTTTTGTGTCTTCTCATTGACATCATGTTAGTTTTACTAATAACTATATACTTGATATCTAACCGGTTATCATTTACTGAACTACTTGCATCAATTAACAATTTATGAAGGATGAAAGGAAAAATACTTCACTATGAAGCGTTAAAGTGCGAGAGGTATAAAAGCGAGAACTTGAATGAATGAGAAGGATAAAATAAGGCCACTGATTTTGTCCGTGATTAGAATTTAAAAAAAAACTTCCAACTGGGATGTAGGCCCTACGCTAACCTTGGAATAATTAAACAAAGATATTACATGAAAATACAGATATATTTCTTATTTTCCATTTCATTTTTTTTTTTTTTTTAAATATATAATACTTTATTTACAATAATAAAATATAAAAACAAGTGAAGGAAAACTAAACATACTACTTCTAACTACTACAAAAAGGGGCACTTAGAAAATCTTTAGAAAAGCCTAAAGATAATCTAAGTGCTCCAGCCCACTACCAGAGGGCAGCGTGCCCAGCATGCTGGCCGCATTACCACGCTGGATGGCAATGCTGATACGTTGAGCCAGAAAAAGGCCAGCATTTTGGTCATGCGTCGCGTCAACCAAGCGCTCCGAGAGGTTTTGGAAAATAGTATGGGCTCCCGGACCCCACGGCCCCAAAGTCTCGACAATTGATATCACAGTACAATTCTCTTACAGTCGGTTATTTCCATGGCAACGATAATAATAATCTAAAACTGTCAATCTTAAGCTGTTGCTTGCCGCGGCAGGAGATACTGCATCACAGGATCCCAGAATACCTAGCGCATAGCCCAGTTAAACCTATCTGGAGTAGGCAAAAGAAACCAAAAACTCTGTATTTATGTAACTAGGTATGTACGTAGATATTAATAAACGATTATTTTTTTATTATTTTATTTATTTTAATTTTGCAACTGTCATTGGTTTTACTTTTAAAAAAGTCTCTCGTTACCAAAGAGTTTTACGTTATCAGGTTTGACTCCTTTATTCATTAATAAGGTTTGCTTGCAAGTACTAGTACTACTTTATTTGACAGCTGGATTTGTAATTGTAAAATGAAGATGTATTTTTTTGGTTATGAATTCCTAATTTTATTTATTTATCTCGGATTATCTTTGTGATTCAAATTGTGATAATCTATACTAATATTATAAAGCTGAAGAGTTTGTTTGTTTGTTTGAACGCGCTTATCTCAGGAACTACTGGTGCGAATAGAAAAATTTGAATTTTGAATAGACCATTTATCGAGAAAGGCTTTAGGCTATATAACATCACGCTGCAACTAACAGGAGCGAAGAAACAATGGAAAATGTGAAAAAAAACGGGGAAAATCTTTGAGGGCTTCCGTTGCGTGCGCTACGAAAACGGTTCAAGTCGTGGGTAACAGCTATAATTTATAAAACTGAAGAGGTAGTTTCCAAAAATAAATATGATGCCCAAAATAACTATCCCACGCGGACGAAGTCGCTGGCACAGCTAGTTATTATACATAAGTACTTAGTTTACAGAAACTGTATTGCATGGCGATGGCTGAAATGTGGCGCTTTTAATTATCATTGTAAGACCTTTTAATATGTACCCATGTTTCGCAAACAAATAAATGAATTTGAATTATCAATCAATAACTTTTGACTCTAAAAGAGGGGTGTTATAAGTTTGAACCTTTTGATGTGTATATGTCTGCAAGTAGCATCATATTACACACTGTTTTTCCCGAAGTTTTGTTTTCATGACCTTTGACCGAGTTTTGAGTATCATATCAAGATTTGCAATCATAATAAACTACAATTAATCGATCAATCAATCATTTTTATTTAACACAAGAATTTAACATATTTTTTTTACATTAATTGCACTATAATGACTTCTCCATGAATAACATGCCATAATCATTGTAAAATACATCGTGCTATTTTATATTGTGATGTGTTGTGCTCTGCAGTAGGTCTCTAAACGATAAATCATTTCCGTAACATAACAAAAAGATATTAATGTAATCTAAATATATAAAACTCAAAGGTGACTGACTGATATAGTGATCTATCAACGCACAGCCCAAACCACTGGACCGATCGGGCTGAAATTTGGAATGAAGGTAGATGTTATGATGTAGGCATCCGCTGAGAAAGGATTTTTGGAAAAGCCACTTTTAAAAGGGTGAAAAATGCAAGTTTTACTTCTTAATGCGAGCGTAGTCGCGAGCACCCACTAGTTACCAAATAAAACTAAAATCATAGTTAAATTATTTGCACACTTAATTAGTAGGTATCCGAATTCCTGTCACAGCTAGTAACAATAAAGTGAGTGAATCTCTCACGATCCGATCGGCATGTTTTATAAACAGTGTCACGACCGCGGGGGCTACCACGAACTGGAATCATCATGGTTAAGCATCATTGCCAAAGTTACAAAAACGCAAACAATCTAGGCTAAAAATTATGCGCAAAACGCACAAGAGGATAAAGCTATGTGTTTAACAGTTTTTTTCTTAGCGGTCCTAAACTCCTAAGTATGTACTAAATCGTCTTTTTTAATTAATTTAAAAACCTACCCGCATGTTCTCTACATCTATTTTTAAGTAAGTACTTACATCTATTTTAAAGAGCGTTACATATATAAACTTAAATTATTATTTTATGCTGCGCGCTGTGTTGTTCGGGTTATACATTTAATGGTTAACATTTGGCAATATATTTTAATCGTAATACATGTTATTTTACAACCGGTGTTATCCCCCGCATGGTCAATTCATATGCGCCTGCGGCACGGCGGCGTCAGGCGACACCTAGCCACTTGCACGACTTTAAATTACGCATATTTCACGTAAAAACACAATTTCACCTACTTGGGAACACTTTCGCATACACTGCTAACAAAGTCTGCACTAAAACTTGTACATTTTAAATGTAGGCCAAATATATTGTTGGTAGGTATTGCTGCTACTTTTTTTTCGCCATAATATCTTAATATTACGACATGAATGACTAACGAATGGTTAGTACAACATTAACCATTCGTTCCATGGGTCGGATGACACGTTAAATTGTAGGTTCCGGCTGTGTTTTTTTAAGGAGGCAAGATATGGTCAAGTGCAAACCCGTTCAAGTTAAAAAAAAGGACTATGCAGCTGGTTGCCTAATGCTACCATTGCTGCGTCACCGGATGATAAGTACAGTCTGTTTGTCTAGAACGGCAGTCGAAAAGCCATATCAGAAGCCTTTATGGCGGCTTAATAAACTCTCGACACCAGAGTTGGCCACTCTCATTCGATAAGAAGAAGAAGAGTTTAGCAAAAATAACCAAATCGCCATACCACTGTCCTTTTCTTTCTTCTTTTGGACCTCTATGTACACTATTATATATGTATTATAAATGACGATATTGGTAATGTCACCAAAGTTAGATACATATTATATATTTCATTCAAGGACTCAGTATTGTTAGTACAGTTCCTTAGCTTTAAAACTCTTCAAATTAGAATCACCATAATTATAATAAGCGGAATTTTACAACACACTTGTCTCGCCGCCAGTCAATTTTTAACCGACTTCAAAAAAAGGAGGTTTTGACAACCTCCTTTTCTTTCTCTGTCTTCTGAAAGTTTTTTTTATTTCATATGCATTTAAAGATATATCTATCTATCTATATTCAAATAGTACGCAAACAGTGCCCAAGTCTTTATTTAGGTTTTATTCGACTTTGCGTACTTAGACATGTACTCAATGCAAATGTAAATTCTATTTGGTATTCAAGTACAGTAGGAAGGCAAGTAATGAACTTATGTTGACTCGCTCGTGATTGTGCTTACAATTTAAAAGTCAAAAATGATGATATCATAAACACGTTAAGGTACGTTTATATCTGCCGATAACAAACGTGTCAGGCCAGAGACTTGTCGTTGCAGACATGAATAATGTTTTTCTAGAATTTAGATCGGTGACAGGTTCTATTTCACTCATACAGAAATCGTTAAACAATAATAGGAGTTACCTTATGACTTACCAATCTTATACGAACTTTTTTTAATGCACATTAGTCGTACTTTTAGCCACGCAATTATTGCCTAGTAAACAAGATATTGCCCAAGTCTGCCACGTTGAATGTCTGTAGATATAAATGGTCCTCTGACTGTTTGTTAAATGGAAGTTTTTTCATGGTTGCTGTGGCAATTTTATGACTTTAAAATGTATAGTTATAATTTTAACTGCAGGTAGCATGTTAGAACATATATATTTTATGCTTCAAGGTTAATAAACTTAACCACTACTTAAACCTAACTTTATCCTAAATCGCAATTTGTGATTAATCTTGGCTTGAGTCGATTAAAATTACAATTTAGGTCATGTGTCATTTTATTCAATGTAAAGTATTATTATGTGTCTACTGAATTATCATAACTTAATTGATCTAAAAATATATACTAACTACAGAAATGAGAAGAGAGAAAGAGAGTAAGTTTAGTACACCGCCTGTTTACAGTCCTAAGTAATGTCCGTCCAAAAGGTTGCCTGAAAGAAATCGCCTAAGGCGATAAGGCCGCCCAATGTGCAGCACTTATATTTATGTATATTTTCTATTGTGTAATTTCTGTCTTTTATATTCTATTCTATTCTTAGTCAGAAGCCTTAGGGCGGCTCGAAAAACTCTTGATACTAGATTTTGCCACTCTTATTAGATAAGGAGTGTACAAAATTATTTCAGCAACTAATAGTTTAAACCGCACCGAACCAAAATACAAACACCCAATTAGGGTATATTGTGTTTCTCTGACTTCGATACCTTAGCATAAGATCTGCTCACCATTAATGTATCTTTATGTATAACACAATTATGCAATAAATGCTTTGACTTTGACTTTGACTTTAAAAATATCCTGAATACATTCTAAAATGTTACCGATAGATGCTCGATCAAAGTAAAGCTTGGTTTGTACTTGATTATAACAATAAACATAGCCAATGATTTCCGACGTATACCTATACTATATATGTACATACTATACATACAGTATACCTATATACTTACCTACTCTCGTGGATCAATGTCATTGTTCGACATATTTACGATTGTTTTATCGCAGAATTAAAAAAGTTTTATTATATTTTTTCCCTTACCTGTCAATTATTCCTTTTATAAATGATTGTTTTTTTTTAGTCATTAAATTTCCCTAAAAAGTATTGCACATGTAGGTAATAGGCAAGCGTGATATCCATCAATCACCATCTTAGGACGGCGGTTTGAAAACTCTGACACCGGAGTAAGCCACTTTCATACAAACTTACGTGGGTCGGATGACACGTTAAATTGTAGCTCCCGGCTGTGTGTCTAGTACGGCAGGAGAGGCCCTTAGGGCGGTTTGAAAACTCTCGACACCAGAGTTGGCCACTCTCAGTCGATAAGAAGATGATACAAACCTAATGTATCACCAATCTGGCTTCTCTGTTGTAACGGTTTTCACAAATACTGTCACTGTTAGTAACTGGTATACACTTTGTTCTAGAACTTAGTAAATTTGATTTCAATTAATTACCATTTGTATTCCATTAGCAATGTACTTCATATTCTCCTATCTTTTTTTTCAGAAAATGGCTGGAAGAAATAGCGCTGGCAAATAAGCATGGTCGGAAGCCATCTTTACTCCGCGCCATGGCCAAGGCTTTCTGGATGAGTTACATGCCTTCTGGAATCATGTTCCTTATACAGGCTCTACTGCTCAAGTAAGTTGTAGGATTTAATTAAATAACGAAAAGTAATTATTTTTTAATGAGATTACATTACAAACTAGGGCCTGAGGGAGTACTATACGGTAGTAGACGAAATCTCGATATCACACTTGGTCTATTTCAGACTCCGTATAGTGACATCTAGTTTACTATGCTGTAAGTAATTGGAGCTGAAAGATACTGATAAAAATTTACGATAATTTAATTTATGGACTAGAATTTTTATACTTTGAGAGTGACTTTCACGACTGAAAAATTTCACTCAGAATGAAACGATCAAATTTTCATTATAAGGCTTAGGATGTCTGTGATTGACGAATTTACAATATATACCTACAAAAAATACATCAAAGAAATGGCTGTTTATCTGTTCTGTATTGAATTAGTCAGTAGTAGAGATACAAAATCTTACCCTCCTATATGACGTAACACTTCAGCTTTGGTTCTGACGTTTTACATCAAATAGGAGGGAAGTATAATAATATACAATATTTTAATATTAAACATACACATAGAACATACGTTCTGAAGATGGATGTCATAACATCCTATACTCGTAAACATTATACGCGAATTACCTTCACGTGAGTGAAAACCGTTTTAGTTAACATGTTGAATATACATTGGCCTAAATTTTGGTAAAAATCAAGGAACCTCCTGTCTTGTTTTGGAAAAAAACCGTCTATTCACACATCTTTGTTCTACGGTGTGGAATGATAATTTTACGTCACTAAAAAAGCCGGCAGAAGTCCTGTTAATTGCGCAAACTCATCTTGCCATGTCTTTATTGAAGCAGCCACGCGATAACTGAATTAGCTTGGAGTAGTTTGAGAGATCTTCCTTCCGGCTTTTATGGAAAATTGTGTGGAAAACTCAGGTTTGAAAACAAAACATTTACGGATTTTGTGAGGATTTTAATTCGTGATGATACTAGCTATCGCGAATTTATTGAAACGGGCATTAATTATTCGATTTGATGGTTTGTAATGTAGGTATATCTTAGTTAAGAGTACCTAACGTTTAATTAAAATAAAGATAAGAACTTAAAAAACATTAGCTCTGTAACTTTTCGGTTGTTTAACTGATACGAAAATTCAATGTCTCTTGTTTCAAATATGAATGTACATATATTTATAACTAATGAATTTAATATAACTTCAAGTAATAAATTCTCGTTTACTTATATTTACACGTGAAACTACACGTGAATCACAAAATTAATTCACACAAATTAATAATGCATATCTGCATTATAATATTATTTATGATTGAACATTATGTACCTACTTATAAAAAAATATCCAATTAAATGTTAATTGATTATCTTTTGTAATGAAAGCAGCTATACATATACGAGAAGGCAATAATTCAAATGAAATTAAATACCTTGACGAGTAGGCATTAAATAAGATACATAAAAAGTAGCAAATCTATCCTACGTTTTCTTCCGCGGGTCGGATGACACGTTAAATTGTAGGTCCCGGCTGTTGGCAGTCGTTAAGCCATGTCAGAGGCCCTTAGGGCGGCTTGATTAACTCTCAACACCAGAGTTGGCCACTCTCATTCGAAAAGAAGAAGCTCAGACCATTAGTTACTTCTGAGCCATTTTAAAGTCATAACAAAAATTACTGCTCATTCTTTTTTGTAAGACATTTTTTACACACCGGTCGGTGTCTGTACTTTGAAGATAATGAAAAAAAATAGTTGAGGGTCTTTATTGATGCAATAGAACAAAAATAAATTTCCGTTTGTATGTCGGTATGTTTGTTCGTTATAGACTCGAAAACGGCTGAACCGATTTGTCTACGGTCTTCACTAACATGTAGGTGCATTTTAAACTTAACATTTAGTGTTTGTTTCATTTCAATCGGTTCGTAAATAAAAAAGTTATGTTCATTTTAAACCTTTTTATCTCAAAATAATGCGAGCGAAGACGCGGGCGTCCACTAGTTTATAAAATGTATAACACTGGGTCCACTGGCCCTCAAATATGCATTGAAACCCTCTCATTAACAGACCTTTCCAACCAGTCGCGCTCAGCATGATGCTGGCGTATTGGGAGCCAGGGTCCAGCATGACGTACCAGCAGGCGGTGTACTGCGCTTGCGTCGTCATCATGATGTCCTTGGCTATTGCCTTCCTGAACCACCACAGCGCCTACTCCACGCAGCAGTTCGGAATGAAAGTCAGGATTGCTGCCTGTTCACTTATATATAGAAAGGTAAGATATACTCGTAAGTAAATGATTATTGGACTTTTTAGAAATTAATCTCAATATTAGCGTTTCTAATTTAAACGATTTCATATTAAGTATCTTTTAAATTGCTTCAAATTCAAACCCCTTCCACTAATAATAAACAGGCAAAAGTGTATGCGTTTAGTACATTTTCCCGTTCAAACGGTTGAAGAGTTTGTTGGATCCAATTTGGTATGCAATAGTTTAAAGCCTAACACCAACTCAGCGGCAGCTGGCAAGAGCAGTTAGCGCTGGCCTAAAATCAATTCTGTTTTTTTACTGTCTACATTAAAGATACAGTCACGTTAACATCCGTTTTGGCAAAATTAATACATATATACGGATTCGTCGCTGAACCTACTGGAAAATACCACAGTTTACTTTATAAAACATTCACATAATGGAACACAACAACAAAACTAGTACCGAACTAAATGGCGTTGGATCGTAATCTCGAATTTTTTCCATCTCAGCGTATTTCCTGGTTAGTCAGACTGGCATGACCTTCCTTCATTGACAATCTACATGAGCTACAATTGGCTTCTTCACGACCTATTATGCAATTTTGACTAAAGCCGGCACAATTTGTGGCATTTACTGAGGGTACTACAATAATATAGCGATGGAGATGTCAATAGATTCGATGTTCTAAACAGACTTACGATGATTTATGATGTTTTGACATTATTTGTGTATTACATGGTATAACGAACCCTTTACTTCATTATTAAAGACTGGATCATTTAGATAAGATAAGATAAGTTGTAGTCAAGCGTAAGCCTATATCATGTAAAAAAAAAAGATAACTTTATTGATCAAAAACTTAGGTTCTAATACAATTTTGATTGCTACACTCCACACTAGGATGTAATGTACCTGTATTGTGAAGTGTAGGCTCTTCCTTAGGGTAATACATAGAATTATATAGTTAAAACATAATAAAATCAGTTTTTCGTGTGGTTATGACTGGTAGGTGCCAAGAAAGAGATTATGTACTTATGTTGCATTTGCCTGAAAGCTAAACTTTTTCAGTTGCAGTGACCCCTACAAAGGTAAAAGAACTACAAAACTGTTTGTAGGTTATCTCATGGAATTATTATATAGTACCTAAAGAGAGGGATGAAATAAAAATCCTTGGTTATCTTACAATCGTTAGTAACAAAATAGTCAGTTATTATAATTCTGTGTTCTGAGGTAATTTTTTTTGTTATTACAACAAAGTCTTTGCTCTGTTACGTTACAATATGACAAATTTTGCATAACATTAACTCTTCCTTAGTTTGTAAACCTTATCCACAGTCTGAAAAACTCTCTTGAAAAAGTCCACGTAAACGAGCATATCATCTCTCTCACTGCAAACTATCACATCTACATAATTCCCAGGTGATGCGGATGAGTTCCGGCGCGCTCGCACAAACAACTGCCGGTCAAGTGGTGAACCTCCTCTCGAATGACGTCAACCTCTTCGACTACGCCTTCATCTACACGCACTTCATCTGGCTCCTTCCCCTGCAAGTGCTGGTAGTTGGATACCTCATCTACATCAAGATCGGATACGCCGCCATGATTGGAGTCATCGGCATCGTACTGCAAACTATACCTGTTCAATGTAAGTGCGGTCTGGTAGTTTCTGGTTTTTGAGTTCAAGATCGTGTATAATGGTGTAAAAAGTTAGCAGTATTGTGGTTAATCGATTGAAAGAAAGAAAGAAAGAAAACATTTATTGTGACAGATTTTAAAAACACACAGGAGTAAAAACATAAAAAACAAACATAAAATCTGCCACAACACAGCCCCAACTCAGCATAATGCTGGTTGTATGGAAGCAACCAGCGCTGGTCTTCCGTTGGGGCTGGCTGTGACGTCACGCACGTACAAGAAGCACGATTGTTGCTTAGGATTATAATCAATGAGGTTAATTTAACAAACTTTAGTGCGTAGTTAGTACTAAAGATTTTTTTATAGTACAGGAACTGATTAGCTCTACTTACCTTGGTTGTTATTATAATTTAATTCAGCTCAATAGTTATGAAGAAGAAGTAATTTCGCTTTAAAGCTTAACACCAAACAAATAAATTCAAATCCAATTACAAAAATAATGCAAATATTAAACTAACAATAGTCATTAAGTTTTTATCACTAACCCCTGGATCATGTAGTTGTCCCAATAAATAAAATTTGAATTTGAATTTGAATTAACACTAGCCCCTTTAGAAAAGAGGCGTATTTTAGTGAGCGTACTGACGTAGGGAATAGATACACCAATGTATGGGAGTGACGTAATATTATATTTCCCCGCGCGGAGCGATGGCAATCCCATACATTGCTTTTTCTACTCCATAAGTGAGCGACAGTACGCTAAAATACGCCTCCGGCTGTTTAGTCTCCTGTCAATCAATAAAATTTGCCTACAATAAGTATGTACAGTTTGTACAGAATACACGTAGCCTTAACTTTTTTCGATGAACGTAAGTGCATATGATGTTCAATAAATGACAACAAAATACAGTTCATTACATCTAACTCTTCCATTACAGCTTACATGAGCAAGCTAGCGGCACGGCTCCGAATGAAGACCGCCACAAAGACCGACGAGCGCGTGCGCATCATGGACGAGATCATTTGCGGCATGCAGGTACGTAGCAAGAAGGTTGCTATCCAGCGAGGTAATGCGGCCAGGCCAGGCAGTGCTCCACACTTGGATTACATCTCTCTATTGAGTCGTATGTCCTCATGACTGAGGGTCGTGACTCCCGCGCAGAATTAATTCGTGAGGGGAGTTCTCTTAGAGAGGGGGGCAGATACATCGTGGTGAGCGCCCATGTCCTTCCACGGAAGACCCATGTCCTCGGATATTGTGGTCCTCAAACATATCGGTTTCCTCACGATGTTTTCCTTCACTGCTAAGCGAGTGCAAATCCACACATGTTGGATTACATATGCTTCCAAAAATTCTTTCTTAGCGGATACCTACAACATCTACCTGCATGCCAAATTACAGCCGGATCCGTCCAGTGGGTTGGGCTGTGCGTTGATAGATCACTATATCAGTCAGTTAGTCACCTTAGATTTTTATTTACTAGATTAGAAATAGACGATTTTTAGCGTATAAATATGAATGGAATATTCCAGAATGTTGCACATAGCGCCATATAAACTATGCAGCTGTTATTTGTTTATAAATTCATGTGTTATCACAAAATAAACTACCTGCGTATGTACCTGGTATTCTATTGAACTGTTTTCGGTTTTCAGTTGAATTTATCGCCTTTGTTTCTCGTATGTTAAGTAAAGCATACATTAAGTAATTGAACACGTCTTTTAGCAAATAACTGGTTTGTTTACATTAACATTGAAATAAGTGCATTGTAAGTAGGGCAGGCTATAATTGTACCTATAATGCAGAAGGTTCACTGCTTGTTTATTCGGTGATGTAGGTTTTGGATATTATTAGTCGATTTCGTAAAACAAAAGATAATGGTTGTGAATCTTAAAAAATTGGTATACTTATGGCTACTTATGTCTCATTTATGACTGTTCCATGAGATGAAGGAAAAAACTGTTTTTTAGCTTGATGCATGCAATCCAATCTTATTAAGACCGGTTTGGAAAAACTATTGAGAATTAACTAATCACATTGTTATTAAGTAATATTTTTTCAGAAATTTATCTTCATACGGATAACATCGAATAACCCCAATTTTTCCTAACTAGAACAGTTATATAATTATTTCAGGTGATAAAAATGTACGCTTGGGAGAAACCATTTGAAGCCGTAGTGGCTCTGGCGCGCAAGAACGAGATAGCATGCATCACGTCAGCCTCGTACCTGCGCGGAGTGTACCTCAGCTTCATGGTGTTCACGGAGCGACTAACACTCTACATCACTCTGCTGTCCTACTCGCTCTTTGGCTTCCAAGTTACTGCTGATATTGTAAGTAGTTCTCTAGACTTAGCTTCAACTTTCATAAACAATATGGCAACAAACTACCCTCAAATATAGCATCCAGTGTGTAGGCAACGGTACAAATAATTTGTCCTCTCAAGTTTATCATGAAATAGCCTGTATGAATTCTGCAAAACATTGCAATCTAATTTTTCAATTTGTGTACCAACTTACAGCTGGTATTATCAGTGGTAAATAGCATCAACTTAATGTAATACCTACTCTGATAATAACACAAATGATAAACCAACAAACTTTAACCATAGAAATAGGAGTTGGCACGCACTTCCGTGACTTATTGGAAAACAATCTTTGCTGGATATACCTTTATACCACTTACTACTTTTATATGATATGATATCGCTGTGTGATATGTCCTGAAATATTTATTTATTTATTATTATTTATTATATATTATGTACTTTTATGATGCAAGATAGGCTCACGCTTTAAACAACCTTTCTGATGCCTGATGATAAGCTACGTGCTTGCCTAAGTAAGAACAGAGAATCCAGCAAGGAGTTCCACCATTTTAAAAGCGTAACGCTTGGCTTATAGGCTTCGTATAGGTTTTTGGAACTTCTGTGTTCTAGTAAACTAAGGCATGAATGTGTTGGTACAGGCATAGAGTAATATAATATTGGTTGCAGGTGTTCCCGCTGGCTCAGTTCTTCAACACCCTGCAAGGGACGCTGTCCATCATCATGTCCAACGCGGTCTCCTTCCTGGCCGAGGCTCTCATCTCCGTGCAGCGCCTCGAGGCGTTCATGCTGTTTGGTAAGCATACAGCGAGTGCTGGCCATTAGATTCCTTCCGCAGTTGAAGCACTCATATAAAAATATATCAATAACTTTCTCGTTCGTGGTTATCTTTCTTCTTCTCAGTCGTTGGCAGAATGATCGTGGTCAATATGTAGTATTGTTCTGTGTTTCAGACGTAGCCGGCCTTACGGTCATTTTTAGGCATTCCTAAAGATTCTAAGCGAGTCTGGCTCAACAGTTTCAGTGTCTGCTTGTCATCCTGACGCACCCTGGTTCGAATCCGGCAGTACACTAATGACACGTATTTTCAAGTTATCTGTGGATTAGCACTCGCTTAGCGGTGAAGAACATCGTGAGGAAAATACATGTTTAAGAACTGGAGGAGTGTCTTTCGTGTAGGGACCTGGGCGCCCTCCACGTTGTATCTGCCCAAGAGAACTCGCTTAATAAATTATTACTGCGGGGGAATCACGACCCTCAGTCATGAGAAAATATGACGCCAGGAGGAAAGCATACAGCTCGTGCTGGACATTAGCCTCCTCCTGCAGGTGCTTCCGCAGCTGAGACACTCATAATAAAATTTTATAATAACTTTCTCATTCGTGGTTATCTTTAGGCATTCCTAAGATTGTCTAGTTATGTGTTATAATTTTATTTTCTAGTAGTTTGAAGTTGTAAAATTGTTTAGATTTTTCGTTCCTACTGTGCATCAAAAAATCTTTTCACATAAATCTAAAGATAAGATAAAGATTTAGAAGTTTATTGAGCAAAATTTTTTTTTTATATTGTATAATCTGAATAACCTTCAGAGTCGGTCGAATTTTTTTTGGGTACATTGCATACATATGTATGTAGATTAGATCATTTTTTTCGTGGGATAGGTTTGCGTTTGACAACAGCTTGTCTGATGTTAAGCATTGCTGCATCCTAGGGTGTAACACACTTACATAAAAATCTAAAAATAATCATCTCTGAAAAAAATAATATCAACGACTTTTTTATGAAAACCATCGATTTCTTAGCTATAATTAACTTTTTAACACACTAACGTCTTTAAACGGTAATTCTCACGGCCAAGATACAGTCGTATTGGTAACAGCAATCAAATTCACATAACATTCAATGACAATGGAAATTAACTTCCTTGACTTCGTAGCAATGTTATATTTTCACTTTAGTTGTACCTTAAATCTATGAAATTACGACATGTTTTTACTTGTACAACAGCATAATATAAAGTAGTACATATATTATGTTCACGAGGTTTTTGAAGCGCAGACGCTTATAATATCAGGAAGGTACATGAATCTTCAGAATAAATTATTTTAAAACTTGATAATTATCCAAAAATAAGTACGATTTAACTCATTTTTATTACGTTTTGTTTATTCTCAAGCAGAGGTTAAGTGAAAAAATGATTACTGTCAAAATGTTAGTTATATTTCAAAGATATTTATCATTTAAATTAGTCATTTCTTAATATTTATTAACAAAATCATTAGGTAGGAACTCATTTAACTTTTCATAATACTTTTTAATGTATATCCTTTAATTTGAATTTTGCACAATTAGCTTGGTTAAATTTTGCAAAATATAAATTTTATTTGTCCAGATCATAAAATAACCGCTCCATTTGTTTTCATCATACTCTTATATTATAAATAAATAAATATTACACACAGCGCCATCTAGCCCCACACTAAGCAAACTTTTGTAGCGGGTACTAGATCGGCGGGCAGGTTTTTTTTTTATTATTATTAGATGACGGATATAATACTTATGTACATTTTTATAATTAAGAGATCTTGTTTTCTTCCTGATGTACCTACACACATTACAAGAGTACGTTTCGCTTATTCGTGATCAAGATACGTCTACTTATATTCTCAACTAGTGGGTGCACGCGGCTTCGCTCGCATTAAGAAGTAAAACTTACATCCCCTACTTTACCCCCTTTAAAAGTGGCATTTCCAAAAATATTTTCTTAGCGGATGCCTACGTTATAACATCTACCTTCATTCCAAATTTCAGCCCAATCCGTCTAGTGGTTTGGGCTATGCGTTGATAGATCACTATATCAGTCAGTCAGCCAGTCAATCAGTCAGTCACCTTTGAGTTTTATATATTTAGATAGCATACCAACATAACTAACTAAGCTTGGTTGACGCGACGCGTGACCAAAATGCTGGCCTTTTCTGGCTCAACGTATCAGCATTGCCATCCAGCGTGGTAATGCGGCCAGCATGCTGGGCACGCTGCCCTCTGGTAGTGGGCTGGAGCACTTAGATTATCTTTAGGCTTTTCTAAAGATTTTCTAAGTGCCCCTTTTTGTAGTAGTTAGAAGTAGTATGTTTAGTTTTCCTTCACTTGTTTTTATATTTTATTATTGTAAATAAATGTTTTTAGCAAATAAGAGTAACTGATTGATGTACAAAAACTATGTCGAGCTTATTAAGGGGTCAATGTTATTAAGTTCCTTTTCACTATTTTCTCTAAAAAATATTTCCTCATATATATTGCACTGCTAGAAAAAGGGTCATTCATTTGGTTGGTGTAATTCAGTACTGGAATAAAACAATAGGTATGGGAATACGTTTGATACGAGTATCTACTTACTACTTTCGACGTCTTTTTTATTTCTACCCTATTATGCTACAAGATAAGAAAGTAGGTAGTGTGTAAATTCTCACGACACGTCGGTAAAGCCATTCGTTAATTAACAGAAGAAAGTTCGATATCAGTCATTTGTATGAGTTAAATTCTATCTTTCGAATATACATAACGTAATGTAATGTCCCATCCGTCTGTTATAGTACGGCAATTGGTTAACCATGTCAGACCCTTCCTCCTCCTCGCGTCGTAGTCCTCAGTACTGAGGGTCTGCTTCGCAGATTTGATTCATTGGGACAGTTTTCTGAGGCAGATTATCGGTTTAAAACACTCAAAAAACTTGACACCAGAGATGGCCACTCTCATTTGATATGAAGAAGAATCGACGTAGGAATTCACTAAAACTACCTTTACTTACTTAATCCGCCTTCTTTGTGAGATCTCCCTCAATGTAGCGTCAACAAAGTGTTCATCTGCGTTAAGCAAAGGTCGACGCTGTCAGTTCTTGGATGGGTGACCGAAAAGTGGCATACCATTTTGGGCGCTTCCGTGGGTCGGATGACACGTTAAATTGTAGGTCCCGGCTGTTTGTCTAGTACGGCAGTCATCAAGCCATGTCAGAGGCCTTTCAGGCGACTTGATTATACTCTCGACTGCGACACCAGAGTTGGCCACTCTTATTCGATAAGAAGAAGTGTTCGTCTATCACTTACTATCTGTATACATTTCAGATGAACGAGAGGATCTCCGCAGCGTGCCAGATGTGGACATTGCCAAGCTGGTGGCCAGCGTGGAGCGCCAGAAGACCAAGAACATCAGCGAGGTGGACCTCCGGCCTAATACCTTCAAGAAGATCGATGAGGAAGGGATTTATAACCCTGGTAGGTATTCTATTATTGTTTAAAGGGTCTATCTGTTTAAAGATGTTACTATTTGTGATGAACTTGTTTTTATTTCATTTCGAAATGAAGTACTTAACTTCAAAAATAGTGTTAACTGTACGATGTCTATCATATTGTCTGGCCTGTTGGTAGTGGCTCTGCCTTCTAATCTAGGGGTTGCGGGTTCGATTCCCGCGTGACACAAGTATTTATGCATTTTAAAAATTTATAATTACTTGTGTTGAGTCTGGTCTTTTGTATAGGTATGTATAATACGTATGTATTTACAAAGTAAAAGTAAGTTTTATTTTATTTGATTTGATGTTGTTGGAATTGGTAATCTTTAGATGTGATGATTTATTCGGCTTTGAAAGAAATGTGCTTATAGAATATATATATGTATATTATTGTCCATGGATTTCTCGAAAAATAAATCAGTAATAACCGCTTACCACTCAAAGAATGATGATCAAGTCCAAACCCAAATTATAAAAAAAACTTAGTTTGAATCGTAGTAGTTCCATAAAATCTCAAAACATTAACATGAAATAACGATGTCACAGTTTATATTTCCACGACTGGAATATTTCCCTACGGAGACCTACGCTCGGTATACACAACTACTTGAATAATTTTCCATCTTATATTTACGTATGAGTCACATCACAGTCAGATATTTCACTTCTCAGTACCTACAACTAAAAGCTGGTTGAAAAAGGTTTTATGTTTTTCATATATAGTAGCAAATATGTAGTAAGCAGTTACCGTCGCCTACGCGTAGTTATAGACAGTTTCGCCAAAAAATACGCATAGGTACGAGAAAAAAAAAAAAAAAAAAAAAAGTATATATGCATTTTATCCGTTATCTAGTATCCATGATACAAGCGTAAGCTTGGTATGGGGCTAGATGGCGCTGTGTGATATGTCCTGAAATATTTATTTATTTTATTTTTATTTATAAATTTCAGCCATTTCAATCAATTTCAAGGCTTCATCAATAAATGCTATTATATTTCTACTTGTGAATCAGATAAAGTATTGTTCTGTAACCGTACTGAGGCCAGAGACGCATGCTATTCAGTACCATGTGGTGTGCTGTCAAAGGCTTGATGGATCCATTTTCTGAGCACACATCGGTCACTACAATGTTAAGGAGGAAATCCTGCGAATAAACGTTACTTATTGTTTGTGTGACTCACGTCCTTTCTTTACGCTAAGATGCTCGAGTAAACTAAAAGAACTGGCGATTTATTTCATTGTTTTAATTAGCCATTGCTTTAAGGAGTTTTATCTACTCAGGGTGCTGTTGTTGGTTTGATTTTGAAGTGTTAAGTATGATGGTAAATCAGGTAGATCGGGAGCCCACCACATGAATTGGTAGCTTGGGTTAAAATAATCAAAAACCCTTAGTTTTAAAGGTTTAAAGAGAACGTTTCGGTCGAACGTAATACTAATAAAAATGCTTCTCGGATTTCTTATTACGGCAAAGACCTATTTAGGTACAAGCAATAAGACCCTCAATTATAAAAATAAATATGCGACGTTAATTTAATTTCAAG
This sequence comes from Macaria notata, assembly GCA_927399415.1. NCBI lineage: Eukaryota > Metazoa > Arthropoda > Insecta > Lepidoptera > Geometridae > Macaria > Macaria notata. The sequence continues at coordinate 9,700,241 of OV656746.1, read as the reverse complement.
CAAGGTATCTATTTTTATTGCGCCTCCGGTATGATACTTCAGTAACATGTTTAACTATCTCGTGACTTCCAATGATCTTCTATATAAATACCTCATTGGTGACTTCCCCGGCGCACAACTGCTGCGCACAACTGATTGTGCTGATGGGAATTACTATTTGATTCTATCTCTTTTTCCCCAGGATTCGACCACAACGAAAAGAGTATAAAGAGCCAGCCCCTGGTACCCGTCTCAGTGACTCCAGACACCGGGATCCTGCTGGAAGACGTGTGTGCTAACTGGACGGAGGATGGCCCGGTCACTCTCAGGGACCTCAACTTGACCGTGCCTAAGGGAAAGCTGTGTGCTATCATTGGTTCTGTCGGAGCTGGGAAGGTGTGTCGTTGAGATTTGATTTTTGTATCAATTAGTCTAATTTACTTTTGTTACATTTGCCTAAATTGGCCGTAATTTTTTAAGATCTTATGTTGTCTGTTAGCCTAAAATTTCATATCTGTACCAATTCATTCTTCATCTGTCACAAGAACTTTCGATTTATATTTCTATTGATAATGCCGGGCCAAACTGCTAAAACACAGAGTTATCACATCATTTTAAGATCTCCGTTGACGTTACGAAACAATGACATATTATACTTTTTATTAAAAAATGAGCGGAAATAATCGCGACCGGCAGGTTTCGAACCTGTTGTTTTGCTAGGCTACGGGCTACTAAGTGCCAGGCACAAAAATCCACACTCATTTCCAAACACGTCAGACTAAGCGGCTGATGGCGCCACTAGTGGTGTAAGAATATGTCTAACAAATTCATTTAAAAGTTCAAATTAAATAACCATAGTGCACTTTACAAAATAACTCACAGCGACATATTCTATAACATTTTCCAGAGTTCCATCCTGCAGCTTCTTCTAAGCGAGCTGCGTTCAACAAGCGGTCGCATCTACCTCTCGGGTCCTCTCTCCTACGCCTGCCAAGAACCCTGGCTGTTCGTGGCCACCGTCCGACAGAATATACTCTTTGGACTGCCCTACAATCAGAAGAAATATAAGGAGGTACAAAAAGTACATACTTCTAGGAATCAAACGATTCAAAGAACGTCGACTGGGAATAATGAGACGCATGAGGAGTAAGGGGATGGCCCAAAAGGTCATTTCAAATGTCATGTTCAAATAATGATAAATTAATAATCCTATCTAGCGGTAGAGATCAAGGAGTAAGCTCGAAAAACCAAGAAATAACATACAGCAAGAGCCACGCTTAGCTTTGAAAAAATAATGCTATTTGAAAACAATTGATCAGGATTTGGAAGGCATAATTCATTTATTTCATAATTCTATTTTTTTTTCGATAACAATTTCCATTTTATTTAATCCCCAGGTGGTGCGAGTTTGTGCACTGCAGAAGGACTTCCAGCAGTTCCCGCACGGAGACCAGACCCTGGTGGGCGAGAGAGGAGCCTCGCTGTCAGGCGGGCAGCGCGCGCGCATCAACCTCGCTAGAGCCGTCTATAGACAGGTACAACATATATAGCGTTACTAGTGGGTGCCCGCGGCTTCGCTCGCATTAAGAAGTAAAACATACATCCCCTTAAAAAGTGGCACTTCCAAAAATCCTTTCTTAGCGGATGCCTACTTCATAACATCCTTCATTCCAAACGGGGGACAAGGGTGGCGACCCCACAAACTCAAAGTTAAGCTTCTATTGACCCCCCAAACATGTCCCAAAAATAAAATTATACATGATGATGATGATGATTTGATAGAAAATGCAAAGGTCATGTATCATTTGAATGGACTACTAATACTTGCAACTTGTCCTGCAGGCGGACATCTACCTGCTAGACGACCCGCTGTCGGCAGTGGACGCGCACGTGGGTCGGCAGCTGTTCGACGAGTGCATCAGTGGCTACCTGCGCCACACCACCAGGATCCTCGTCACCCACCAGCTGCACTACCTCAAGGATGCTGACCTCATTGTTATAATGAGCAATGTGAGTTATCTTTACCTTCTTCTTCGTGTTTAAGAACTACCCTCCTGAATTTTTTTAAATAATATTTTCGGTATCTTGGACAGAATCCAAGGCTTTCCACATGGTGTTGTTACATGGACATACCTAGATCCATACACGCAAGTCGGCGATACGTTCTGTATTGCACGGGTGTGCCAAAGTGTACATATCTTTTTTATAACCTGTACCTGGATATATGTACATACCCTCCTGTATGTAAGTGGTAAGGTGAGTTTGCCAAGCACCATTTTTTGCACTGACCTGTCAGGTATTTTACCACATGTCACTTTAAGTGTGGCCCAAGGTGAAGAATACCTGTAGTGTATTGGAATGGAACTGGCTCCCAAAAGAGACAGCTGAAGCAGTTAGCTTCTTGGTGAGAAAATTTTACAAACTCACCTAACGTGTTCTGCCTCATTAGATACCTCTATCTAGTGAGGCTGTCAGAACAGCCAGTGCTCTTTCAGTATAGATATGCTCCACCTCCAACCACAGTGTCTCGAAGCGACCTGATAGTGAAATACCTGATTTCCGTATGAAATGCCTCTTGATCTTTTATCCATTCGTAGCAACAATGTTTTAAGAAGAAAAAGACCATTTCTCTGTCCATGTAACAAAGGTACTTAAGTATCAAGCCATAGTTGTTTCCTTCAATACTAAAACCAGTGTGTCCTTCAGATATGCATAATTTCTTTTGATTGAACATAAAATTTAAAAAACCGGCCAAGTGCTAGTCGGACTCGCGCACCGAGGGTTCCGTACAAACCTGCAAGGTTAAATATTTTGTGATGTAACTAAAAATTTATGGTTTTCGTAATTTTTCCTTTATCTATGCTATAAGACGTTGCTTCGTACCAAATTTCAAGATTCTGAGTTCACGGGAAGCACCCTGTAGGTTTTGATTCCCTTGCAAGTGTCGAAAATTTGCGGCATAAATGGCTGTATCTTTTGATTGCGTTGGCTTAGAAGTTTGATTTTTTCACAGCTTCAAGGGACAGTAGACCTGAGTAATTGATATAAATTTCAGCTTCATACCTCTACGCGTTCCTGAGAAAAAGGGTCTTGACAGACGGACGGACGGACGGACAGACGGACAACAAAGTGATCCTATAAGGGTTCCGTTTTTTCCTTTTGAGGTACGGAACCCTAAAAATGAAAAGAAGTCTGTCTATAAAGGCTATGTTTTATATCAACATAAAATCGCACTTTTATTATGGCGTATATTTGCACAGGTGTATCTAAGACTTATTTGTACAAGTGGAGCCATAGAAATCTAAGTAATATACGACCAATTGTTTAGATTTCTACGAGGCGACTGATTGGCCCAGAGTCAAAATAAGTGTAAAAATATCGACGAGGATGGGATTCGAACCCACGCGTGCAGAGCACATTGGATTAGCAGTCCAACGCCTTAACCACTCGGCCACCTCGTCTTGTGGTATACAGTACAAACTATCTATACGACATATAGAAAGACATGCGTTGATAGTGTATGTATGTATGTTTATTGTTTACTTTGGTGTAGGTACATATGTATAATTAGTAAATGGGGCTGCAAATGCCTTGCTTAACATGAAAAAAACATTTGAATCTTTTAGGACAGTTTGATCAAACATTAGTCAGTGTCGTAATGAGTCATATTAATTATAAATAAATAAATAAATATTTCTGGACATATCACACAGCGCCATCTAGCCCCATTTACGCTTGTGTCACGGGTACTAGATAACGGATATAATACATAAATACTTTTCTTTTGTAAATACATACATACCTACTTATTATACATAGAAACGACCAGACTCAACACAAGTAATTACATTTTTTTAATATTCATAATTACTTGTGTTATGCGGGAATCGATTATAAGTAGTAATAAACTATACTTCTGCCAATTTGAACTTAGATTTTATAACATGGTTATAAAGTCTATTTATTTTACTAATATTAACTATTTTACAGGGCACAGTGGAAGCCAAGGGGACATACGACGAGCTACAGAAGTCTGGCAAAGATTTCGCCAAGCTACTTGCCTCTACTCACGATGAAAATGAGACGAAGAAAGACACTGATAAACCTGCTCCTATGACCAGAAGAACATCTGCTAGAGTAAGGAGCTGTTATTAGTTTCAAATTACATATATATATAAGAAGGAAAAATAGCACTATACGTTGCAATTAATCCCGGAATATTTATTTATTATTTATTAATTGATACAAGCATAATTATATCATCCTGATTACCTATTATTCGAATTCATAAAATATATACTGGGACAGTTACTTTATATGTTAAAAAAACAAACTTACTGAATAGTTTTAGTGAAAATATGGTTTATGATCTCCATGATACAATTTATGTGTCACTTTAAGCGTCTTTAATTAGCGCCTTCGTTTTCGAATGATACCTAACTCACCACCGTGCGATTACATTACAAATTGTGCCACCGTACACTAAAGAAAACTTCCTTTTATGGTCATGATGATCAGATAGTACAACCAAATCTACAGTTAATCGAAGTCGAATAAAAGTTCTTCGTTTTTCTCCTTACGATGATGATGAGGATAATTTAAGTATAACAACAGGCAAGCACTTACGTTAAATGTCGAAATATGACATTAGCGCTAGCCGGTGGTTAATCTTAATTTGAATCATGCCTTACGGGAAGTTTAGAACGATGTTGACAATGTTTAATCCTTAGTTATCCACAACTCGTCGCCCCTCCATCACGGAGTCCATCGGCGGCTACGAAGTCCCAGCACAAGAGATGGAGGAAGAAGAGCGGGAGACTGGCTCGATGAGCTGGAGGGTGTACAGGGCGTACCTCCGAGCGGGGGGCAGGACCGCGCCGCTGGTGTTCATGGTGGTGCTGCTGGTGGTGGGCCAGCTGTCTGCCACCCTGTGCGACTACTGGGTCACATTCTGGTAAACTTTATTTTTTTAACACGAAATAGGCTTACGTGTGACTATAGCCTGCCTGATGTTAAGCACCACTATAGTGGACTTAGACTATAGTCTAAGATGTAGCACGCTTGCCTAAAAGACACCTATCTACTCTAGATTTGAAGACCTCTGAGTTATTACACAAAACAAAACTAAATCTTTATATTTCTCTGCCCCACTGACCTCCATTACTACTACTAGTAGTAATGGAGGTCCTCTCATTTCCCTTCGATGGTGAGGGAAGAAAAAGAAGAGCTCTCAAAGAATAGGACAAGAGATATTATGTCAAACAGTTGACTGGAAAGGTAGGATAAAAAAACCTGTACCAAAATTTTGATTTATGAAAATATGAGAGCGTAGAAATTTCTATGATAACGTATGAATTGTACTGATAAATACATACATAGTAACATGACATTTAAATGTATATATATTTTATGATCCTGTTGGAGGTAAAGATACTTTTTTGTTATAAATAAAATAAAATAAAAATAAAATAGCCTTTATTCCCTTAAATAAATTAAAAAACTAGATATTTACAATGTTCAAGTAAGATATATATATACGTGGACATGTCCGGACGCCACGGGTTGGCCTGTGTGAAGAGTGCTGGCCGACTTTATCGTCACTGGGTGCTCAATGATTTAGTCAGGCGGGCACTCTCCACCGCTGGCATGCCTTCGGTGCTTGAGCCGAGTGGGCTCTCACGTGATGACGGCAAGAGGCCAGACGGCGCTACTTTAGTACCGTGGTGTCTCGGCCGTCCTTTGGTCTGGGACGTCACGTGTGTAGACACCTTAGCGCCGTCTCACGTCAGTGCCACCGCTCGTAGCGTCGGGGCTGCAGCACTACAGGCCCAACTCGGGAAACAACGAAAATACTCGCAGATTAGCGCAAATTATGATTTTTTTGCGCTATCTGTTGAGACGTTGGGCCCGTGGTCTCCGGACACAAAATTATTTGTGAAACAGGTTAGCAAGCGTTTGGTCCTTGCCACAGGAGATCTCAGGGCTGGCAGCTATTTTTCTCAACGTTTGAGTCTTTGCATTCAAAGAGGAAATACTGCCAGCATCCTGGGTTCCCTGCCGCACAGCGACAACATGGACGGTGTGCTGAACTTTTTGTAAATATCTGTTTTGTATAAGTTTTCTGTATTTTTAAGTCATTTTCAGTAAGATATGAAACTATTTCTATTATTTAAAATATGTGATTTATTATAATAGTTTTAATAAGGGCACCCAAGTACGGGTATAGGCCTCCTCCATTGCCTTCCAAGTAGTGCGGTGCGGTACTTTTTTGTTATAGGTACAAGTATCTGTATCGTAATTAATCCGAGGAAGAACCTGGGCGCCCACCACGGTGTATCTGTCCAAGAGAACTCTCTCCTTACGAACCAATTCTACAGGGGAGTCACGACCCTCAGTCATGATGAAATACGACTCAAGCGAGAGATCGTAATAAAAACAGTGCTTATATAAAAGTCACTTCAGAATTGAATTCACACAAACCAAATTAATAACATTTGTCTATACTTTCGCAGGACAAACGAAGTTACAAGATTAAAAGAAAAGGACAACAACAGCACTACAACAAACTACAACGACCGGTTAGAAGTTCCAGCGAATAGCACCTTCAATATAGGCAGCTACTTCTCAGGGATCGACATGCAACCAGGTAATAAACTTATATAACACATATTGATGAATGAATGTTTAATAATTATAGATAGATAGATAGATAGAAAATTCTTTATTGTAACACACGATAAAATTAAAAGGAAAGAAGAAAAAAATACTTATACTAGTGCCACAAGTGGCGGCCTTATTGCTAAAAGCAATCTCTTCCAGGCAACCATTGGATGGAAAGGAATAAATAAGAGATAACAGAGGACGTGGTATACAATAAAATAAATAAAGAAGAAAAGATTAGATTAAAAATACATACTACAAACCTACTTAATAAACTATACATATAAATCATACACCCTAATACATATAATAACAATATACCAAAAATAATATAAATTAATACATATTGTTAATTATAAAATATTCCCTTTTAATTTATCTGTAAAAATACATGTTATTCAGCCGTTCTTGCGTGATGAGCGTTTAAATAAACAGACAAAATTGCTAGAAATCGTTGAAACATGTTCTGCTATCAATTCGAAATATCTTCAAACTTTTTTTTTTATAAGTATGTATGTTCATACGTTCGACCCTCTTCAGCTTTATTATATAGATAGTGTTGTTACTGTAAAATTCTGATATCTTGTCCCATAGTGATGTGAAAGAGGTACAAATATTAAGAAATTTTCTTTTTTTTATGCTCCCAGATATGGACATCCACGCATACATCGGTCCGCTGGACACCGCACAATATCTGTACGTGTACACCGCCCTTATTGTATGCTGCATCTTCTTTATCACAGCCAGAGCATTCATGTTCTTCAAGGTATAATATAATATTGTAACTTAGTTTTAAGACTTTTGATGCCCAATAAACATATCGATTTACTGTATCCCGTAAGGCATGATTAAATTTTGTTGTAATAACAAACCAACCGGGACTCGCGTGCTGACTCGTCCTCCTGATGATGGAACCCGCAGTGTTCCGTAACTTGTCGAGCTCATTTTTGACATAATTATTGACGTACATAAGTGCTAGCTAGTTATTACAACTAAGTATCTATTTATTTAAGTATGGTTTTCTCAAGTATCACATTCAACACTAGGTAATATTATAAAAGCGAAAGTATGTTCGTATATGTGTGTGTATATGTGTTTGTTACATGTATATGTGTGTGTGTATGTGTTTGTTCACGTGTAAACGACTGAATTGATTTGGATGAAATTTAATATGGTTAGTTTAATCATAGAGTGCTAACCCAGGGATAAAAAGAAACCTATGTGCTAACCCACATAGGTTTCTTTTTATCCCGGATTAACGAATGTGTGGCAAATAAACCTTTTTTTAGGCTTCCAATTTTCCTACGCCTTATTGCTGGAAGTGGTTGGATAATAATTAATAAACTTATATATATTTTATTTTGTAGGTTTGCATGACAGCGTCGAGGAACCTCCACAACGACATGTTCCACTCCATGCTGAGAGGAGTGATGAGGTTCTTTGACAATAATTCTTCGGGTGAGTCCTATTGTCTTGTTCTTCTTCTCCTTATCGAATGAGAGCCAACTCTGGTGTCGAGAATTTATTAAGCCCCCTAAGAGCCTCTGACACGACTCTACGGAAATGCGTTTTGAAAACGTAACTTTACTAAACGGGGATCGAGGCATTTTTTTTAATATCCATTATTAGAACTTCTTTATTCTTAATCAATAAACCACTAAAGGACTTGATTTCCATATTTTTTTTACAGAATGTTTTTGGTGGGATTTCCATATTACAACAATCGTAATTTCCCAGGTCGAATCCTGAACCGGTTCTCCAAAGACGTGGGAGCATTGGACGAGCTCCTGCCCCGGTTCCTGCTGGAATGCATCCAGATCTACCTGGTGATGTTCAGCATCCTTGCCCTGAACGCGGCTGCTCTCATCTGGACCCTGCTGCCGACCACCATCATCTTACTGCTGTTCTACACCATACTGCAGATCTATCTCAAGTCAGCGCAGTCTATCAAGCGGTTGGAAGGCACTAGTAAGTGTACACCCATGTACTATGTCAATTTCTATTTTTGCCCAAGACCCGCTGGCGTCAGGATCTCGACCCGTGTCGGGGTGCCTGGCGCGAGGAGGCGGAGACCGGGGCGCATGGAGGGAGTTAGGGGAGACCAGCGCCCAGGAGTGGGACAGTATAGGTTAACAAAAAAAACATTATCAGAATCTGTCTTCAAATCTAGAGTAAATAGGTTTCTTCTAGGCAAGCGTGCTACATCTTAGACTACTGTGGTGTTTAATACCAGGTAGGCTGAAGTCAAACGTAAGCCTATTTCGTGATGATCCACCACTTGGAAGTTAAAAACTAAACAGTCTGTTTATATGTACATACATGAAAATATATATACTGTATGTATTTTTTTAATAATTATCAAGAAAAATAATAAATTACTTAATTTTAATAATTAAATTAAAATTACATACAGGTATATACAGACTGGTTTCTAGTTAGTAAGCACGCCAGATGATAGATTGTAACGATGCTTCAATTCAGGCGAGGCAGTACCTATAAGTTCATGCTTGACTACGCATAACCTTCTCTCTCTTTGAGTCCTATTTCCTCATGACTGAGGGTCGTGATTCCCCGCAGAATTAAGTCGTTAGGGGAGTTCTGTTGGGCAGATACCTACACACGTGGTGGGCGCCCAGGTCCTTCCACGGAAGACACATGTCCTCGGAAAGTGTGGTCCTCAAACATGACGGTTTCCTCACGATGTTTTCCTTCACCACTAAGCGAGTGTAAATCCACACTTAACTTGAAAATACAAGTCTTTGGCCGGATTCGAACTAGGGTGCGTCTGGATGAAAAGCAAACACTGGAACCGCTGCCCCACACTCGCTTTTTTACTACTACTTATTCTATCATAAAAAAACCTGCAACCAACTGTGATAACACCATTATTTATTATTGTTTAACACAATTACAGTGTCATAATTATTTCTCTACAGCCAGAAGTCCAGTATTCTCGCACATGTCGGCTACATTGAATGGAATAAGCACCATCCGCTCGGCGGGCGCGCAGCAGCGACTCATCAAGGACTTCGATAGATTCCAAGTAAGGTTTTATGGGCCTTTCCTACTGTCATTTACTTATTTTATGCTTTTTATTGTGGTCAAATAAACACAAAAAAAGATTGCTTCAGTCTTGACAACAGTGTTGGTCAAAATGATAAAAAAGGATCAGGATGCACAAGTTATATGCAGAAGAAATCTAACATATACGAGTAAGATTGAAATCGCCGTAGCTATAGCTCCGTTAGGTAATGTAATGAAGTTTTCTAACACTTACTTTAATATTAAAACTATGAAAACATGAAACTACTTTACCTTAGCAGCTGTACGGCACATTACTGGAGTCGTTTCACCGACTCCGAGGCCCTTCAGGCATTTTGATCTCATATTCTCATACGATCTCATAATACTCTAGCTTTTCATTTCGATATGAATCAAATTTAAAAACATTTGCTTATTGTATTAGGCAGTTTACCATTCTTCTTCTTATGGAATGACAGTGGCCAATGGCCATCTTTGTTGTCGAGAGTTTATCGAGCCGCCCTAAGGACCTCTGACATAGCTTAACGACTGCTGTACTAGACAAACAGCCGGAACCTACAATTTAACGTGTCATCCGACCCACGGAAGTGAACAATTCATTTCAATATGAATTAAATTTAAAAACAAGTACTTATTGTATTAGGAAGTTTACAAGTTACCTATGTATATCTAATTTTGAAACAAGTATCAGGAAGTTAGATAGATAAATAGATAGATAAACTCTTTATTGTTGACACATATTAAAAACAAACAGTACATAAAACAAATTATTATCTTAACTAGTGCCACAAGCGGCGGCCTTATCGCTGAAAGTAATCTCTTCCAGGCAACCTTTGGCTGGAGAGAAATAAGCATACCTACAGGAAAAAGAAGAATGTGGTGTACAACAAAAAGGAAATTAGAAACATTTCTTTTAAGTTATCCATTTATATATTCCCCAGGACATCCACACATCCACGTGGAGCAGCTACCTGGCGAGCGGCGTCACGCTCGGCTTCTGGCTCGACTTCATCTGCGTCATCTACCTCGCCATCGTGATCGTGGCCTTCCTCGTCATTGACAGCAGTGAGTGTCCGCTTTACATCATCAACATCATGCGGCCTGCAGATCGTCCGAGAACCTTGCCACGGATTTTAGTTGAATCCGATTAGCTAGTTAAAACTTCATTACAATCACTCATCTTGACTGTACGACAAACAAATGAAGATCACACATTTTCCTAATTTGAATTTAAAATAATGTTTTTTAAATTTAAATCAAAACACTCTCTAACTTTAAACATATATTTCAGAAACAATATTCAGCGGCAATGTAGGGCTGGCGATATCGCAGACCTTGATCCTGACGGGCATGCTGCAGTTCGGCGTGCGACAGACCGCCGAGGTGATCTCGCAGATGACCTCCGTGGAGCGGATACTGCAGTACACGCATATTGAACGGGAGCCGCAGTTGGAGAAAGGAGGTACGTACCATAATTTATCAATATATTTATTTGGCTGCAAGGAGGAAGGAGGTGCAATACATTCAGGAGACAAAGAATCGCGGCGGCAGCTCCACCGACAATTATATTGCTAACTAGTGATCAACAGCTCGAAAAAATGATGTCGGTGCAACTTTTCATACCCTTACAAAATAACAGTGTGGCTCGGCGGTTTATGCATCTGCTTTTTATCCTGTCGCAGCCTGGTTCGAATCCAACCCTACACCAATGACTAATTTTTCGAGTTATGTGTGGGTTTGGACTCGCTTGGCGGTGAAGAAAAACATCGTGAGGAAACCTACATGTTAGAGGACCACAATATCCGAGGACACATGTCTTTTGTGGAAGGACCTGGGCGCCCACCACGATGTATCTGGCTCAAGAGAACTCTCCTAGTGAATTAATATTGCGGGTGAGTCACGACCCTCAGTCATGAGGAAATACGACTCATAGAGAGTAGAGAGACATAATAACAAGAAGAAAATACTCCCCAAAGTACCTACATATATCTTTATTTATTATTTGTTTTTAAATTAACAATATGACTTTGTTTCTCCCCAGAGCGAGAGACACCCAAAGGCTGGCCGTCGCGGGGTCGCGTGGAGTTCCGGAACTGCTATATGAAGTATACGCCTGAAGACCTGCCTGTGCTCAAAAACCTTAACCTAGTTATCGAAAGTGGTTGGAAGGTAAGATATGCCATGACATATAGGTACCACATAAAGCGAGTGTGGCTCAGCTGTTCAGTGTCTGCTTATCATCCAGACGCACCCTGGTTCGAATTCTTTATTATTAAGAGCCTGTATTGTCGTATTGTTGGGCAAAGGCCTCCCTACCCTCTTTACAGTTATATCTGTCTAGTGCTATTGTATTCCAGTCTGATAGGTGTTTATCCAGGTCGTCCCTCCAGCGCTTTCTGGGTCTGCCGCGAGGTCTTTTGTTTCTGGGGGTCTATTGCATCGTTGTCTTAGCCCAGAGGTCATCGGGCATGCGGCAGACGTGTCCAGCCCAATTCCACTTCAAGTTGGCAGCCTTCTTTATGCCCAGAATATTGCGTTCCATAGCTCTTTGACCTTATGATTGGTTGTTATTGAATAATTGAATAGACAGGTAAAAATTATGTTTCTATCCAATAAAGGCATCTGTGGCTTCTGCGATACAGGAGTAGCTAGTGCAGTACCTACCCACTAACGCTAGAATAAGTTTAACCTTAAACTAAATGAAAGACTTTGTTAGCTAACTTTATTTTTAAGGCAAGAAAATTAATATTCTATTGTAAAAATATATATTAATTTTATAAGTATCATTATGTTCCAGGTGGGGATAGTGGGTCGGACGGGCGCTGGCAAGTCCTCCCTCATCTCGTCTCTGTTCAGACTGGCCATCGTGGAGGGAGAGGTGCTCATCGATGGCATCGATACTGGATACCTGGCGCTTCAGGTAATTGCCAGTTTTTAATGGTATTGGAACAAGTGGTAATCTGGAAAATTAGACTCACTTCATTTTGCCTGGTTACGATATTGAAAAAAGTTATGCTGTTTTCGTCGTATCATAACTATGTACTTTCTAAATTTTTGTGGTACCTACCAACTTACAAACATATGTACCTACCTACATATTCATATTTTGATAATTCTATGCTTAGCTGAAATCTGTTAAAACAGTTACCTTTGTCTACTGTTACTTTTACGAATAGATAGATTTAATGAATGCAATAACCAAATCTAAGCAACTATTTTGATCTGACAGGACGTGCGATCCAAGATCTCCATTATCCCGCAAGAGCCGGTGTTGTTCTCAGCGACCGTGCGGTACAACCTGGATCCATTCAACGCTTACGATGACGACCAGCTCTGGAATGCTCTGGAAGCGGTGAGTTGAACAACATGTGATATTCCTGATATTGACTTATCGAAGATAGTCCAGACGAAACAGCTGGTATTGTGACATATTAATTGAGACGATCACAAAAAAGGCAAAAACGAATTCTTATTTCGTATATATCAAGTCGTATATTAAGTCACTAGGATAAGGTCACAGCTGGCACATGCGAAGAGAAACTTAGACCCTGGAGTGGAATATAGAATACTGTAAATAATGATTTAATTAAAAGAGCCAAAACGATTAAATTATTTTCGAAATACTAAGGAGGCCATGCTATGACCAGTTGAGTGCCAAAGAAATAAATGAATAAAAATAGCTAATGCCCACATTCATAGAAACTTATAACGTAAATATTACCTACTTCTATATCTATGTTTCCAGGTGGATCTAAAAGCAGCAGTTCCAGCGCTAGACTTCAAGGTGTCTGAAGGCGGCAGTAACTTCTCGCTCGGCCAGAGGCAGCTGGTGTGCCTCGCGCGCGCCATTTTGCGCGGCAACCGCATCCTAGTTCTGGATGAGGCTACGGCCAATGTGGATCCCAAGTATGTACTCGATATCTGACTATATACTTACACAATGATAAATACATAGGTATGCTTCAATATAAAAGGAATCTGTGGTGAGATACGTTGTTTTAAATTTTATAGGTAGGTACTAACTGCATAGAGAGTCGAGACATGTGCGCCAAAAGACAGTTTTGAAGTATATATTTATTTTGGTTCAGTACTTATAATGGCATTTATTCGTAATTCGTAAATAGTTTTACCATATTGAAGGACACTAGAGAAAATAGCACGGTTTCTAAGACAGTATAAAAAAATCCTCCTTCTCCATTTCAGAACGGACGAGTTCATACAGAGAACAATCAGGACACGTTTCGCGGAGTGCACGGTGCTCACAGTCGCGCACCGACTGAACACCATCATGGACTCCGACCGAGTGATGGTGATGGACGCTGGCCGCCTGGTGGAGTTCGACCATCCACACAAGCTGCTGGCCAACCCAGACGGGTACTTCACCAAGATGGTGGCCGAGACCAGCGACAAAATGTGCGCACAACTCCGGGAAGTCGCGAAAACCACCTACATCAGTCGCGGAGGAGTTGTGGAATAAATCGCTCCACTTTCTTTTATTTGGAGTTAGCTACTCATGACGGATAGAGTTGCGAACAAACATGTGCCTGGTGATACGCAATGTTGTAATGAAGTTTTAAAAAGAACATGGACATACCAATAAAGTGTAGGTAGGTATACCTAATAATTTGATTACCATAGAAGCCTTTGGTCATTGGTTGGTGGTTTAGTTTCGAGTAGCAACTGCCGAATTTTGAAACAGCTTGATATTTTATAGTTAGGTCGCGGATTATTGCAAATTTTAGTTATACCTACCAGTTATACTTACCCAAAACAGTGGAATCGCGGCTGCGGCATCATGCGCCAAATAATGTCTGACCGAAACAGACAAACAATAATTTTCAATAGATTTTCTTTTATACTTTTTTGTTATTCCACTTATTTGACGTGAGTTACATAGTTTCACATAACCTTCCTCTCTATGCGTAGGTATATTATGATAAGGGACCTATTGTATTGCAAGAATGCATTGGTACTTATCTTTTTTGTTATGTCACTAGATAATTAAGTTTTATTTATTAGGTACCTATCTACCTATACAAAGTTATTTGTAACTTACATAAAACAGCGTCATGATAAAGACTGTCATTTCGATTGTTTTCCGTACCTATCTTTTAAACTGACGTTCTGTTCTTCAAGATAAAAATACTGATTAAACTATAATAATAATAAATAAAAATAAATTTATTTCAGTTGCTTTTGTTGCACTCAAGCAGGTACAGTTACTTACCTATTACTATGTATGTAAGTTATGAATAACCCTGTAGGATTTTTTATGATTACATATTGTAAGTAAATAAATAGCATTAGTTATAATTTGTATTATTAGATTAAGTTTTACATTCATGAAAATTTTGGAATTACCCAAATATAAACCCTCTCGAATATAGAATACCTACATTATAGATTTGTTAAGGTCGGTGCCTCTGATATGGCAGCTAGGGCTTCTAACCACTGGATCAAGAAAGCCAGTCGGCTTATGATTTTGATAGGTACCTACTTAACATTGTATAATACCTAATACAATACAAAAAATGTATATACAAAAAAAATGTTCTCTAGATCAAGTTGGCTATTTTCAGTACAACAGATTTACTCGTACCTATGTTAGTTTGCTGCCCTCTAAAATATTACTTTGTAAGCCAATGCATTTTGCCAATACTAATATAAAGAATTTATTCTGAATTACTTAGTTTTTAAGGCTACCTACAGTGCAGAAAAAGAACTGTGTTATTTATTTTACTATAATTAAATTAGTAGCTTAAGTATTATTTTAATTTAATTTATAGGAATCGCATTAGGTTTTTAGTTAGGGAATCATCACCATTAAATGCCATAGAGGTCAAACTTGTTCCTCAAACAAAATAAAATATGTGTAAAATAAAATCCTAAGCGTATTTTGATTCCCCATTTTTTGTCAGACTATTAAGTGCCTGCAGCTTCGGTCGTGTTTTTTCATGGTCAAAAGTAGCCTGTCACTCAGTAGGTACCCTACACTACAACGATATCACGACGATCTAGTACTCTGTTTTGTAGCGAAAGCGCAACTAACAGACCAACAAACTCTTTCAGTCTTACTACAATAATATGTATTATTGAAAGTTACAATTAGGCTGTTACAGGCTTCCTTCACTAAAAGTTCTTACAAAATTTCAACTGTATACTTCTTAAGGATATAATTTCTTTCTTATCAATAAAATTATTATGAAAAAGATAGGTAGCAAATACTCCAAATACTATTTTTTATTTATTCAAAAATAATAATAGGTAAAAAGGAGTAGTTAGAGTAACAATTAAAATATAGAGATTATTTTTGTTCAAAGAATTAAACCTATTACTCAACACTTTTTTTGTAATAACCAAAATTTAAGGAGCTATTAAACATTGAGCTGAATAACATGCAGCTGTTTATCAATAGTCCCAAACAAACTTGAACTACAACTTTTTAAATTATTAAACTAGTGAGAGTGCTGATGGGAGTGAGTATCACTGAAGATAACTTTGTGAAATCACAATTACAAACTCACTCGAGTATAATGCACTGGTACACAAGTACCAAGATACAAGTTTTACCCATCATTATGATTTTGCAAGTTTCCAATTTCACATACAGCTTAAAGCTCAGCATGACAAAACTCAGTCTACACAGGACAGACCAAATTCTGAACTACATTTACATTTAACAACCCTCAATTTAATTTGATTTGTTAACAAATACTGGCCCAGTCAAACACATATATGTGACATTTTACACTTGAATACAGTAAAATTCAATTCAACACTAGAATTATAATGTTAATGAATGTATAATCTAAAAATGATGTTGAGGCAGGAAATAAAAAGCTAAACAACTACAATGAATAATAGAGGTAAAATATATAGCTACTTGGAATGCCATAACCACCCGGATAACACACTAGCATCGTCCCATTCTCATGGTATGTCAGTCAACCTCCTCCATTTTTTTAAATTGGTTTAAAAATTATAAAAACATAAAACACCCAAATATGGATCCACGCAATAGGCTGCTTACATACATATTATGATAATATAAGAGAATTCAACAAAATCAAAGTAAAACAGAAATTATTAAACCACTCATACAAGATATTTAAGGAAATGCACAACAATCATAATTAATTTAATTTAAAGCTTCCACAACAAGTACCAGTTATTTAGTTTTGCTTTATAATCAAAGAGCATGGTTGAAATCATTTTACAGTACCTAATAAGAAACATAAACCCAGCTTGGTACTTGTAATGTGAGTTTCTTAAAAATAAAACTAAAGACTACCTCTACCATTCTACCTTTCCTTGTATAAAAGCACAAATATTGTCCATAATTTTATATCTAGATCTAGGTGATGTTTTTGGCTATCATGTACATAAAACCTTCAAGAATGTGTAGTTCACTTGACCTGCTACATCTCGGCAGAGCTTTCCTCGTCTTCACCAGAGCTTTCTTCTTTCTCGTTGTCTTCATCAAAGTCGTTCAGTTTGTTGGAGAACATGTCCATATCATCAAAGTCTTCCGCTCCACTCTCGTCTTCATCTTGCCAGCGTTCAAAGTCTACTTTGAGCCAGTGATGCTTCTTCTTGTCACTAGTCAGTGTGGGCCAGAAGGGCTCATCGATTTTATCTTTAGCTAATACGACCTCAATTAACCTACCTTTGTTCGCAAATGCACTTTTTTCAGGATCTATTTCACCATATAGTGGTATGGTAACCTCGTATATTTTTTTGTCGGGAGCACATGCTCCTTTGAAAAATACTGAATTCTTCTCGAATTTGATATCCGGCTTCTCACACTCTACATTGAATGTTAGGAATATACGTGAGCTTCTCTGCGCCCATGAGACCGACGGCGGCGTGCTAATCAGATTCGATGACATTGTAGGTAACTAGCTGAAATTAAATTAACAATCGATATAATAACAACAATGACTATTTGGGCTAACATAATTTACTAATTTATAGATACTTACGATGAAAAACGAAATTATTTTTCAATCTACAAGTACCTAGATCGATACTTTTTCTTCAAAGTTTTTCTTCCTTTCTTCCTTCCTTTTCTCTTTTTTCAACGTCAAACCGAAAGGATAGATTGACAATAACAATTTAGTGGCAGTGACATATTTTTTTTTGGCCTCTGTAACAGTGACATATATTATATAGCATCAATCAAGAACATGGAAGTAATAAGAGAGGGATGATATAAAAATCCTTGATCAAGAATAAATTTCTCTCTCTCTATTATTACCCTATTTATAAGGTACACTGATTATTTATTATTTTATTTATTTAACTGTCACTCACTGTCAGTGTCAAATCCCATCCCTCCAATAATGCGCGCTTGCGCGCGGTCAGCTCAGCAGCCATTGATCTCCATCAGTACAAGTACGCTGGATTGGCTGGTCGCCGCATCGTTTTGTGCCTATTTGATTTTCGCCATCTTGGCGCCGACAACACCAGTGAACGTCCACGGAACTAATAGTAGGGACGGGACAATGTAACAAATTATATCGACAAAAATCTAATTTTCGAGAGTGAGAGTGGTGAGAGTGTACAACATAGATTTTAGGCTGAATACAGAAGTAGACCTTCAATTCTAGCTAACTGGTGTTCGTTCTTGAGCGTAGTTAGATCAAAATTACTCAAACATTTTACACAACATTCCCACACACACATACATACACACAAACACATAAATACCCTAGACTACTCATTGGAGATACCAAACATTCATACGTAATCTTTATGAACCCGCAAAAATCCTTGCATTCCTTTCATATGTAATGTATGTAATACGTGTAATACATTATCACATTATCTTTTTATTTTCTTGATGCAGCTTCAGTTTGTACATTACTGTTTTGTAACAAGCACTATTTGCAACTGAAACTCTGGAGAAATATGTAGTGATTTTCCGCTGCGACTCACCACATATTTTAATCATATTTCTCCAGTTTCAGTTACAATGGATTTCCACAAAGTAACGCCTGATTCAATATCTTAACTTATGTTGAATTGGTTTTTGTATTGTATATTATTTAATGTAATTAAGCCTGTAATCATTTAAAATCATTGCCATAGAAATAGCAAATGTTTACCTCATATATGTAATTCTTCCTTAGGCCTCCGAGATACAGGAATTGCCTAGTTCAGGGTCCGCTAGAAAAGCACATGTATGTACTTAGTCTGTAAAAAAAGAACGTAAATACCATGTCTTTATTATTTCATTAGTTAATAAAAAAATTGAATTTGAATATAATACTCAAAAAACCGTTGTTTTCCTATCTTTCTTCCAGTTACATAGATTGCAATGTACTTTTCGTCCACTTGTTGGTAGGGGTACGTTTGATGGTGCCGTTGGTTATATTTCTGGTATTATGTTTCGGATAAGGGTTTTGATATGCTGTGGAACATTAGCGATAAAAATTCTTATATGTAAAAATGTATGCAAAAATATGTTACGTATGTATTTAATCGCTACCGTGTCCAATAGACCCACACGCACCTTTTAGGCCCATAGCACTAACATGTAGCGCACTAACTGTCAGTTCAGATCGTTAAGTTATCTACCGCCCTAAACTATAGTCAGAATGTATTAAGAACGGCCACATTACAATCGTCGTAATTTCGAACTAATTCAACAAAATTCAAGGGACTGGGTCCACTGGACCCAGTAGCGAGTCCTTAAGTGTTAAGCCACAGTTTTAGTGAAGAGTCTTTTAACCTGTAATTTAAAAACAAACCGTTCATTGATACAATTTATGCCAGAAAAAACATCGACAAATATTATCGATATGGAATATCGACAACACTATTGTGTTGTTTATGTTTATCAAAACTTGTCAATGTCAAGTCAAATACGTTCTAATGTCATGTCATGCATGTAATACATGCATGGAATTAATATATAATAATAAGGAATGAGCACTGCTGGTCTAATTACGAGCAGAACGAGGCGAACGTATGACAGGCTGTTGTCTTTTTCTAACTATGGTGATAATACATTATATAATTAGGATATTTCAATTCATCTTCCTACCAAATCTGGAGCAGTCTCTTTTGGGGCCCTATTTTACCTGCATCTTGCCAATCATGATAATCCTTAGCTCTATTGACGCGTTAAGTAATAAACACCAACAAACTTACTTACAAAAGGCACTTCAATTTGTAACTTATGATAGTAACCGACATAAAAGAGACATTTTGTTGTGTCCTTTAATCAATTGAATAACTTAATAATCTTGTAACGCTTATCACAAGATTTTAGAATACAAATATGAACGTGTACCGTAACCACAAACCTATTTCACTTTAAATAAAAGTCAACCTTAAAAAGCTAAGCATTAGTAAAGTCGCGACGCCCCGAAAAAATATAGGTCACCTTAGTCCTTATAATGTAATCTTAGCATACCTGGTTAATATATTGCAGCCACTATAAGATTCACTTCTGCATTCTGCATACACTACTATTTCTTATCATTTTGTTATTTTTACAATAAAATACATCTAAATTAGTTACAAATGAAATTATTTTTTTCCCGCTACCTTTTGTCATAATAATGTCATCATAATGTTGCTTGTGTGAAAATAATATAATATCAATTTGTTATTTATTTATTCTATTTTGTGTTAGTTTCACAAATTAATTCAGATTTCTTTGTGTCGAGTAAGATTTATAATAAATAAAATTAAATAATATTATTTATTCATAAATATGACTACGTTGACTAGACAGTGACGTTTCTCACAGATTATTTTTTGAACTGGCAAGCTGCTGAAACAGGACAACAGCCTGCCTACTATGTCTCTCATTTTTGACCGATTTCATCCCCGATTTAACATTTATAGAAAATAAACTTTAACTGTAGAAACATAAGGCTTCTATTCGTATAAAATCTAGTTCACCAAACTAAAAGAGAAATCCTGTGATAATGAGAGGGATGAAAATCCTTGATTTAATGTCAAGTTTAGTTCTAAGGACACTCTAGGGAGGCGCTTCAAATCGGCACAAAAAAAGCTGTCATTTGGTATGGTGCAGCCGATCCAGCGTACTTGTACTGACTGATGGAGATCAATGTCAGCAGCGCAGCCTCTTCTCTTCTGTCTTACTTATTCCGTCCGTGAGTGTAGTTGGAAATGTTGGAATGCTTTTTGCATAATTATGCAATTTTAGTTCAGGAGATCAAACATTACAATTAGAAAAATATATCTTAATTTTATAGAAACAGACGTTACATTATGAATAGAAGAAATCATTTACCGAGCCAGCCAGATGCAATGTTTTATCAGCCCCACATAGTCGGCTACATGAGTGTTGATGGGTCAAGAAATTATTGCCCTGATATTTCTCAGCTAAAATTTGTTACCAATATTCCTCGGTGTGAAGTTAACTGGGATCTTAACCACAACATAGACCAAGCTGTCAAAAGAACCACTGATAATCAAGACGAAAAACTCAATGTTCTACTGAAATATCTTTATCATGAAAGAAAGAAATTTAACTTGCCTCCCAAAACCTTTATAACATACAGAAATACACTGATCAGTGTTATGTACAGTGCCTTTAATATCATGGAACCTGTTTGTATACGAGCTACTCTGTTTAAAAAACATATTTACATGAAACAAATCCAATCTGAAACGGAAAAACTTGAAAGAGAAACTCGCTCTGACTTTCGGAAACAATGCTGTGCTTGGGGCTACAAATTCGAGCAATATATGTCATCAGGTATGCAGCATCAACAAAATATAATCTACTCTTAAATAAAAATAATACATAAATAAGTGCTTACACATAAAATTAATAGAGGAGAATGTTATTGAACAATTTATTATTTCTTAATGAATTCTCTATCATAGTCTAAATTACTTATACAGGCTATCAGATTTGGCTGAATCACTCTATGTGATAAGGCCACCCAATGTACTTAGGTTAAGTAATAGGTATTACTGTAAATTGTTTTGTATTTTTGTTCTCTGGTGTACAATACTATATTGATTGATTGATTAACATGCTCGCTCAGCTGAAGCAGTATAAACTACATTTTCTATTTAAAAATATTTGACAATTGTTGTTTCAGATGAACCAAACCTTGCTCCAGATATAAATAAACCAGTGGTGGAAAATGAAGAGTTTTCTCTTGTATACTGTTCCCAAATTGGAGATCACAAATTATTGTATGCAGCACAAACAGATGGAGCATTGGCTAATAGCGAAACAGCTAACAAACCAAACACTACAGATGCACAAGAGATTATTCAATACTTAAAGAGTCTTGAGTATCTTGAACTAAAGACTAATAAGGAAATATGCCACCCTAAACAGGATATAAATTTAAGGTAAACTATTAAGTATTTTTACTGGTACTCACGAGACAGCACTAGGACAAGGGAATGGCGAGAAGAGGTGGTGCGATGACATTACCCACACTAAGCAAATGCTTGTGTCATGCGTACTAGATAATGGATATAATAGTTACATAATTTTTGTTTGTAAATACATACTTATTATATAACATTATAGACCTAACAAAAGTAATAACAAATTTTAATATTCATATATACTTGTGTCACGCGGGAATCAAACCCCTAGATTAGAAGGCAGAGCCATTACCCACGCTAACAGAGCAGTCAAAGTCAGAATAAGACTATGTAGTGATTTGTTCAAAACAACTGTTTGCAGGAGATACAAATTGCTGCATTGTTGGTGCCAGTGTTACCTCGGCAACTACAAGGGAGCGTTGGTCGGCTTCAGAGATGACAGTGGAGTGGTGCGGCGGCTGCAGTGGTTCCACACTGCACAGATAGCACAATACTGCAAGGTAGCTATGCTATACATTATTTGTTGCTGTTTCTTTGCAAAATATATATTTATTTATATCTCTTTACATAGTATAATAGAAAGTGGTGCTAGTTACACCATTTATAACTCAAGAACGGCTGACTGGATATAGCTGAAAATTGGTGGGGAGGTTCGAACCAGGAGATGGAGATAGGATACTTCTTACATGCAAGAAAGCAGTCTATGGCAAGTCGTTCACCGCGCAGGCTGTTCTACTCTGGAATGCCCTGCCACTTGACATCAAAAAAGCTCAGTCAATTGATAGCTTCAAGAGTCAAGTAAAAAATTGGTATCTGTTGTCATTATGCTGATATACATATGTAAATGCTATAATATAACTGCTGTCTCTACGTATTATCTACATGTATATGTTTTATATTATATATATTTTAACATTATAATATTCGTTTATGTTTGTACTAATTATGTATAATATGTATTAAGATGTATGTCTTTATGTTTATGTACATTATAATTACATAAACATAAACATTGCCTGGAAGAGATTGCTTTTAGCAATAAGGCCGCCACTTGTGGCACTAGATTAATTTATGAAAGTATTTTTAGTTAATTTTGTTTTATAAGTGTGTGACCATAAAGTATTATCTATCTATTCTTATTACTGCATAAAATAAAAGCCAAAATCTGCTTATTTATTGCCTCAGCGGAACAGAGTCGCTGGGTCAGCTAGTAATATATAAATAACATATGATACAAATACATACATAATATATAATTTAGGACATATCACACAGCGCCATCTAGCCCCATACTAAGCAAATGCTTGCATCATGGGTACTAGGTTGGGTATAATACCAACATAATACATCGAAAAGAAAATTGTTAGGTAAGTAGGTATTTTGTCCGTTATCTAGTACCCATGACAAGCGTTTGCTTAGTATGGGGCTAGATGGCGCTGTGTGATATGCTCCAGAATATTTGTTTATTTTTGCTGCCCAATCTAGGCAAGTGTGTCCTAGACTATGTGTAGTGGTGTCTAACAGGCGGGTAGTCAAACATTAGCATTTGTTAAATAAAATTGGATGTGATAACCAGATTACTTATAAATGCAATTTCTGTAGTCATGAAGCAAAGTGTGTCTTGTATGCTTTCTTACTATTAGGTACCTATATTAGGAACTATATTGCATATTTACCTACTACCTGGTAAAATGTGGTCAAGTGATAACAAGTAGTCAAAAAAATCACCAAACTGGCCTTAAATTTGGGCACTTGCTGAATGAAAACGTTACAGTTATTGTAGGTGTCGGCTGTCTCATAATATAGCAGTCGTTTTACAGGTCAGAAGAGGGCTTCTGAAGATGGTGGTTTAAATACTATCGACACTAGAATTAGCCACTCATATCAGAAGTCATATAAAAACGACAGTAAATTTATTAGTGTTAATTCTTCACATCACTTTGATTTTGAATACTTTTCAGCTCGAAATAATGCGTGCCCATTTCTATAATGATATTTCATTCTTGTTTACAGAACGAATGGGACCCACAAACCACATTGGCCCATTTCTATAATGATGTTTCATTCTTGTTTACAGAACGAATGGGACCCACAAACCACATTGGCCCATTTCTATAATGATGTTTCATTCTTGTTTACAGAACGAATGGGAACCACAAACCACATTGAATTTCCTCAATCACTTCTTAAACTGTGTCAAGAACTACTTTGAAACAACTGATTATGATAGTAACTCGAACATCCCCCATACAGTCGATTTTTATATAGATCCGAGTCCGAACAGAAATATCAAAGCTGTTGTTAATGAAAATGAGTTGATTTTACAGGACTGGTATGTAGAAGCATTGAATGAGGAAGTTTGAGAATTAGTTTTTATGGTCATAAAAAAAATTAAAAATAAGAATTTTGTCGTCATCTCTAAACGAAAAACAGGGGATTAAAAAAATATTGGTAATGCTGTTTGTCTCAGTGTAGGTAAGTGTTTTGTTTATGAACAAATAAATGTAATATTTTAATTTTTTTACGGTTTTATTACATAAAATACCCTTTTTTTGGGCCAGGAAAACCTTTTAGTTTATCTTCGCTTAAAGAGCGGCATTCCCACTAAATACCTGAGGTGGTCCTCTTCAATTTCGAAATTAATTACGTAAACCTCTAGATCTTTTTATACCTAGGGATAAAATAACAAGCCTTCATAAGCCATGCAATAGACACTTTAAAGCTTCCCTGTAGGTACACGTTACCAGTAACGTTAGCAGTAGGTATATTCGTCTGGGATCAAAGCGTAAAGTCGCCTAGGCTTGCTGACTCGTGACAAACCCACATACTGCTGACCGTGTGAAAAACAGCCAGTTTCAATTTCAAGTAGTACTTAAATTAAAACTGCAACTTTCAGCGTTTGGCCCTGGGCCCCTAAATGTCATGGCGTAGCATACCTATACTCACTGGGCACTGGACTCGTTTAAAATTAAATGGGAAGTTGTTTGTAATGAGTGGGATCCGTGGTATAAAAACACTCACCAGCTCCGCATCCTGTTACAATCTCTGCTTCAATCACGTTTCGTTGTAAATTGGTCACTTTTAATCATCTCGTGCCGTTACAAAGCTTTGGAGGACACAGATTTCTTAAAATCATTACAGGTAGGTACGCCTATTTTTAAATTGATCTTATGAGCTGGTAGCCCAGAAACACTCAGGGACTAAAAATTCGACTGGATAGTTGGTGGACTTTCCTGATCCATAGCTCTGTTAACTGTGATAGGTACTAGGTATATGTTGACCCCGGAACATTTTTCAAAATTTCGTCGTTTATAACTATGGCCTGGTCGTTGCGTGGTGTTAAAAAAAGCAATTTATATACACAGCTTAAGAAAAACATAAAAAATACTGATTAACGAAAAAATAACACCTCATACCTATTGTGATACTATTAAATCTAATTTAATATTTTATCCTACTTTCTAACAACTAATTTACAGCACTAAATACTAATTACACAAAATATACTTTAAGAATTTTAAAGTAAACCTAACTATTGAACCATCAATGATTGTTATTCAACTAAAACGAATGAATTAATTATTTATTTGTACACAAAACAACGCAGAACATCTTAATATTTCATCACTGGGTCGTCTGCCGGTCCCCAAGGGGGAGCTGGTAGGGCCTCATCGAGACGCCGCTAGTACCGCTCAGAGAACGCGCAGCACACCTCTCGACACCCTAAGCCACTCACACCAATGTTGCCCTTCCGGCGTCATCTTAGGCTGCCTTTTGTGGAGGGCCCATTTAGTGAGTGGCAAGTCATCACCCGCTATAATTTTTATGAATGAGGCATAACTGGCGGGTGCCGTTCCTCGTACAATAGACCAGTTTAATTAAGTCAATGAACAACTCAACACAATAGCCTGTAATATTAATACCATGTCTGCAATAGTTATTTTATATACCTAACATCCTCTATCTGTAATTTTTACTTAATTTTAATTAAGTACCTATAATATTGTAAAAGGCCTCTCAGTGTTGGCTACGGCCCCACTGATGCCTTAAAAATACCGGGCGTAAGGCCCGAAAATCTGTGAAGAGAAATAAAGATATAATAATAAAATAAGGAATAAAAAATAAATGTGATATAATAATAATGTGAAGGAATTAAAAATAATAATAAAATAAAAACATAATAATAAGATAATGCTATTGCATTAATTTATTTAATTTCAGGATTTTTATACACTCCATTGTAAATTCCAGTCATGACTGACGCATTGTCTGTTCCCAATCCAATCATTTTATTTTTATTTAATCCATATTTTTGTAAGCAAGAAAGAAGGGCTTGAACAATGCTAACTGCATCGCTGGTTTCAAGTTGTTCTAGAGCCAAAAACGAAGAAACTACTTTTTTTAGTTTTCTACTGAAATACCTGATTACAATACCAAGTTGCTTGCTCGTACTGATGTCAGTTGATTCGTCAATGATAAGACTATATTTTTGCTGTCCTATATCCTTTATAAGTTCTTCAGTAAAATGTGGTGCCAAGACATTTTTAATAACTTCAGTACACTTAGTACGATGCATTTTTAAGTCGTCCGTGGCTTTGGAGTCAGGGAAAGCCAATTTCACTAAATCTGTTAGATTATCAATGCAGGAAACTGAGCTATGTTCTGTAATGTAAAGCGCGAGCATTCCTTCAGCTTTGCGCGATTTTGAGTTGGAAATCTTTTCACCTTCGGGCTTGAATTGTATAATCTGGTTGCCGGATATCACTTCCATTTTTTGTTTGTGCTTCTTTGTCTTCTCAAGTCTACCAATTTCGCTAGTAATTCTGCCTTACAATATGTGCAAAACGCCTTCGTATCATCACCAGGTAGGTAAAGGTTTAAGCCAGGATTTGAATTCGTCATGTGATTCCCACTCTTTTCTATATTTTTGTGCATAGTTTTTTTTCTTGAACGGAAGTTCCATTATAGGATAGTATTGAGTCACGATTTCACAAAGCACGAACCAAATTCGCGTTCGCGACGCGATACATAATGACAAGATTCAAAGAAAACATTAACAAACGACTGCACTAAGGGATTCCCTGGTCATAGAGCAAGCACAGAACATTGGGAATTTCTGAAATTGTAGGTAAAAATGTGTTACCAGATTTCATACTGATAAATCCTCTAAAAACCACTAAAAAAAATAAAAACGCTATGTTACTCAAACAATCCACTAAAGGCTTTAAAAAAACGCTAGTTCTAGTGGTAAAAACACCAAGGTGGCAACACTGACGGTCGGCGTTACTCGACGTGGTGATGTTGGTGGCGAAGTGCCTGCCGTCAGCCGTGGTAGCGCTTTTCTACAGCGCCGGGACGACAGGCGCGTCCGGCGCACGCAACCTCACGGGAGGGAGCGGCCGTTGCAACTCAACTCCAAGAACTCCGTAAAATTTATCCCAACCAAAATTATTCCATTTTCATAAATTTCGTTGAGTTTTGCGTGTTTTAAGAAAATACAGCGCCATCTAGTCTACAAATACAAAACTTTAAAAGGACTGTAGGCAGCGGATATTGACCACCACTTGGTTTAAAATGTACCTACATAACTTTTTTTTATTTAAGAACCGATTGAAATGAAATAAACACTAAATGTTAAGTTAAAAATTAGTGAAAACCGTAGACAAATCGGTTCTAGCATACAGACAGACACACAAACAAACAGTTTTTTTTAAACTTGATTTTTGTGTTCTATTGCATCAATGAAGACCCTTCAACTATTTTTTTTATCTTCAATGTACAGGCACCGAATGATTTATTCAGGCCAGACAGGGTATGTCTACAGTTGCATGTAGAAACTGGACATCAAAGGCTCCCAGTTCAAAATGTAGGCACTGAAGATCTGCGTTTCACCAGATGAAGTCTGCTTGGCACTAAAACAGCTGAAGAACCGGAGAAGTCTCCTGGAGAAGACGATATTATTTCATAGTTACTGAAAATACCATCAAAGAACGTTACACGAAGCACTAGCTAAGCTATTTACAGTGCGATTAATGGAGACGGAAGTACCCGATAACTGGAATAATGCACATAGTAATCACACTACTGCACAAGAAAGGAGACATAAAACAACCTGATAACTATACATACTCCACACACATACACTCACTCTCTACTCAAAAAACTAAACCACTACCATACCCATCTTGTAACAAACCTCTCAGTCGTACTTTACTCGTACCATTGTTATCTTAAATTTTTTAATTGAAAATATTGTAAAACTGCATAATGTAAACTCCATGTTAGAAACTACGTAAGATTTTACCTACTTAGGTACCTACTCCAATTATTTGTATACTTCCTCTCTCTCGTAAAACTATACTACAAAAACTGTTAACCAAAAAAAAATAAACCGCGAATTTCAGCTATATAAGGATGCCCAAGATACAGCCTTATGCCGAGTTCAGGGTCCACCAGTATTGCACTCAGCTTATGAGAAATTGAATCACTATAACCCCAATAACAAGTCACAAATCTGCTGTTAAATAATTCTATAATTATTTACTTCACAGATTCTCGGGCCTTACGCCCGGTATTTTTAAGGCATCAGTGGGGCCGTAGCCAACACTGAGAGGCCTTTTACAATATTATACTTTATTATTAGTCTACCAATATCCGAGGAAAATATATGTTACTTAAAATAAATATTTAATTGAATAAGTATTTCCAATAACCATAAGCGCATG
This sequence comes from Macaria notata, assembly GCA_927399415.1. Lineage (NCBI taxonomy): Eukaryota > Metazoa > Arthropoda > Insecta > Lepidoptera > Geometridae > Macaria > Macaria notata. The sequence continues at coordinate 9,671,505 of OV656746.1, read as the reverse complement.
TGTTTTGTTTTTGTGTTTTCATTGTAAATAAATATATTTTTGTGTCGATTACGGGAAAGCTCTTCTAAATTGTAGAGTGGATGATGTAGAGCTCATAAAACATCTCCAGAAACACGCCAAGGCATGCGTAAATTTGCACGAAAAAACCCGAAACTTCACTTAGCCCGAGGAGTTAGACAAGGAGATACGATTTCCCCGACACTTTATACCGCGATCCTTAAAGGTGTTATTAAGAACCTAGAATGGGATGATAAAGGTATTGAGATTGAAGGAGAGCGTCACACTAATTTAAGATTCGCCGATGACCTAGCGCTATTTTTGGAAAATGTATCTGATATGTTGACATATACTCAGGGCATAAACTAGCGCTAGGTTTGGCAAATTAGACGGTTGAAGTAGACAAACGCATATGCCAAGACTGGGCTGCTTTTGTAGCAAACAGCCATACACCTCGTAGTAGATGCCAATGAAACTTAAAGCCAAAGTGTATGAAGAATGCATAAAACCGGTCTTCACGTATGGAGCCGAAACCATGCCCTTTACCAAACGATCAGTCGAAAAGTTCAGAGTCGCGGAAAGAGCTATAGAGAGTGTTCAAAACCCATCTCACATAAGAAATTTTATCTGTATTTTTTAATCTGTCCTTTGTTTCATTCGTCCATTCGCGAACCTTTTGGGTTGCCCCTTCTCTCCGCAACCATGTAATGATAAAGTCGTGTCCAATCTACTTTGTATTTATATTTTATAAAATATATTCAGTTCAAAATATGTTTCATCTCTGTTCGAAAAAAGTTATCCGGACTTTTTAATCCACGAGGATTAAAATGACCGGATAACTTTTTTCAAACAGAGATACGAGTAGCAAATCTTTGAATACTTATCTTATGTCTTTATGTATCTTTGAAAACAAAATGAATGGATACGGCGAAAACGGGGCTAAAGGATGTGGTTGAAGTCATTGGCACGAAGAAAATGTAGTTGGGCTGGCCATATAGCTCGTATGGACTGTCACCGATGAACACGAGGATTAGTAGAGTGGAGACATGGGAGCCAGGAGACCAAGAAGCCGCCATCCGCTACGATGGGTGGATGACATACGAAAACACGCGGGCCGTGATTGGATGGCTAAGGCAGAAGATCGTGCCTCAGGGAAGCGATTGGGAAAGGCCTATGCCGAAAAGGCTGAAGCAGAAGAAGAAGAAGAATAAAATAGTGGCCATATAATTTTCTTATTATTATTTATTTAGAAAATGAATACATAAATTAATTAATCGTTTTCTGAGCGAACTGTGTGTACCTAAACTCAAAACATTAATTGTATTTTATTGATAAAAGCCACTATTTTAGTCCACATACAACCACAAAATAGGCAGTGTAGATAAATATTTCCTGTTGTACCTAATATTATAATAGCAAATGTGATGTCATTCTTATCATGCATTAGTATGTTATAACTACCTACTACTAGATGGTACATACTGTAGGTAGATGGAGCAGCTCGCTGGTGGATTATGTGGTCAGATTTTTGTATAGGTACTTAATGGAGGGAAGAGTTGTGTATAACGAATTGTGTTTTCGTTTTAAATTATTTTTTTAATTGGTTGTAGTAGATTTAAACTAAGGTTCTCGTTGCTTGTATTGCAACGAGCTTTACCGTCCTGATTTTTCACAAAAAAATCCCATATTTCACTTAAATTTTTCCGTTGCGACATTGTAGATACGCACTTTTACACAAACACACGACAAAATTAAAGTAGGTACAAATGTTATAAGTTCCACCTACGCTATATTCACAAAAGTTTTAATTAATACTTAGGTATAATATTTAATAGTAAATATTCACAGAATAAACTCCAAAACGAAACGATTAAACACTAGAAAAAAGGATAGAAACGCTAAAATTGTATACGCTACAGGTGCAACGCATCAACCGTAAATCAAAACATTACACACAAATTTTGTTTGAATTTGAAAATTTTGAATACGTAACCTATGTATGACAGTTCAAACGGTCGCGCCAAAGAAACCAGTTTGTTCTGTTGCATATCTCCTTCGATCAACAATGTCTCAAACAAATATCAGCGCTAGATACGTATAAAATTAAGATTCATTTTATAAAATGAATGTCATGGGACAGAACGAAATGTTTTAGAAAAACTATTCATCGTTTCGTACATATGCCACGGAAATATAATCTTTATCACCATTGCCATATTATCAAACTAGGTTACCTGGAAGAGATCACTTTAGTGATAAGGTCGCCCAATGTCCCTGGTTACCTTCCACCTTTATGTTAAATATGTTCTTTTTTATTTGGTGTACAATAAAGTATATTTGATTTGATTTGACCATTGCATAACACAATATTTCATTGTATCTAGTTTAAGTTTTATCAGCATTTTGTAATCTGAATTTTATATGGGTTTATTGCCTGAAATAAAGACATTATTATTAATGCTCGAATGTTTGAAAGAACGAAACTGTTTTCTAACGTTTCGCACATATGCCACGGAAATATCAGCTTTATCACAATAGCATAAGACATTATTTCAAAAGTTCGTTATGCGAAACTGCTTATTCAAACGACGACCAATGAGAGCTCGCTACATCTCGTTCTTTGACCTTTGTAACGGGTCACGGGAACGAACGAATGAGCAAAACAAACGTCAAACAGTTGGTTCCGCGTTGCGCGGCGCGCGCGCACGCAGTTCATTTCATTTTGTTCGTATGAACGAGAACGACGCATTTGAGTTTTTTAAAGAACTGCTTTTACCAGAGACAAAAATCGGTTCGTTCTGTAATCTGACGCAAACTGCTTTTTAAAACGGTTTCGTTAGAAAACGCTAACGCTCAGCACTAATACCTATTGCGTTTCCTTCTTGTTTAGGAGATCAAACATTACTATTACGCCTCTAATACAGATAAAGTGGATCATTTGAGAGCATAAGAGTATATGTATTGTTATGTGATGTGGCTGTAATATGTGTATTTATTGTTAGCACAACGATCTTGATTCTAATGAAGTGAAACTATCAAAATTGTATAGAAACAGACGTACCTACATTATGAATAGAAGAAATCATTTACCGAGCCAGCAAGATGCAACGTTTTATCAGCCCCACATAGTCGGCTACATGAGTGTTGATGGTTCCAGAAATTATTGCCCTGATATTTCTCAGCTAAAATTTGTTACCAATATTCCTCGGTGTGAAGTTACCTGGGATCTAAACCACAACATAGACCAAGCTGTTGACAGAACCACTGATTGTCAAGAGGAAAAACGCAATGTTCTACTGAACTATCTTTATCATGAAAGAAAGAAATTAAACTTGCCTGCCAAAACCTTTATATCACACAGAAATGTAATAAGCATTGTTATGTACAGTGCCTTCTATATAAAGGAACCTGTTTGCATACGAGCTACTCTATTTAAAAACCATATTCACATGAAAAAAATCCAATCGGAAACAGAAAAACTTCGAAGCGAAACTTGCACTGACTTTGAGAAACAATGCAGAGCTTGGGGCTGCAAGTTTGAGCAATATATGACATCAGGTATGTATCTACACTTAAATAAAAATAATGCATGAATAAGTTCTTACACATAAGAAAAATATTTCGAAAAAATAAAAAATTGACTTCTAGTCTTCTGTCACTAAAAAGTTAATAGGTAAATAATTTATTTTCATTTTTGCGACTTCAAAATTCAGAACTGGGAGTAAAAAATCTATCAAATTATTAAAGCTTACAATCCATATTGAACAAACCATAGGTACAACCATCCATACAACAAACGAAATTTTTAAGCAATTAATATTCGATCTTAATAAACAGGTAGAAACTTGAATATTTGTAAGTAAATATTTAGAAATATATTAACTATAAAAATTAATGCTTGATCTAATACATAAAAGCGCACAAAATGAAAATAATCCGTGCATCTAAACTCGGTGCGAGTGCCGCGCCGCGGTGTGGTGGTGGCGCGAGCACGAGGCGGTAGGTAACATGTTTGTAGGTATATAAGAAAGGCAGTTGTAAAAGCTATGTTCGTAAAAACTAATCCAGAAAAGTGCAGAATGAGGTCTTGTGACCTCATTCTGCACTTTTCTGGAAACTAGGCATATAGGAATATTATATGTAACTCCATCAAGTACTGCATACTTGAATTAGAGTGTATTCTGCACGGCAATACATACTCGTATTTATAATAAATTACCAATTACCGCGGCGCAGCGCTCGCACCGAGTTTAGATGCATGGATTATTTTTTGATAATGATTGGAAATTACATGTCATATATGTGGGTTCGTGAACAATGTCTTCAGTTTGTGTATTTTTATCTTGCACTGTTTTATTTTGCATCATTTTCTGTCATAGTTAGCACGTTGCGTGTAGCCGCACCACACCACATTTATATGTAGGTATGTATGTATTTCACCACACAAAACTCGAAAATAAAGTGGAATATTTGTAATGTACATCATGAAAGTACAAAAAAGCATTTGGACCTTGTTCTCAAACGTTTTTTTGTTTCTCTTTTTTTGCTTATAACTTCTTTAATTTTTAATTTAGAGCAAAAAGTTATGTAAACATATTTGTAGGCAAAACAGTTTGCTACAAATTATGTCTTGGATTTTTTTTTGTAAGACGCATAGTTTGCGAGATATTGCGAAAAAAATCCGCGTTTCCACCCGGGAGCAACGATCACTTTCTTTGAAAAATTTTATTCATCTGTATTTGAAAGTACCCATAATGCAAAATCTACCTAATAACTCACGAAACGATAGTTAGTCCATTGAAGTTATTTGAAAAATTTAAGACGGTTATATGTGAAATCGACATTTTATAAAAATCAAATAAAGTTGAAGATTATACGATAGAGCTAAATTTTATTTCAGTGTTAGACAATAAAAGACGCTAATACACGATTACGTATATTTCGCTCGATCGTTTTATTTTTGAAAAATAGTTGTTTTGGAATATTTTTAACTTTTTTTCCCAAAAGTAGTACAGAAATTTAAACCAATTTAATTATACCTAAAAGGTAATGCTATTATTTAGAGGAGTCCATAACGAGAATATTTTTAATTGCTGATTTTATAAAATTTATTTCGTCAAAAACATCTGCAAAACTGCTCAAGTTGTGCAAAATTGTTTGCGTGTGGACAAGACTTGTCGGCCGCATCGCGCGCATAGCTCGCGCGCGATGCTCGCCCTTGCCTTTATGTTAATACGGCGTGGAATTGCAAGCGAAAACGCAACTGTAGGCATTTTTCAAAGGGCAAAGCGTTTTCGGGTTAAATTTCATGGCCTTTTTTTTTTTTTACATGATATAGGCTTACGCTTGACTACAACTTGCCTGATGGTAAGCAATGTTATAGTCTACGATGTAGCGCGCTTGCCTAGAAGAAACCGGTTTACTCTCGACTTAAATACCGACAAATTATAGTTCAAGGGGAATAGAGATTCGGGCAAGGAGTTCCACAGTTTGGCTGTTCGCACGATGAAAGTCGAAGCAAAGCGCTTGGTGCGAGTCTTTGGAACCTCAACTGTATAACGGTGCCTCCTTGCCGAACCCCTACTCGTACGATGGTGAAATGGGGCTGCAGGAATTAAATTATGCAATTCCTCCGCACACTCTCCGAAATGCAACCTGTAAAAAACCGAAAGACTGGCCACCTTACGGCGGTGCTCAAGGCTTTGTAATTTTGAGCTACAGAGTGAGTCTTTCGCGATGAGCTTTTTTGCCCGTTTCTCAATTAACTCCAACGCCTCAAGCTGGTACTTCGCAGAACCATCCCAAAGGTGCGAACAATACTCCATAAGGACTTAAGGACCGAATACGCGAACGAAATCAACAAAATACTGCGCAAGCTGTTTACACCTATGTACCTACTAATACCGCTGGCAACTTGATAATAGGGCTCGGCACGTTGTGGCGTGACGTCACATGCGAACACGGGGCTGTTCGTCGGATTGGATGGATATATATATAAAAAATTGAATGCTTATAAAATCAAAATTACTAGGTACCTAGGTATTTTTGACTACAACAAAAACTAGTGTATACATATAGGCTTTACTGAGACAAAAGTGATTTGGCATACCTAATAGTTTTCTTCATTGTTATTTCAGATGAACCAAACCTTGCGCCAGATATAAATAAACCAGTGGTGAAAAATGAAGAGTTTTCTCTTGTATACTGTTCCCAAATAGGAGATCACAAATTATTGTATGCAGCACACACAGATGGAGCATTGGCTAATAGCGAAACAGCTAACAAACCAAACACCACAAATGCACAAGAGATTATTCAATACTTAAAGAGTCTTGAGTATCTAGAACTAAGGACTACTAAGGAAATATGCAACCCTGAACTGGATAGAAAATCACAGGCAAGAAAAAAGGAAAATTTTAGGTAAACTATTATATTAAGTATTTTTACTGGTACTCACGAGACAGCACTTGGACAAGGGGATGGCGAGAAGAGGTGGTGCGATGACATTACCCACACTAAGCAAATGCTTGTGTCATGCGTACTAGATAATGGATATAATAGTTACATAATTTTCTTTTGTAAATAAATATATAAAGATATTTATTTGACAAAAAACACTGGTAGGTACTACTTCACATAACTTATTACTAGATTAATGAATACAATGTTAATGTGTGTTTCTTGTGAACCCCGAACTAGGCCTGGGCCTGTATCTCGGTGATTCATGACTGAGAGTAACCAAAATGGGATATTACTGAGTGATTCGCGGATTTCCAATATTGTAATGGTCTGGACCTAACACAAGTAATTAGGTACAAATTTTAAAATTCATAAATACTTGTGTCACGCGGGATTCGAACTCGCAACGCCTAGATTAGAAGGCAGAGCCACTACCCACTAAGCTAACAGAGCAGTGAAAGTCAGAATAGACTATGTAGTGATTAGTTCAAAACAACTGTTTGCAGGAGATACAAAATGCTGCATTGGTGGTGCCAGTGTTACCTTGGCAACTACAAGGGACTGTTGGTGGGCTTCAGAGATGACAGTGGAGTGGTGCGGCGGCTGCAGTGGTTCGACACCGCACAGATAGCGCAATTCTGCAAGGTAGCTATGCTATACATTATTTGTTGCTGTTTCTTTGCATATATTTATTTATATCTATACATATAATAGAAAGCGGTGCTAGTTACTATGCGTGCCAAATAAGAATAGGACTGTCAAGACGCGCCAACTTAATACCCAAAGTGTACGGTGTGCAAAAAAATAATTACATAAATTTTATTCCGTTTGAATCTTTAATGAACGTTTTTTTTTGTAAATCTCGCCAAATCTGATGTAGATTGGAATAAAATGTATAAGATTTTTTTTTACACTAATATTGTAAGGAGGGAAGATTTGATTATTTGTTTGTTTGAATTGAATAAGCTCCGAAACTACTAGACCGATTTGAAAAATTCTTTCACCATTGGAAGCCTACATTCACCTTGACAAACGTGGGGTACTTTTTATCCCGGATTAAATTTTTAATCCTGGATTAACGCGGGTGAAACCGTCTAGCGCTACTAGTTAATTATAAATGAGTAGGATTTTAAAGAAAAAAGCATTATACATAATATTATTAGTAGCATTAACCTTGTAATATATGTTCATGAAAGAAGTTCAAGAAAGTGCTCTGCATGTTATCACTGAGTGCCCAGTCTTCGGTAGGCTAAGATTCGATACTGAAATGGAACTAGATGAAGATATTAAGATAGACAATTTATGTAACATAATAAATGATAAATACAAAAGACTTAAATTTCTAGAATATTGTAAAAAAGTAGTTATAATTGTAAATAATAGAAATAAGTAAACAACGGAACAACACTTCTGTATAATTAAATTTATATTAGAAAGTGTCCAAAACAATGCTAATTAGAAATTTAAATGAAAATGTAAACAGTCAGTAGGTAAATTAAATTAATAAAGTAGGTTGTAAGAAAAATTGTAAAGTAGTTCGTAAGAAAGCGTAGATTAGGTTCCCCCATAAACCGCCTGGGGAGTTAGATGTATTCAAATAATAAAAAAAAAAAAAAAAAAATATATGTTCATACCTATAGAATTAATATTTTATATATTATTCATTAATAAAATTCAAGAATAGTATTTTTAAATGAATATAATGATTAAATAATAATAATTAATCCTAATCTGTACCTATGTATGAACAATAAATTATTGCACAATATGAATAATAAAAAAAATATTATGCGCTTTTTTTGCTGGCAGTACTATTTTGACAGTTATCGTTTGAAGTTTCAGCAAACGCGATCCTATTCTTATTTGGCACGCATAGTACACCATTTATAACTCAAAAACGGCTGACTGGATTTAGCTGAAAATTGGTGGGGAGGTTAGAACCAGGAGACAGAGATAGGATACTTCTTATTACTGCATAAAATAAAAGCCAAAATCGGCTTATTTATTGCCTCGGCGGAACAGAGTCGCCGGGTCAGCTAGTAATATAGGTATATAAATAACATATGATATAAATACATACATAATATATAATTTAGGACATATCACACAGCGCCATCTAGCCCCATACTAAGCAAACGCTTGTATCATGGGTAATCACTTTGATTTTGAATACTTTTCAGCACGAAATAATGCGTGCCCATTTCTATAATAATATATTTTGATTGCAATTCCTAAATGATATTTTATTCTTGTTTACAGATACAATGGGACCCACAAACCACATTGAATTTCCTCAATCGCTTCTTAACCTTTGTCAAGAACTACTTTGAAACATCTGATTATGATAGTAACTCAAACATCCCCCTTACAGTTGATATTTTTATAGATCCGAAACCGAACAGTGATTTCAAAGCTGTTGTTAATGAAAATGAGTCGATTTTACAGGACTGGTATGTAGAAGCATTGAATGAGGAAGCTTGAGAATTAGTTTTTATGGTCATAAAAAAAATTAAAAATAAGAATTTTGTCGTCATCTGTAAACAAAAAATAGGGTGATTAAATAAATATTGGTAATGCTGTTTGTCTAAGTGTAAATGATTTGTTTTGAACAAATAAATGTAATATTTTAATTTTTTTTTACGGTTTTATTCCATAAAATACCCTTTATGGGCCAGGAAAACCTTTTAGTTTATCTTCGCTTAAAGAACGGCATTCCCACTAAATACAGGTGGTCATCTTAAATTTCGAAATTAATTACGAAAACCTCTAAATCTCTACAATATCTATGGATATACACAACCTCTACAATAGCTATGTATAATAGCAAGCCTTCATGTACTTCCGATGATAGTGGTCAATTGCACTGTGAGCCATACAATATAAACTTTAAGACTGAATTTGCTATTGCCATATACGGGCTCATAGCCAAGGACTATATTATACGTCGTATATAAAATAGATAGATAGATTAACGCTTTATTGGACACACAAATAAAATAGAACACCACACAAACAAGAGAAAATTTAAATCTTATGCCACAAATGGCGGCCTTATCGCTGAATTCGATCTCTTCCAGGAAAATAGCAATACAACTAAAAACAGTGGTTTATACATAAGTATAAACCTTTATAGGTATAGGACTTTGGTCACAAGACGACCTAATGAGAGTGTGTTAAATAGTTAACACACTCTCATTAGGTCGTCTTGTGACCAAAGTCCTCGCTTTAATTAAAATTTAATAATGTTGTGCCTCACACTTTCCCACTTAAATTTAATTAATTTTATTTTATTTCTAGCTTTTTAATGCAATATATAAAGGCGTGGTATTAGGTTACATATTAATTATTTTTAAATAGCTTATTCTCAGGATAAGTGAGATCAGAACCATCTGTTTTTAAAGTCAGCTAAAAAGTAGAAAGTGTGAAAACTTAACTAACTAACCAACTAAGTAATACCTCTTAGGTAATTACCTTGACAAGCAAGCTTTACAACATCATCGTCAATTTCAACGATTTTAATTCTATCAAATTTTTATCAAATAGTCAAAAGCCATCAAGATGTTGTGAAGAATTTTCAAAACAATGATTATTTTAAATTCAAACCACACGCCGTCTGATATGAATTTAATTAAATAAAGATGCCATAAATAAACTTAGAATAGTCAGGTTAGTTCTATTTCTACATATGCATAGAAATTGTAATGAAACGTAAATCTCAACAAACAGAATTTGCCAAACAATGAGATGATGAAAAGAGAAGCTATGGATCAAAACTGCTTTATTCCTTTTGAGATCAAAACCATCACAGAGGCTCCTAAAGAGTTATAATTCGCCTCGAAAACAGTTCACCACCATTACAGATCACAGACATCTGAGTGTTTCTTCTGGGCATTTCTCATCTGGGAAAAACAAGCTACAAATTAACTTAAGAGTTTGATATTTAGACCTGCAACATCATCTACTAATTCTAAGCCAATGAGAATAATATAAATTCCTTTATTTATCCATTCGTGGTGTGCGTACATTTCTATTGCTGCAATTTGTGTTGTAAATACGCTGAGGGTTTTCTGTATACTTACCATACTAGATATCTTACGACGCTGTATTAGTTATGATGTACATTTTTTTAATAAGTGTTCAAAGAGGTGCATGACTAAACCAGTTCCACTTCAGATCATGGGTCATGCGCAAGCATCAGAAGGTTCAGCTGTTCGGATGGCGAAAGCCGCCGCTAGTAAGAAGCCTTCTACCGGGAGCGCGGCGTCTGGGAAGAGTATCGACCTGTCCAACCCGCAAGCGCAGACGATAGCCATTGTGGCACTGCTGGCGGTACTCGCGGGCTTGCTGTGGTTCGGGTACACCCGGGGCTGCCTGCGCAGGAGGAGGAGTGGCACCAGGCGGCGACGTCGCTCCTGCTCCTAAACAGGTACCTACCTACATATATCTGGCTTTATATGGCTCACATTAAGTATTTTAGAAATGCTAATTAGTATAAGGAAAATAGTGTTTAAGAGTAGATTTTGTAAAAAAGTACTAAGTATGCCCTAATCCAACGACATTAATAATACCTACATGTAGGTATGTAATGTCGTTGCCCTAATCTTCCTATCGACAGGGTCACATACATATTTTTTTTGTTATATTGTTTTGTGTACTGCATTAATAAATAATAAATAAATAAAAGCCTTACTTAAGTAGGTACGTAGGTAAGTGTTTAGTTGTTGGGCCAGTTCGTTCTGTGCGTATTGCCTGCTTATTAGTATGGCTGTCAATAACCCATATTAGGAAGAAACATGCGGCGATGCTATATCAGACTAAGGGTCGCATTAGTGTTTGGTTGTTAAGCCCGGTGTTCATTCTATTCGTCTATGTGTCGGTAAGAGATATTAGAAGACAGACGCACGCATCCACGTTAACAGAAACTTAGCATACAGGACACGGTAGTGGCATAGCTCTTTAACCAACAGCTAAAGTATTGTACCTATTGTGACAAAAAAAAACACCTATCTAACGGTATTTTTAAGCCTGAAAATATCCATTTATATTAAACTTGCAACACATTTAAACTACGAGTAGGTAATTTAGGGACGAAATATGTCTAAACCATTGAGCTAGGACTATACAGTCTCGTGACTTGTGACGCTCGAAAAAAATGTCCGAGCCAAAACACTGCCCACACTGCTCGTTGAGCAGTCTTTTGGATTACCTATCTCTTTTGCACGTTCTTAAAATATGCAAGAGCGAAAGAGACAAGCAGTCTTATGTTTGCGCTCGCTCGATGTTAGCGTTCGGACACTTTCCTGCGCTTGTTAGTTTGAGATTGTGTCTCTGTATAGTCTTACTCTTAGCTCAATGGTCTAAACATTATTTCCACATGCGTCTAACCAGAGAGTAGGTATAATTTATAGATGGAAGCTCTCGACAAGCTCAATAGACTCGACCTCCACGACCAGGAGACCAGGACCCTCGTGGTGCTCGTCCTGCTAGCGGCGGCCGCCATCTTGTACTTCTGGATCAAGAAGGGACGCCAACTCTGGCGCAGGAGTAGCAGCTCTAGACATAGATGTCGCTCGTGCTCGTAAACAAAGCTTATGTAAGTATTTATACTATACTAGCTGACCCGGCGAACTCTGTTCCGGCTTAGAGGCAATAAATAAGCAAATTTTGGATTTTATTCAATTCATTTTAAAAACGCGATAAAAAGTATCCTAAGTCCGTCTCCTGGTTCTAAGCTACCTCACCACCAATTTTCAGCTAAATCCGGTCAGCCGTTCTTGAGTTTTTCTCTCATATATATACTAATAGGTGTCCGCGGCTTTGCTCGCGTTATGAAATATCGTCTTCAAATAGTTTCGTACATAAGTAGGCACTTGCAACCGCTATATCACCCCCTTAGGAGTGGAGGTTTCAATAATCCTTTCTTAGCGGATGTAACTATCTGCATACTAAATTACAGCCCAATTGGTCTATTGGTTTGGGCTGACCTTTGATAGATTATTCGATCAGTCGGCCACCTTTGCGTTTTTTAGCGGTGAATGTTCTAGAATAGTTCTTACATGTGAGGATGCCATTTACATAGTTATAGGTAATGTTCGAAGGCGGTTTAGTTTTGAGAAGATTTCTTTTCTCGTTTAGATCGCGCCTTCGTTTGTTTTCAAACGTAACATTATCGCGTATCGTTCTCCTCCATCCCAGGGCGACTGGCAGCTTGCGACTCCCACGTAGAGGGCTCAATGGCACATGTCTTCATATGCCTCTTAAGCACGTCTTTATATTTCTTTTTTTTTGGATCTTGTATTGCTTTCTATATCATTTTTTGTGTCGGGATAAAAAGTAGCTTATTCTGGGACCGTATACTGCCACCTTACAAAAAACCTAATGATCCGTCGCTTCGTTGCGGCGTGAAAGTGGAACAACCAACGAGAAACAAGCTTACGGTTCTATATAATAGTATGGTTTTTCATTTTCAGATACCTACCTAACGTATAATGGTGACCTAAACACTTACAAGAATTGGAAAATGAAATTTGTAACATAAGATTTCACTAGAACCAAAACCAAACGCAGAAGATCACCTAAAATCATCAATATACTTCCCTAATCATAGTAAAAAAAATGTTTACTTAAATATTGGATTTACATGCTAAAATAAATAAAGCAACTTTATGCAACAAAGTTTACTCTTTATTATAAGTCACCTATTGATAAGTGAAACCCGCACTGAGGGTTTTTAATACTAAACTTAATTGAGAGAGGAGTCACGACCGGCAGAATCCGAACCTGCGTTATCCTGATTACACGTCAGAACGAAATTTTCAATAATTTTGAATTAAGTTTAGTACTCTTTATACATAGTAATATAAAGGGTAACTAGTAACTAACGCACAACCTTTTAAGGGTGGCTTTAGTACATCTATACCAACAACATTTGTTCTACAACTTTTGGAAATTCGTGAAAAAAAAATCACCTGTTCCATACAAAAAAATTGGAAGATATTCGACAAAATGTATGGAACTGCTGTTTTTTTTCACGAATTTCCAAAAGTTGTAAAACAAAAGTTGTTGGTATAGACGTACTAAAGCCAACCTTAAAAGGTTATGCGTGAGTTAGCAGTTACCCTGTGTACCTAGTCGTACTCTAGTAGGTAGTTAGTTTAATATTTAATATTTTAATATTAACTCTACCTACTATTAATTATTTTCTTAACTTGCAGTCACAATTTCGCTTTACATAAGGTAAGGAATCAAACTTAGTAATCTAAAAAACACTTTCTTTATCTATTGGAATATACAAAAGTACTTAACTCCCAAAGTACTGAGTTCTCGGCAAAATTAGTACATTTTATTTCCTCCTTTGGCCTCTGCGGTAAAAAAATATATTTTTTATTTGTTTTTTTTTATAAGTACCTACCATAGACTAAGTATACTCAAGTAGACCAGCAATTCACATACATTAGAGCGTACAACGCAAAAAGCTTGGAATTACGTATTATTCGTAGATGGCGCTGCTAAATAGCCCGGGAATATATATTCCGGACTAGAACACCAACAAAAAAATAATGTTATTGTGTTATTTAAGCCTAAAAGTCCTATAGTATTTTTTTAATATGTAATATTGGTCTAAATCGATTGTATTTTTTTAGATAATAAATTTCAAGTTTAGTAAAAGTATCACAGGCTATTGAGAGATGGCGTTGCTGTCGAATGAAAGATAGCATTCGAATTATCGCATCCATAATACGCTAGATGACGCATAAAACAAAATTACCGTTAATAATAACGATGTTTTACCTGAAATAAAACATATATTAAATACTTACCTTATTTAAAACTTAATAAATTGAGAGTGGCAACCGTGTTTTCCGCTTCCTTTTTCCCTCTCTTTCAATCTTTGTGCACTTTTATCGTTCTGTCTCGCTCGCACACCCCCACCAACAGGCGACCGAACCATGGAGGTGGAAATGGTTCGACTTCTTTTCATTGAGTCGAAATTTACACCAGGCAGAAATAAAATGTAAGTTTTAAATAAGGTAAGTATTTAATATATGTTTTATTTCAGGTAAAACATCGTTATTAAATAACTTGACCGTTATTTAAAACTTAATAAATTGAGACGTGTCTGTTATCGCCTGGTGGGTAAAAGACGCCAATGTGAACATGTACAGAAGTAATAGATACTTAAGTACTGGGAAGGTATATGTACATAGGTAAAGGGTAAGGTAGGTGTACCTTAGATACATACATAAAACCAACCAATGTGCGAGAGACAGAAAGTGATGTAATCACATTTTATTCAGAGCTAATATAACTACTTTTGTTGAAGTAACTAAGTAATCAAAAGTACTAGCAGTACTACAGACTAGAAATAACAGCTTATATCGGGTTGACTGTAAGAGAACTGAGGCTATTATTATAAAATAATAATAATTTATCAGTTAAATAATATAATCACAGAAGTATTATTTTAAATCTTTACTTTGGGATGGAGACCAATCAACCCTGACCAGGCTTTAATCAGAAGTAATTTGTCAGACCTACTTGAATACTACTACTTCCGACGGTATGAATTTGAACCTGATATAACATCTCTCCAGAAAGCTGCTCTTATTGATTTGTGAAATCAATAAATAGATTTGGTCATAATACTAATATGAGTCATAATACTATGGCTTACATGAAGAAAAGTTATGCTTTACACAAAAACAGTGATGAAGCTAAGTAGTAGGATTTTAAGACAATTCTCGTCCTGATTGTCTATAGCTACTTAGTTGTGTCAGTTTTTACTACGACTAGTATGGACACAACAGTTATTCTTGGATTAAATGTTAAGAGTACTCAGCTATCAAGGCTAACTCTTGCGACTCGAGCAAAGTAATAAATGCAATGATTTTGTGATGAATTTAATGTCGAAAATATTTTAAAAACCAATACCAAGTCATGGAGGTTTTTAAACTAAGATAAGATATATTTATTGTAAATAGACAATATGTTACATTTTACAAATTGCACTGCCATTAGTAAAAAACTGTGTCGTAGAGAGCTTATATTATAATGCGATAGTTGGATGTATTGGGTATGATGACATACTGGCACATAAGCTCAATTTCTATGGGCCTACGACACGGTAATATCGTGCCTACGATGTTACATGAATACATTAGTCCATATAGGTACCACGGATTTATAACCAAATGTAGCATGTAATTTGAATAAATCTGTTATTAAAGTAATAAGCCTGCCAATTTTGGTACAAATGGAAAAATGTTATTATCATCAGCTCATATTAAATACCTCGTGCCATTTTACGCCAGGGTTTTTCCAGTTGTGATTTTGTCTAATCAACTTAACATTTTGCCAAGCTAGCGTTATATTCTGTATTCTGACAGGTAGATAGTAACTAGTATTTAGGCTCTAAGTTGAGATGTTGTCGGTTGAAACATTTTCGTAACTACAAAAGGGTGACGGATATACCCACACCAGGGTTGATATATGTACATTCGCGTCCGCAAGAATGTTCAAATCAAATCAATGCTACCCAAATGGTATCAATATCAAATCGATCTAGTCGTGACATAAAGATGATCACTATTTAGACTGAGCATTAGATCTCTTTAGTCCTTATAGGTGCTATCAGGATAATGATTATGATGACCTAGCTAGTTATAGGTGTTCTGTATGGCACTGTTGTGTTTCCATGGGATGAATTACACTGTCAAGTTTAATCAATTGAATACAAATGAATCAAAAGCCTGTATGCTTATTTGCATTAAGACAGCAATTTACAAGCACTGTTCAGATACATAAACTTTGACGATGATCGTGCCTATGGATACGGTTTATCGTCCATTTCTATTGTTCGCGGTGAAGACACCGTGACTCGTGTCCAGACTGATAATACGTTTGAGTCGAGGACCAAAGTCAAAATCGACACCTCTGAGGACAAATAATGCGACAGGGAAGGATTACGAAAAGAAGAACCTCAGTGACAAATGTGAAAATGCAGAAAGATATTTCTTGTAAACAGTATTGAGAACAAGAGTGTTTATCAGGAGTTTCATTTACTGAGTCTAGACTAAGACTAAGCTTAACAGGTAGTTAAGAAACTCTTTGAACAAGTATATCACCATAAGGCAGAGAACATTAATTTTGAATATTCATATTCTACGGGTTATTCCCAGAAATACAAGACAACGCAGGAGGAAGAAACTTGAATACGAAATTAGATTTTCCTCGCTTGCCACACCTGACGTTCATGGTGTCTATTACGTATGTAATACTATGTATTACTCGTATAAGGCGTATATCCAGATCACAAATATTAATTTACTTACCTACTTGCCATTTAATTTTACGGATATAAGTATTAAGTTCTATTTCATTAGTGATGTCACATCTTTGAAAATCAGGTTGCGAGCAAAACGGAAGGCAGCTTTGCGAGATTTAGTTATTAGCTAAATTAGCCTTAGAAACCGTCTGTTAGAACTTTGTAACTGTCAGGTAGGTAAAGACAGTACCTACACGTATACATTTATCAGTATGTTTCATGTATCAGTTTTTATCAGTTTTGTGACGACAAAACTATTCTGCGATATTGCTTTAGATTCTATAGATTTAAATCGTTTGGTCGGCATAGGCCTTGGGGTTTTGAAACAATGTCATATTTTAGCACTAGGTTAAGCGTATGCTTCCACTTCATGCTATCTGCTGACAAGATATTTAAGCTGGCCTGCAAAGATATTGTCATAATATATCTTTATACTTAACCAGCAGTTTGTCATGTATTGCAATAATAGGTAATTAACGTTGCTGGAAGTTTAGCTCTGCGCTGAATATAGATAATAGATATGATTAGAAATGCGAATAACTTTGAGTTGTTACCAGATCCCTGCGAGGGATGGCTCTGCATAGGGGTCGTTATGACCACAGCCCTGCGAGGGCTTGGTCCAGACCACAGCATGTCTTCAAAATACCCTACGAGGGTCCGGTATGATTAGCTTGTCTTTGTTAGAGGCTACGTACCCTGCGAGGGTTCTACATAATGAGCCTCCCTTTGTGAGGGCTTACGAATAGATTTACAGTGCATCACAGCACAATGTGTTACACAAGATCCCTGCGTGGGAAAGCTTTGTATAGGGCCGTTATGACCACAGCCCTGCGAGGGCTGGGTACAGACCACAGCATGTCTTTAGAGTACCCTGCGAGGGTCCTACATAATGAGCCCCTGAGGGCTTACGAATAGGGCCCCTGAGGGCTTACGAATAGAGCCCCTGAAGGCTTACGAATAGAGCCCCTGAGGGCTTACGATTAGAGCCCCTGAGGACTTACGAACAGAGCCCCTGAGGGCTTACGAATAGCTTTACAGTGCATCACCGCACAATATGTTATACAAGATCCCTGGCTGGGAAAGCTTTGTATAGGGGCCGTTATAACCACAGCCCTGCGAGGGCTGGGTACAGACCACAGCATGCCTTTAGAGTACCCTGCGAGGGTCCTACATAATGAGCCCCTGAGGGCTTACGAATAGATTTACAGTGCATCACAGCACAATATGTTATACAAGATCCCTGGCTGGGAAAGCTTTGTATAGGGGCCGTTATGACCACAGCCCTGCGAGGGCTGGGTACAGACCACAGCTTGTCTTTAGAGTACCCTGCGAGGGTCCTACATAATGAGCCCCTGAGGGCTTACGAATAGATTTACAGTGCATCACAGCACAATATGTTATACAAGATCCCTGGCTGGGAAAGCTTTGTATAGGGGCCGTTATGACCACAGCCCTGCGAGGGCTGGGTACAGACCACAGCATGCCTTTAGAGTACCCTGCGAGGGTCCTACATAATGAGCCCCTGAGGGCTTACGAATAGATTTACAGTGCATCACAGCACAATATGTTATACAAGATCCCTGGCTGGGAAAGCTTTGTATAGGGGCCGTTATGACCACAGCCCTGCGAGGGCTGGGTACAGACCACAGCATGTCTTTAGAGTACCCTGCGAGGGTCCTACATAATGAGCCCCTGAGGGCTTACGAATAGATTTACAGTGCATCACAGCACAATATGTTATACAAGATCCCTGGCTGGGAAAGCTTTGTATAGGGGCCGTTATGACCACAGCCCTGCGAGGGCTGGGTACAGACCACAGCATGTCTTTATGTACGCATGTCCCGCTATATAAATTCCTGGTTTTTTCCAGAGTCACGGACTCTGAAGTATTGGGTGTCACGGACACAACCACCGCGCACGGCGCGAGTTTCGCTACTCCCGGGTCTGCGACGCGCAGACTCCTACGTCAATTCCGGCGGGGAATCGAACCCCGGTCTCCCGCGTGACAGGCGGGGATACTTACCACTATACTACCGAAGAATTAATTAAATCGAACATAAGAATCGAACAAAAAATAAGTTCCATTTTTATCCGTATTCACGGTTCTTAGCTATATTATCACATAATATATGTATTTTGTAATGTTACAAATTTAACTCGTATCTATCACAGATTCTTAAATTATGGACTCAATAAAATTATTGAATTGTAAGCAAAGTAAATTAACACTATTAAATTTAGATGTAAAAAAAAAAGACATGTCGGTTACTCTATTGTATTAGAACATCATTTATCTGCATTAGAAAAATACTGCGTGAACCTGCGAGGTTCATATCTTGTGAAGTTATCTAGCAGATCGTTTTTAACAATGATGCATACTCGCCCCCCCTTTTTTTTTTACCTCAGCGACGGCGGATATTCGTGATTCATCGAATTGAAATTCTAGTTTGATCACTCGTGAATATCATTTTACTTGTAAAACACAGTATTAGCTACGTCCTATGTACGGGGTACATATACAATACACATACAAGTATTAAAATTACTGAAATGCAATCCACAAATAATTTTGAACATTACGTTAAAAATTATTGATTAAATATATTCTGAGGGTAGATATTAAAGAAAAATTGTATAATTCAGTTTTCAAGTACACAATATTTAAAGTCAAGCAAATCATGCAAGAAAATTGAGGGTAATAAAATTATTTATAATAAAAGGAAACAAGTCAAATGGTAAAGTCGAACGGTAACACCGTTAAAAATCACTTTACCAATAAAATAAAGTCAAGTGGAATTAAACTTACTGCTTTCCATTGGAAAAGGCACACTTACAAATTGAAATTTAGAATTTCAATAAAAAAATAATATTCCACTTTTGCTCCAAGACTAGCGACTTGTCGCAGCGGAAAACTCGACGCCAATGAAAAGAAGTCGAACCATTTCCACCTCCATGGTTCGGTCGCCTGTTGGTGGGGGTGTGCGAGCGAGACAGAACGATAAAAGTGCACAAAGATTGAAAGAGAGGGAAAAAGGAAGCGGAAAACACGGTTGCCACTCTCAATTTATTAAGTTTTAAATAACGGTCAAGTTATTTAATAAATATTTTTGATGACATTGACAGCTTATACTATTATTTTTTTTATTCGTTGGCTTTGACAATTAAAACACGAGAGGAATGTAAGTAAATAAATAAATGCTTGACTTTATGAAATCTGAATGAAATGAAGAAATAATACCAAGTTTGGTTCAAACTTTTTAATAAGAAAAGGTATAATTTTTTTAGACCATATGTAATTTATCATAGTGAATGTACCTACGCTACGGGTTAAAAAATATGCAAATAAATTAGTAAATAAACTTGTATCCACTAAACGTGTAAAGAATGTTCAACGGCAAAGTCACGTAAAATTAACTATAATAATAAATAAATCGCAGTAAGGAACCTTAGACTTGGCTTAACTAATTCTAGAGATTTCATTACTTTTTAGAGATAAACAAGCAGCTCTATCGAGACTTGGCAAATTTTTTACAGAATGTTTTTGGTGGGATACAGTTTACAGGAAACTGTAAAAGCGGGGTAATACAATAACACAACATTATAGAACTATCATTTATTTTTTAAAATCTTCAATTTTGGGTGGCCTATTTTGTTTTCGGACATTTTTGTTTTATCTTTACAGTAAAAGTGGATCTTTACCAAAATCATCTGATGGATAATGTATCTTAAATGTTCCTTGCAACTTATATTTAATAATTGCGGAGCTTCTGACCATAAAAAATCTAATATACATTTATTTACACAGCTTTTGATTTTATTTGTGTGGACAATATCAAAAAATACTTCATTGAAGCAATCAACAGCCATTTGAATAAGTTTTAGCAAGTCATCACTTGGCATCTTAAGGTTTACATTTTTTGAGCAATCATAGGACTTGTTTAAAATCAAAAGTTGGTTTTTGTCATCTATGTCTACATTTTTTAATAAATTTATTTGACATTTCTCGCAATTAAATTTGCGTAAGCATGAATTTGCTAAATATCCCGCAAAATACGCTAAAGCAATGAAACCAAACAACAACCGAAATCACTTAAAATCACCACACAACTACGACGTCGACGATCTCACACGCACGCAACACAATTTTCATATCCAGCCAGTGTTGCCAGAAAGAAAAGCTCATTCCGCGCTAACTGACCTCAAAAAAGCGCTAGATTTGCATAATTATTATTATACTTATATTTAAAAATATTAGGTAGATAACGCACTAATGTGCTAAAAGCAAAACGACAAGAAAAGCGAACTTTATTTTGTAGGTATTTCTTGTTGATTTTCTTTTATATATATATATTTTTTTATTTTCTTTTTTTTCTTTGTATTTTTTTTCTTTTCTTTTCACATTTTCTTTTTGTGCTCTGATATCGCAACATTATAACGATAACATAATTTTCAACCAACTACAAATTTTCGTTTTAGCATGTCGTAATTAGCATAAATAACTAGAAAAAAAAGTTCGGAATGTTTTGCGCTCTAAACTATCCCAAAAAGAACCAGATTTAGCGGAAAGCGCTAAAATGGCAGCACTGTATATTTCAATCAAATAAAACGCACATCGCCAAGACATCAGTCCACGACACAAACGAAAAACGAATACCTAGGTAAGAGCGGCAACGTCTCACAAAGAATATAGGTGCACGAGCTGGCAACGTGTCATGTCATTATAAACAGCTAAGTCCCGAATATTGTTTAATAGCGCCATCTAACAATTTTGCACTGAACTGCAACGAGGCAAGATTCTCTCTTTAACCAACACTTAACAAATTAATTTTATATATGTCTCCATTGCATACTAGTAGTGACAGCTAGTGATCTTTATTGGAACTAACAATCGGCGTACGCTCTAATGTATGTGAATTGCTGGTCTACTTGAGTATACTTAGTCTATGGTACCTACCTATTTTTTGGCAGGAGAAACGAAAATTCACCGATTCCTGTCAAAATTTTGACGTCCTAGGGGGCAAAAAGGCGGCAAAATCTTTTAATAACTTTTTTTCCGCTTTTTTTTGCGTCAAAATTTTAGGTTTCTCCTGCCAAAATATATATATAAGAAAAAGGTTTTATTAATGTACAAATTTTGCCGCGATATTATTTACTTTTCCTGCACTAATAGACATATACAAGACGACAGCTCGTAATTGGTCGACCTGTAAAAGAAAAAGAAACTATATTACATATTGTTGTAATAAATGTGTCGGCAATACGTATGCACAAGGATAACAAAGATAGGCCCAGACATTTATCAACTGACCTCATACTACCTGCACACCAAAAATCAAGATTATCTGTTCAGCCGTTTTTACGTGATGCGCGTTTAAATAAACAGACACAAATCTTAAAACTACTGAAATGTGTTCTGTTACCGATTTAAAGAATACCCAAATATTTTCTTTAAATATCTTCTACTATGTACAGGTTTTTGACCCTCTTTACTTTTGATGTATATTTACTTTACTTGACAAATAAATATTTTTACACATAATTTAATTAGTAAATTAGGATTTTTTAAGTTCGAGTTTTTACAAGTATTATATTAATTGAAATATCTTTGTTATATAGTCAGGTGTAACTAATATGAATAATCATAACTAGTGGACGCCTGCGGCTTCGCTTGCATTATTTCAGGATAAAAAAGTAGCCTATGACACTCCTTAGACCTCATACTACCTACATACCAAAAACCATGATGATCCGTTCAGCAGTTTGAGCATGATGAGCGTTTTAAGAAAACAGAGACACAGATAAACAGAAAAAAGCCTAAAAAGTTCTGCTATCAATTCAAAGTATCTCCATAGGTACATATTTTTTTTATTTATCTTCAATGTTCATACTTTCGACACTCTTCAGATTTATTATATGTATAGACTAGTGGGTGCTCGCGGCCTCGCTCGCATTAAGAAGTAAAACTTGCATCCCCTATTTCACCCCTTTAAAAGTGGCATTTCTAATAATCCTTTCTTAGCGGATGACTACGTCATAAGATCTACCTTCACTCTGAATTTCAGCCTGATCCGTCCGGTGGTTTGGGCTGCGCGTTGATAGATCACTATATCAGTTAGTCAGTCAGTCACCTTTGAGTTTTATCATAGACAAAGTATACTCAAGCAAGTAAACTTTGACTTAACTTGACTACAACTTTTTTTTTGACTTAACTTGAGTATACTTTGTCTATGGTTTTATATAAGTATTTAGAAGATCAAGACGTACCTAGGCACCTCAAGCGGTGGTGGCTTGTGCCTCCTGTTCCTCGTCCCACGCCTCCTCTCCCCAGTCTTCGTGACCACCAGCAAACAACATAAATAAATAATAAAATAATCTTTACATAGGCTCACGCTTGACTACAACTCGCCTGATGTTAGGCAACGTTATAATCTAATCATTTCTCGTCATATCAGGTGTCCATAGTATCTCAATATCAAATTAAGGTCCGATTTATAACTTTTTTAGTAGAAATTAGTAAGAAAGTGTTTAAAAAGTAGAATTTATATTGAACTAGTGGGTGCTCGCGACTTCGCTCGCATTAAGAAGTAAAACTTGCGTCCCCTATTTCACCTCTTTAAAAGTGGCATTTCCAAAAGTCATTTCTTAGCGGATGCCTACGTCAAAACATCTACCTTCATTCCAAATTTCAGCCCGATCCGTCCAGTGGTTTGGGCTGTGCGTTGATAGATCACTATATCAGTCACTTTGAGTTTTATATATATAGATTCGGAATGCAACGTTTGTTTGCCGCAGTACGGTACTCGTCAAGCTATGTTGGAAGTTCAAAAACTATACCATCAGATTCACTAGATAGTATAGAGCAAAGTGGTTTCTCGAATCTGTCCCTGTCTGCATGTATACTTAGATCTTAAAACTACACAACGGTTTTTAATACAGTTTTTTAATAGATAGAATGATTCAAGAGGAAGTTTTATATGTATAACTAGTGGACGCACGCGGCTTCGCTCGCATTATTATAAAATAAAGAAAGCTTACAACACTTCAAAGACGTCGTACCACCAAAAATTGATCCGTTCAGCTGTTTTTGCGTTATGCGCGTTTAAATAAACAGAGACACAGATGAACAGACAAAAAATGTAAAAACCGCTAAAACGTGTTCAGTTATGGGTTTAAAGTACACCCAAACATATTTTTTTCCTAATATCTTCTATATGTTTAGATTTTCGACTCTCTTCAGCTTTATTATATGTATAGATAATGCGTGCGACGTCGCGGGCAAAAGCTAGTGATATCATAATATTAACAATTTGTTATTACTTTTACTCAGCTTGCACATGCATATCTCTATTACCTTTTAGATTACTTAACAAATTTGAATTTTTAAATAAATATTCCGGGACATTGCACACAGCGCTATCTAGCCCGACACTAAGCAAACACTTGTGTGGGGCTAGATGGCACATTTAATATTGACATACCTTCGTCATCTTCGGCATTCGCTTCACTCTTTACTTCTGAAAATTGACGTGAAATATTAAATTAGAATATGCCTTTAAATAATACCACCTTTATAATACATACATACTATATTATTTCGCAATAAATAAATTAATTTTGAGAGTAAAAAATAAGCTTAAATAACAGGATTTGTAAATGTAATACATAAATAGAAGATAGTTAAAATAGGGTATTAGATTGTCAGTTTTATATGTACCTGCATGTTAGGTTTAACTCTACAAGAAAATGTACGTTTATTAGTTTAATCATGGTATATTTTAAGTTTATATTTATTTATTTGAATAATGGGTGAGCAGCAAATTGCAGATGTGCCCATATCACACTGTTCCAAAATTGTTTTATTATAGTCCACACAAAGTTCACAATTATACAGTTAGTTTAGTTTATATTTTCCGTTTTATAAACATTTACAAAATAAATAATAATAATAAATATGCCGGGACATTGCACACAGCGCCATCTAGCCCCACACTAAGCAAACGCTTGTGTCGTGGGTACTAGATAACGGATATAATACTTACATATTTTTCTTAAAAACTTCTCATTAAAAACATACTTATTATACATACAAACGACCAGACTCAACCCAAGTATTAATAAATTTTAAAGTATAAGTATAAATACTTGTGTCATGCAGGAATCGAATCCGCAACCTCTAGATTAGAAGGCAGAGCCACTACCAACTAAGCTAACAGGCCAGTCATCAAAGAATGATAATCTCGCTCACCCGGTCCCCTCATCATCTTGAAGATGTGACTTTTCTCTTTAGCGAGGTGCCTCCGGCCGTTCATGTGTATTGTCATCTGTTCCGAGCACGTCACCGTCGTCTGCAATATACAAATGCAAACATTGCAATACAAACTATATTTCACTAGGTAACAATAGAGTTCAAATATTATGTGACAAGTATAGCTTCTTCTTCTTCTTATCGAATAATCGAAGAAGAATAATCGAAGTGACCAGCTCTGGTGTCGAGAGTTCATCAACCCGCCCTAAGGACCTCTGACGTGGCTTACCGACAGCCGTACCTACTAGACAAACAGCCGGGACCTACAATCTAACGTGTAATCCAACCCACGGAAGTGTAGTGTAGCTGTAAACAACAAACTCGCTAAAGATATTGTTAATGCACCAAGGTTACCGATATTTAAAGTAAGACTCGAGCGCTGGCTTCTTGACCAGGCGTTCGAAAGCTTTAAACAATTTGTGGAACTGCCATTTTGTAAAATTAATTCTGTAGCAGATTCAGAAAAAGTAAAATAAAAACCACCAAGTTTGTTGTTTGAAGCCGGTTAAGGAGCAGTCGCAGCGGAAAAACAATACACACTTCTCCAGAGTTTCATTTCCGCAAAGTAACGCCTGATTAAATATCTTATCAAATTATAAGTGTTTAATTACCTTGCATATATCGCAGTAGAGCTCGGGCGGGCCTGGCTTCACCTCCTTGACGGCGTTGTCACTCGCAGGCAGCAACTTTAAAGAGCGCTTCTCGCGTCTGATCAGTTGCTCACTGGAATGTCAATATTATATAAGAAAAAAGTGGCTGCAATATTTCTAGACTTATCAAAAGCTTTTGACTCTGTGAGTCATGACCTTGTAATAGTGAAGCTCTCAGCTTACGGAATAACTGGAAAACCTCTCCGACTTATAAAATCATTCCTTGAAGATAGAGAGCAAATTGTCGAAGTGAAAATAGACAAACAACGTCATAAATCATCGCCAAGGAAAGTAGATATAGGAATTCTGCAGGGATCGTCATTGGGAAATACCTTGTTTCTGGTATTTCTCAATGATTTATGCCTTAGTGGAATTAAAGGAGAAGTCATCCAGTATGCAGATGATACGACAGTGATTATAACCGCTGACTCACATGAAGAACTTCAGAAATGTATAAATAAAACTTTAAGAGAGTTAGAAAACTGGTTTACGGTGAATGGTCTGAAACTGAATACTGATAAAACGAATATAATGTCCTTCAATGCTGTATCACCAAACTTTAAAGAAGCTCCATTAATATTAGAGAATGGAACTGAATGTATATACGCAAAGCATGTTAAGCTATTAGGATTCGATTTAGATCCCTCCTTAACATGGAAAGAACATATTAATAATACTTGTAAAAAAATGGCAAAAGGGGTTTATGCATTAAAACAGTTGAAACCAATAACAAGCCCAGAGCACCTAAAGGAAATTTATTATTCATACATACACTCTATACTTTCATACGGCATAAGTATATGGGGCAATGCGACAGACTTTGAAAGAGTGTTAATAATGCAGAAACGAGCAATAAGAGTACTTGTGGGAGGTAGATATAGAGAGTCTTGTAGAAACCATTTCAAAGAGTTGAAGATTTTGACGTCAGTGTCACAATATATATTAGAGATTATAAAGTTTGTAAAAAGAAATCCACATTTGTTTAAACTTAAGACTTATAACTCAAATAGAACCAAGATAAACAGAGTATTGTTGAAACCAACTGTGCCTAGGCTGTTTATGACTAAAAAACTACCCACTATAATGGGAGAGAAACTGTTCAATAAACTCCCCGCACACATTCAGTCTTTGAATAATGATCAGCAATTTTGCAATAGCGTCAAACAATTATTGTTAGATCAGACACTATACAGTTTTAAAGAATACTTTGAAAATGACTACAGTCACCTACCAATTGATTCTAAACTTGCTTAGAAATTATGTAATTAACTACTGAGTAAGGAGTGTGATGCCAAATTGTCATTTTAGCCCCTATACAGCTAAAGTGACAGTACCAAGATTTATTTAAGTTGACATATTGTATGATTACATACCTATTATTATGTTTGACATGATTTTAATAACAAAAATTTTCATTGTTTTATTAATAAAACTAGACATATGTAACTTCTAAAATTTTATAAAAGCCTAATGTTATAAATTCAATTTGACGAGATATTGTAATTTGTGTAGCATATTCTGTGATATTAGTACTTATACCTATGTATGTTACAATTTTACATTATCAATAAAGATTCTTTATCTTTATCTTTTTTATCTTTTACCTACTTGCACAAACAAGATATTTGATATCATAAGAAAAAATAATTGCATCATGTTGAACACATTTCAAAACCTTAAACTTTTTATTGGAAAATGAGCGAAAAAAACCATCGATTAATTTGGAAATTAAATTCATAGACGACATGTGATCAAAGTCAAAATGAATGGTCTAAAATGATTAATCAAGTTTTGAAAGTTTTCAAGCCACCCTAGGGGCCTCTGATCTGATCTGGGCACCCACCATTGAATCGAAGAGGGGCCTCTGATCTGATCTGGCCACCCGCCATTGAATCGAAGAGGGGCCTCTGATCTGATCTGGGCACCCACCATTGAATCGAAGAGGGGCCTCTGATCTGACCTGGGCACCCACCATTGAATCGAAGAGGGGCCTCTGATCTGATCTGGGCACCCACCTTTGAATCGAAGAGGGGCCTCTGACGTCTCTTAACGGCTGATGTAATGTAAAACGCCACTTTTTGATCACCAATCCTAGGACATACTTAATTAGGACTAACCGCTAAGAAAGCGTAATCGTCGAGCGAATTAGTCAATTAAACCTAATGGTTAAGTTTGTTAAATTGTAAATTGTCAAATCCACTTTTTATTTATTTATTTAATTTTTATATATTTATCGAATGTAATTACATATGCTAGCTGAGCTACTTGTGTGTTCAGTGTGTTTATTTATTCAGGTTTCTATAGTTGCAGCATTATTTTAAGTTATATGTGTGGATTTGCACTCAATTAACGGTGAAGGAAAACATCGTGAGGAAACCGACATGTTTGAGGACCACAAATTCCGGGAACATGTGTCTTCCGTGAAAGGACCTGCATGTTGTTTCACAATGAGTCGGATATGATCCGATCAGCTCGTAGTAAAAATGGTAGAAATTAATTACAATGGTAGAATTTTAATTTTTAATTTTAAGACTATTTTTTTTATTTTTACTGTAGATTTTATATGAATAATTATGTATAAAAATAAATGAATATATAATTAAGTGTAAATCGGGCTAAAATCATGAAAAAACAAAATTGAATTTATCATCGACGGAAACGAATCCGCTAGCTTTTGGCTCAGGGAACGTATCCGATTTTTCTGTTAAATAAATTTGTCAAAAGAATCGTATGGTTGTATTGTGATTTGGAAAAATCCTGTCCATGCCGATTGATTTCCGTCTCAATCGAATCGGATTCGTATCCGACTCATTGTGAAACACACCGCTGGGCGCCCACCACGATGTATCTGCCCAAGAAAACTCCCCCAACGAATTAATTCTGCGGGGGCGTCATGACCCTCAGTCATGAGGAAATACGACTCAAAGAGACTTACAGTCGCGCATGCATGTTAGGTTGAAGCAGCAGAGGATTCCTGGACTTCTTGCGGCCCTCGACGACACTGAAAAACACAAGTGAAACTTATAAGTGCATTTTTTTTTGTTGCAGAGGTAGCTTATGACATCTTATTTACTTAGGTATATTGTGTTAGTTACCCAGTAACATAACAACGTATATATTCACTCACACATTGAAATTAATTGTATAATTGACGTACCAAATATGAATGTGTTGTAATTACTGGTGGAGCGCGCTAGATCGTAGATTATAACGTTGCTTAACATAAAGGCGAGTTGTAGTCAAGCGTGAGCCTAACTTGTTTAAAAAATAAATAAATTAAATATTCCGAGACATTGCACACAGCGCCATCTAGCCCCACACTAAGCAAACGCTTGTGTCGTGGGTACTAGATAACGGATATAATACTTATATACTTTTTTTAGGACCTCATTTATTCAATAATAATTAACAATATTTATACACTAAACTAAAATAGAGTATGTACATTTAACCTAAATTTAAAACATATACTTTATATACTTTTTTGTAAATACATACTTAATTATTATACATACAAACGACCAGACTCAACACAAGTATTCATACATTTTTAAGATTCATAAATACTTGTATCACGCGGGAATCGAACCCGCAACCCCTAGATTAGAAGGCAGAGCCACGACCAACTACGCTAACAGGCCAGTCAAAAAATAAATAAATGAAGTGAATCTGTCTGTCAGTCAGTAGCGACTCACCCGCGATGCAGCTTGCCCGCGTAGTGCGCGTCGCCGTGCTCCTTGGAAGTGATTTCTACGTCGCACAGCTCACAGTACAGGTCGCGCGACTTTAGCGGCGCCTGCACCATAACATTTTTTTTTACAAGGAATGGGTTGGCACTTGATCGTAATTCGCCTGATGGTAAGCAATCATTACGGTCTAGGATGGAACGTGCTTACCAAGTAAGAACCGATTCACTCTCGCTTTGAAGATCGCAAGGATATATTCGGGGAACAGGGAGTCAGGCAGACATCAATAGATATGTAACTATTACGGTTTTCACTCACGTATGTTGTTTACGCCATTCGGGTGTAATGCGAGCAAAGCAGGCATCCACTTGTATGACTACCTAGTCAGGTCTTAAGTATTGTCACACAGTAAAAACTTTTCTTTTAGAATGCTGGCCACAAAAAAGTTTATTGAATTCGAATTTCGAATTGTTCATGAAAATAAAAATGTATACCTACTTTTTAGAATTTTACTCATTTTTAAATATAGAGTGGACGCTTAAAGAAGACCGTGTTGCAGTTATTGCATTGCATCGTTGCGGTTACGCGCCAATTCAAATTTTTGACTTACTGAAAAATTTGAATATAACCAAAAGATTCGTTTATCGTACCATCAAACGATACAATGAAGACTCTTGTGTAGATGACAGGTCAAGAAGTGGTCGCCCTCGGTCTGTTAGGACTCCAGCAGTGATAAAAGCTGTGAAAGCGCGAATTCAAAGAAATCCCAAACGTAAGCAGAAACTGTTGGCCCTTCAGATGGGGTTAAGCAGAACCACGGTGAAAAGGGTGTTAAATGAAGACTTAGGGCTTCGGGCATATCGTAGAAAAACAGGACATCGTTTGAATGCTCGTCTAATGGACCTGAGACTGAAGAGATGCCGCGCTTTGTTGAAGCGGTACACGGGAAAAAAATATCGGGAAATTCTTTTTTCGGATGAAAAAATTTTTACCGTAGAAGAGAGCTACAACAAACAAAATGATAAGGTGTACGCACACAGTAGTGAAGAAGCGAGCAAACGTATTCCGCGTGTCCAACAAGGTCATTTTCCATCCTCGCTCATGGTATGGTTGGGAGTTTCTTATTGGGGCTTAACAGAGGTACATTTTTGTGAGAAAGGTGTAAAAACGAATGCAGTTGTGTATCAAAATTTAGTCCTGACGAACCTTGTGGAACCTGTTTCTCATATCATGTTCAATAACAAGCACTGGGTATTCCAACAAGATTCGGCGCCAGCTCATAGAGCGAAGAGCACACAAGACTGGCTGGCGGCGCGTGAAATCGACTTCATCCGGCACGAAGACTGGCCCTCCTCCAGTCCAGATTTGAATCCGTTAGATTACAAGATATGGCAACACTTGGAGGAAAAGGCGTGCTCAAAGCCTCATCCCAATTTGGAGTCACTCAAGACATCCTTGATTAAGGCAGCCGCCGATATTGACATGGACCTCGTTCGTGCAGCGATAGACGACTGGCCGCGCAGAATGAAGGCATGTATTCAAAATCACGGAGGTCATTTTGAATAAACTTTATTGTCATAAGAATCTATGTTTTGTTAAGTTCATTTTGGTATATAAATGGTTACATAAAGAATAAAGTTGTTTCAATTATTTTATATTAAACATGTGACAGAATTTATGACCTGACTAGGTATAATGGTATTGTTGTTTTATTATTAAAACTTTCGTGAGACATTCATGTCAATATGAAACTACATATAACGGTTTTCACTCACGTGTAATTTCGTGTATGTTGTTTACGCGTTTCGGGTGTAATGACGCCCGTCTTCAGAACTTACGCTCTGGGACCGCGGCAGCGCGCAGACTGTCTGACGATGGGAGTCATTACACCCGAAACGCGTAAACAACATATTACACGTGAGTGAAAACCGTAATTATGTAGTTTCATATTGACATGAATGTCTCACGAAAGTGTTAATAATAAAACATAACAATATCATTAATAGTTATACTAGTGGACGTACAATTAATAGGTATTTATTTTTGTCAACATTAATTATGCCAACAGCTGTAACAGTGAACATTCAATGCCGCTCCATCTTAGGCCATAGCCTTACTTGCTATCAGGTAAACTATGGTCAAGTGCAAACCCGTTCAAGTTAAAAAAAAATATATATATAAATAATATTTCTGTAAAAAATCGAAACATTCTTAGATTCAAATCATTTTTGTATTGTATTTTGTATTAAAAATATTATTGAAAACCATGAAGTTATTTTAAACTTAACTACACATTTGAAGATTTCAAGAATTACTGATTTATTGATTGCTACCCTTATATTTATCAGGATGTCTAGGTGTACATCAGAAATACAAGAAGTAAACAATCAGAAAACATCTAGGAAATTTGGGTGGCCTTATAATAAGGGATCTCTTTCAGGCTTTCAAAACACAAAATTGGGTGGCCTTACCATAATAAGGGATCTCTTTCAGACTTTCAAAACATGCTAGAACTGATGAACACAATGCGCTTTTTAACAGACTTCAAAAATGGAGGTTCTCAAGTCTTCTGAAAGTTTTTTTTATTTGTTATACTTACTACCTAAAAAGCTTTAATAATATTGTGAAATAATTATGTGAACAAATATACAGTCATCAAAATACCTAGGGGAAACATCACATTGCAAAATTTTCTATTTACCTCGTTTGATGAACCACTAGGACCTTTGGACATCATTTTTCTAACATTTTTGGAGTGATTTTTGGAAAGGTAATGCAACCGCGCTGAAAAAAATTAAATTTCATAATTAGATAAGGATAAAAAAACACATTCAATGTACATAATATTTTGTTAAAGCCATAAATCCTCTATATTTAGTCCAGGATGTCTCATTAGATTAAGTAATTTAAAGTAATTTTCAACAGACTTCATAAAAAGGAGGTTATCAAGTCTTCTGAAAGTTTTTTTTGTGGATATGTTATGTGATTACTCTGTTATATAGAACACAAGTAGCTTCACTCATGTTTTTCTGTCCTCTGTGCCCAGGGTGTCTCATTAGATTAAGTAATTTGAAGCCATTTTTAACCGACTTCATAAAAAGGAGGTTATCAAGTCTTCTGAAAGTTTTTTTTTGTGGGTATGTTATGTGATTACTCCGTTATATAGAACACAAGTGGCTTCACTCATGTTTTTCTGTTTCACAATACTAACAATTATGATTATTCATTTGTGAAGTGCTAATCCCACAGTAAAGATATTTATTAATTGCAAATTATAAAGTGCAGAGTGGTTAGGCAGCTTGCAGGCTCGTAGTAGTAATGGTAGAAATTAAATAAATTGGTAGACACTTTATTTAACTATACCTACTTTAATTACCATTTTAGCATTTTTATTTATAGGTTTCATATTATGAATAATGATAATATATAAAATAAATGAAAAATAATTAGGTGTAAATTGGTTTTAATATGGAGAAAAAAATAACTAAAACTTATCATGGACGGAAATGAATTCGCTATCTTTTGGCTTAGTGCAAGTTTCCGATTTTTCTGTGGAATAGATTTGTTAAAGGATTTGTGTGAAAGCATTGTGATTTAGAAAAAAACCTATAATGGGTTTTAATCGAATTGGATCTGATGTATCCAACTTATTGTGAAACACCCTGCTGATGTGTTAGTAGAAGGACAAGGGTCTGAAATCTCGCTAGTCATTATTATTTTTGCTCATTAAGTTTATGTATATTGTCATAATGCACATGCTTTTTGAATGACTTTTTCAAATAGGAAGGTAATTTTGGTAGCAGGTATTTGTATAAGTATGTAATATGGGTATAGTGTAGGTACCTACACACTTCTAGGAGAAACATAAAAGATAAATAAGGTTTGTTTGAAAGGGGCCAGCAAAGGTGTTGTGAATTTTCTAACTGCAACTAAGTATCTCTGAGATGGCTTAACTGTCACAAAACACAAAAGGCTAGTATTTACAATTTAATGAGTCATCCCACAGAAGCACCCAAAATGGTATACCACTTACTGAATAGGTATAAAAGAAGCCATAGCTTCTTACATACACACTAAAAATATGCAGGAACACCATATCAAGTAAATTTCACACTTTTTTTATCAAGTTAAAATTAGATACTCACACAAAACAAATGTATCACAGGTGACGTCACACAGACCACAGTAATATGGCTCTATCTTCATGAGGAGATCATTGGACATGTTCTTCAAGCTTTCCTTGGTCAAACCACAACCTGGAATAATTTAGCATTGCAGGAACAGAATCTTTACATTCATTCTTACATTCTACTTGCTCAAACAGCAGAACCATTCAGATTTTCAATATAACACAATAATTATATCACATAAGCAACTACATGTTTCGAACCTACAGATACGTTACAGACGAGCCCACAGCATTAACGGCTTACTACGCGTACGCATACTCCTGGATCAGGTACGGGATTATATTATGGGGCAATAGCACAGATGTAGAAAATATATTAGTGAAACAAAAGAAAATAATCCGCATCCTCGCTAACATTAAAGCTCCTAACATATCTCAACATCACTTCCACGAACAATACTTTAGAAAATATAAATTACTTACTGTGACAGGTATATATATCCTAGAACTTTGTAAATTTAAAAAAAAATACCTACCCAGATTTTTTCACCAAAGCAAATCAAAATCGCCATCATGAACCAAATATGCCAATAAATTAAAAATAAAAAAATGTCGCCTCAAAATGCAAAGCTCGGGCCCAACTGCAATGGCCATAACAACATTTAATAAACTCCCGACTTATCTAAAAAGCATTGAAAAAGTTAACTTATTTGAGAAAACACTTAAAAATTTATTAATACATAAATGTTATTACTCTGTTGACGAATTTATAAAAGATGAAAACTTAAATGACGACTATCTATACAAATACAATATAATAAATAAACAAATAGACCGGCCCGCACCGAACCAAAATACATTGCAAACACCCAATTAGGGTATATTGTGTTTCTCTGACTTCGATACCTTAGCATAAGATCTGCTCACCATTAATGTATCTTTATGTATAACACAATTATGCAATAAATGCTTTGACTTTGACTTTGAACCTCGGAGGAAATATCACAATGGAGGGAGCCATAGAGATTTTGAGCGTGGCCACTTTTTGCTAGTGTGCAGTTACAGATTTGCATTAGTGTGTGTGACTAGTGATGTGACATTCCCATCAAGTCTATCGATGGAATATTGGTGAAGTGAATAATAATGCATGTATTTTATATGAATTGTTTGAATTAATTATTTTATAAGATAGGTAATCTGGCTTAAAAGGCTTTAATCTCACAAGCAAATCTTGATTTTTTCCGCCTATGGTACGCAACAAATCTGAAGATTCTTTATCCATAATAGATTATATTTCGTAAATTTCATGCTTCAGATATAATAAACATAGGTAGTACTTTTATCCTACAGGCAACATTTGCACGAATTTAGAGACTGGATTTGACTATAGTCAATACAAGTAAAATAAAGTCCTTCTAACTTCACTTGGAAGCCATCTTGGTATCCATCTTGGCTGTCGACTTCATTCTTTTTTCGTGCACGGCAACCAACGCACGCGTCAAGCGCCTAAGCGCAACTTCAAAATTTAAATAAAATATATTCTTTATTATTTTTTATAAGTCACAAGTTTCAACGGATTCAACATTTTAGAATAAAATTCGTTCATTTTTAAATCGTCATAAGATGCCGTAGATAATCTGGGTGAGTCGAAATAATTTCGTATACCGTTCTACCTTCCTGCAAAAAATGTTACCGACTTTTCGAAAGAAAATTGTGCTCAAGTTTTTAAGTGATATAATACTCCCATACCGGGATATAAGTAAATTTGTAAAATCATAAGCTATAACGGATTGAAGATTTTGGAATGAAATTCGTTAAATTTTAAATCACAAGTTACAATGGACTCAACGTCTTGGAATTAAATTGTGCTTTCGTCATGCGCTACCCAAGACAATCTGGGTGAGTCGAAATATTTTCGTATATACCTGCAAATTTTTTACTGACTTTTGGAAAGAAAATTGTGCTCAAGCTTTTAAGTGATATAACACTCCCATGCCGGGATCAAAGCAGATAACCTTCGGTTTCTTCTCTTCGAGAGCGCTGCACTCCCGTGCCGGGACCAAAGTGCAAGAACCTTCGGGGTTTCTTTCTTCAAGCGCTGCACTCCCGTGCTGGGACCAAAGTGCAAGAACCTTCGGGGTTCTTTCTTCAAGCGCTGCACTCCCGTGCCGGGACCAAAGTGCAAGAACCTTCGGGGTTCTTTCTTCGAGCGCTGCACTCCCGTGCCGGGGCCAAAGTGCAAGAACCTTCGGGGTTCTTTCTTCGAGCGCTGCACTCCCGTGCCGGGACCAAAGTGCAAGAACCTTCGGGGTTTCTTTCTTCGAGCGCTGCACTCCCGTGCCGGGGCCAAAGTGCAAGAACCTTCGGGGTTCTTTCTTCAAGCGCTGCACTCCCGTGCCGGGGCCAAGGTGCAAGAACCTTCGGGGTTCTTTCTTCGAGCGCTGCACTCCCGTGCCGGGGCCAAAGTGCAAGAACCTTCGGGGTTCTTTCTTCGAGCGCTGCACTACCGTGCCGGGGCCAAAGTGCAAGAACCTTCGGGGTTCTTTCTTCGAGCGCTGCACTCCCGTGCCGGGACAAAGTGCAAGAACCTTCGGGATTCTTTCTTCGAGCGCTACACTCCCGTGCCGGGCCAAAGCGCAAGAACCTTCGGGGTTTTTTCTTCGAGCGCTGCACTCCCGTGCCGGGACAAGCGCAAGAACCTTTGGGGTTTTTATTTCGAGTCTTATGCACGTCCATGCGGAAATAAAACGCTAGACCTACGGGTTCTTTTTTGGACCCCGCTGAAGTTCCATAACGGGTATTAAGTGAAGGACCGTCTAAAGTTGCCTCTCTTTCTTTGCGAGACAACTTCCAACAACTTCAGTTAATTTGCTTTTTTAATAACCCTAATTTTTAATGTAAAAATAATTCCTTTGGAATCGAAATTGCTGCTAATAACACGGCGGCCAGCGTCCACACCTCCGGTCATCACAGTACCGCTCTTGCAGCGCTGCTACTAGACCTGCCTACGCAGTAAGACGTAACGGCGTCTAACCGAAACTCAAGGTTCATTACTTAACTTTGAAATCTCAGCAGTACACATAAGGAAAGTAAGTTAAGTAAGTTAGTTTTTACACACAAGTCGAAAGATGTTTATTTTTGTCACTGCTGGTTTAAATTTTTGGCTGAGTTTGTAACGGTCATACAATACTTACTTTTTATTTTATTAAAACCAATAACTCAACAAACTTCAATTCAATAGATAGGTATATATATTTCTTTTAATGAGTTAAAAGGTATTCGAAACGATAGATTTCGATGCCATATCCGAATGTAAATCACAAGATGATTCGGCCCAAATCTTATATCATAGTACGATATTTTTGTCACGTATGCTTAACCTCAAGACAATGAATAATTTATAACTTTTCAAAAAGTCTATAAATGTATCTAAAGTGAGAAAATGATCGATCAGCTTTCAAGATGTATCACTATAGATCTTACCTACTTACGATTAAGTCATAAGTAAAATGTTATATTGAAACTGAAATCATCGATATCGATATCGGCGGAGCGTGGTAACACGCTCCGCCTTGTACATTTTCTACTTTTTATATATTTTCTAACACCATGAAAGTGGTGATCCTCTTATCTTAGAAACTATTTTCTCTTAATGATTTCAATTCAATTCAAAACTAACTTTTCAACATGTTTTTACTAAGATCATAATACTTACCTGTATTATTTTTAACTCTGCGCAGCAGTCCGATCGTGTCGTTTGCGGTATGCAAATCACGTAAAAGTACGCTGCTGTTTTCTATGTTAAATTACTTTACCGTTTTATAAATAATTGTATGTGAGTTTGTAAAATTACCTCTATCACGTTAAGATATTTGGCCTTTGTAATTAATTAATTTAGATTTTTGTATAAAAATCGATAATTCAATTTCGATGATCTTTCTTAAAAGCATATCTAATAGAGTATTACAGAGGTAATACTTATGCTTCTTAAGACATACCATGAGTGCAATACCCGACTTTGCACAATAAATATTTAAACAGTTGTTCTTCAGCTTGTTTAGCCCTAAAATGCAACAAAATGAAAATAATAATAAAAAATAAACAATGTGAGCGTAAATTGTTTATAATCAAAGAGCAGACATTATACAAATTAATGAAAGATGCTGTTTTTATATGCCTGCAACGCTAAATTAAGTATTGCTTTTTAATGGGCCCTGTTCATGTCATTAGCAATGATAGAAAAATATTGTGTTGAACTCGTCCAAAATTTTATATATGTAGGTACTCGTATATTCAAAAAAGTTCGAAGAGATTATTTAGAAGAATAACAAATATATAAATAATAATAATTGTTAATAAATTACCAATACGAAGTTAATTTCAAAAGTAGGGCCCACATAGTACTGGAAACAGCCTTAAATTGCTTAAAAACCAATAGTAATGGAAATAACTTTTTACGATACCGTATTTCATTATTATTAATTATTTTAAATAAATATATATTTAGATGCTCTTTTTCGGATAAGTATGCTTGATGACGAAGAACATTATTATGTATAGAAATCATACATAAAAATATTTATAGTCGTTTTCTTTTCTAACAAAAAATCATTATCAGTTCGATACACACATATAACGTTTTGCTGAACACAAACGTCATTGCTACTAGCACGTGTTAATAACACTTCTTCTCGCCGAATGAGAGTGGCCAACTATGGTGTAATCAAGCAGCCCTAAGGTCCTCTGACATGGCTTAACGACTGCCGTACCTACTAGACAAACAGCCGGGACCTACAATTTAATGTAATAGCACTATACTGCTTTGAGCCACACTAATCAAATGGTAGGAACCCAACCCAATTCCTCACCTTGATGAATTCTCAAAACTGTTTGGCAATGGCATACTTTTTTCGCCTCGTAAGCATCGCCATCTTCCTGTTTGTAGGTCAGTCACATGTACATACATATCTATACATACGTAACACTAGTTTCGTACATCAAGACTAATGTTAAAGCCTTTATATTTACATTAAATGTATCTGTTTCTTGGAAACCCAACCTAAACCACGCATAATGTATTTACTTTCGAACGGGGACTATCATGCAGTATGCGTTTACGCCTTTTTCTTAGCTTATTAAAATTTCGCATTTTTTTTAATGACAAAGCTTTGACGTTCCCATTATAATTTTCTAATGTAATCACAGAAATCTAAATAAACAGGTACATATTTAGATTTCTGTGAATGTAATACATATAAACGACTGTATCACATCACTCCCACAGAGCGCCCAGTCAAGCCGTACATATAATAACGATGTTTTACCTGAAATAAAACATATATTAAATACTTACCTTATTTAAAACTTAATAAATTGAGAGTGGCAACCGTGTTTTCCGCTTCCTTTTTCCCTCTCTTTCAATCTTTGTGCACTTTTATCGTTCTGTCTCGCTCGCACACCCCCACCAACAGGCGACCGAACCATGAAGGCGAAGATGGTCCGACCTCTTTTCATTGAGTCGAAATTTACACCAGGCAGAAATAAAATGTAAGTTTTAAATAAGGTAAGTATTTAATATATGTTTTATTTCAGGTAAAACATCGTTATTAAATAACTTGACCGTTATTTAAAACTTAATAAATTGAGACGTGTCTGTTATCGCCTGGTGGGTAAAAGACGCCAATGTGAACATGTACAGAAGTAATAGATACTTAAGTACTGGGAAGGTATATGTACATAGGTAAAGGGTAAGGTAGGTGTACCTTAGATACATACATAAAACCAACCAATGTGCGAGAGACAGAAAGTGATGTAATCACATTTTATTCAGAGCTAATATAACTACTTTTGTTGAAGTAACTAAGTAATCAAAAGTACTAGCAGTACTAGACAGACTAGAAATAACAGCTTATATCGGGTTGACTGTAAGAGAACTGAGGCTATTATTATAAAATAATAATAATTTATCAGTTAAATAATATAATCACAGAAGTTTTATTTTAAATCTTTACTTTGGGATGGAGACCAATCAACCCTGACCAGGCTTTAATCAGAAGTAATTTGTCAGACCTACTTGAATACTACTACTTCCGACGGTATGAATTTGAACCTGATATAACATCTCTCCAGAAAGCTGCTCTTATTGATTTGTGAAATCAATAAATAGATTTGGTCATAATACTAATATGAGTCATAATACTATGGCTTACATGAAGAAAAGTTATGCTTTACACAAAAACAGTGATGAAGCTAAGTAGTAGGATTTTAAGACAATTCTCGTCCTGATTGTCTATAGCTACTTAGTTGTGTCAGTTTTTACTACGACTAGTATGGACACAACAGTTATTCTTGGATTAAATGTTAAGAGTACTCAGCTATCAAGGCTAACTCTTGCGACTCGAGCAAAGTAATAAATGCAATGATTTTGTGATGAATTTAATGTCGAAAATATTTTAAAAACCAATACCAAGTCATGGAGGTTTTTAAACTAAGATAAGATAAATTTATTGTAAATAGACAATATGTTACATTTTACAAATTGCACTGCCATTAGTAAAAAACTGTGTCGTAGAGAGCTTATATTATAATGCGATAGTTGGATGTATTGGGTATGATGACATACTGGCACATAAGCTCAATTTCTATGGGCCTACGACACGGTAATATCGTGCCTACGATGTTACATGAATACATTAGTCCATATAGGTACCACGGATTTATAACCAAATGTAGCATGTAATTTGAATAAATCTGTTATTAAAGTAATAAGCCTGCCAATTTTGGTACAAATGGAAAAATGTTATTATCATCAGCTCATATTAAATACCTCGTGCCATTTTACGCCAGGGTTTTTCCAGTTGTGATTTTGTCTAATCAACTTAACATTTTGCCAAGCTAGCGTTATATTCTGTATTCTGACAGGTAGATAGTAATTAGTATTTAGGCTCTAAGTTGAGATGTTGTCGGTTGAAACATTTTCGTAACTACAAAAGGGTGACGGATATACCCACACCAGGGTTGATATATGTACATTCGCGTCCGCAAGAATGTTCAAATCAAATCAATGTTACCCAAATGGTATCAATATCAAATCGATCTAGTCCGGTGACATAAAGATGATCACCATTTAGACTGAGCATTAGATCTCTTTAGTCCTTATAGGTGCTATCAGGATAATGATTATGATGACCTAGCTAGTTATAGGTGTTCTGTATGGCACTGTTGTGTTTCCATGGGATGAATTACACTGTCAAGTTTAATCAATTGAATACAAATGAATCAAAAGCCTGTATGCTTATTTGCATTAAGACAGCAATTTACAAGCACTGTTCAGATACATAAACTTTGACGATGATCGTGCCTATGGATACGGTTTATCGTCCATTTCTATTGTTCGCGGTGAAGACACCGTGGCTCGTGTCCAGACTGATAATACGTTTGAGTCGAGGACCAAAGTCAAAATCGACACCTCTGAGGACAAATAATGCGACAGGGAAGGATTACGAAAAGAAGAACCTCAGTGACAAATGTGAAAATGCAGAAAGATATTTCTTGTAAACAGTATTGAGAACAAGAGTGTTTATCAGGAGTTTCATTTACTGAGTCTAGACTAAGACTAAGCTTAACAGGTAGTTAAGAAACTCTTTGAACAAGTATATCACCATAAGGCAGAGAACATTAATTTTGAATATTCATATTCTACGGGTTATTCCCAGAAATACAAGACAACGCAGGAGGAAGAAACTTGAATACGAAATTAGATTTTCCTCGCTTGCCACACCTGACGTTCATGGTGTCTATTACGTATGTAATACTATGTATTACTCGTATAAGGCGTATATCCAGATCACAAATATTAATTTACTTACCTACTTGCCATTTAATTTTACGGATATAAGTATTAAGTTCTATTTCATTAGTGATGTCACATCTTTGAAAATCAGGTTGCGAGCAAAACGGAAGGCAGCTTTGCGAGATTTAGTTATTAGCTAAATTAGCCTTAGAAACCGTCTGTTAGATCTTTGTAACTGTCAGGTAGGTAAAGACAGTACCTACACGTATACATTTATCAGTATGTTTCATGTATCAGTTTTTATCAGTTTTGTGACGACAAAACTATTCTGCGATATTGCTTTAGATTCTATAGATTTAAATCGTTTGGTCGGCATAGGCCTTGGGGTTTTGAAACAATGTCATATTTTAGCACTAGGTTAAGCGTATGCTTCCACTTCATGCTATCTGCTGACAAGATATTTAAGCTGGCCTGCAAAGATATTGTCATAATATATCTTTATACTTAACCAGCAGTTTGTCATGTATTGAAATAATAGGTAATTAACGTTGCTGGAAGTTTAGCTCTGCGCTGAATATAGATAATAGATATGATTAGAAATGCGAATAACTTTGAGTTGTTACCAGATCCCTGCGAGGGATGGCTCTGCATAGGGGTCGTTATGACCACAGCCCTGCGAGGGCTTGGTCCAGACCACAGCATGTCTTCAAAATACCCTACGAGGGTCCGGTATGATTAGCTTGTCTTTGTTAGAGGCTACGTACCCTGCGAGGGTTCTACATAATGAGCCTCCCTTTGTGAGGGCTTACGAATAGATTTACAGTGCATCACAGCACAATGTGTTACACAAGATCCCTGCGTGGGAAAGCTTTGTATAGGGCCGTTATGACCACAGCCCTGCGAGGGCTGGGTACAGACCACAGCATGTCTTTAGAGTACCCTGCGAGGGTCCTACATAATGAGCCCCTGAGGGCTTACGAATAGGGCCCCTGAGGGCTTACGAATAGAGCCCCTGAAGGCTTACGAATAGAGCCCCTGAGGGCTTACGATTAGAGCCCCTGAGGGCTTACGAACAGAGCCCCTGAGGGCTTACGAATAGCTTTACAGTGCATCACCGCACAATATGTTATACAAGATCCCTGGCTGGGAAAGCTTTGTATAGGGGCCGTTATAACCACAGCCCTGCGAGGGCTGGGTACAGACCACAGCATGCCTTTAGAGTACCCTGCGAGGGTCCTACATAATGAGCCCCTGAGGGCTTACGAATAGATTTACAGTGCATCACAGCACAATATGTTATACAAGATCCCTGGCTGGGAAAGCTTTGTATAGGGGCCGTTATGACCACAGCCCTGCGAGGGCTGGGTACAGACCACAGCATGTCTTTAGAGTACCCTGCGAGGGTCCTACATAATGAGCCCCTGAGGGCTTACGAATAGATTTACAGTGCATCACAGCACAATATGTTATACAAGATCCCTGGCTGGGAAAGCTTTGTATAGGGGCCGTTATGACCACAGCCCTGCGAGGGCTGGGTACAGACCACAGCATGCCTTTAGAGTACCCTGCGAGGGTCCTACATAATGAGCCCCTGAGGGCTTACGAATAGATTTACAGTGCATCACAGCACAATATGTTATACAAGATCCCTGGCTGGGAAAGCTTTGTATAGGGGCCGTTATGACCACAGCCCTGCGAGGGCTGGGTACAGACCACAGCATGTCTTTAGAGTACCCTGCGAGGGTCCTACATAATGAGCCCCTGAGGGCTTACGAATAGATTTACAGTGCATCACAGCACAATATGTTATACAAGATCCCTGGCTGGGAAAGCTTTGTATAGGGGCCGTTATGACCACCGCCCTGCGAGGGCTGGGTACAGACCACAGCATGTCTTTATGTACGCATGTCCCGCTATATAAATTCCTGGTGTTTTCCAGAGTCACGGACTCTGAAGTATTGGGTGTCACGGACACAACCACCGCGCACGGCGCGAGTTTCGCTACTCCCGGGTCTGCGACGCGCAGACTCCTACGTCAATTCCGGCGGGGAATCGAACCCCGGTCTCCCGCGTGACAGGCGGGGATACTTACCACTATACTACCGAAGAATTAATTAAATCGAACATAAGAATCGAACAAAAAATAAGTTCCATTTTTATCCGTATTCACGGTTCTTAGCTATATTATCACATAATATATGTATTTTGTAATGTTACAAATTTAACTCGTATCTATCACAGATTCTTAAATTATGGACTCAATAAAATTATTGAATTGTAAGCAAAGTAAATTAACACTATTAAATTTAGATGTAAAAAAAAGACATGTCGGTTACTCTATTGTATTAGAACATAATTTATCTGCATTAGAAAAATACTGCGTGAACCTGCGAGGTTCATATCTTGTGAAGTAATCTAGCAGATCGTTTTTAACAATGATGCATACTCGCCCCCCCTTTTTTTTACCTCAGCGACGGCGCATATTCGTGATT
The DNA here is from genome assembly GCA_927399415.1 of Macaria notata. NCBI lineage: Eukaryota > Metazoa > Arthropoda > Insecta > Lepidoptera > Geometridae > Macaria > Macaria notata. The sequence continues at coordinate 9,627,671 of OV656746.1, read as the reverse complement.
CATCGAATTGAAATTCTAGTTTGATCACTCGTGAATATCATTTTACTTGTAAAACACAGTATTAGCTACGTCCTATGTACGGGGTACATATACAATACACATACAAGTATTAAAATTACTGAAATGCAATCCACAAATAATTTTGAACATTACGTTAAAAATTATTGATTAAATATATTCTGAGGGTAGATATTAAAGAAAAATTGTATAATTCAGTTTTCAAGTACACAATATTTAAAGTCAAGCAAATCATGCAAGAAAATTGAGGGTAATAAAATTATTTATAATAAAAGGAAACAAGTCAAATGGAATTAAACTTACTGCTTTCCATTGGAAAAGGCACACTTACAAATTGAAATTTAGAATTTCAATAAAAAAATAATATTCCACTTTTGCTCCAAGACTAGCGACTTGTCGCAGCGGAAAACTCGACGCCAATGAAAAGAGGTCGGACCATCTTCGCCTTCATGGTTCGGTCGCCTGTTGGTGGGGGTGTGCGAGCGAGACAGAACGATAAAAGTGCACAAAGATTGAAAGAGAGGGAAAAAGGAAGCGGAAAACACGGTTGCCACTCTCAATTTATTAAGTTTTAAATAACGGTCAAGTTATTTAATAATGGCTTTCCTATCACAACTTAATATCTTAATACAATGGGACTTGTCAACAGTGATGGATGTAATGCCTCAACGGAAAATTAAATGTAAAGGTTATTAATTTTAAACGATTAAATTCGTACCCAGACACGTATAACTCTCTGTATATTCATCGTTCAGCGTAATCATTGCTAAAAGCAATAAATTGATTAGAATGAAGTCTTCATTCTTAGATCCACGACTCTAATACATATTACTTAGTCTTGTTTGAGATTTTTTGTCAGCAAAGGTTCTAACCAAAATACACAAGTATACCTGGCGTAATGAAACTTCAGACGCATACGGAAGATCAACTACATAATTATGTAGTTTTGGTATAACGATATATTCACGATAATATGAGTCTGTTTTGCTACCGCATTTAAAGGTTTTTTTTGTACCTTTTAATTAGTAAGCAATTTAATATTAACTTTTAAACGACCACATATAGGCCAACATCATTTCAACCTATCAGCCAATGGATTACAAGTCTTAGTTGACAGCAGTCCATGTCTTTCGGATGTAGCGGACACGCGGCTACTTCAACTGGCGTCTTATTTTATAAAACACATGAGAACTAACTCTTAAAGCGGCAGGTTTGATTATCAACTCTGCCGTGTTTTCTAAATGTTACAGTTAGCATATTGTCATAATGTTATGATAGCAATTATGGACACTAAAAAGTTAATAAGTATCTGATATTTATCAACCCACTATCTTACATAGGTACCTAAATAAGTTTGTATATTATTTACTGTAAGTTACCTACTAAATATTTAAATTAATTTAATATTTTTATCTCATATCTATTGAGAGTATGTCGAGTTATAGTATACTTAATTTTCTCAATAAATGATTGTATATTTTATTATACCATCATTTCTTAAGTTTATTTAACACAAAATTGTACTCTCTAAACATCTACCTATGTTTATTATATCTGAAGCATGAAATTTACGAAATATAATATATGATTAAACGAACTTACAAAGTGAAGTTCGATCAATATTATATGAGTAAGTTTCATGCGAAGATATATACTCCCAGCCCTCCCAATATACATTTTGTGTGCTTGTTTCTATAAAGAATGAGGTCGACAGCCAAGATGGATACCAAGATGGCTTCCAAGTGAAGTTAGAAGGACTTTATTTTACTTGTATTGACTATAGTCAAATCCAGTCTCTAAATTCGTGCAAATGTTGCCTGTAGGATAAAAGTACTACCTATGTTTATTATATCTTCGCATGAAACTTACTCATATAATATTGATCAAACTTCACTTTGTAAGTTCGTTTAATCATATATTATATTAGATACTTTTTATCTGTAATCCGGTGATGAAACAGGTTTCTTCGAAATGTTTCGAACACAGTCTGGAATATTTTGTTTGCTCCCAGTTATCACGCCTAACAGCTTTGATCCACTCACTTCTCATTTCTGGACATTTTGGAAACCTAAAAATTAGTTGTACGTTAAAAAGGAAACGATATGTAGGTACATACCTAATTCAGTGTAAAATAATACATTTAGTTATGACATTACATTACATGTACTTAGGCACAATTTTATTAAGATTGGAAATATATCTTTTATCAATATATCGATAAAACTAAAATCTATGGTAAGGACATCACTAGAATTGATGCTTAAATTATCTTTTAATACTTTTGCTGTTTTAAGACAGTTTTAGACATTATTTTGACCCAAATCACATGGATGTATATAAACTAGATTGTTAATATGATGGTACAATAGCATTTTGGCTAAAAACATCATCAATTTAGCATTTACAATGACTTAAACATTGTAACCAACTTACGAATGAAATGACAAATCCGGGTCTTTACACCTCCTTTTGTAGTTCTTGATGAACATGACACTGCTGAGCACGACATAGTTTTACATTTAACTTTAAACAAATCTGTAACACCGTAAAATCACTTGATATTCTTTAAAATTCTAAAGCACAAACGCAATGTTTTGGTCTACTAGTCGGTCATAAAAAGACACGGAGCAGCGTTGCCAGCATGTAAATTTGCTATCTCTTTTACTCGTAGCTTCATTCTGAAGGAAAGACAAAGACACACTTAAGTGCTTTACACACAGACGTAAGAGCGGCAACGTCTCTATGGCTCCCTCCATTGTGATATTTCCTCCGAGTTTCTAACAAACCAATGTGTATACTACATATGATGCCACTAGTAGGTACACTGTACTATGTGTTATTCTCAATATACCCACATTCATCAAAGATACTTACTCAGTAAATGATTGGTAGCTGCATTGACTGCTGGATTTTTTTTTGGAGGTGCTCTCATGGGGCCGGTAAATGTACCGCCAGAGTATGGCGGGCCCATGAAGGGCGGCGGCTGAGGAGCCCCATATGCGCGCGGGGCAAAGCCCCCACCGGGGCCGTATCCGCCCGTGTAGTCGCCGTAAGCATCGGCGTAACGTGCTTGCCTGGAACTATTCAATACCACACTAATAAGTACCTACTTAAATAATTTCGTAATATTAGTATTTAGATCGATAACCATCAGTTACCAGCATCTAACCAAAACTTACTCCTGTTCATGTGGACCGGGCATATCCCAAAGGAATTGGTCATCAAATTCGTCCATAGTATCTAATAAAGTTAACCGTTTCCGAAACTGTTGGATAATGACTTAATGACGCTGTTTGTTTGCAGCTGAGCTGACTTGAGCTGACAGTTTTTTTTTTTTTTTTTTTTTTTTTTTTTTTTTTTTTAATTGGCCATAACTTTGTATTGTGCCAGTTCTCAAGTAAAAACGGGGAAACTTCATAACCCCCAAAAAAGCACGCGAAATTAACTATAAGTAGTATTAAGTGATCAGAAAGCTTTACATATATACAACCTAACAAATTAACTTAACACGTAACTACTAAATTTACATTAAAAGGAAGGAATTACAAATTTACAATTTGAGGTCGTTATCTATGATTAACTTTGACAGTGCGCCATATACTGCTTTTGTTTTGTATGTTAAAAGGGAGGATACATTTATTGGAAACGGAATCTCCAGTTCTATTAAGCTTTCGTAAAAATTGGTTACATCAGTTAGAGGGCATTCGAGTAGTATATGATTGACATCAGCAACCGGTTCACCACACGAGCATGAAGGATTGTCTACGATTCTAAATTTATGAAGGTGTGCAGCTCAGACTAAAGAAGAAAGAATTATTTATTATTATTATTTTTTTTTTTTTTATTATTTCTTTTCCTATTGTCTGTGGTGTGCAGGACTACAAACAAGTTGACAGTTTGCTATTGCTTGATACATTTTTTTTATTTCATTACATAGCTTTGCAACAAAAACATTTTACATTGATATATATTTGTATAAAATACGCTATAAATATTATTCTATATATCTCTGACACTTTAAAGTAATTTTATTGATCATTAGTTTTGTATCGTAATTTACATAAGATTCGAATTCTTTATTATTTTAGTTGTTACGATTTTAATTTAATATTTAAAGCGTAAGCCAAACCTAAGAAGTAAAAACTTCCTACCAAATTCATATAACAAAAAGTCAACGTCAAATTCAATTACAACGTCACATCACACGTCCATTAAATTTGCTTTACAATTTTTTTATTGAATTCCGCAAGAATTCCATTTGATTACATATGTATTAGAAATAAATAAATGAATTACAAATCAATATTTAGTAATACCGTTCATCAATTGAATAACAACGAAGTCCTTTTTCTTGCGGGGCAAAATGAGTGCTTAGTGTCACATCTAAAATCTACTGATGAAATAAGTGTCCATAAATATGTTCAAAAAACTTAAGGATAAGCTAGCTGAGGAAGTAAAATCTTCCCCTCAACGAATACAGCTATTTGCACAAGCTGCACAAGTAAGTTCCAGCACATATAGTCCAGGGTTCCAATGGATATTAGACGTTACAATGTTATTGCTATCATTTTGTTGACCTTGTTTGCTAATCAATGTGTCACCATTACTTAAGTATGTGGAGCACCCATTTTCTGTATTACAAAATCTAGTTATTATGACTTAAAATTAAAAGAAAAGTTTGATGTCACTTTATAGGTATGTCTAAAATTTAAGAATCCACATTTTAATGATACAATAAAATTAATAAGTATATTGAATAACTTCACTTTGCAATTAACTAATTACAACAGCTGTTTTGATATTATAATAATTAACAAGGCTCAAGTTTACATAATGTCAATACTTAGTTTACCTATGTACTTACTTAGTTTTTAGTTAAGTAGTGTTTTGCTAAATAAATGAATACTGGATAATGTAGGAAACAAACAAACAGTCTATTCTACCAACAACAACACAGTGGATGTATTTAATATATTTACTAGCTCGCTTATTGGTAATGTACTATAATAATTACAGATCCGTTATAAATATGTGAATGACAGTTAAGTTGTCGACTCTCTTGCTTGTTGATAGAGGTGGCTGTTATATCTGTTTTTCAAACCTGTGTGAGATTCATATCAATGTTAGTAACTTTAATAGTATTGTGTTTGCCTAGTATGGGGCTAGATGGCACTGTGTTATATATCCTGTAAATATTGTTTTTATTTCAGGCTGCTGTAACATCAGCTTCAAGTAGTATATCTGATATCACCAACAGTGATTTGTTCTCTATTGCTGACAATGGTAAGTTTATTTATTAAAATAACAGAAGACTATGAACAATCAATAATTAAAAATAAGCTAAAAAGTAGTGTGGTATGTGGTGGAATAACTGACTGAGGTCTTATTTGGCGACATTGGTTTGTTACAATACTAGGAGTAATAGTAGGAGTTTATACTGTTTTTTTTTACATTAGATAGGTTCACACTTGACTACAACCTGCCTGATGTTAAGCAACGTTGTAATCTACGATCTAGCACGCTTGCCTAGAAGAAACTGGTTTACTCTCGACTTGAAGACCGACAAATTATAATTCAGGGGGAGTCTTTGGAACCTCAAATGTATAACGGTGCCTTCTTGCCGTACCTCTTCTCGTATGATTCAAAATTCAAATTCAAATTCAAATTGTTTATTGACTAAAAATAAAAATACTTATTCTAACACGTACATTCATTGGGAACACAGATTGCCAGGTGCAGTCAAGTATGAATCAGGTAGGTACGTGAGGTCGCCCCGGAAACTTGCACTAGGTACCGAAAAGGTCCTGTGAAGCAAGATTTCGGGAAAAACCACAGCACAATATACAAATTTAACTACTTACTTGCACATCACTCGTCTCAAAAGAACATAACTAAATTTGACTAAAGAGATTGTCACAATTCAACAGCTACTCACATATTTCTTCTTAATTCTAAACATTTTACCTATTGTTAAGTAGGAAACATAAATAATTGTGTACAGAAAGGGTTCCAGAACACTGAAGCAAAGCAAAAGATATGTAATGAATTGTAAACATTAAACAAAAGTGTTATTTTTTGGTAGCTGTTAGAGTGTTGCCATCTTATAAATTAAATTATGTACATAGGTTTTTGAATACTTAATTAATAATTATATATTTTTTTATGGCTGTGTATATTAGAATTTAGAGATTGTGTGTGTGTTGTTGTATGTTACAATGTGTAATTATTGTAATTGTGCGTGATTGTATGTAGAGGGTGAGTGTGTGTGTATGTATGTTTCAGTGTTCATTGCGTAGTACAATATTTTTCAATAAATGGTCTATTAGGTAAATATTTCAGGTTAGAGTGATACATCATTTAACAACTTCAATAAGCTGCTCTGTATCTATATAGTTTAGTGTTAGCAAGTGACTTGTGACTAATTTTCTGCATTTATGTTTGGTTACATTGACAATATCAACGTTCTTGGACAGATTATTATAAAGTAAAGGACCAAGAGTTTTTAGACTTCTTCTTCCAAACTTGGTGCGTGTAGCCACGTTTTTTGATATAATGTCTTTTCTTCTCTTTTTAGTAACGATATTTCGCGTTTCATTGGAAATAAGTGTGTGTTGTCTTGTTACGGTTGAAAGTATAAAAAGCTGTCTAACTGTTAAAACTGAACATTCTTTGTAAAGTTGAGCGGTCGAAAATCTCCTGTTCTTAAACGTCATCACTTTTAACAAAGCTCTTTGTGCTATTTCTAGTTTTTTAAGGTGTGATTTGTCAGCTGAACCCCATGCCGGAATGCAGTAATTTAAAATGGATTGTGCTAGTGCATAGTAAATCTTTATTAAACACTTTAAAGGCATTATGTGGCGTAATTGTTTAAATGTGAGAATTAGTTTTCTTACCCTCCCAGCTAAAGACTTAATATGTTCAACCCAGGTAAGGTTCTTGTCGATCATGACACCAAGATATCTAATCACCTCGGTTGGTTTCAACATTTCACATTGGCATTGAACGCTAGATTCACATGTTGATTTGTGCATTTTTATTTGAAGCTCTTGTTTAGGTTTAGTTGACGCGTTTATTGTAAACGTGATGTACTTGGTTTTCGAAGTGTTGATTGATAGTAGGTTAACTCTTAACCAATTGGATATTTTGTTAAGTCCCGAGTTTACTGTGTTTTCGAGTTCTTTCCAGCTGTCATTTTCAAAAAGGACTACGGTATCATCTGCATATGTCATAATTCTTCCGTTCTGTATGTCCATATTGCAGAGTTGGTCAATGTAGATAAGGAAAAGAGTGGGTCCAAGTATACTACCTTGGGGCACCCCGAATTTTATAGTTTCTTCTCGACTTATATCATTATCAATTTTTATTGATTGTGTCCTTTCACTCAAATAACTATGATGGTAAAATGGGGCTGCAGGAATATAAGAAAGTATTGTGAAAGTTTTTATTTATATATGTATAATAAAACTCAAAGGTGACTGACTGATTGACTGACTGATAAAGTGATCTATCAACACACAGCCCAAACCACTGGACGGATTGGGCTGAAATTTAGAATGAAGGTAGTTGTAATGTTATGACGTAGGCATCCGCTAAGAAAGGATTTTTGGAAATGCCACTTTTAAAAGGTGAAATAGGGGATGCAAGTTTTACTGCTTTATGTGAGCGAAGCTGCAAGCACCTACTAGTCAATCACATAACTCTCATACTAAGTTTAGAATAGCTTTTATATTTCTGTAAAAGTGAAATGCACAATTCCTTATAAGAAATAAACTCTTAGAACCAAATTTAAATCTATACTAATTTGTTTAAAAAGTTTGTTTGTTTGAACGCGCTAATCTCAGGAACTACTGGTGTGAATTGAAAAATTCTTTTTGTGTTGAATAGACCATTTATTGGCTTTAGGCTATATAACATCACACTGCAACTAATAAGAGCAAAGAAAAAATAGAAAATGTGAAAAAAACGGGGAAAATTATTCATCTTTGAGGGCTTTCGTTACGTGAGCTGCGAAAACGGTTCAAGTCGTGGGTAACAGCTATAATTTATAAAGCTAAAGAGGTAGTTTGCAATAATAAATATGATGCCCAAAATAGTTATTCCACGCGGACAAAGTCGCGCGCACAGCTAGTGTATTATAACAGTTGACTCTGTTCCTCAGATGGCCAGCAAACCGCGCAGCCGCGTCAGAACAGGCCTCCCTCGACACCCCCCACTCAGCACAAAATGTTTGACGAGGTATCACTTATGCAGTCACCAACAGAGTCTATGGATTTGTCACAGGAAATAGGTGTAAGTATTAACTTACCTATATTATATGTACATGTACAGCATGTAGGTATTCCATTAGGCTGAGTTGCGGCTGTATTGGGGCATCACATTTTAACATGTAAGTTTAGTAAGTAAATAAGTTTGTGTGTCTCAATAAATATATCAATCAATTAACCATATTTTATTGAAATTTAATAATTATAGGCAGTTTTAATCTAATATATTACAATAGACTATGAATAAATAACACTTTATCCATAAGTAATACATCATTATTGAAATTAGGCATTAACGTAAAAACAAAATTATTTAAATACTACATAATTTAAACTTTTATTGGAAAATGAGCGAAAAAAATCACGACCGGCAGGATTCGAACCTGCGTATTTCACTACATAATTTGCCTTATAATAAACCAAATACAATGAAAAGAAATAGTATTTTCTTTCCAGCTTAGCTTTTAGAGTTTCCCTTTGTTCTTGCAATAATTTGGGTAAAATACTAAAGTTCCATTATTTATTTGATCCAGCAAATAAATATTACATATAAATACAGAGTTAACATTATGTAAGGGTGTTTCTACACTATAGCAGAGATTGCCTAAGAGCAGTATTTTTTTTGTCTATACTAACCCAAATCACAGTCACTTGTGAGTATATTGCTTCAAGTGTAAAAAAAAACTAAGAGAAAGAAACAAGATAACAGTACATGTGTATTTAGTATGTATATTTTTATTTGATGTATCTCAGATTTATATATCTGAGATATTGAATAGGTTTATCTTATTTACAAAATTGTTTCTGAATTACAACTTAATTTTTAATTATAATCGTAAAAATTAGCAATTCCACTATTTTACATACAATTGTGCATATATATTTCTATCTTTCTTATTCCTAATATATTATTATCATGTAGATATGTTCAGTAAAATATTATCACTCCTTTATGAAGCACCTGCTAGACTAATGATTGCTTACCATCAGACAAATTATGGTTAAGTGCCAACTCATTTACTTTTTTTAGGATTATTCATTTATAAAAATCAAACACCTAGATTACCCAAAAAATAGAGTTATTAGTTTTATCAATCAAGTAGTTATTAGTTTTATCTAGTACCCATGATACAAGCGTAAGCATAGTATGGGGCTAGATGGCGCTGTGTGATAAGTATGTCCTGAAATATTTTTTTATTCAAGTTATTATTTTATACAAGAGTGATAAAGTCTGGTGTTGAAAACATCAATCCAATTCAGGGCCTCAAAGTGGAAATAAGACCAAAGATAAGAATTATAATAACTATCTATATCTTATATTTATTAGGTATGTATATAAAAGAAAGTGGTATTAGTTCACCATTTATAACTCAAGAACGGCTGAACGGATTTAGCTGAGAATTGGTGGAGAGGTAGCTTAGAACCAGGAGACGGACATAGGATACTTTTTATCCCGTTTTTTAAATTGAACTGAATAAAATCCAAAATCTGCTTATGTATTGCCTCTAAGGCGGAACAGAGTTCGCCGGGTCAGCTAGTATGTACTAATGCAGGATATCTTTTATTGCAGGATGGCAGCCAAAGACAGAGAAGGTTGTCAAACAGTTCATTTGCCAGCGATGTCTCCTTCCGGCTGCCGAGCTACGAGACCCCTTCCATGTATCACTTGCAAGTATGTTCATATCTGTCAGAAATTGTATTTTTTATTGTTTGTTTTTTCACAGACTTAGGTGTTATGAGTACATATTTTCGAATTAATAGCTACAATTTATAAGCCGGGTTTTATAATTACGGATTATTTAAATTATGATAAAATTACTCACATTCGTTTTTTTTTGAAAAGTTGTGAGGCATTCTGGCATTATTAGAAAGATACAAGTACGAATCCTGCTTGTCGTTATTATTTTCGGTATTTTTTTTTGTTTTACTTAATTTAGGCTTACGCTTGACTACAACTTGCCTGATGGTAAGCAACGTTATAGTCTACGATCTAGCGCGCTTGCCTAGAAGAAACCGGTTTACTCTCGACTTGAAGACCGACAAATTGTAGTTCAAGGGGAATAGAGATTCGGGCAAGGAGTTCCACAGTTGGGCTGTTCGCACGATGAAAGATTAAAACTATGACTGTGAATATAAGACTAAGACTTAAGCATTCTTCTTCTTAGTCGGAATCGTAATACACTTCACAGAGTGATCGTGGTCAACATGCAGTAGTTGTTCTGAATGGCAGGTATAGGTCGTCTTGCGATGTCCTGCATGGGTACATAAATATAAAATAAAGGTATAAATGTTGGTTGATATAGGTATAAAAAAATAAATTTGAAAAAAACAACTGTTCCACAGTCAGACATGGAGGTGTCGGCCAGCGAGGCGGAGGAGCGGGGCTTCTCCGGCGGCGTGGTGACCCTCGACCGCGTCACTAAGGAGCAGTTGTACGCCGCCTACAAGCGCACGCAGGAGCGCTACAAGAAGTACCGCACGCAGTACGGGGACCTCGCCAGGCACTACAAGCTGCTCGAGCGGGAGAATGCTAAAGCAAGGGTAGGTATAACCAACAATCATCATCAGCACATTAATCTGTGTTCACTACTCTCCAGGTAGTGGCTTCCTTTTGCGAGACAGTAATGTTCCAAAGAGAGGTCGAGAAACGTGAGCGGGATGGATCGCGCCGCTCATCCGATTCGAATGATCGGGCTCGGACTTCGAGTGAAAGTATTTCCTCCACGTGTAAACAAAAACCTCTCCAGCGCGTCGCACAGTACGGTCTCCATGTCTAAAACTATATTATAACAAGGCTCAGGCAAAGTTTGGAACATCACCGCGAAGAGATAGGAGAGAGAGGTAATAGGTACCTTCTATGTAAGTGTGTTATACCCTAGGCTAACATCAGCCAGCTCTACTGCGCATCATGTGACCGGGTCTTCAAGACGAAATTCGGATTTGCCAGCCACTTGAGAGCACACGCCAGAAAGACATAGCCAGGGTCGCCATAGTCGGATACGACTGGGACGACATCATCATCATCATCATCTTACATCAGGCGGGCTGTAGCGAAACGCAAACCTATCCCACATAAAAGATAGTATCATAAAAATCCCACTAATATTATAAAAGCGAAATTTTGTATGTGAGTTTATTTATGTTTGTTACTACTACACACTCAAACAAATTTGGATGAAATTTTACTGGGTTAAGAATTTTGCTACTTTTATCGTTAACTCATATAAAGCCCTAGGATGTTAAATAAAAGAGAAGAAGTATGTTTGTTTTATTTTTTGTTTCAGAGTGTGTTGGTGGAAACTCAAGACAAAGCTCTCAGAAGGATATCAGAGCTCAAAGAACAATGCTCGTTAGAACAAAGTGCAAAGGTCGGTCTTATTATTATTTAAGTAATGTTTGTTATTTAACAAATTTACAATATTAATCCTTTAACATTTTGTTATTACAGGCTCATTTAGAAAAAGCCCTTCGTGTCGAAATTGAAGAGAAAAATATGAAAATAGAAGCTTTAAACACGAAAGTGCAATGTCTGCAAAACAACACCCTAGACAACAATGACGCTAATGCCAACAAACCAGTTGATAACGACGTTCCTCTCATCAGCCTTGATAATGACACTACTCCTAAAAATGAAGAAACCACCACAGATACTTCAACACTGACCATTAAGATTGAGAAAATGGAACAGCTTCTTAATAAATACAAAGAATCGCTTAAAACCAGCAAAGAAAAGAACTCACAAATCACCACAGAAATCCAAATACTTTCAAAAGAATTGGAAAATAAAAATAAGCAAATTCAAGAACTTAAATTATTTGAGGGACAGCTCAATGAAGCTAAAGCAAAGATCCAAGAACTCAGCAATATAAATGAAGAACTTCAAAATCAAGTAAACAGCTACGAGTTCCAAAAAACGAAGGAACAGTCGACACTTGAACTAGATCTACAGAAAGCCAACGACGAAATAGCTGAGCTGCGCGGTAAAATAAAAGTATTCACTAAACGTGAAGAAGAAAACGCAATATCACTGGCGGAAAATAAATTAAGCATACATAAAGAATTGGAAAGTAAAGAAGCCGAAATCAAATCTTTAAAAGACATTGTATCTGTAAGTAAAAAAGAAATCCAATCGCTCAAAATAGTAGTTGATGAGTATAAAAATAAAATATCAACATTGGATGAAGAGAAAAATAAACTTAGCAGCGAATGTGCCGAACTTGCCACATTGAAATCTAGAATCATTGAAATGGATACTAAAATGCAAGAGCTATCTAAAAAGTCTCAATCTTTGGAACAACTTAAAGCAAAAGCTGACGAAGAATACAAGTGTTTGCAGTTGCAACTAAAACAAGAAACTGCCGAAAAATTGGCCATGATTGATCGAAACGCGTATTTGGAGACTAAGAATACGCATCTTACTGAAGATAATTCAAAGAAAAATACAAAAATTAGCAAATTAGAAAGCCAACTGCAGGTTCTTAGTGATGCTGACAAAGACATAGCATTAAAAGAAAATGAAAAACTTCAATTACTTGAAGAAATGGACATGTGGAAAGAAAAATGCACCAAACTCGAACAAGAGATTCAAGAAGAAAGAGAAGAATTAGTAAAATTGCAGACTGAAATAGAAAAGCTTTTGACAAATCATGAATTAATTCAAACACAAAATGCAGAGTTCCGTTCTAAAATTACGAATTTAACCTCTGAGTATAATAAACAAAACGATGAAATAGTACAATACAGAACTTCACTTCAATCTGTAATGAAGAAAGTATTAAGTGAAGTTAAACAGCTAAAAGAAAGCGTTTTAGTGGTTTCTCGTGAAGCTAAAACCAGTCTACAGACGAATAAAGAAAGTCTGTCATCAATAACAGACAATATTAAGAGTGGAATTGAAAACTCAATTACTGGCCTACTTAATGATATTGATGTGGCGACAACTAAATATAATCAATTAAAATCTGATTATGATCAATTACAAACTACGGTGGTTAATAGTAACACAGAAACATCAGAAAATTCCACCAAATATGAAAATTTACTAATAGAAAACAATAGTATTAAGACAAATCTACACGAAAGTGAAGAACAAATAAAAAATATTAGATCACAACTAGATAATAAAACTCGCGAGTATTCTGAGATAGTGGAAAGAAGTAAATCATTGAACAATGAAATTGTACAGCTAAGCGATAAAGTTAGTCACCATGAAATAACATGCAAAAAGATCCAAGCTAACTTAGAAAATGAACAAATCCAACATGCAGCTATAACCGAAAAGCTTCAAGAGTCTGAAATAAACAAACAAAAATTAAACGACACTGTTCAATCTTTGGAATCGCAAAATAAAGCGTATATTGAAGAAATCGAGAAACTAAAACAACAGCACAATGGCGTGCTCCATGAAATGAAAGTTAAATACGACGAAATGCTACATAAAAAAGAAGAAGCGATAGCAAAGATGTCACAAGATGAACAGCAACATATAAACTTACTCGAAAAGACAGAGCAACTACAGACAGAAAAAAATAAGCTGCTGGATGATCTATCTAGTTTAGAGGACAACAACCAGAAACTACTATCTGAAATTGAGAATTTAAATAAAAAGCATGAGTCGGCAATTGCAAAAGTAAAAGAACTTAATATTGAAATAGATGACAAAACAAAGGCTTTAGAGAAGTCAAAGGAAAATCAAATTGCTTTAGAGAAAGAAGTAGTTCAGTATGCTGTTGCCCAAGATTCGGCTTTAGAGCTCAAAAAGGTGAAACAAAACTTGACTGAAAAACTTGAAACCATGGAGCAGAAAAATAAACAGTTAAACTTAGAGTTAGAAGAAATGAGAGGCAAACTCGAAAATGCTGAAACACAAATTCGTGAAATCAACGTTGTTCTCAATGAAAGAACTGTAGAAAGCAAAGACAAACAAGCTCATATAATCGATTTGGAAAAACAAATACAAAGCTTGACGCAAGAAAACATCTCACTCAAGAGTGAAACAGCAAATTTCGCTTCTAATATGGCTAAATTGGAAACTGAAATTGAAGACATCAAAATATCACACGCTGAGATTGAAACCGAGAAAGATCGCTTGAACACAATCATTGAAGAACTTGAACGCAATCAAAAAGAGAAAGAAAGCAGTAAACTATTGTCAGCTGATGTGGATTCACAAACTGATTCCCAAGACTCGGGCGCTGTTCTCGAAAACAAATGGGTTAAAGAGCATCAGCAGACCTTAACTACAACCGCATCGTTGAACCTAAAAAAAGAGAATCTGGATGATTTATACGAACAATACAGCACTCTGAAAATTAATTATGATTCGCTGAAAGACGAAAACAGAAGACTACAGTCTGATATTGAAGGCCTGCAGTCATATCTCACAAAGATATCGAAAGAAAATAGCGTCCTCAATGACAAGTTAAGAGAGTTAATCGCCACAAGCGAACATTCCACAGACGCCGACCAACTATCCAGCGACGTCAAAGAATTAAGAAATGAAGTGCAACTAAGCAAAGAGAAACTTAACGACCTACAGAGAGAAAACTCTCTGCTAATAGAAGAAAATCTAGAGCTGAAAGACCAGCTACAGTCGCAGAATTATTCAAAACCTGTAGACAACAAAGCCACTTTCAACGATAAAGATCTCGATGTAATCAAGGTGAAATACAACGACTTGTTGCACGCTCACGGCGATCTCGAGAAACAGAATATGGATTTGGAACAGATGAATAAATCTGTGAACGGTAACATGTACCAATTGCAGGAAAAGAATGAACGACTCAGACTGTCCAATGAGAAGTTGGAAAGGAGGTTGGACGAAGCGTTGGTCAGTTTGCGACATTTGCATTCTCTTCAGGAGAACACGGAGCTGGAATACTTGAGGAATATACTATACGAGTATTTGACTGGTTCTGGGATGCATTCAGTGACGCTTGCCAAGGTGCTCGCGGCGATAGTCAAGTTCGACGACGGACAAACACAGCTGGTGCTGCAGAAGGAAAAGGAACGACAAGGATTTGTGAGTATTACACTCTTGCCTGGTTTTATTTTAAACGGTTTCTTTAAAAAAAACTTTCAGTAGACATGATAACCTCCTTTCTTCGAAGTCTCTTAAAAAGTAGCCCACAAATTAGAGTTGTATGTGATATTATTTCAATTAGATCAAATTTTAATATATGGTCTATTCAGGCCGCAATAGTGGGGCAATGGATGACAGTGATTTTTGGTATGTAGGTAGTATAGAGTCCTGAAAGCAGGCGTACATACGTAGATTACACTGTATTCTACAACAAAGTAAATATAGTATACTGGAATCAAGCCGCACGGCGACAGTATGGACGTGTGCTAAGTTTTTTTGTAAAATTTTCTGTTTTGTAAGTTTATATGTATATATTTTTTACCTGTATATTTCAGTGAAATTACCTAAATCAAGTAGCTAGTTATTAATACTTTACTTATTATTTTTCAGTTGCGGCAACTTGGAATCATATGATATACATTTATTCCGCAAGAAAGTAAGAAAACTTATTAAAATTATATTTATTGGTCCAGGATAAAGCAATTTTAATGTATGTTGTTGTTTTTATCATTGTTATAAATATAATATTAAGGTTTGTACTTTAATTGATTAATTAATCTGTGTATTTAAAATTATTATTATTGAATATTATGTAAATGTAAATTATACATTAACTGTGACATTCTAGTTTTTGTTTAGTTTTCTGTAAAAATAATGTTGTTAGTAAATTATTAATTAGTTATATAAGCACGATAGTGTTTTTCGTGTATATTTTCAGTATCCGTATGTTCAGCTTACATAATGTATTCAAGCCTAAATATTCCAGATTGGTTTAAAAGTTAAAGCCAATTTACATCAAGGTTTACCTAAAGCCTGCAAGTTTAACAAATTAAATTTCCTGTTTAGTTATTATCAAAAAACTAAGTTTTAATTGAACAAAAGAATATTCATTCTGGTTTAAATCATCCTTATAGCCTTAATTATGTATAAATCACCCAATCAAAAATACAACTAAGAGAAACAACAATAAATAGGTACTTATTTGCTTATATTTTATTCACTTTATTTATATTACACACTAAGTAAAATGATTTTCTTTTATTAATAATTTATTTGTACACTAATTTATAATCTAATCTATATCATCATTTTATTATTATTGAAGGAAGTGGGTTATATTATAGCTTTGGAGTCAAAAAACACTTCCATCCACAATTACCTGTAATATTTGTAAGTGTCGTTTAATTATATATTAACTTATCCAATTAAATATATGTAGTAATTTATCAACACCAATTAAGTTTGGTTAATGGTATAATTATGTATTATTATATATATATTTTTCAAATGTTGAAGCGTAATATTATATTTGTAACGCAATTTAAGCTTTGATTTAAATTCTTATACATTTCAGTTCACATACAACGACTGGAAAAAAATACAAACACTGTTACACCTTGATTGAATTCCATAAGCATAAGCAGTAAATAAAAATGGAATGACTAAATGTATAAATTTGAAAAATATTAGTAGCTAAACAAATAAATAAAATATTATTTATTTACTTGTGAGTATCTTTCAAATACACAGTAACAATTATCATCAGCCATATTATAATGTGTGAAAATAAATCTGCAGCTACAAAATAGTATAATGGTATGAAATAGAATAATTATTATTTCTTTTCACAACTTTGAAACACCTTTATAGACACATTGCCATATGCATAAGAAAAAAATACGCGTTTGATACTTTTCTACTGATATAGGCACAATTAAAAGTAGGAGCATGGTGACTGCAAAGCTTTATTTAGGTACTTTAGTTCATTTGTAGCAATTCAAGTCAGTACCTGCAGACTAAGTATAGATTTTTATTTTTATGTTGATTATGTATTCATAACAAACTGGTTGTATGTAATTATTATTGAATATAAATATTGAAATGTAATGAATGCAAAGTGTTTTATTTAGATATGAATTGATCTATAGATAATTCATAGTCTTTGCTACAAAAAAGTGCTGCGCGCAGCGCTGGATGCTTGCATCCAGCACGTGCTGAGTTGGGGCCGGATTGTGACATGAAACATGTACCTACTTTTATATATTTTTATCTTGTATTGTTTCGTGTCCCAATAAATGTATTTTACAATAATGTACCTAATCTATATATATGTATATATAAAAGAAAGTGGTGTTCATTGCACCATCTATACCTCATGAAAAGCTGAATTATTTAGCTGAAAATTGGTGGGTAGCTTAGAACCAGGAGATGGACATAGGACTTTTTATCCTGTTTTTTTAATTGAATTGAATGAAATCCAAAATTTGCTTATTTATTGCCTCCAAGGTGGAACAGAGTTCGATGGGTCAGCTAGTATGTAAATAAAAATAGGTATAAAATTAAAGTTTATATTGTTATGATAATCACTAAACATCTAAGCACATTCCTCATCACTTTCATCATCTAGACCACTAATATCATCATCATCATCACCAAAGAAACTGTCATCATCCAAACTGACATTTTCCATTTTGGATAACATGTCTTCTACTTGTGCCTTGATCTCTGGTGTTAACTCGGGCTGGCCACCTTCTTGCTTGTTCAGTTTTCTGGAATACAAATTATTGAGTATATTACACTTTATAACTACATGTCTTATAAAATTCTGCAAAATATTAAATAAAGATGAACTCTATGAACTAGGACATAATGATCAGATAAGATATTGATTCAGAGCATTTTTAAAACCATACATGTAATCTATTAGTTTTCAGGTTCATAATTTTTTTATTGTAATGACAATTACAGAGAGCTGAAGATGGACCAAATATTTATGATATGATTTATTATAGTATTGGCCTTGTATTTGGAAATTCTTTTCATAATTTGATAATCACCTTAAAATTGTTCGCCATTTTCTTTCTGGTAAACCTTTCAGCATTGATTTCAAATCTGTTTCAGCATTCTGGGTTTGGTTTTGTGTGTCTTCTATAAGCTCTTGTTCCTGTAAACAATTATAACAATATTTAGAAATTTTGATGCAATTTAATATTGCACCAGAGTCACCAGACACAAAGAGTTGACTTGGTGCACCACAAATAAAAGTAATTTTAGCTTCTATCAGCATTGATATACAAAATGTTATGTAACAATGATGGTTTGCGCCAATGATTAATATGCAGCCATGAGTATTTTGGTCCTAGAGCGCTAGATCTATCTTAAGGATTCTTATAATGGTAGAAATTGAAATGCTTGGTATTTATAATTAAGATATTTTCCTTTTTTAAGTAGGTATATAAACTGTTCTACTTTTTTACTCTACCTTGTAAAAAAGCAGGTCAAGTATAGCAAAAAACAAACATGTGTAACGTACCTCAGTGGATATGCAGCATTTTGGACAAACATTCTTCTCTTTAGCACACGGATTGCATAGCAAATGATATGCGTGTTTAATTGACTTTTGATCGCATCCCGTGCACTTTCGAGGTGCTGTTAGCGGTTTATATTTCTTGTACTTTATTTTCCACTCCAAAATATCCTTGCAACGTTTGCAAACACCTGATATTGACAGTGAATTGATGAACTTTGTTTTATGACTCGAGTCGTGTAGATCATTTTTGAATGCAGTTCTGTTCTGGTGTTTTTGTGGTCTCTTTCTATTTGTGTTACCTCTGGCCGAACTCATGTTTACAGGACCTCGGAAATAGAATTCAGAGGATGAAAAGCAATGCGTTTTTGCTTGAACTCATAACCTCAAATATAATTTTATTTTAGTAAACATTGCCATTGCCAATTCCACATGTCATGTCACAGTAAAGTTGACATTGACAATGACAACCTCAGAGTGCGTATGACTTAAAAAGTCCTCTATCGGCAAGTAGGCATACGAACTCAGACCGGACGAAAGTGTGCATGAAGAAAACCATAAACCGGAAGAAGAACCAGAAGCAGAAAATGAAAGATGCGACATCTCTTGCTAAGTGGCAGAACTATTCTTAGGTGTGACAATGACAGTTACTGCAGTCCTCTGTTATGTCATAACTCATACAATATCCCCGTTTCTTGAATATTTTGGATTCTCGAGTAGCGGTTGCTAGGGGATACACGTCTGTTTGGTTCGTGGAAAAATTTTTTCTTTCAATATTTTATATTTCTATTTTTCATAGCTTATTTTGTTATTATTTCGATTATCTGGTGTGGGTAACAGTATATATAATTTAAATTCGGGGGTAATGGAGCCCATTCCCCCCGATCCGCCTGTCCCTCCCGATCTCACACCCTCTCCATCTTCGTCCTCTATCTTTAAAGTTTCAGGGAAGCGCCATGCTCCTCTCGATGAGGGGCCAGCCCCTCGAGGCAAAGTCACGGTCGTAGAAGATAGGGAAGCAGGGGTTGCCTCTGTTTCCACGGTTTACTTACATCCCTCATACTCCATAATGGGTATTAGGGAATACTCGAGGGCTGATCCGGGCCCATTCATAGTTCATGTAAGTAAAGCTGAAGAACCCAATTCGGGCACGACCTTTCGGCCCATCAAATTTGGACAGTTTTTATTCCAAAACAAAATTTCTGACATCAGTCGCGATGGCGTCAAGCGTTTAGGCAGAAATAAAATGTCCATAGAATTTAAATCTGCTGATGGGGCCAATAAATTCCTGTCTAATTCGGTTCTGGCCAAGTACAAGTACGAGGCCTCCATCCCTAACTACAATGTCACCCGTATGGGTGTGGTCCGCGGAATCCCTGTGGATTGGTCCATGGGAGATTTCGTGGACTCATTAGAGATTCCAAGGGACATGACTTATGTATTAAAAGCGCGACGACTGAACAGAAAAGTTAGGGATCCTGATAACGTGAAAACATCATGGCAGCCGACACAAACAGTTGTTTTAACTTTTAGGGGTCAAGTGTTACCCCAGAAAATTTACAGTTTTTATAACGCTCTGAGTGTGGAAGCGTACGAGTTCCCTACAATTCAGTGCTTGGCGTGCTGCCGGTTCGGTCACGTCAAAGCTCAATGCCGTTCTAAGCCAAGATGCTTCAAATGCGCCCAGCCACATTTAGGTGAGGAATGCAATGTTGTGAAGGTTACTTGCTTGTCCTGTTCTGGACAACATGTTGCTACTAGCAAATCTTGCCCAGAACATGCTCGCCAGAAACAAATCAAAGTCGTTATGTCCCGGGATGGGCTTTCCTATCAAGATGCTCAGGAATTGTGTCGCCCCTCAAAATCATTCAGCGAGGTTGCTAAATCTGTCCCATCTACCCCCCTTCCTTCAACTTCAGCATCCTATTCCTCTGTTGCATCCTCTTCTGTTTCTCATAGGAAGACTGTAGCCCATTTTTCTTCACCACGTGCCCCTCTGGGTAAATCTTATGATAAATCGACTCATCAGTCTATTACAACTACGCCTCAGTCATCTCTTCCCAATGGTTGTGCCCTTCAATCCAGATCCTCACCTACCTCCAACTCCCAGAATGTCCTTCTTGTTCAGCTGCTCTCCATTATTTCTGGTATAATTTCTCAAAATTCACAGTTACCGCCCCACGTTGCCCATTTGATTTCACAACTTACTTCTTTTCTTTCCGACAATGGATCTGATTCCCATTCTCCAATGGAATAGTAGAAGTCTTCGAAAGAAGATTTCTGAACTTCTTTACCTCATCCGTAAGTGCAACCCCGTACTGGTGGCTGTCACGGAGACATGGTTTGTGCCTGGTGTTCGGTACAGAATTCCAGGCTTCTCGTGTCTTCGGGACGACCGCCAGGACGGGGCTGCTGGATGTGCAATATTTATTAAACGTAATACAACTTTTTCGCAGATTCCTCTGCCCACGTTCAGTCCAGGAATTAACGCTGTGGCTGTCCGTGCTTTTAATATTTCATTCATTTGTATATATATCCCTCATCCCGATTCATCGTATATTTCTTTCATCCGTTCGCTTCTATCATCTATTCCTCCTCCTGTCATTTTGCTGGGAGACTTTAATGCCCACCATACATCATGGGGTTCACATGATACCAATTCCTTTGGCAACCTCTTATTTGATCTGTTCTCTGATCTTGATCTCTGTGTTTTGAACGATGGAACCCCAACTCGTAGGGTATATCCAAACCAAAACCCAAATTCCGTTGTGGATTTGTCTTTATGTTCTCCGTGCCTATTTCCGTCTCTTTCTTGGAATATACACCCTCTTTCTTATGGTAGCGACCATTTCCCTATTCAAATTGATTTATCACTCGGTGTGTCATTGCCTCCACCTCCCTCTCCTCTTCTAAAATATAGGCTTTCTGGTGCTAACTGGGACTCATACGCTTCTACCTTGGATATAAAACTGTGTGCTATTTCGTGTTATCCTGATGAATCCTCGTTATCTAAATACAATAAACTAGTTGATTCTATTTTGTACGCCGCTGTTGCATCGATCCCTTTAAAGAACCCTCGTCAAAATGTTTCTTCCCCCCCTTGGTGGAATGCCGAATGCTCACGGGCAGTTAAGGATCGCAACATTGCTGAGTTAGCTTATAATAAATCAATGACTGTTAACAATTTCGTATCCTTTCAGAGAGCTGCTGCAAAGTGTAGAAGAATGCTTTCGGTAAAAAAGAAATCTGGTTGGCAGAACTTCTGTGAATCTCTTTCTCCGTCTACTCCATCCTACGTAGTATGGAACCAAATTCGCAGGTTTCGAGGATCCTTCAGGTATTCCGATGTGTCTTCAAATGATCCCTCAGTGTGGCTGGAGGATTTTGCAAACAAGCTGGCTCCCTCTCATGTCCCGCAGTGTCCCTCACCACTACCTATTTTCTCTTGTTCATCTTCATACCATTTTGATATGCCTTTCTCTTTTGATGAATTACAGACCTCCCTGAATGGGCTATCGGATTCAGCCCCAGGAGTCGATGGCATCCCATATTCTTTTATTTCCAAAGCTAGTTTGAATGTTAAAAAATACTTCCTATCATTAATAAATAACTTTTTTGAAAACAATTTTATTCCGGACGCCTGGAAAACACAAATCGTAGTCCCTATTCCAAAACCTGGCAAAAACCCGTCCGACGCTAACTCTCACCGTCCAATAGCTCTTTCATGCGTTCTGGCAAAAGTGACGGAAATTCTCATTAAAAATAGATTAGAGTGGTTTGTGGAAAACTCGGACATTCTAGCCAAATCACAGTTTGGTTTCAGAAAAGGACTTAGCACCATGGATAGCCTCAGCATTCTTACTACTGACATAAGGCTTTCCCATTTAAATAAAGATTTCCTTATAGCTGTTTTCCTGGATATCGAGTCTGCCTATGATAATGTTATTCTATCCATCCTAAGAAGCAAACTATTGCAACTTGGGATCTCGCCAAAACTAATTAACTTCATTTGTTGTTTTTTAATGGAAAGATACATTAATATTCGGATACCTTCTTTGCAACCAATAACCAGAACCATCTGGAAAGGTTTGCCCCAAGGCTCAGTTCTTAGTCCTCTTCTGTTTAGCCTGTATACCGTTGACCTAGATGACTCCGTAAGCCCTTATTGTAGTACATTGCAATATGCGGATGACCTTGTGCTTTATGCTTCGTCCAGGAATATTTCTGTTGCTGAGGATAACATTAACAATGCTCTTGTATACCTGAATACCTGGCTAAGTGATCATGGATTTTCAATTGCGACTTCTAAGAGTAGTGTTGTCGTTTTTACTAGAAAGAGGGTTATACCTAGTATCATTGTTGAATATGGGGATGAATTTATTCCTCAGAGTTATACGGTAAAATTTTTAGGAGTCTGGCTGGACTCTAAACTCACTGGTGTTCCCCATTTTGACTATGTAGTTAAAAAGTGTGAAAAAAATATCAATATAATTCGTGCCCTTTCAGGTGTATGGTGGGGGTCCCACCCAGTTTCTCAAAAACTTCTGTATAATGCTATAATTCGGAGCCAGCTAGACTACGGAACATTTCTCTTAGATCACGAGAACAACATTCCTCTATCAAGATTATCAAAGATTCAATCTAAATGTCTCAGAATAATTCTGGGAGCCATGAAATCTTCTCCTATTAATGCCATGCAGGTTGAGAGTGGGGAACCCCCTCTCCATTTACGTAGGCAATTTTTATGTAATAAATTTCTGTGCAGAGTCTTTCAAAATTCCAAACATCCCTTGCTGTTCTGTCTAGAAAAACTACATAATGTTATATACGGCAAGCCTAATCCATGCCATATCCCGTGTATTGTCAAGGGATTCACTAAGTTTTGGTATAGCATCCCATACGAAATTTCCAGGTCCCCTGGTAATCCCTTATTTATTTCGAACTACTCTGCTCTTATGTTTCATCCATCTATTATCTTGAACTTCGGCGTTGATAAAAATTCGTTGGAGCCTTCAATCCAGTTCTCACAATGTATTGACAAGAACTGGAGAGATTGGCTCGCGGTGTATACTGATGCCTCCAAACTTGGCAGTAATTATGACGTTGGGTCTGCCGTGTGGATTCCAAAGTATAATGTTATTCTGAGTCATAAAAGTCCTCCGCTCGCCTCGGTGTTTACCGGGGAAGCTGTTGCCCTTCTAGAAGCCATCTTATTCGTTTCTGCACACAAAATCCGCAAATCAATAATATTTTCTGATTCTCAAAGTTGCCTTCAAGGAATTGCATCCAATTTATTTAGATCCAGAAACAAATTTCCTATAATTTTGCGAATCAGGGAAGAGTTATATAAATGCCACTCTCAAGGTTTCGAAGTCGTGCTTGCTTGGATTCCGGGGCATGTTGGCATCCCAGGAAACGAAACTGCTGACTTATGCGCAAAAAATGCTTCCTCGTCTGGTAGCTCTGATCATTACCAGGTATATTGCCACGACCTTTCTTTGGTTTGCAGGTCAGATCTTTTCGCGTCCTGGGACCGCCTTTGGCAGCGTTCTAAATTAGTTACAGGAAAGTTTTACGGTCAATTACAAAATTCTATTCCTACAAAACCTTGGTTCATGAAATTTAAGAAACTCAACAAAAGAGCAACTTCTACTTTATGCCGACTTCGTTTGGGACATGCTTGTACTCCTGTATTTTTGGCCCGGATCAGAGTTCGTGACCACTCCTTGTGCGAGTGTGGAATTGATATTGGTTCCCCGGATCACATTTTCTTTGATTGCCCTAGGCTCCGCTGCTCCCTGTATGATATGATCCCTGACGATTTGCCTCGCCCTACCAACTTTGCTAATCTTCTCCCTCTTGTATATACTCCTTTTGTTTATATTCTAAACAAATTTATGTTAATTAATAATATTAAGTTGTAAAATATTTCCCTTTGTTACTGTCGCTTAAACGTGCTTTTAGTTTATTTTGGTTAGCTTTGGAAGCTTCTATTTAAGTTTTCATAGTCATAATATGACCGTTTCTTTTATAACTTTAATATGTATAACGTAATAAGCTTGCTTTTTAAAATTTTTGCTTTTGGTTTTATTTTATCGACCGAACCTTTCAGTGTTTGTTTTTTAGCTTATCCGTTACGTGACATTGGCAAAATTGCGGTAACGCTGCAGAAGCCATAATAAAAAAAGTTGAAGTTGAAGTTGAATATTTTGGTATTGGTTTGTTTGGTAAGGTAACCTCTTGGTAATGGTAACCTATACCGCACATTTCAAAACCGTGCTTTGTACATAAGAAAGTTATACATAATTACTTAGTTGAATTTAGTCTAAACATATGCCATACAATTAACTTTTTTTGGTGTAAGTATAATGACTGTATCTAATCGGACTCTTCTACAAATAGCCGCTTGGGGAGGTTTCATAGTTAGTAGTACAGGATTTTATTTATCAAATCGCTTAGTAGACAGGTATAGAGAGTACGATTACTACAAACAAGCTCTAAAAAGGCTTAGAACTCATGCAGGGGCTGTGTATTATATGGGTGAGCCTATAAAAGACAGGAGGTTTAAAATAACAGATCCAGAAAATAACAATTCTAACGAAGAAAAAGCCAAGTTTGCTATACCAGTATCTGGGCCCAAAGATAAAGCAACTTACTATATCTGGGCTCACAAAAACAAAGACAAGTGGACACTTACGAAGGCTGAATTAGAGTTGAAATCAAAACCTGATGCTAGATTAGTAATTGTTAAAGAAAACACAGCATAGACTTAGGAGCCACATATCTTCTGTAAAAGTAAGTTATATGTGTGTGCTTGCTTCCATCATTTTGTAATGTTTGATGTGACATAAATTATTGTAATGTTTTAATACATCCATCACCACCCATAAAGCCATCAAATGTATGTATTAATTGTTATAAGTTTCTTTATGTTTTGTAATATTGTTTGGTATGCATTAGAGATTCAAGTTTACTTGAGATGAGACTTATGTGAGTAAATGTTTATTTATTATTATTTTAACATTTTATAAACAAAAAAATATTATAACTGTTTTTCTATTTCTGTAATATCATAGCATATCATTTACCTTGCCATCATGTCCAAATACTTCTTGATTTTTCAGAAAATGTTCAGACACAAATCATTTGCTGGCACATCGATAGAGAGGTTCTTCTACCACAACACTCTGCTATGTTTAGTAACAGCTTTAGAAGGCAAGAATATTACTGTGGATCTACTCAATGATTCTTATATTTGTGGAACTGTGGAGTCTGTGGATGGGTGAGCAAATAGATAATATCAATATGAATGTGTGATTTTTAGAGAACACTTATTGAAAACAAAATTGAGTCAATTGTTCTGTACTTATGTTTTAGTTTCTTTGTTATGCTGAAATTAATGAAACATTATGGTATGGACATTAGATAGACAGTCAATTGCTTTTAATCACAAAATAACATAAACAACATCCAAAGATGCATCTATAACTGCTACAAATAACTTGTTCATTAATATTGTCATTGAATTTATGATCCCAAGATTATAATCGTTTTAGTACAGCCATCATATCAGGCATCACACATCATTAAATAAAAAAATATATATCTTTAAATATTTTATTTTCAGCTTCATGAATATCTCTTTCAATAATGCAGTATTCTGTGACCCCAGAGGCAGCGAGTTTGCATTTGAGCACTTGTTCTTACAATGTAGAAACATTAGATATGTGCATGTACCAGAAGAAGTAAGTTTTATTTACATTTATTACATCTGTAATTTGATCAAAGAATAAACTGTTACATAATGTATAGATATTATATTGTAATGGCCAAAGTTTTTGTGTCTATTTGTTTTGCTTGCACAGTCACATGGCAGTATTTGGTACGATGGTAGATTAGACCAAATCCAAGACTTTTGTAAAATTACAAGGGTCTGCTAGTTGTAGAGTAAGAATAGCTATTAGATGTGTTAAGTATAAACCGAGGCAACTATCTGTAGCGCTGACCGTTGATGCGCAGAAGTACAAAATAAGGTATCAGAGGGGGGCTAGCGGAATGAAGGGCGGGCGTGCGAAGCCCTGATTGGCTCTCCAGGCGCTTGCCGTTCCCCGCGTACATACACCACCCCGCGCACATCCCGTGGTACAGTCGCGATATTAATTGTATTGTTATTGCTGTTAATTTTTGTTGTTTTTTGTTAAGTTTGAATTTATTTGTTAAATTTAGACTTTTAAGTTTGTTTTGTGACTAAAGTGTTTTATATATGCCTAAAACAAATAAAATAAATAAATATTTCGAGACATATAAAATTGAAATAATGTTGATTTATAGTAAATAACAATGTTAATCATTTGATGGTTTATTTATTTTATCTCCCTTACTCAATATTCATAAAAATAAACCTCAACCTCCTTATGTCGAATCAAAATCCGCCTAAGTCGAAACCCTCAAGAAGTCAAAAACTCTAAAATGTTCGACTTAATAGAGGTCTTACTGTACCTTTTTTGTTAATACATACTTATTATGCATAGAAACGACCAAAATCAACACAAGTAATTTTAACATGCATAATAACTTGTGTTATGCGGGAATCTAACCCGCACCCCTAGATTAGAAGAACAAATAGTGTTTTGAAAAGACAGGCAAGGAAAATGGTTTAAGACGTGAATCTTTTAAAAAAAGGAATCTTACGAATTAATTGATTCTATGAAACAAATCAAAAGTGAGATTGACGAAGCTACAAATACTTTACTTGATTAAAAGTTTATTTTTATTTATTTTGCATTATTCTATTTGACAAAAAGACATTGGAGTCCAAAATAATAGTTGCATATAATGTATTGTGTGCGCGACAGTACACATGCGCAGGAATCCCCTCCACGTACCGGCCAGCGCTACAGTTATGTGCCTACCCCTATAAAGACAGTGTGGCTCGGCAGTTCCAGTGTCTGCTTTTCATCCAGACACACCCTGGTTTGAATCCGGCCGACCAATGACTTGTATTTTCAAGTTAAGTGTGGATTTGCACTCGCTTGACAGTGAAGGAAAACATCGTAAGGAAACCGACATGTTTGAGGACCACAATTATCCGAGGACATGTGTCTGCCATGGGCGCCCACTGGCGATAGTAAAATCAACCAACTTACATGTCATGTTTTATTTCAGAAATCGATTTTGACCACCATCAGAGATGAACTATCAAAGAATAAGAAGGAACCTCCTCCAAAGCCGAAAGAGCAATCTAGGAAAGTAAAGAAAGCTATGAAACAGCATTTGGATGTGGTGGCTTCTTTAGATATTTAGGAATATAGGAATAAACTGTAGATAGAATATCAAGTACTTATTTGTTTTATTTACTTACATTTTTTTATTCTGACAATATGAGATTTTGTGTAGGCAGCTAATTCCATTATATAAAAGCAAAAGTGTGTTGGTCTAAGCGTTTTCCTATCGCACAATAGTAGCGTTTTCCTATCGCACAATAGTGAGATAGAACATCGTGAGTTTTGGTCTGATGAAAGTATTATTATACCTATAACTATATATACTGTGATCAGGATCCTGTAGCATCGCGAGCGAAGCGGTGAGCTTATTACTGATTAGATGTATTTTAATCATCAAAACTCTTGAGAGCTACCATTTTTTGACATTTCAAACCTTAACGATTCTATATTATAGTACGAATTGGTGAGATTTGGTTTGTTTGAGAACATCACGACACTAGCGCCTCTAGAGATGATCCACGCTAGCCCTCATTAAGAATGTTTAATCAGTGATTTTTTTCTGCAAGTAAAATGGTTATGCTCTAATTTCAGAACTGTTGTAGGTCAAACTAGCAAATGAAAGCATTTGAATCTTCATATAAACATTTATTACCATATTTTGCTAACGAAAATAGAATCCATTTTCTCATCGACAGACATGCTTTGACACAACCAGAACCATCACACAAGATTGGTCTACATTTTATACACATCAAACATTTACTCACATAATATATTAAATTATATTGTTTAGTTGATTCCTCTTCCCAATTTGTGGGTAATCTATAAATGTACACAAATTATGCATGGACATTACAAATTTTGAATTTCTCAATATTTATCTAGGCCATTTAAATTTCCTGTTTCTGTTTTCAAAAGTGGCAAATGAGCCAATCACATCAATAATAAAAAAAACTTATGAACAAAGATCTTGGTTAGTCCAACATACCATGCGTTTTTAATAATTAATGTTTTACGTCAGGAAAAATATCAAATCATCACCGACTGCTGTTTTATGACGAACAGTCAGGACCTACATTTTAACGTGTCATCCCAGACACGGAAAGGCCCAAAGAGAATGGAATGGTTTTAGGTTACTTTTCATTTTTGGATCTAGTGCTAACCTTACGGCACATCAATTTATTCCTAAACTAATAATAACGTACTAATATACCAATAGTAGCAATTTTTTTCAATAATCTAAGATGTACGCTTGTCTAGAAGAAACTTATTTTGGACTACTGATTTTGGAGACCACCAGATTGTAATTTTCAGTACAATACAGTGTTTTTGTTATATAAAAGATATTATAATTTTTCTACTTACAGTAATTTACTTTAATATTTTACATTAAATTCTATTTACAATTTTATGAAATATATTTTCCACCAATGCACAAAATATATAATTACATAAAAAAACAAGTTACGGCGATAATGCCCTAATAATAATTCCATTGGTGACATTTACGCCTTTCGTCTAATCTAAATCATATTTTCTAGCGTTGAACTCAAAACAATTTAAAAAGAAAGACCCAATTTCTGTCCTACTCATTTATGGTTTGATTTCTCTAAAAAATACATTATTTGCTAATAGAATAGAATATTTATAATTGTTTGTTTCGAAGCAAATCAAACGCAAATAATGAAACATCATCAGCATTTGACATCTTTCTCAGATTCTCCCTTTTTCTCTTAACGTAATAATTTAATAATCAGGTATACCATTGCTCGTTCTCTGCACCATCTGTCACAGAGTATCTTAATAACCACATGCCCTTGACATGTCAATCACATACAATCCTTTAACTTTGGCTTCTTTGACTCCTCAGTATTTCATCCAATTCCACTCCGAGGGGAAACCCCATGAAATGGTCATAATTATATGGCTAATATTCCTCCAATGGGAACATCCGAAGTTCTACTCATTAGTGGTATTGTCTTCGTTTTCTCCCGTATAGGCCACATCTCGTTCCGAGCTCAACTGTTGCAAGAATTCCTCGGGTTCCTGCTTGGTCTCCCGTTTCCTGTGTCTCGTATACTCAGGTAAGGGTGCTGGTATGAATGGCTGGGAGACACGAGCATCCCGTTGCTTAGAACCAGCTCCCTGGTCCTGGTAAGGTATGTAGTACTTAGTTTTCTCCGAGGCAAAGCTGTTCATTTTCACCACATGCTCGTAGAGTTCGTTTGGTATCGGTGGACTTTGATACACATCCGAGTTGGGGTATGCCAAGTTGTGTATGGCTAGGTTCTTGAATTCGTAGTTCTTCTGTGTTGGTATTGAGTTGTTTATCTTGTACGTGCCTTCCACGGAGCTTTTGGTGACATACACCTGTCTGGGCTCAGGGATGTTGCCGATGGAGACCGTGTTCTGTGGTTGTTGGATGATCACTATCTCTTTGTACGGTGTCTGCTTGTCTGGTCGGTTTGGCTTGGCAGACTTCTGCTGCGCCTGTGGCAACAAATAAGTTGATTGGTTAGTTAGAGATTAGCAAGTGAATTTTTTGCATTGCATTCATCTTGTACTGAAATTGGTAATAATATAATAAATACAATAATATGTATAATAAATACAATAAAATATGTCTGAAATCTATAGCACCCTGGAGTGATTGCTTGTACTCTCAGCAATGCGATAATTATGAATAATATACGACACACTTTAATGTGAAATGGAAATGGGCTGTGTTGTTCCGGATTCTAATCTTATCCTCTAACAGATCTTTGCATGTCTAGTAGGCGGAATGTGGAGCACTTTTTAAGTTCATTTTATATTTAAGATCTATATTTGAATTTATATCCATACCAAATTTTATTCAATATCGACACAGTCGTTTGAGCATAAAGAAATATCAACACAAGGTTTCACCTTGATAATTTGTCTGGTCTGTTAGCTTAGTTGTTAGTGGCTCTGCCTTCTAATCTAGGGGTTGCGGGTTCGATTCCCGCGTGACTCAAGTATTTATGAATTTTAAAATTTATAATTTACCTTCTTGTGTTGAGTCTGATCGTTCGTATGTATGTATTTACAAAAGAAAAGTATATAAGTAAGTATTATATCTGTTATCTAGTACCCACGACACAAGCGTTTGCTTAGTGCGGGGCTAGATGGCGCTGTGTGATATGTCCTGAAATATATATTTTTTTAATTATATTCGAAACTTTGGGTTTTTAAAGACGAACATTTCCTAATTTGTAACGGTAACGCGTTCCATAATTTAACTGCGTGTGCAGCAAAGGAACAAATCTATACATATAATAAAGCTGTAACACAGGTCGGTGTCTGGACATTGAAGATAATTGAAAAAAAAAATTGTTGAGGGGTCTTTATTGATGCAATAGAACACAATAGTAACGAAATATAATCTATACTAATATTATAAAGCTGAAGAGTTTGTTTGTTTGAACGTGCTAATCTTATGAACTACTGGTGCGAATTGAAAAATTCTTTTTGTGTTGAATAGATATTTATCGAGGAAGGCTTTAGGCTATATAACATCACGCTGCAACTAATAGGAGCGAAGAAACAATGGGAAAAACGGGGAAAATTATTCATCTTTGAAGGCTTCCGTTGCGTAAGCTGCGAAAACGGTTCAAGTCGTTGGTAACAGATATAATTTATAAAACTGAAGAAGTAGTTTGCAAAAATAAATACGATGCCCAAAATAACTATTCCACGCGGACGAAGTCACGCGCACAGCTAGTAGTAGATATACGTACATTGTAGTGCACATTAGTGCTGGGGTCCGGCGACTGGCTGCAGAGGAAGGAGGACTGGTTGATGCTGGTGATGATGGAGGTGGGCGAGGGGGAGGACTGCGTCACGCTCGGCCGAGACACCTGCTGCGGGTTCAGGCTGCTGCCTGCTGGGGGCACCACATATTGTATTGGGATATTGATTAAATACACAGTTGTACCTACACAAAGTTAGAAAAGACAAGATATTCATTTACATCTATCATGCCAGCACATCATATTGCCAGTTACAAATTCTCAGATTGAACAAGTACTTAATGTATTCAGTAAAATATATGTAATACAATTGAAATCGAATGAATTTAAATTGGATATGCTTTGTTGTTTATGAAGATGTCATATTTGTCGAGCCATGCCTGCGTTGAAACCATTTCGTATAAACTTTTCATGTGCTCTTATCATACAGTCTCGACCATTTTGAAGGTTTCGTCTGCGTCTCGGCCTTAACTAACCATCTCGACTGTAATGTCAAAAGTTTCGTCTCGACTGTAATAATAGTTTCGTCTCGACTGTAATGTCAATAGATTCGTCTCGACTGTAGTTAATGTCAATAATTTCGTCTCGAGTGTAATGACAACAGTCAGTCAACTCACCGTTGGGTTTGAACTTAGCAAGCAGCGCGTACACCTGCTTGATGCGTTCGATGTTGACCTGCGAGGCCTTCTGGTGGTCCACCATGGGCAGCGGGTAGTCGCGGCCCACTATGCAGCGCGCGGACACCTGCACCGCCTCGGGCGCCACCCACGGCTCGTGGATGTAGCGCGTCGGCATGTTCTTCAGGACCGGGATGTAGCGTCTGAAATAAACGAACAAACATAAATGCTTTATTGTACACCAATAACAAAAGAACACAAGCTTAAAGAAATTAAGATCATAGTATTGGAACAGAGGGCGGCCTTGTCACTTAAAGTGATATCTTCCAGGCAAACTAGTAATATAATAAAATAATAGAATGAAAAAAAAACCGGGATATTGAACACAGCGCCATCTAGCCCCACACTAAGCGAACGCTTGTGTCGTGCGTACTAGATAACGAATATAATACTAATACTTTTCTTTTGTAAATATGTACATACTTACACCAGACTCAATATAAGTAATTATACATTTTATAATGCATAACTACTTGTGTCACGCGAGAATCGAACCCGCAACCCCTAGATTAGAAGGCAGAGCCACTAGGTACCAACTAAGCTAACAGAGCAGTCAAAAATATCAAGGTGAAACCTTGTGTGTGTATGTTTGATACTTCTTTACGCTCAAACAACTGTATCGATATTTAATTAAATTTGGTATGGATATAGATTCAGACTGACTAACTGACAAAGTGATCTATCAACGCACAGCCCAAACCACTGGACGGATTGGGCTGAAATTTGGCACGCAGGTAGATGCTATGACGTATGCATCTGCTAAGAAATGATTTTATGAAATGCCACTTTCAAGGAGTGAAATACGGGATGCAAGTTTTTCTTCTCAATGCGAGCGAAGCCGCAAGCTCCCACTAGTTGACACATAATTATGGAATTAAAAATAAGAAAATATATGAAAAGAAATGTACCTGATAAAGTCCCCGTTGGGGTCCGTCTTGCGTCCGAAGCGCACGGGGCAGTAGCAGTGGAAGAACTGCTGGAAGAAGGAGGAGCACGACAACCACATCCACATGCCCGCGTTCACAGACCAGTCCGCGTCCAGCAGCAGCTCGTCGAACACCTGCGCACACGTTAATAAATATCGTAAATACAATAATTATTTTAAACAAAAGCAAAACCCGACTTCAACTCTACTGTCACGTTACTGAACAAATCTTAGTATATCAAAAAAAAAAACTACATCATAAATTCATTTGCTAAACAAATCTAGAGAAAACCGCATCAAAATCGGGCTGATAATTCAGAAGATATAGTGTATACAGCGCCCCCTGGTGAGTTGTCATAGTAATACATAGCTAAAAAGATGCACCCATTAAACCTCAACACATTACAGAAAACTGTATCAAAATCCGACTAATAGTTTTGGAAATATGGGTAAAATTGGTTGGCATAAACTTTATCAATTTGTTGGTTTATTGGTTTTTTCTCAAAAAGTACTGAACCGAATGATTTTTCATTCGGTTCAGTACTTTTTGAGAAAAAAACAAAAAATGTTTTCATTTTTTATGGGACCATCTCGGAAACTATCCTCATCGAATAAAAAAAAAGATTTTTTTGAAATCGGTTGATAAACAACAGAGTAATTGCGTAACATCCCCACACAAAAAAAAACTTTCAGAAGACTTGACAACCTCCTTTTTTTGGAAGTCGGTTAAAAAATAAACAAATACAAAATACGTTTATTGTTCTGACAAAAGCTTACATCTCGGTACATTGTGTTGTGCTCTGCAGTAGGTCTCTGAAAGAGCCTGAAGTATTATTATATCATTATTACTCGTGTTGAGTCTGGTCATTTATATGTATAATCCGTTATCTAGTACCCACGACACAAGCGTATAACGTAAGCTTAGTGTGGGGCTAGATGGCGCTGTGTGCAATGTCCCGGAATATTTATAATTTTTTGTAAATCTACGTTTGTAAACCGTTAATTAGCGTAATAAATATTGGAAGAGATAGCCGTCTCTTTTTCCCGCGGTCATAAATAACACAAAATACCGCGTAGAGACTGTTTTTTTTCCATACTCAAATGATTTTTCTTACGCTACTTCTGAGCACGTGTAAGATAAGGTACGGTTATATCATAAAAACTACGCGTAATATATACAGGGCTACATGGAAAATATCAGAAATCTCGCAGGACCAGGTAGCTAACAAGATAGACAACAACTATCAATTCTCCTCCTTTTCGTGTCGTATTCCACATCACTGAGGGTCATGGTTCCCCCCCAGAGTTTACTGATGGGGAGAGTGTGTTTCAGCAAGTTCACCATGGTGGGCGGTGGGAATCTCGGAATTCGTGGTCCTCAAACGTATCGATTTCACGATGTTTTCGTTTACCGCTAAGCGAGCATAAATTCACACATAACTTGACAACCAGTCTTTGATGTGTGGCCGGATTCGAACCAGGTTTCATCAGAATGTAAAGCAGACGCTTAAACCACCGAACCACACTCGTTTTTACCACAATTTTATTCTTCGCCGTAAAAATTGTCTACTAAATGAAACGATAAAATTTCGTTCACATTTTGTTCTTTGTCATAAAAAGGTCTATGAAAAGACACAGTAAACTAAAGCGCGTTAAAAATGTAGTCGATATTTCGTATTAGCTATCTAGTGTTGCGATGTTGCTGTTTTTAGTAAACCCTGTATAGTATAGCGATCTTGTTCTTTGATTGTATATACCTAATAACTACTGTATTACGTTGCTATGCAATATTTTTATAGCCGTTCCACGATAATTTGCCATGACACATTCGATACGGGCGGGCTTTTTCGTTTCTTATACAATTAAAGTTTGTTGTACCTATATACTACACTTATTAGTAAGTTTTTATTTATTTTAATACACAAGTAAAGAAACTGCTACTTTGAGCGGTCCTATATGCTCTTACAGACATAGGTAAAATTATTTATGAATCTGCTTCTGCTTAGCGGTAAAAAGAAAGCATGAACAAAACTACTTATGTTCTATAACTATTTATTGTAAAAAAAATAAGAAAAGAAACACAAAAGTCTCAAAAATAGTGCTACAACTAGTGACTGGTCCAAATTTCTCTATCTATAGCTATATAGCGTAGTATAACCAATGGCCAAGATAATTTCTAACGGAAATAACACCGCTCCGATTGTTTGTATACCAGATTACATCTTAATAGTCAAAAGTCTAGACTCGTTGATTTTATGCTTAATTTAAAAGTAAAAACTAAGCCTCACGTGTACAAAGGAGCTGATTGAATGAACTACTTAATCTATATTCCGTATAAATATTCAGGCTTTCAAACATCAAGGATTCGGGAATTTCTCGAAAACTTTTCTTCTGACTACGAGCATATCTATGATTTAAGATTTTATAGCATTTTCTTCTGAATAAATACTAAACTCTGATATCGCGAATTCTAAAACTACCCAAGTATCTCTCTCTATCTTTACCGGAAGCTGTTTCCTGCGAACTACATTGCAGAGGTCTTCTCATCTAAAGTGAATAGGTACCTTCTAGGTAAGCATGTAAGATCATAGGCTGCAGCCATGCTTAAATCAGGTCAGGTGAAG
Source organism: Macaria notata (assembly GCA_927399415.1). Lineage (NCBI taxonomy): Eukaryota > Metazoa > Arthropoda > Insecta > Lepidoptera > Geometridae > Macaria > Macaria notata. Next base: position 9,591,781 of record OV656746.1, on the reverse strand, counting down.
ACTTGATAACTTCCTTCTTTTGAAGTCGGTTAAAAAAGGTGCCAATGGTCTACAGCCGGAACCGACACTTCCATTCAGACAGATGAAACAACATTCAGACCGACCAAAAAACAAAAATACCGTTATCTTTAGGTGTATTCTTCTTTTTAGCTAATGAGAGTGGCCAACTTTGGTCTCGAGAGTTTATCAAGCCCTAATGGCCTCTGACATGGCTTAACGACTGCCGTACTAGACAAACAACCGGAACCTACAATTTAACGTGTCACCCGACCCACGGAAGCGCCCAATATGGAATGCCACTTTTCGGTCACCCATCCAAGGACTGCCCGCGTCGACCTTTGCTTAACATTGGTAATCGCTTGCGACTGCCTCGGCCAGCTGAGCTACGGGCGCTCCGCTTTCGCTTAAGGTGTATGTGTAGTACCACAGAACATAGGAAACAATGGAAGTGGTGCTCGTATCTCCTGCCTGTGCCACACTTATGCAGAATATCGCAACATTCGCGGCGGTCATGATTAGTCGTGCTTAGCCACGTGAGCTAGAAAGACGTTCCGCACTCGCACAAAAACATGTTTCAAAATAATTCCTGCCTTGTAAAATTATTGCGTGTCAAAATGAAAGCAGGACGAATAATTAACAAATGGAGATGTATATTTTAAAAGCACCTGTGGCTGCTGCGATACAGGGGCACCTAGTGCACCCACTGGTAACTCTACAATAAGGTCAATTTAAATCAAATCCAATACTCTGTTAATTAAGTTATTTTTAAGGTAAGAAATAAATAAATTCCAAAATTCTAAATTCTAAATTTTGTTTTACTCATATGTGAGTTTGGCGACACCGGCACCCGTACTAAGTACCTAGTTATAAGGGCACTTCCATTGTATTCTCTACTTCATGAAAAGAGCGTTATGTTTACCTTCATGCCGTCCTCCCAGGAGATCCACAGGTCCCCGCGCGTGAGGAAGCAGGCCACGGCGTGGCGCGCCAGGTGGTGCACCCAGCCCTCCTCGCGCAGCTGGATCATGATGGCGTCGATCCAGGGGAACCCTGTCGTGCCCTGGAACAACACGATACAATATTGGAACACCAGCACATTGAGTCGCACCACTCTACATTCACATAGTATTACTTATTGTTCGACTAACTGATCTTAAGGTAGATAAATAACAATATTAACCTTGAAATTTTTTTTCTGTTACTGTGTAAATATGAAAATACTAGCTGTGCCTGCGACTTCGTCCGCGTGGAATAGTTATTTTGGGCATTAATTCTTCCATACATATATTTTTGATATCTTGAACCTTTTTTACAGCACACGCAACGGAAGCCCTCAAAGATGAATAATTTTCCCCGTTTTTCCCACATTTCCCATTGTTTCTTCGCTCCTGTTAGTTGCAGCGTGATGTTGTATAGCCTAAAGCCTTCCTCGATAAATGATCTATTCAAAACAAAAATAATTTTTCAATTCGCACCAGTAGTTCCTGAGATTAGCGCTTTTAAAACAAACAAACAAATTCTTCAGCTTTATAATATTAGTATAGATTATGTTAAAATTGATACGATACTGGGTAAAGTGAGTGATAAGTAATAACTTCGACTTCGCTGCGCTTTTATGTCCTCTTGATACTCTAATTTGGAAAATCGATATAAACTCTTGAGAATCTTCTAAACTCTGATTTAAAACAAGCCCCTCTCTTTTCAGTACAGGATTTTATTTTTCTACATTTAGCTGTAATATACTGTCTAATCATCATTATCTAATCCGAGGACATGTATCTTACGTGGAAGGACTTAGCTAACCACAATGTATTTGTGCAAAAGAACTCTCCAAATGAACAAGTGTAAGTCAGGGCAGTTACGAAAATCAGTAACAAGGAATATCAATGTCAAGGACTCAAAGATAGACAGATAATGTAAGGAATACATACATTTGCCCACTTAGAGAGTGCATCAGTGTTCCTCTGCCACGGTATCTGCACACAGATGGGGTTCCCCTCCATCCGGTCGAAGTTAGGGTTCCTCGTGGCGGCGCAGTAGAAGAACTCCCTCCACAGGATCTGTCCGTGCAGAGAGAGCGGCGGCCGGACCCTCTTCACACGCTTGTACAACTCAGTCAGCTGGTAGTAGAATAATCTCGTCGACAGACAGCCGAATCTACAACAAATTTATTTATCTCGATATTATATTTATTTAAAGATATATAACCTAACTATATATGTAATGTATGACTTTATAATCATAAACAAATAACTCGGTCGTTCGTCGAAACTGGAATATTCAACCTCATTTATTTATTTCTCATAATTTGAACAGCAAAAATGCGAATTAAGTCGGTACACCAATGAGAAATATTCACAAATAAATAAATCATAATAAAAAACAAAAGTAAAATACAAGTTTTGTGTCTAAACGTTATAAAATAAATAAAGCAAGAGTGAATTTTGGAAACACATTGCAATAGAAAGAATGGGAAATATAAACGCTTTTTAAATAGGAAAATTCAGAACTAAACCGGTTTCTTCTAGGCAAGCGCGCTACATCGTAGATTATAACATTGCTTACCATCAGGCAAGTTGTAGTCAAGCGTAAGCCTATATCATGTAAAAATAAACTAAACTAGAAACTGATAATAATTAATTAATTTCATTTATTTCAGTTACTTATACTCAATACTTTGAAATATATATATATAATATATATATATATATAATGAAACAAAACATACAAGTACACATTAGGATTACTATGCACATCATATACACAGTATACCTAGCTGTCTAATATATGAACCGATTTTATGTAAATCAAATCCCAGAATTGGTACACAGTACGCATGGGTGTACTGTGTACCAACACAAAGAAAACGTTCCATCCTAGACCGTTATGATTGCTTACCATCAGGCGAATTACGGTCAAGTGCAAACCCATTAGTTAAAAAAAGTAATATTTAAAAAAATACGTTCACATTTCAAGTAAAAATGTATTTTCCCTTTACCATCTTGGGAAAATGAATAACACCGTTATCGCAAAAATTGATTACAGTCGGCAATACACTTAAATACTTGCTATTATCATATAAATAAAGTACTTATTTGTGCTGTGTGCATAATAACAAGTCACTTACGTCATTTCGTTGCATCATAAATAGTCATGTACATATGAGTACATATTTATTGTGCACCTATGTTAATACAAAATATACGTACTTCAAAATGGAGCATATGTAGTATGTATGTATGTAGGAGTAAATATAAAGTTTCCTGCACTTATATCTATGTATCTTTATTATGAATACTACTGGACGTCCGCGGCTTGGCTCGCATTATTTCAGGATAAAAAGTAGCCTATGACACTCCTAAGACCTCTTACTACCTACATGCCAAATATCATGACGATCTGTTTAGTCGTCTAAATACGTGTGTTACACCCTAGACTGCAGCAATGCTTAACATTAGGCAGGCTGTAGTCAAACGTAAACACGTTTAACTACAGCCGCGTAAAAAAAAACAGAAAAACAGACAAATTTTCAAGAAATAGTTGAAACATGTTTTGCTATCAATTCGAGGTATCTCCAAACATTTTTTTAAATTTCTTCATTGTTCAGGCTTTCTACTTTCTTCCGCTTTATTATATGTCCAGATAAATATGTATATGTTGCGGCGAATGTGGATAATGCGGGAATTATGCATAATTCCCGGGAATTATGCATAATTACCAGTGCTCTTGGTAAAAGTGAGAAAAACATTCGAATTAATCACATTTACCGGTAATTATACATAATAACCATACCCCTTTGGTAAATGTAGTAAATAATGAAATCAAACATGGCAAAAAACAAAACAGGCAAGGAGGCACCGCACTGAATTATAATTTGTCGGTCTTCAAGGCGAAAGCAAACTGGTTTCTTCTTTACTCTACTCTACTCTAATCTACTCTACTCTTTTTATTTTATGTTTTGCCAACCAAACACCAAACAGAAGGTTTGAGCTCTTGATCCTCTACTCGTGCGATTTATTTATTTTATTTGTACATGTATTTATTCTAATAATATATTGATTCTGATGTTTGATTTCATTATTTTCTACATTTACCAAAGGGGTATGGTAATTATATATAATTACCGGTAAATATGGATAATTCACTACATTTACCGTGTGCGTTGGGATTTATGCATAATTCCCGATTATCCACATTTACCGTAACATATACATTGATTTTAGTTATTTGTTGAATCATTTCTGAAACAAGCAATACAATTCTCTTGAGCCACTAAACGCTGATGATGCTTTAAAATACAAACGTATGCATCTAGCATTACGTACTAAGGTATTTACTGTATTTTGGCTCGATTCATTCAGCTATTTATAGAAATGACGTGGATTGTGTAATTATAGCTACGCACGAGATCTGTTAGTACCTACCCTATACAAGACGTAATATTATATAAGCCTCACAATCGGGGGAAGACACTGGCCTTGTAACACAGTCTCACGACTAGCACAAGGCCAGAAGTTTCACGAAATTTATTGTTACCTGTTTTATTATGTCAATAAATATTTTTGTATTTTTTGTATTTATTTCTGCATTTATAAGGTGTTTACAGTAAGATAGGTTTAACATGGTATTGTATAAACTAGATCTTTCTGTATTACCTACTGTATACTGATAGGCAAACCCTGGATATCACACTAGGTCTATTCCTGTGCGTAATTTACAGTACATTTAGGATTTCAGCAACTTTGATTTCTGTATTATTTTCCATTGTTAAGTTTGCTTTTCTACATGACACCACAGAGAGTACAAATGATACCAAAAATATTTGGGTCATTCATCGGAATGTAAAATAAATAAATTAAAACAACCGGGACATTGCACACAGCGCCATCTAGCCCCACACTACACTACAGAGCGCACACGCTTGTGTCGTGGGTACTAGATAACGGAAATAATACTTATATACTTCTTTTGTAAATACATATTTATTATATATATAGAAGCGACCAGACTTATATTTTTATATATATACACTAGCTATTTATATTTATACACTAGCTGTGCTCGCGACTTCGTCCGCGTGGAATAGTTATTACCATAAAAACGGTTCTAATTTTCCTCGTTTTTTCCACATTTTCCATTGTTTCTTCGCTCCTATTACTTGCAGCGTGATATTATATAGCCTAAAGCCTTCCTCGATAAATGTTCTATTCATCAACACAAAAAGAATTTTTCAATTCGCACCAGTAGTTCCTGAGATTAGCGCGTTCAAACAAACAAACAAACTCTCCAGCTTTATAATATTAGTATCAATTTAAGTATGTGCCAACTTAAGTTTACGAAACATCGCATCCTTGCTTTTATAATAATACTTATTTAAATATTAAAAAATACTGTTAAATTTTAGTAAATTTAAAGGATCTAAATATAATATATATTAAGTATCTGGCTTAGTACTAGATGTTTTCACGTTGAGATATTAATTTGGACGTTAATCCTAAGTAGGTACTTATACTGTTAATTACATTTCTATGCGAAACCAAGCTCTCTGTGGAATCCATACAACATACTATGTTGCACGAGAAATGTTGCTTTAAATATAAAGTGATTTTTCACGGAAACAGTTATGATTTGAGTATTTATAAATAGTGACTGCATCCGCGGGTATCGTGTCGGATTATTTAGCCGCGAGCGCTGATGCAAACACTGCACGGACGCTTCATAAACCATCCATTGGTTTATAATTTATTTATTTACAACTCATGTATCATAGCTTTAAAAAATACAAATTCGAATTCAATATATATATTGCGGAATATAGGTAAACACAGTTGTTAGCATATTACATAATGGACCGCTATACTCCCACCCATAGGGCACGCAATTTACAGACAAAAGAATGGTAACGCAGTACGTACATGTTACTTTAGTAAGCATGAAGAGCTAAATTAAAATCACTATGTAATGGCTGTGGCAAAAGAAATTTATTTATGTTTTCAAGCTACTATACGAACACTATTAAATTTAACCTTTGGCAAGATATAGTCAGGCGTAACTTTGAAGCCGGTCAAAGAGCAGTCGCAGCGCAAAAACACTACATATTTCTACAGAGTTTTATTTAACCTTTGGGTTGCAGCAATCTGCAATGTCATATCAAACGCGCATACTCAAACCTTTTATACAGTTCAACCATATTTGTATAATTACTCTAGCACTAAACTAACACAGAACACGACAGCGAACTTACCTTACACACCATCAAATACCATCTATTAGGAAACATGTCGACAGCCTTAAGAAAAACAACATGAATTAGTAATAAAGCTGACCTCAGGTAGGGCGACAAGCCGGTCTGGCTCGCCAGCAGGGATTGTGGCGTCATTTTGGGTCTGCCAAAAGATGCAACCCACGCCTTCCTTTCAAGGTGTCTTTCTAACCTAGCAAGAGCCTCGCTCTCGCCGCCGATCCATACTGGCGGCTTTAGATTGTCCGTGTCAAATCCTGAAATATAGCAGGATTAACACAACTGTACAAATAAGTAGAATAGTATAGTAATAGTTTTAATAATAATAATAATAAATAAATATTCCGGGACAATGCACACAGCGCCATCTAGCCCCACACTAAGCAAACGCTTGTGTCGTGGGTACTAGATAACGGATATAATACTTATATACTTTTCTTTTGTAAATACATACTTATTATACATACCTACATAATGAATAGGTATGTCAAATGATTGCGAGAAAGGCGGAACATGATCGGATACTTAGAGCTCAATATTTTGCAGATTCGTTTTGTTGGTGAACCGAACAATGAACATTGGAACACTTTAAATGTAAATAAATTTAAGTAATTTAATGTAAGATAATTTTGTTGCTATTTTTTGTACTGTAATTATATACTGTAAATATTAAATTATGCAAAAACTATGCCATAATTAGGTCTCATGTGTTTTCTGACAATATACTTGACGAACCAAATCTTTGCAAGTCCTTTGGATGAGTTGAGTACTAACTAATATAATATTCGTATAGTATAGGTCCGTTCATCTATGCTTGGTGAAAATAGTAAACAAACCAAAACCATAGACAAAGAGTGAACAAATAGTGATGTGGTTAGGTCGAACGAACGACAATTTGAATTTAAGTGAATGAACATATGAATCTAATCTTTTTTTATATTTTTATTTTATTTACAAGTATGAACAAACTATTAATAAAATTTTTGCTTTTAATATGTAAACCGAAAATGTATTAAAACCTATAATCATGTTTGTTTTCCCTAGAAGCCATAACAAATTATATCTGAATCGGTTCATTAGTTTTTATATATAGGTACCTACGTTTTTTTTCTTAATACACATGTCTGTTACATAATTATGACAACACAATATGTACATATTTAGTAACATAACGACTTACCGACAGAGTACTTATTGGCTTCTATTTATGTATCTTTGTCAATTGTCGTAAAAAAGTTGTCTCTTAGATTTTAATTTAAACATCTTCCGTTAATAAAATAGACAAGATAGAGATGTGCCTGCAATACCAATTCGATTCTTAGTGTAGAGCTTACAAGAACACAAACAAACATTTAGAAATTAGATATTATTACTCTATATCAACAGTTTAAAGGTTTCATAAATCAATTGCATTGTAATAAATTCTGTAGGTATATAGTATAGTAAAGTAACTACCTTTATTCAATTACTGTAAAATAACTAATACCATATCTTTCCTACTGTTTTTAGGGTTCCGTACCTCAAAAGGAAAAAACGGAACCCTTATAGGATCACTTTGTTGTCCGTCTGTCCGTCCGTCCGTCCGTCTGTCAAGACCCTTTTTCTCAGGAACGCGTAGAGGTATGAAGCTGAAATTTATATCAATTACTCAGGTCTACTGTCCCTTGAAGCTGTGAAAAAATCAAACTTCTAAGCCAACGCAATCAAAAGATACAGCCATTTATGCCGCAAATTTTCGACACTTGCAAGGGAATCAAAACCTACAGGGTGCTTCCCGTGAACTCAGAATCTTGAAATTTGGTACGAAGCAACGTCTTATAGCATAGATAAAGGAAAAATTACGAAAACCATAAATTTTTAGTTACATCACAATATATTTTTTTTTTTAATAATCTTAAACTTACTACCCATTTCCTCATAAACGCGTAGAGGTATTAAATTGAAATTCATACCAAATACTCAGGTCTATAATACCTTTAAGCTGTAGCAAAATCAAACTTCTATGTCAACGCAATCAAAAGAAACAGCAATTTAAGCTGCATATTTTGAAACTCTCAAGTACTTGCAAGGGAATCAAAACCTAAAGGGTACTTCCAGTCGACCTTGAATCTTGAAATTTATTTATTTATTTATAACGGTACACATAACAGAATGAGTTCATATATAAGCCAAATACACATTCAAAACTGGTTGAAATTTGGCATGAAGCAACGTTTTATACCACACATAAAGGAAAAATTCCGAAAACCTTAAATTTTTAGTTACATTACAAAATATATATTTTGTAAACCTTGCAGGTTTGTACGGAACCCTCGGTGCGCGAGTCCGACTCGCACTTGGCCGGTTTTTTTTTTTATATCTTTCCTAGTTTTTTTTTATTAGGCTTACGTTTGACTATAGCCTGCCTGATGTCAAGCACCACTATAGTCTAAGATGTAGCACGCTTGCCTAGAAGAAACCTATAAAAACCTATTTTTTAAACATGTTCAGTTGATGAATTCTGTAAGATATTGAGAGTTGATATCGGTCGTGGCATAAATCTTTACCTCGCAGTAATGTCGGCGATAATGCAGTACCTAGTTTTCGTCGAGTTTCCTCCGGAGCGGGGCGTGATCAGTTTAGGGAATTTACTCTAAAAGCATACAGCATTACAGTACCGTTTTGTAGTATTTGCCTCATAATAAATATTGGATGGAGTGAGAATAGACTAGCCAATGGTGCACTATAACCAAAGATACAATCCCAATGACTTAAAGGTTTTTTTCATAGAAAATTTTATATTAAATAATAATAACTTTATGGTACAGCTTATCAAATTTACTTCACTAGGTATCTAATAACAATGATGATCTAAGTAGTTTTAACAATTAAAAATAATAATTACTAAAGTTGCCTGGACTAAATGCTGCCCAATGTACCTAGGTTAAGTAATTTTACTGTAAATTGTTTTTGTATTTTGTGTTCTGGTGTACAATAAAGCTATATTGATTGATTGAATAAAAGATAAATTATATCTGTGCTCAAAATAGTGTACCGTTAACGTTAACACAGGCTACATATGTACATACATATAACACAATATAATATTTATTTCAAGATGGTCTTTTGAAATAAGAAAATATTATTCTCCGCTTTCTTATACGACGTTCTGTTAATCTTTCCAACAAATCAATAGATTCACGTTTTTATTGGTTTGATATCGCCAATCGTGTCAATAATATTGATTTGGTTAAAGAATCTTCTAATATGATAGCCAAATCCTTAACTTTTATCGTCGTTTCAGAAAGCGAGGAATAATATTTCCTTATTTCAAAAAGACTATGTCTAGATCAAATTTCATGTGAAAGATAATTTTGAGATCCATTTAAAACAGTATGTTTTGACCTGCCACGGCGTAATAAGAGTTGATACGAAGTCAATTCGTAGAGCAGTCTAACTCGTTTGCAAGTTTAATGGCGTCCGAGCGGGAAAAATAAGGTTTTCGACAACAGCTTTTTATACTGATAGGCCCCCGAGTGGGGCCGTCGAGAAAAGTACGTCTTTGGCAGCTATTTATTGACAAACAGGCTAGGTTTGACTACAGGCTGTAGTCAAACGTAAACATATCACACGTAAAAAAAAAAAAAAATCATAAGCAGTAACTAGATTATTTTCCTCAGAGAGTTTCCATTAAAAGAACAAGCTTTTTTTACGAATTGTACACATTAACCATTTCAAACGGATTCGCTTCTAGTATTTTTTTTACATAATAAACTTTGATGTGCCGAGTTGTAGAAACAGCTTTAAAACACAATGCCGATCGTAAAGTCACGATTTTTATAGAACCGATTTACTTAAAATTACACCACTGTTTTGGCGATTCCACACATGTCAATATATTGATATAATTCCTGACAAAAAATACCTACGTAAACATATTTTTGATATTAATCAAAATTCGACATTGCACGCTCAATGCACGTGTAAAAGTTGTCATTATTTTACTAATGAATGAATGCCACTTTAATTATAATGTCACTTTAGCTTTACAGCTGTTTCCTGCAACTCATCACATATTCACCATCCCCAGCAACTTACCGAGTTCCTCCAGCGTAGGCACCCCGAACCTGTCATCGTGGTCGTCCGCCACGGGCGTGGTGGCTCCGTTGAGGGTGAGCGCAGACACGGCCGGCTCGGCGGGCTGCGGCGGCGGCATGCTCGCTATCAGCGCTTGGAACTGGTGGTAGGTGAGGGGAGCTTTGCCACCGTTGCGCTCGATGATTCTGGAATAAAGGTGGGATTGAGCAAGCAACGACCGACTTCACATCTAAGCTCTCAAGTGCTAGATGTGGGCGCCTGCGATACAAGTTTCATACCTAGTACTTACAGGGCTCACAAGAGCACAAATTAACCTTTAAAAACCTATCATTACACACAGCAATGTGTTATTTTAAGGTTTCATGTAATCGTTTATGCAAATAAATAATTTAAATTCGACTTGTGAGGAAAAAGACATGTTTAAGTAAGTCTGAGAAGAAGAATAAAGTTCCGTAGCAAGATCTGGGTGTTCACAAGATGTATTTGCCTAAAGAATCTTCTTCAATTAACCAGTTCAGCGGGGGAGTCACGAGCTACAGGAGGAGGAAGCAAGCAAAATTAACTAAAACAAGTGCTTTTGAGGAAAGTTTTTAAAACCCCTCGTTTCACATTTTATTTTAACAACTACCGCACGTTTTCACCGTTGTGGTCTCGGTTGTACACCTGAAGGGTTGCAGCCTCCCTAGACAAGAGGCGTATTTTAGTGAGAGTACTGTCGCTCGCTTATGGAATAGAAAGAGCAATGTATGGGATTGACATCGCGACGCGCTCCGCGGGGGGAAATATTACGTCACTTCCATACATTGGTGTTTCTATTCCATAAGCGAGCGACAGTACGCTCACTATAATACGCCTCTTGTTTAAGGGGGCTGGTCTTTCTTAAAAGTTAATGCTTTTGAGGATTTTTTTTTTGTGAAAACTACTTAACTCTAGCCACAAAAAAAAACACTCACTTGTCCAATTTGTACAACGTATGCGACACTCTCGGGGTGACTGAGATACCACACTCGCGGCACTTGGACATGATGTTGTGGTCCCTCACGCGGCCGTAGGGCTCCGGGTCCTCCTCGAAGGTGAGCGCCGTGGTGCCCCACTCCTGGAACAGCTTCGGGAGAGCGTCCGCCGGCTGGCCGCGCACCACGAACAGGCGGGAATTTAGCTTCTTCAAACTGCAGTCTAGGTCTTCCAGGCATTGAAGGAGGAATCTGGAGATATATGTTTTTTATACTGATTGATTGTGTCGTTATTAAATTTATTTCTGTGAACTGTGTTCGTACTCAATTTCTTGTCGCAAAATAAATAATTTTCATTTAATTTAATTATTTAGATGATGATGGGACTTTCAGAAAACTACGCTACAACAATTACGCTAAAAAAACATCGAATAGGTACAGAGTACGTCATCTCTCTCATCCTTCCGTAGAACAAGAAAAAAGAACAAACCCAGGGCAATTAATAATGGGCATTTAATCATTAGAAAATGTAGTGTAACTTAACGACATAATTGCACTGTGGTGCTTATTTTATTTAATAACAATCAAAACGGCCTAAGCCAATTACATTAATTATTTAAAACAATACTTATTCTACTTAGAACAATTATATTGATATCGGAACATAGCTCTAACTGAGACAATTTTTTAAAGAAGAAAGCAGTTTTGAATTACTGACCTCCACTTATTGATGCCAACATTGGTAGAGCTGGCGAACCAGGGGTCGATGATGAAGACGCAGCGGAAGGTGGCCGCGTTGGCGAGCCCGTCCCGCAGCGCCGGGTTGTCATGCAGGCGGAGCCCCTTGCGGAACCAGTGCACGGTGTGCTTGGCGGGCGCGGCGGGCGGCGGGCGCGCGCGCGGCAGCGGTGGCGCCGGCGCCACGAACAGCGGCGCCGGCGCGCGCGCCTCGCCCGCCGGCAGCGTCTCGGCCGCCGCCGACATCAGCGCATTACCCACATGCCACCTGTCGTATGTTACTATCTATAACCAAACTCGCCGCTGCCTTACAAGCACCATTCAACACACGACACCATATACAACATAAATAGTCTATACAACTACTTTGTAACACTGATTGGCGTACTCAAGCTATGTTGTAGCAGTTGTAGATAGCATACTCATAAATGGGTAAGTAAGTAGAAATAATTTGATGCACTCCATTCTACCACTGTATCAGCTGGGTATAGCATGAAATTAGTTTTATTTTTACTAAGAACCACATCAAGTGGCAACTTACAAGCTTTGCTTACCATCAGGCAAGTTGTGGTTAAATGCCAACTATTTAGTTAGTTAAAAAAATGAAGTCACCTATCTTACCACTGAATTCAGAAGTAGAGTTCGGTTGCTACTCCTTTATTGAGTTTAGATCATTTTCGTGGAATATAAGTTACATAAAGTGTTGCAAAAACCCCATTGAAAAGTTTCCATTTTGTTTGGGGAACAACATTGTCGACGGTATTTTTTCAAGAATCCCTACACATTACTTTCAAAGAGCTTGCCCAATGTGCTATAGAAATACGAAATAAAAGGGCCTTTTTTCTGAATTAATGGGGAAACATTTCAAAAGTTAGGAAATCTTTAGAAATATATCAGAATGGATATCTAAATATAACATCTGTTGAACAATAATGATGTACCAGTTATATTAAGTACTTATTTGTAAAAATTTTACTTTGCTTTTTTGCAATCATTTGTACATTCATCATCATCATCCACAGCCTTCTCTATCCGACTGCTGGGCATAGGCCTCCCTTTGAATGTGCCAGCTGTGTCGATCTTGTGCAGACCTCATCTATTAGTTATATTTTGTATAATACACATAATATTTTTTTATACTGATGCTAGGCACAAACAAATATATATGTATATGAAAATAATGTAATGAATGACTCATTACATCATTTGCCAATTCATTTGTGTGTGTAATTTAAAGAAAACAAATTAAGTAGCTACAGTAGCAAATTAAGTAATTTCATGAGAATTAATGTTCATATCTTATAAACATAATAATGTAGGTAATTATAAAAACATAGTGTGTTGTTTATCACTTTCTCTGTAAACAAGTAATCTACAATTTAAAAAAAATCATAGCCTTTGTTACTAGAGTTAAAAACAAAACTTTTGAAACACTTATTACTAGATAGATAGATAGATAGATTAACGCTTTATTGGACACACAAATAAAATAGAACACAACACAAACAAGAGAAAATTTAAATCTTATGCCACAAATGGCAGCCTTATTGCTAAAAGCGATCTCTTCCAGGCAACCATAGGATGGAGAGGAAATTTTAAAGAATACTAGGTCTCTAGTAGATTATTTGTCTTTTTACTTTCCTATTGTATTAAATGAAGCTAGTGAGTTTCTTTCATATTGTAATAATCATTGTATGAGTATGATGCAAAAACAAAAAATCTCAACTCAGTTGGCCACTCTCATTTTTTCAGAAGAAGAAAAAGTATGATACATACAATGTATCTGTCCTACAGTAAACAATACCCTTCTCAATTGATTTTAGAGGCTATATTTAGATTCAATTGACTTGCACAAGATATTTTATTTTTATTTTAGTTCTTGAAGATCAATATATTAATTATATACAAAATCAAATGTATCCAAACACAGCCTAAAGAAAAATATATACATATAAGTAAAAACATCCAATGGTTGCCTGGAAGAGATTGCTTTTAGCAATAAGGCCGCCACTTGTGGCAATAGAGTAATTTATGTAAGTATTTTTTAATAATTTTGTTTTATATGTGTGTGACAATAAAGAGTTATCTATCTATCTATCTATCTAACATAATGTATAACAAATGATCAAATAAAAATTACCCACCTGATATGATTTTACCTTCTACCCAACAAGAACTGGAGTAACTATGTCTCAACATGAAAAGCTAAATGCTGGAAATTCAAATAAGATAACAGTTTAAGATGAAATAGTTTTCAATACATTAAAATCATTCAAAAGAGCCATGTCATTAAATCATGCAACTGTATTACTGCTGTAGTTCGAAAAAGGCACATATAATAAAAACTAGTGGGTACTTGCAGCTTCGCTCCCATTAAGAAGTAAAATTGCATCTCCTATTTCACCCCTTTATAAGTGACATTTCCAAAAATCCATTCTTAGTGTATGCCTATGTTATAACATCTACCTTCATGACAAATTTCGGCCTGATGTGTCTAGTAGTTTGGGCTGTGTGTTGATAGATCACTATGTCAGTCACCTTTCAGTTTTGCATTTTTAGATACATAAGCACTAAGTTTAACATGTACTCAAAACATTACAATACTGGATTCTGCAAGCACTACAATCTATTTTATTAAAAAGTCAAAATCTATCAAAGTTTTCAATAACTCAAATTAACATGATAACAACTATTAACTAATTTTAGTAGGGTTCAAAATATGACTTAATATTAAGTAGGTACTTAATTTAAATAAAAAAATCATATTAGAAAATGAAAAGTACTTCTCATAAAAAAAATTATCACAACAGCTAACTGATTTTTATAAAGACAACACTCTACAAAATCGGTACAAACTATATTTTTTTTATTTTTAAAGCTACAAAACATGATTCAATTTTGAATAATTAGCTATAGATGTATTTGTTTCATATTATATGCAGATATGTGGGTCGGAGGACACAAAAAATTGCAGGTCCCGGCTGTTGTCATAGTATGGCAGACATTAAGCCATGTCAGAGGCCCTAAAGGCAGCTTGACAAACTCTCAACACCAGAGTTGGCCACTGTCATTTGATTAGAAGAAGAAGATATGCAGATATATTACATGTGCCTTTTACAACTTCTAATAACAGCAGCATAGATTCCATAGTAAAGTAAGATCAAAGCATGATGCAAGTAAAAGGTTTGTCATATTAATTAGTTTGATAGCTAAGCCAATAGCAAAATAGCAGAAATGATACCTAAACACAGTCCAGTCATGGGCAGAAGCAAAGGCATATAAGCTTCTTTTACAATGATTCATAAGTTACATTACTGTAATGAAGTTGTCAGAATTCACTTTAAATTTTGAAAAAAGGAAGGAGGAAGTTTTTGTGTTGATTCATTAATGAAAATATAGTACTTATAATAGTATACTTATTTTAGTTTTGTATACTATACTTAATTGAAATTTGTGTAGTAAGAAAATGGCTTCTGCAAAATCCATATTTACAAATTACTCAAATTACATAAGCATAGTTTATCGCCATACATAATTCACATACCTTGAGCTTCATGTGTAAGCAATCTAATCCAAATAGTAAACTTGTTAAGGCCTTGATATTACAGCAGCTCACTTTCTGTATGTTTTCAACACAACACTGTGATCACATCTATTTGTACTAAGGTATTTATCCTTGCCGATTTTTTAATTAAAATTATTTACAAACAATATGAATTACCATTAACACTCTATCAATACCTTCTAGAACTTTTAGAACATTACGTCGGTTCACAGGGAGGAGACGATTTTACACTGGCGTACTAACTACCTAGGTAGGATAGGACAGAAATTATGAGGAATATACAAATGTCAGATCGGTCCACGCCGCATGCAACGTGACCGCAAGCGAGTCGACAACGTGACCTATTTGTTTTGTATTGTATTTGCTATTTTTATATAAGTAAGCGACACGAGTATATCTGTCGATGAGTTTTATAAGTACATTTGTCTTCAGGATATTTTAACTTATGTTTAATTGCAATGCCAGCAAATAAATATATTTAGTTTTATTGTTTTCAACACGAGCAAAAAGGAATTCTTTACAAATTTTATGTACTGGAAAATTCAATTTATTTTATCAGAAAGTCAGAAACTGAAACACAATGACACCTCACACAATGACACAAATGACAAAACAATTTGACATAGACATGAGCGTAACACTGACAGCCTGCTCATTTTCAATTTGACATTAACATTTTTAAGGCTTCACAATCAATAAAGAGCAATACATAAGCAATGACTAATTTTATTTATTTAGTATTTTATTTTATACCTTTGAGCATAAAACGTCAAAGTTTTATACTTTCGTCATTTTTGTGTTGTATTATGTATTCTGTGCTTTCGGCGATTGATCTGACAAATTTGGAATTTTACTATCACTTGAAATTTATATACGATCAATGATGCCAAGACGAGAACGAATGGTATGGGAATGGTAAAGAAAGCGGTATAAATAAACGGAAAACAACTGTGATTTAAAAAAAAAATAGGTTTTATGCTGTGTGTATTTTAATATAATTAGAAAGTAATAAATATATCCAAAGTTTATATATGTAATACTTTGTGCATATCCGTTATAATAGTTCCGCTACTTGATAATAATAAATAATAATAATAAATATTTCAGGACATATCACACAGCGCCATCTAGCCCCATACTAAGCTTACGCTTGTATCATGGGTACCAGATAACGGATATAATACATATATACTTTTCTTTTGTAAATACATACTTATTATACATAGAAACGACCAGACTCAACACAAGTAATTACAAATTTCAATATTCATAATTACTTGTGTTATGCGGGAATCGAACCCGCACCCCTAGGGGTTAATCTAGATTAGAAGGCAGAGTCACTACCAACTAAGCTAACGGAGCAGTCAAAATAGATGGAGTATTTTATTTACATTTACAAAGTTACCTCTCCAAAAAATATGTGACAGTGACAATTAAATAAATAGGTTTAGAAATTGGCAACTCTGATTTGTTCTTTCAAAAGTGACCGTCTCGAAGATGTACGTGAATTTGTATATTTTATTGAAATCCTGTTATATCTTTGTGAAATTGATTTGTTTTTAAGTGCAATTTGTAAAATAATGTTATTTGTGTACCTACAGTGCTAGTTATAGAAGTATTTCTGTACTCATTACTCCATCATTTGCAGTGACGGGACGTAACCATGGGTCGAGTTATTCGTGCTCAGCGTAAGGGTGCCGGGTCAGTGTTCGTATCACATACGAAGAAAAGGAAAGGTGCTCCCAAGCTCCGCTCCTTAGACTATGCCGAGCGCCACGGATACATTAAGGGTGTTGTGAAGGTCTGGATCAAAACCTAACCTATAAATGTAAACCACAACAACAATAACCTCAACATACCGAATGATGGCTATATTTATTCTTATTGAGTGATAAATGTGTGCAGTTTGTGCTATTCTTTGGACAGTTAGTTGCGGTGTTATTGTATCAGTGTTTCCAGTAAAATATGGTCTTAACTAAAAGTCAAAACCTAGTACAACGAGGCGCCTTTACCTGCGCGTGTTATTACTTATTTATTACTTACTCCATAGACGACAGCGCTGCTCTAAATCATCAGAACTGTGGTCTCGTTCTATCCTTTAATTATATATAAAATAGTTAAAATTTTAGTGAAGTTATGTATATTTATTTACCTAGGACATCATCCACGACCCCGGCAGAGGTGCTCCCCTGGCCGTGGTCCACTTCCGCGACCCCTACAAGTTCAAGACACGCAAGGAGCTGTTCATTGCCCCCGAGGGTCTCTACACTGGACAGTTTGTGTACTGCGGAAAGAAGGCCACTCTTGAAGTTGGTAAGTAACATTATAGCTACTGTAGAAACTAGTAGGTGCTTGCGGCTTTACTCACATTAAGAAGTAAAAGTGGCATTTCCAAAAATACTTTCCTAGAGGATGCTTATTAGGTCATTACTTCTACCTGCATGCCAAATTTCAGCCCGATCTGGCCAGTGGTTTGAGCTGTGTGTTGATAGATCAATGTCAGTCAGTCATTTACCTTGTAAGTTTTATATACTGTTGAAATAGGAATATATTATGTACAATACACCCTCAAAGGGGTTGTTAGTACAGTATTATCACTTCCAGAACAGTAACACCATGATAACCTCAAAGTGGCAGTCCTTGGCCACATTACAACCATATAAGTAAGCCTTCAGGAGGAATCTAATGATACACTTAGCTTCAAAATGTTTATGTATATTAGCTGGAGACTCCCTATGAATGTGAGATAAATAACATTTCTTTTATTTAATTTAATACCAAGATTAAATAAATTGATCCTATTTCATCTATACTTATAGTATGCTAAGCCAAGTTCAGAATTGACATGTGATAATATTGAAACTCCTGTAAACTTCAGCTCTTCTGCACATTTCTTTATCAAACTGCCATATCTAAAAATATACTATATGAAATTTTCAGGCAATGTGATGCCCGTGGGAGCCATGCCCGAGGGTACCATTGTGTGCAACTTGGAGGAGAAGATGGGTGACCGCGGCCGACTCGCGCGCGCCTCCGGTAACTTCGCCACCGTCATTGGACACAACCCCGACGCCAAGAGGACCAGGGTCAAGCTGCCCTCGGGCGCCAAGAAAGTGCTGCCCTCTAGCAACAGAGGCATGGTTGGTAAGTGATACGAGTGTACCTGTTGGCTTGTTATGATAAATCAAGAAAATAATATATGATTAAACAAACTTGCAAAAGTGAAGTTCGATCAATATTATATGAGTATAATAAAGCCTCATGCTTTGATATAATATTAACAACATTGTAGGACTAAAGTACTACCATGATGTTAATATTATATCAAAGCATGAGGCAATACGAAATATAGCTCAATTTATATTGATAAATTGATGTAATCCAACTTTGAAACTAATCCAGATCTACTTTAATTATTGCTCATGTGATGATAAATTGTTGGAATTCTTTCCAATGACTATTTATTTGCTATTCTGCACCTAGAAATTAGTTTGTTTAAATATTCTAATTAATGAAAAATAATTTAGTTGTTATTATACAATGAAGTACTATAATTTGTTGGTCTTTAAGTCGAGAGTAAACCGGTTTCTTCTAGGCAAGTGTGCTAGATCATAGATTACAATGTTGCTTAACCCTTAATTGGTTGCGTGGGGTGTCATGCACCCCAGAGCACTTTTCCAGGCTCACAACTTTTTTAAATTTGAATTTAGTGTGTTGGCCTTCTAGGTAGCTTCGTAAACACGTAAAACGTACACGATTCAGTTGCGGGCGACGCTCTGTTGTGGATGGTTGGGCTTGGAGAGCGTGTTTGGGGTGCACGACACCCCAGGTGACTGTGTAACAGGACCAAGAATTTATTTCTGAAGCAGGCCGATCACAATCAAACAAAAGGTGCCATGTATGTCCAAACAAAGACTGAATGTTCAAAATGTCAAAAACATGTGTGCAATGACCATATGAATATAGTCTGTCAAAATTGTGACGATAAAAACTAGGTTTAGTAAAAAAATATTTTTCATACTTAAAAGAAACCTCAAAAAGACTCTCGCCAGAGGGCGCGACACAGTAAACATCGGCTCCACGTACATAAAAGTTTTAAAATAATAAAAGTGAATTTATATAGCTAAAAATAGCGTTAACCTGTACGGCAAGTGAATATTTACTAGCGTCAGTGTTTTCAAACAAAAATACTGAGGATTGTACAAGATATCACAAATAAACTTTAAAAACTGTGAATAGCCACTGCCAAAAACGGACAAAGTGTTGTAGTGATTAAGTGTGCAAAACGGTATAAGTGTGGACTTAAGACTTAGTTATATACCCCGCAACAGTGGAACAGTGCTAAATTAATCAATTTGCGAATATTTGCGTAATTTGCAAATGTAAACAAAAAATCTACCCGCAAATCCAAATATTTGAACAATTTATTAATATGAATTCGAATATTGTAAAAGGTTCACCGAAAATTATGGATTGCAGTGAACATGTTACCTTTAGATCATATAGAAAATGTAATTCATTATCAAATCTCACAGACTCATCAATATTTGAAAGTTCAACTCAAAGTCTCCCTAATGCATCATTGAACGATAGCCCGTCTCAATCAGACCATAATAAAGAGATAGAACATATTAAAACTAAACTACTATCAGCCAACAATGAAATTGACAATTTATCTTTAGAAAATATCGAGCTCAAGAGGGAATTAGACAAATATAAGAAATTGTGGAATACATACAAAAAAGTGGGATTTTGCAATACACCCACTTCTTCTTCATGTAAATCTAAAAAAAGGAAGTTAAATAGAATTATATTCGATAACTCTAATGCGAGTGATCAAGATGACAGCCCTCACAAGCTACATAAAAACAAAACGTTGACTAACCAACAAAAGACACTAGATATATCTACTGAGATAGTTACAAATAACAAGATCAATGACTCAATAAAAACAATACAAGGGGGAAAACATCAAAAAGACACTAGTTTAGTAATGTCAGACGAGACAATATCTACACAACAAAATATCAACATAAATGATTATAGTACACCACAAGAAGCGAACGGAAGAAAAAAAGATATCTCCACACCAAAATCAACAATAGATAATAATATTACTGAGAACAAAATATACATAAAAGAAACGAATATAAGCGAAGAAAACAACAGAATGGCTAGCACGTTGAAAAAAAATATACTTATCATTGCTGATCAACAAGGACGTGACATGCGAACAACACTAGAAAAACTAGTAGGTGAAGAATATAGCGTGCGGTGCACATGGAAATCAGGCGCAACACTGGGCAACATCTTTGAAACAACAGCCAATCAAGTTCGCGAATTCACCAAAAACGACTATGTTATCGTTGTAGGAGGATGCAATGAGACGGATCCATTTATGTTTCAGCGTAATATGAATCAGTGGCTGAGCTTCTGCAGCAACACTAATGTATTGGTTACGGAGGTTCCTCACAATAAATCCTTAAACGAGAAGAAACTAAACTATGAGATGAAATTTGTATGCGCGCAATACTGTAACACGTCATATCTTGATATGTACTTCTCAAAATGTAGGCCGCACCGACGTTTTTTTGCAAGACATGTTTGTCAATTACTTTTAAGGGAAATTCTCAGAATTAACTATGCCACAGAATATCAAAAATACGTTAATAATTTAAAAGCAATTAATGTAAAGCATACCAAACCACTCAACCACAAATGTACACAAACTGATTTTGAAAACTGTGTAAAGACCATCTCTATTCAGTGTAATGATGAAAGTTTATGTAATGAAGTTGACAACAATTGTGACAATGATATTCAATCATGCGATGACATTCAAATTAATATTGACACCGAAAGAAATAATACTAACATGGCGAGCCAGAACAACGACCAGTTATTTCGTGTATAACAAAATTAATTTATTACATCTCAATACAGATGGTCTTATAAACAAATCTGGTGATGTAACTGTGTTCATATCCAATTTAGCTAAATCGAACCAACATTTAGATATTCTCTGCTTCACAGAACATAATATGAAAATAAGTGACACCCCCTATTTAAACATTCCAAATTTTAAACTAGCGTCACAATTCTGCAGAGAAAAGAGACGGGGAGGTGCATGTATACTCGTAAAAAACGATATGAACTTTCAGGAAATTGACAAAATCAAAACGCACTTCTCGATAGCCAACGTCATAGAATGTTGTGCCATAGAAATTCCGGAGCACAAGACATATGTAATATGCGTGTATAGACCCCCAAACAATGACAAAGAATCACTAGAAACTTTTTTTAAACGGTTTGAACAACTTTTAGATAATTTTTGCTTAAAATATGGCATTAAAGTCATGCTCTGTGGTGACTTCAATATAAATATTTTAAAAAAATCTGGACACGTGGATAGACTGAAAGAGTTATTACACAAATACAATATGAAAATTCAATTTAATGAACCAACTCGACTTTGCAGTGGCACTAGTCTGGACCATGTTTTCCACAATATCAGAGGGGCGACAGGTAAAATAATGGAACCTGCTATATCAGACCATACAGCACAATTGTTCACATTCCCAGTAAAAAAAAGTTGTAGAATCAAATGGTGGTACATTATGAAGAGAGACTATAGTAGAGATAATAAACGTAAATTCAATGAATGCATAAGTAGTCTTACATTTCAGGAAGTATACAATAACGACGACCCTGAGTTGGCTTTTCGAGAATTCCATCAAACACTCTTACTCTTCTATGAACTTTGCTTTCCGATTACCAAAATTAAATGCTCTCACATAAAGCGCCCCAAATGGGTATCTAAGGGCATTCAAAGATGCGCTAGGAAGAAAATTACACTTTTATGGAATTATAGAAAATCAAAAACCAACACATCCAGGGAAGCCTACATCAAATATTCAAAGAGATATAAAAAAATAATTAAGTTAACACAGCGTGCACAAAATGATTATTATATAAAAAACTCTACTAACAAAGGAAAAGCGACTTGGGATGTGATAAATAGACAAAAAGAAAATTACCCAAACGTACCCATTACTTACATCAAAACAGGAAATGACAATATATCGACAGACCCTACTGATATAGCAAATTGTTTCAATGATTATTTCATTAACATGGCAACAGAAACTAGCAATAAAAACAATAGCTATCAGTCGTATTCGCAAGTGTCTCAAAATAACTCAATATTTTTTGTGCCTACAACCCCAGTAGAGATATACAACATAATAACCCACTTAAAGAACACTATTAGTGTTGGGACAGATGGTATTACTACGTCTGTTCTTAAAGACGTCAGTGCAGCTATAGCCTCAGTCCTAAGTTATATTATTGACAAGTGCATAGCAAAAGGAATATTTCCGAAGGATCTGAAAACATCGATTGTTAAACCAATTCATAAGAAAGGAGATATATCCATAGTAGGGAACTATCGCCCAGTAGCACTCATACCCGTACTGTCAAAAGTCTTTGAAAAAGTAATAAGCAACCGCTTATATAACTACTTCGAAAGTAAGGGCATTTTGGCACACAACCAGTATGGATTTAGAAAAAATAAGAGTATAAATATGGCAGTGTACAATTTTCTGAGTAAGGTCATGACAGCCCTAGACAAAAAAAGATGTGCAATAGCTATATATATGGACATGTCAAAAGCTTTTGACAAAGTCCATCACGGAATACTACTAGATAAACTGTGGAAATACGGCGTAAGAGGCAATGTACACACCCTTATAAAATCATACCTATGCAATCGGCTACAAGTTACAGAAATAAGTAGACTTTGTAATAAATCAATGAAAATAATGAAATTCAATTCAAATATACGCGAGGTGAAATATGGTGTTCCGCAAGGAAGTGTGCTGGGTCCGCTCTTGTTCCTCATATACATAAACGACTTACCAAATGTAACGAATCACCATTTGACATTGTTCGCCGATGACAGTACAATTCTGTTTACAAATTCAAATTTAAATGACATACAATCTGACATTAACGATACATTGACAACAGTAGTAACCTGGCTCAATAACAATAATTTAGAGATAAATATTGACAAAACCAAATTTATGTATTTTAGACTTAAACACAATGATACGGCTAATCTGGACATAGACTATAACGGACAGAAAGTAGAAGAAACCAATATGACACGATTCTTAGGCATCAATATTGACAACAAATTGGGTTGGAAGTATCATATTGAAGTTGTATGCAATCGGCTGCACCAAGCAGCGTATGCTTTGTATCAGATGCGTAAGGTAGTGAGCGAAAACACGATGTTAACTGCATACCATGGTCATGCTGCCTCAATCCTACGATATGGCATTATTTTTTGGGGCTACTCGACAAAAGAATTAAACTCAAAAGCGCTACTGGCGCAGAAACGTTGTATTCGCGCTATATGCGGCCTGAAAAAAACACAGTCATGTAAAAATCATTTTAGTAGATTAAAATTACTCACCGTCCCCGGAATATATATAAGTGAAGTTGCCATGTTCATAAAAACAAACCCTGACCTTTTCAAAATGACTGAAACGGGTAGTAGACGTGAGGGAATGATATATGCCCACAATAGAAGAACAGCCTCCTATAATAGAAGTGTGTTTGGTATTGCTCCTCTAATATACAACAAAATACCCATTGACATTAGATCACAAACCAATGTTAATATATTTAAAAGACAACTCAACGACTTTCTTGTAGGCAAAGCATATTATACGGTAGATGAATTTATTTCGGACAAAGATTTAGGTATTGATATAAGACTTTAATGATTGTAACATATAATTGACTGAATGCTCTGAATAAATTACCAGCTGAAATTTGCGATTGTGAAAATGTTATAAAATTTAAAAAAACAATCTTAATGTTCTAAATGAAAGATTTCTTTTGTATTTTTTATATTTTTATTTTGTTGTCTGTAAATTGCGTGCCCTATGGGTGGGAGTATAGAGGTCCATTATGTAATATTTTAACAACTGTGTAACCTATATTCCGCAATATATATTTTGAATTTGAATTTGAAGAAAGTTAATTATGTTAAAAATACGTTTAAAAGTTGATTAATATGTCAGTTCAAATGTTCTAATTAATAAGTCTGATTTTGCATGTATTTCGTATTTTATTTAATTTCCTAAATCTGGGGTGCCAAACACCCCACGCGACCGCTTATGCAACTTTTTAGGCGCGCCCAATTGAGGGTTAATATCAGGCAAGTTGTAATCAAGCGTGAGCCTATCTCACGTAAAAAATAAGTTTCCTCATAGAAATGACAGAATAACCCAACACAAAATCTAACTGATATGATGCTTTCTACTTACCTACTCTGATAATCTCTGATTACACAAGAGGCTCTTTCTGATCACTTCAAGCACAGAACATCAGAAACTATAACCATAACAGAACCTAACATACAAATGTATTCTTGAAGGTATTGTGGCGGGAGGTGGTCGTATTGACAAGCCCATCCTGAAGGCGGGTCGTGCGTACCACAAGTACAAGGTGAAGCGTAACTGCTGGCCGTACGTGCGAGGTGTGGCCATGAACCCTGTGGAGCATCCCCACGGAGGTGGTAACCATCAACATATTGGTGAGTATACATTTTACTGTACTTTTATTTAATTTATGCTAGCAGCACCTTGGGGTGTGTTCAGCATGGATAATAAATGTAAACCCATTAGTTAATGTAAGGTCTTATCTATCTTTATACCTAATATCATTCATATCAAAAAATCCTTAAAATGTCTTGTTAACTTGTGATCATTGCACCAGTGGACTGTATAATTGTGAACTTTGTGTGGACTATATAAAACAATTTTGACACAGCATGATATAGGCACATCAGCAATTTGCTGCTCACCCATTAATCAAATAAATAAATATTGGTAATGCTGTAGTGTGGAGAAGTTACAAGCTTGCAACAAACTTTTATTATTATCTTAGTTGAACACAGTCAGTAGAAACATTTTGAACTGAATCAAGCACCCACAGCTGAGCAATGTATTTGTCTGCAATTTCTTAGTGGAAGCTGTAAATACATATATGAGAAATTTAACAGCCAAAAAAAAAAACAGATTGTGTTAGTACATATCTACCCAAATTAACTGTCCTGTTACCAGTCACAACTAATGATAGATTGTGTAGCACACAATTCTTTTTACTTTTATGGCTTAATTCTTTTGAATTTTATGAGACATTTTCTACAATTTCATCTATGATATTCCCATTTCACAACCAAACCAGTCCATATTGTGTTCAAATAAGACAATATTCTCAAGCAACTTATTATCTGCAGGTAAGGCGTCGACAGTGAAGCGAGGCACGTCGGCCGGTCGCAAGGTCGGTCTGATCGCGGCGCGCAGGACCGGCAGGATCCGCGGAGGCAAGACCGACACCAAGAAGGAGGCGTAGGCTTATACATATACCTTATAATAAACACAAAAAAATATCAAAAAAACAGATCTCTTTTCTTTGCAAAATGAGTTAGACTAATACCTATCTACGTAGAAGGGATAAAAGGTTGGTATTCAATTTGTAGCTGTAAATGTTGTAATGAAATTTTTCATGTGACAAGGCTATTTTGTTAATTGATATGGCCAGTTTGCTCCATACATCGATCCAAACTTGTTTTTTATGTTTTTTCAATTTCTGTACAAATATTTGATGCCGTGTATGGAATCAACTAACAAAAGAGCCTTGTCCTATTATATAGGTATATTATTTTAAATGGTTTCACAGTGTGGTTTTGTTTACAGGAATTAAAACATAGCTGGGAGCATATGGTGTGAGAAAAACCTGAAGTGGAACTATCTCTTTTAGATTTTTTGGTAAGCATGACTCTTTATTACATTTCACTTGTGAGTAAAAAAACCTAAAATATCTTGGCAAAAGTGTGAAAGGGACAAAATCTAATATATATTTTTTGCCAAATTTATTTAGTGGTTTATATCTGATATGATGTTTTCTACTTACCTACTCTGATTGTTTATGATTACACAAGAGGCTCTTTCTGATGGATTAATAAAAAAACATGATTTCACATTGTTGTAAAAAATATACAATAAAACTGTATTTTCTTTTTTCAGGTGAGCCAAAGGTGCTCTGGTGAAACTTCTGTACATATGATGTACAATGTACATACTTCAGATCAGGAGATGGCGGAACTGAAGCAATGATAATGGTATGTATTATACAGATACATATGTATAACTGTCACCATATTCTTAGGAGATTCAATGAAAAGAGACAACAATAATTTGCAGGAAACCGTAACTAACAATTATTCCATCAGCTTTATATTGCTAATTTTTATTTTTAGATCTTCCTAACAAGATCTAAAATATATCTATTTAAAACAATTCTGACACTGTGTTATATGAGCACTTCAGAAATTTGCTGCTCGCCCTTTAATAAAAAAATAAATAAAATATTGTTAAATTTTGTCCTTGCAGTAGTAGTATGCAAGATTTCTACCCGCAGTCATGGAATATGATGATTTCTACTTACCTACTCTGATCAGAAATGATTAACAATTAGAGGCTCTTTCTGAAGATATTTCTAATCAATTAACTTTTCAATAGATTAGAACTCAAGATTAATTTATTTTATAATTTATTTTCAGATACAAAGGTGCCTCTTCATCTCAGCAAATAACACCGTGCGTTAGTAAAGTCGAGCGAGAGAACAAGAAAATACCTATATTTTGAATTTTCCCATAATATGTATCCTTTTCTGAATAAAACCTTGATATTTAATATTTTTGTTTATTTTATTCTACTCTTAAGCTTATTTAGATAGAAGAATATCTATTCTTAGTAGTATATAGGTTCTTCAAGCCTAGTAACAGGTCTGCACTTGACCATAGTTTGCCTGTTGTTAAGCAATAGCTAAAAATGGATCGTGCTAACCCAATAAGAACCGGTAAAAAACAGAACTAAAATAGCGTAGGTTCAGTTGTTAGCAGCGCAGAATAAAGTAGTGTCTAATCAAACACAAATCCCTTTCGAGTTTGAGAACCTGTGTTGCTTTAGTTTAGGTTATAAGAGTTTACTTAGCCAAAGGAGAACTAGTAAAATACAAAGTTATGGCCAAAAATAAGTTTAAAGTAGGTAGGTACACATTATGAGTGAAACTACTTACATCTAAAATGCCACAGATTTATTCCCAAGTCTTACACCTAATACAAGCAATAAAAAATATACTAGAAAGATTCGTTCTTATTAGCTATGCCGTCGATACTAAATTCCGAGATATCCAGCTCGCTGTCATCTTTTTCTGTTACCTTCTTTGGTTTGATGAATGCTTTGTGGTTGATGGTTGGTATTCCGTCGGACTCGTCTAGGATGGAGCTGCCTAGGCTTGTATTGCTGCCTCCAATACTCGGTGCTCTGGGTACAGGCCCTCCTAGTATGTCGACTCCGCCCACGATGGCAGTGGATGGAGTGTCGCCTCGTCTCGCCAGCTGGGATTCAATGGTCTGTTTTAGTTCCGCTATCTTGGGGCTGGTTCGAGCGTGTATTTGGTTGACTTGGATCTTGGTGTCGTTTTTCAAGGGTTCGTTTTCGATACTGAAAGGAAAACGTTGATTAAGTAGTTAGTTTTACTCCCATTGAACCTTTAAAATGATAAGGGTGACTGTAGAAGTCACTTATATTCGAGTCCTTAGCAATTAAAAGGAGACCTTGACCTAAGTTAATGGCATAATATACGGTACCAGAGTACGCCACCTATACGTCAATTTATAAAAATAGCTTACTGGTTTATGCTTACCTAGAAATGTCCCACTCGTTTCCATCAAGATTGACTAGTCCCAGTTCATACTTCTCATGTCCGTCACTCTTCTCTGTGAGGCTCTGCGAGGGCGACGCGCTCACTGACTTCATTTGTATCGCGTCCATATCGAACAACACTTTCTTTTTATTCAGCGAAGTCACGGAAGAAGCATTTTTCAATACTCCTTTAGTCTGCTTCACAGTCTGAATATTTTCATCAGAAAGCGCTTTCTTGATTGGAGCGTCTGACATCGAATCTGCGTCATCGCTGCTGTTTTCATGTTTGTAGTTCTCCAATTTATTGTTGCTGTTGTTTATTTCCACTTTAGTTTCCGACAAGTTCGATACAGATTGCGTACGTATGAATAGATCACCGTTTTGAACTGCATATTTGCGAGCTGTATTTGCTAAATTAATATCGGCTGACGCTGGTCGTCGAGCCGGCGATTTGATCAGTGCCTCTATTGACTTAGAAGTCTCGGCCACTGCGTTTGTTTTATAATATTTGTGGTCGTTTTCGTTAGATTCTTCGTCTGAATCGAAATTCAGAACCCTTGCTTTGATTTCTCTTGTTGGAGCTTGTTTTATATTATTTTTCTTAGTCTCTCCTTCAGTTTTGTTTTCATGATTTTGCTTGTTTTTGGCTTTATGTGTGTTATTATGTTTATCCTCGTGGTTGCGTTTCTCGTTGGCACGAATATTGACCGGGCTTTGTGAGGCTGAGCTAGGTGGAGTGCTCACTAGAGTCATCGCTCTTTTAGCAATCTCAGCATTTACCGGTTTGCGCTTTTCTCTGTTCTCATTAATCTTGACCAGCGACAAAGCCTTAGATTTAACATTCGAAATCACAGATGTAAGGCTTTTGAAAGGCTTGTTCACTTTATTGGGAGAAACATATTCATTGATGCCGATTACTTCTTTGTTTGGAATAGAAGTGTTGGAATCCAAGAATGCTAGTATGCAGTGTCTCACTTTCTCATAGCTAGGATTTTTCTGAAATAGTACAAAAATGTTAAGAAATCCAATATCAACAATCCTAGTTTATACAAATGGTTGTATGAATTTACCGAGTATTCGTACCTTTGTCTTTAGTTCATGCAATTGGTGTAACTCGGTTCTCTGTTTATGAAATGTATTTCTGGGCAGGCGGCTCTTGAGTGGATCCACACCAAAGGAAACCAACCGGCTATTCACTTCTTCTGTTAATTTAGCTCTCACGACTCTGCTGGGGCTGAAAATAAGTGCAAGTACATTGTAATGTATAAATCAATTTTGGGGAATCCTTAGTGTTAAGGATTATTCTGTTGGTACAAAAAAAATATCCACTTTAATTTATATGTCTTACCTTCCTGATGTAACATTATGGTCTTTAGAAATTTTGCCCATGGCTTTCTTTTTGTCAGATTTTGTTTTTGTCTTCACCTTGACTTCTTTATCGATATCAAGTTTCCCATTGAGTGTAATGTGGTTTCTTTGTTTAGGTTTGGGAGAATCCAATTTATTTGAGGATTTCGAGTTTGATATTCTCATTGGAGAATTGTCAACTTTCTTTTCCTTCTTTGGTGTAGGTCTGATTTCTTCTAGTTGGGAACTAGAGGAGTCAGAAGATGTTGAACTTATGGATCCCATGTCGAGGAGTTCTAACGCTTTCTTGTGTAAATTATCAAGAGTGTCTCGGTCAGTCATGTGTTTAGTATTGTTGGTCCTTTTGTGGTCGTTAGTTTTTACGTGATTATGTTTATGATTTTTCACATGGTTTGTCTGTAACAGTAGAAAAAGCTCTATCAATCGTTTCATTAATAACTAAAACATTAAATACATTACTGCAAGTACAGTGAAGCATAGGTACATACCACAATGAGGTCATCTGTCGAAGTTGTCACTGTTTCTGATGCTCTTCTGTCTTTCTTGTTGTTAATGCTTTGTTCTAATAAGCTCTGTAACTGACTAGCTCTTTCTTTTTCCATTTCAGCCAACGCTCTAGATTCCTTAGCGTCTTTGGCTACGTCATTCAGTTTTTGTAGCAGAGCATCGTATTGTTTGGATTGAGCTTCAGCACGTTTTGACCAAAACGATATTTGAGCTTCTGTCTCTTTGCTTTTCTCAACTTCTTCTTTGTGCTTCTCTTTTTGCTGCAAAAATATATTTTGTTTACTAATTAGTTCAGTAATATTCCATACTTACTTATAAAAACAGATGATTAAATACATACAGAAGTAATCAAGTCTTGTTTCAATTTCTTAATCTCGTTTCCTTGCTCTTTGATAGTATTGTGAAGTTGATCAATTATTTTATTTTCTTTCGGTTCTGGAGTTAGTACGTCTTCTTTCTTCTCCTTTATAGTGTTAATGGTATCAAAGATTTGAGTTCTTAGATCATTGATCTCTTTGTTGTATTTAGCGTGTTCTTCAGCTTTCCATTGCTCAAATTTATTGAGTAAATATTCTTCTGTGTTGGTTGAAACTTCGGCATCTTTCATATTTTTTGGGGCTGGAGTTGTGACGTTTTGAACAGCTGCTGACGGCGTATTGCTTATTTCTTTTACTGGGGCCGTTTTGTTTGGAGCATTGGCATTGGCAATAGCTTGTTCCATTTCTTTGAGTTTAGTTCTCAGTTCCATAATTTCTGCGTTCATTTTGGCATTTTCTTGATTTTGTTCCGGTGCTTGTTTTTCTCGCTGCGGAGTTTCTAATATTTCTGAGTGTCGTCGTGCGATATGACTTTGTAAATAGAGCTGGTTTAAAAATACCTTGTCACAATAATTGCATTTATTATTTTGGAGCATATCTGCGTTAGAGGAAGACGGGAATATATTGTCACCTTTGTTAGATAATGTTTTTAGTATCATGGCAGCAATATTGTCGTTGCCGTATGGAGTTTTGTAAGTATGTCGCGTCCTTCTCTTCATTTTTCTAAGTTCTTCGTCTCTATTTTGAAGATGTTTTTTTGTTGTATCCAATTCCTGAAATGTTTTAAAAGTATTATTGTTGCAAATTATTCATAATATCTTGGTTACGTCGTAGCTTACAGCGACCTACTTCCAAACCAACTTATGATTCATTGTTCAGAACATTATCTTTTTCACATACAATGTTTTTGAAACATTTTTATTCTCATACTGATTTGAAAACGTGTAAAAATGACACAACCATACTGTGATAGTCTAATAGACCACACAGCTGGGGAAAAGCCATACCTTTTCTTCTTCTGATAACCGTCGCTTGCGGTCATCCAGTTTTTATCAAATGTGTCTTAGTAACTCTAGTTTTTTTTTGTATATACCTAGTTTGCCAGATAATAAACAATTCAATTCTTTAAAAAACAAAAAAAAATCACCTATATGGTCTAAAGCATGTGCAAACTACCTGCGCGAGTGTGGTGATCTCCTCTCTGAGCACGTAGACGCTGCGGTCCAGGTAGTGGCGGCAGAACTGCTGATACTCCACCGCCAGCTGCGCCAGCCGGAACATCTTCAGCACACCCTCGTCCAGGATACGCACGTCGAACTCCGACTCGAATACACAGTCTAGGATCTAGAGATTCATTTAATTACGGTGGTTTAAGTCACGGCATCAGAGTGTGCCTCTCTCATTAGATAAGGAGAAAAATAATCTAGAGATTATATACTTATGGTTAAAAAAGTATAAATTATAAACATTGATTAAATCTAGTAAAACGTTCCTTACGAAAGTCTAGAATCGGATCAATCTAGATAAACTAGACATACCTAATTATAAAACTATACGTAAAGCACATGAAATATTTTGTAGGAGCTTTTTTATGCCTCTTATAGATAAGATACTATTAGTACAATGCTTATCCGTTGCACCTGCACTAATATACGTAATTGCCGTAACCTATAAAATAATTGCGTATATTATATACTCAAAGATAGAATTCTTCTTCTATTTATTCACATACAGCATATATAAACCAATATCAAATAAATTAACAAAATTTAAAATAAAAACTTTAATATTCTTTTATTCTTCTTTAGTATTTTTTTATTTACTTGTGAATTATATGTAAATATTAGTTAGTTTTGTTCGTATATAACCTGTATGTTTCTGTTAGTAAATAAAGATTCACGATATTCTTCCTGCTACGCGAACAAGTTTTAGGAGAAAAGTTTTAAAAGTGTGAAAATAATAAATACATTATACCTATTACTTACGTCATTCAAGTGCTGCTCGATAAGAACAAACTTTCTCTCCCTGATTAGACTGTCCAAGTCGATCAGCTCTACAAACCAAAGGTTAGAATTTTAATATTTTCTAGTAGGTATGTAATCTAGTTCATACTGTCTGCGTGCTAAATCTCTGCCCTACTTACTTATTTTGTTCCAATCTATGTGAACTCTAGGCCGATGTGTGTTGAAAGTAAAGCCAGATTCCTCCGCCAGTCTCGGGAAGTGGTGATGAAGTTCGTACGACGTTTTGTACGCCATTGTACTAACATTGATAGCTTTTTATTTACAAACCACATTAAAATCACATTTCTGCGACTAAATTCGTAAAATTGCAGTCTTTTTTTGCAAGCTTACAGTAGAAAGTGACATTTACGAGTGTTTTGATTACAGAGGCAGGTTGCTAGGCAACAGATGACGCGTAACAAAGCGAACTCCTTTGTGGAAGAGTAATAACATACTCATTTGAAACTAAATAGGTTATATGTAGTTGTACCCTTTCATCATCATCATCATAGTCATGAATTTATCATGACTATGATGATGATGATGAAAGGGTACAACTACATATAACCTATTTAGTTTCATCATCATAGTCATCGTCTTTTGATTCACTAATTATTGCTAAAAGATTACTAAGAATTTGGGTTAAGAGGTCAAATAAAATCCACATAGCTAGGTACAGCATTTATTGCGGTAGTCACCACATTGCTCGTCCATCATAGTCCATGATGCAGCGCTAGTTTCGTACTAAGTCTAAGCTATCGGGACAGTCTCAAAGGAGGGGGCAGCCTGGCGACACGCTGATTCTTACTTCATTTTTTTGTATTTTTTTCGTGCCGTCGACCGAAGTTTACAATCAAAGGCATAAGAAAAGTGTGCAGCATTCAACTTGACACACAAAACGTGAACTCAAAGTACGCAACAAATAAATAAATACCACGAATACGTAGGCTGAGTATTTTGCAAGCTCGCGTTCTGTGCCCGAGTTATACTTTGTACAATGTAAATGTCGAGTATAAAAAATAATAAAGAGCATCGCTTCGGCAGAGTCGGTCCGTGGTCGGCGCTGGGGTCGCTTCGGTAGCACCAAACAACTTAACATGTGAGATATCTAGAGGGAGCTATTATCGTGTTGTTACAGAGCTTGCTTTCCACTGTTTTACGTGTTTTGCGCTCTGTATTGTTTTCATTTTAACGTAATATCTTGAAGTAAACACGTGTTTTCTAAGGAGTAACATTGGTTTAGATTGAAATACCCTCAAATCGCAATTTTCAGAAAACATGAATTTTTTGCCATCTCTTTGCCTCGTTGTTTGGCGTTATCTATAGGGCTCCGGTCTAGGCGGCGGGCTTCTCCTCGGAGACGGCGGTGGCGTCCGAGGCAGCTGAGGCTCCGTCGACTGGAGCGGGGCTGTTGCATGCCAGCGATGGGAACCGCGCGTATAGAGCCTGCTGGTACTTCGGGTGGCTGCGGGAGACAGATAGATACAAATTAAAAGTTACGCCCTTTAGAATATTACCTGAAAATAAATAAGTAATTAAAAAACTGATGGAAATATTGATGCTCATTGTTTTATGTTGAGATTGGTTCTGTCGGCCTGTTTTTGTTTATCTCTCAGTTTTGTTCAGATTTCAGATATTTCAGATACAGTTGCAAATTTGTAATTAGTTGGTAATTGAATCCTATGGATTGTTTTTATGAATCTATTGGTTACTGCTTCTCTAAGTTCAAGACATAATGCTATAACGCAGGAAAGTCTATACATACACAACGACATTAATTATTAATGTCGTTGTACATACATACAAAAAGTTATTCAGAAAAAAACGTTCGGAGGACTTGATAACCTCATTTTTTGGAAGTCGGTTAAAATTAACGGAGATATTTACCTGATACCATAAACGATGGGATTATAGACAGCGTTGGCCTTCGCGAACAGCGAGCCCCAGATGGTGGCGAGCGGGGATATGGTCAAACTCTCGAACACGCCCGCGTAGTTGATCACCAGATACGGGGTCCACGCCATGAACCAGAGGGAAATGGTCATCAGTGCTACCTGGAGACGAGAGAATATATTTCTACTAGTGGGTGCTCGCGGCTCGCTGGCATTAAGAAGTAAAACTTGCTTCCCCTATTTCACCCCTTTAAAGGTGGCACTTTCTTAGCGGATGCCTACGTCATAACATCTACCTTCATTCCAAATTTCAGCCCAATCCGTCCAGTGGTTTGGGCTGTGCGTTGAAAGATCACTATATCAGTCAGTCAGTCACCTTTGAGTTTTATATATTTAGAAGATACCTTTTGCATCGCTCAGGAGTCAAAGCCTTAAATCCGCTAACGCAAGTTCGCTCGTGATCCAATGATGCATCACTCTTAATTAGGTATACGACAATACTTTGTTAAATAATCTAATATTCTATTTGATATTTGGGCTATCTGAATTTGAAAAGTGGACAATACTCAGCAATAAGAAGTAGCATGAAGTCACAGAACTTTTTGCCAGTATCTTTGCCCAGTCCGAAAGGAATGAAATAACAAGATCACGAGATATCTTAAAATTAATTATTAGATATACCTAATAAAGAATCTGCAAAAGGGGGAGAAGTACATATCTGAATTAAGAATGGATTTAATTATTCTGAAAAATCTTGAAAATGAAAGGTTTATTTGGTCTATAGTTGAAAACAATAACAATACCTTAGCCAGTTTGCACTCAGCGCTGGTGTTGGCGGCCTCGGCTGATCGCAGAGACGCGACGTTCATCTTCTTGGCTTGCTCCCTCATGCCCTTCTCGTGAGCTGCTACGGCCTGTAGAAAAAAATAATCATAAATAATTCGAAATACAATAAAAAAAACAGACATGGATTAGTACAAAAAACAAGAGTCCTGAACAATTCAAAATACCTACATATCAAACAGATATAGATTCCTAATGCTTACCGGCAAATCTACGTCGAATTACTTTACCTTGCTGAACTGTTCGGTCAGTTTTCTTTACTCAACTTTTATCTATTCAAATTCAGCTTGAACTATTTACTTATTCATATAAAAATATGTAAGTATTTATTTTCGTATTAGAATGGTCAACTTGTAATTACTTCTTATATGTCTAAAGAATATGTGGATAAAGATATGGTGCTTAAAGTTTTTAAGCCAAGCGGAGAACATATAGGCACCCCTGTCTCACCTGCACAATGAAGGTGTAAGAGTAGATGATGAGAAGGAGAGGCATGAAGTAGACGAACACCGAGTAGATGAGGATGTAGCTGCGGCTCAGCCACTCCTTGCTCAGGTAGTCGGTGCCGCACGCCGTCATGTTGCCTTCCGGGACGTATCTGGGGAGACAAATATGATCATTTCCACACAACCAGCATTATGCTGAGATGGGGCTGTGTTGTGGCAGATTTTATGTTTGTTTATTATGTTCTTACTCGCGTTTGTTTTTCTGTTAAATCAGTCACAATAAATGTTTTCTTTCTTTCTTCTTTATAATTGAACTGATTTACATTGCTTCGTTGAATTTGCTAGCGGCTTTCGTGAGTTGAAGGCAACTGAACTGATTTAGATTGCTTTAATGCTCGGACTCGTTGAATTTGCTTGCGGCTTTCGTGAGTTGAAGGCAACTGAACTGATTTAGATTGCTTTAATGCTTGGACTCGTTGAATTTGCTTGCGGCTTTCGTGAGTTGAAGGCAACTGAACTGATTTAGATTGCTTTAATGCTTGGACTCGTTGAATTTGCTTGCGGCTTTCGTGAGTTGAAGGCAACTGAACTGATTTAGATTGCTTTAATGCTCGGACTCGTTGAATTTGCTTGCGGCTTTTGTGAGTTCAGCATCCAAAAATAGAGGAGATAGGTACGACATCGTTGGATTCCTGCGGTTGTTATAATTTAAAATGTCTAAAGCTTGGGTAACTTCATTGAAATTGGGT
Organism: Macaria notata; assembly: GCA_927399415.1. Lineage (NCBI taxonomy): Eukaryota > Metazoa > Arthropoda > Insecta > Lepidoptera > Geometridae > Macaria > Macaria notata. Next base: position 9,555,297 of record OV656746.1, on the reverse strand, counting down.
AGGAGAGCAAACACACTCTTTTTTTCCGTATCGTAGATATGGGAGTAGCCAACTCTAGTGTCGAGAGTTTTAAAACCGTCTTTTGACATGGCTTACCGGTTGTCATACTATGACAAACAGTTGGAATCGTGTCATCTGCACAACGGAAGTGTCCAAATGAAATTCAAAGACTGACCGCGTCGACAATTCCAAAACATTGTAAACAAATCTAAAACCTGTAAAATTGCTAGAAATCCTTTTCCTTTGTCAATTTTACCTGTTCCATCCAAAGAATGGCGCCAGAGTCCAAGCCAAGGAAAAGGTCCAGATACCGAGGATCCTCAATAGCGCTCCGTTGATGGACATCGGTTTAGCCGCGATACCCTTCACGATGACATTGTAGCGGTCGAAGGCAATCATCGTCATGGTCCAGATAGAAGTGCAGCCGAATAGAGATCCACAACAGGCGTAAATTTCACAGGCAAATGCTCCTGCAAACATTTATTAAGTCATCATCATCTCCAGTCAATAAATACCAACGAAAATTACTCTAAACCTGCTAGCCACTTATATGCGAGTGTGGCTCAGCGGTTCCAGTGTACGCTTTTCATCCAGACGCACTCTGGTTCGTGGCCCTACACCACTGACATGTATTTTCAAGTTACGTGTGGATTTGCACTCTCTTAACGGTGAAGGAAAACATCGTGAGGAAACCGACATGTTTGAGGACCACAATATCTGAGGACATGTGTCATCCGTGGAAGGACCTGGGCGCCCACCACTATGTATCTGCCCAAGAGAACTCCCCTAAGGAATTCACTCTGAGGGGGAGTCACGACCCTCAGTCATGAGGAAATACGACTCAAGAGAGAGAGAGCTTGCCACTTGTGAAAAGTATATTTTATAGGTTTGTTCGCCCATTATGTATGTACTACATTGTTTGGTCAAACTGTATTCAGTTTCAATACTACGATCATCACCATCATCCACAGCCCTTGGGATCCCACTGCTGGGTATAGGCCTCCCTTTGCATGTGCCATCTGCGTCGATCTTGTGTAGACCTCATCCAGGTTGGACCCTCGACTTTGACGATGTCGACCCATCTCGCGACCGGACCACGTATAATTTCCTTATCACCGTTTCATGGTGGAAGTGCCGAAGTGTCGAACACAGCGCTTTACCTCTATGTTTATTGTTAGGACGGCTAAGCTTTGGAACACTTTACAAGAAGCAGTGTCCTGCAAACTACAATCCAGGGGTCTTCAAATCTAGGGTTAATAGGTATCTTCTAGGTAAGCGTGTTACATCCTAGGCTGCAGCAATGCTTAACATCAGGCAGGCTGTAGTCAAGCGTAAACCTATCCCACGTAAAAAAAACGTAGTAAGTATACATACCCCAGACCCAAGTTTCGTACATACAGTTGACGACCATAGGCGGTGACATGCAGCACATCATCAGTAGATCCGAGAAAGCGAGGTTCACCACAAGCAAGTTTGACGGGGTTTTTAAACTCTGCAAAAAGAAATATCAGTAAATTTTTGTGTAAACTCACCTGGGGGTGCGGTTCTCCTGAGACACAAGCATTCTTGCTTAGTTCAGAAGAACCGGTCCAATACATTGCACAAATAAAATGTACTTTACACATATTTTATAAGATTATATTACAGGCTACAACTATTGTATATTTTAAAATGTTATTTGTGTCAATAAATGATTTTATTATTTATTATTATTATTATTTATTTTTATTGTTATAAAAAAATGTACCTACTATAGCAATGAAAAACCGTTGCCATATTTGTAACATCACCAATTTTTTCTTTCTTTTCTTGTTGGACTTGTACAATTTACGCAAATTATGCTACTCTGCAATTTTGATGACAATGTGCTGTTTCATTGCGTCGTTATAAAATGAAATTTATTTGCATTAAATTTGTAATTTTTTTTTCAGCGATTCTACTTGGCACTGTTCCCAACATTCTGGATTTCATTTCTTCTTCTAATGGTCGTTAGTGAATATGCTTTAAGTTTAAAATTTAAGTGCGTAGGTACATAGGCACAGACATAGGTAGGTACATAGATACGTAGTTTGTCTTTTAATGTTAAACCTATAATACACTGAAAGACGCTATCGATGATAAAGACTTATTTAGAGATATAGACAAATTACTTTGTAATTCATAAATTATATTAATTTTCACTTCCTATTGTGTATAATAATAATAATAAGAGCATGTAATTGCCTACAGAAATAAAAACTGATTTGATTTGACTACCTACAAGATAATTTTGTTTTGGTTTTCGTAAATAAAATAGCATTTAAAAAGCATACCTTAGTAGACATGAAGATGTAGACAACCATGCCGTTGCCGGTGATGGAGATAAATCCGAGGCAGCCGATAGTGAAGCCGAGGAGTCCGTGCCAGAGGGGGTTCATGGGGGGGAACTGATACCTGCAATCATAGATAACTGGTGAAATGTGAGGCAACAGCGGCTGGGGATAGTGATGATAAGACCCGTTAGCTAGGTAAAGAATTATAAACAATCAAATCAGTCAATTTAGAAAACAAAAGAAGGAATCAGTCTCTGTATGTAACACGACACATTAAATTGTAGGTATCGAAAGATCAGTCAGCCTATTCGGTGGTCATCAGGCATATTCACTCCACTACGAAGATTTTCTAATCCAGACTGACCAAGCATTAGATAGATAGATAGAAAACACTTTATTACAAACACCAAAAACAGGAAAAAAACACAATGAAAACGTACAAACTTAAAATTAGTGTCGTAATTGGCGACCTTATCGCTCAAAGCGATCTCTTCCAGGTCATTAGCCACTTTTAATCTTATACACGTCCACAAGTCTGATATGCATAGGTATAAAAGAGACTTACCAGTGTGGGTCAATCATATGCAGCATGTCTGGCGGGACCATGTCGACCACGGTCTGGTTAGAGGCGCCGTAGGCCGCCACCTGGCCGCCCCACGCCTGCAGGGCCGCCGTGCCGGGGCCCGGGTCTAGGCTCACGAGACCCATGCTGGACCACTTGAGTCAGGCTACCTGGGATCAAGGTATAGCAGACATACTTTAATAACAAAGAGGGTTAACAAAGAAACACTCAAAATTAAAAGTTACGAGTTCCAATTGGCAACTTCATTGCAAAGAGCGAGCACTTCTAGTTTCTGGTAATCAATAAATCAAAAAGCAACGATCTATTCATAAGATATGAGCATGGATATGAGATATACTTAGCGCTCAGAATACAGAAAGAACCAGAAACCGTGAGCGCGCCTACAAGTGAGGCTACTAAAACCACTCGGAAACCGAGTGGTTTGACGCGCGACCGATCAGTCACTCTGGGACCATCGGAGCGCATGACGTGTTATAACGGTGACCAATTTAGCTAAATTATGCCGTCTTGTGTCGTTCCTACCTGTAAAAATGAAGCGGGTCTAAAAAAGAAACAGGAGGGGATCACATTTCACCTGTAAGTATCGTATTTAAGTATCAACTTATTTTAATAATGAATAAATTTCTCAGTTTTCAATTGTCATAGATAATGATGCATCCATCTTGCTAGTGTTGCCAATATAAGAGTTTTGATTTACCCTTCTTTTTATAGTTTATTTTTTAATTCATAATTAATTCATTCATAATTAATTCATAATTAAGGATATAGTTATAATCTCGAATTCTCAACGTTTGGCATTCGTTCTTTCAATTTATAAACAATTCGTAGGAAAAAATAACATATTTCCAGTTGAGAATAGCCATATAAACGGTTTAAGCCACAGAAACAGTCTGATAAGGGCTGTGATTGAAAAATACCTAGACATAAGATTTCATCATTTATCTAAATGTAAATCTTTGTTAATAAGTTCAAATTCTAAGAGACAATATTTTAAAAAGCTTACTCAGCAAAAAGGAAATTAAATGTATTTTTTTTACAGCGTCTTTTATTCAATAAATCTATCGATATCTTGAGACAATTGGGTAGGTTCATAATCATATAGAAACAGACAATGTTTATTCTATTATTATATCACCTCTAAGAAAAAAAAATTACCCCAAAATTTACCCTAAAAACGGGCAAATTATGCCTGAGCTAGGAACATTACGCGGGTGGGAAGTGACGCGGGCGGGAGGCGTGGTTTTGGTTTTTGGACACAGCGTGTAGCTCGCAATTACAGTTGAACGCGGCTTCTGGTTCTTTCTGTATTCTGAGACTTAGCGCCTAGCGCTTTAATTCATGAACCAAGCGAAATGCTTCACCGTTTGCCATTACTCAGAGCGTGTGAACTGTAAATTATTATACATAATAGTTTTTTTTTGTCTACTGGTCATCGAAATAAAAAATCAATAAGATTCAAGCGATTTTTAGCAAGTCAGTCTAAGCTGATCAAAAACCAAAATGAAACACTGAATCAATCCAAAAAAATTCTGATGGAAACAGGTAGTGCTGTTAGGTTCTCAGTCTTACATGTCTACACAGAAAGAGGGACTTAAACAAATAAAAAAGATTGAAGTCAAACAGCAGACACCGAATTTAACACTTCCACGAACCACTTCAAAAACGATATTTACTTAGATTTTCCTGGAACAGGGTAGACACGAGATGGTTATCACTTGAAGAACTGAAGAAAATCGTTGCACGAACTACTTCAGCCCTTGTAACCAACCCCGCAGGGATGAGACTGTGGAGGGCACTCGCAGCTCTCTCCACAACACACCCTTTTATAAGAAACCAGGGGATTAGGAGCAGCGTCACAAGAAAACAATCGATAGTCATAATTAGATCAAGAATGGACTTTTCTCCAAGGAAATGCCTGTAGCTAGGAAAGTGCATATGCACTTAAGCAGGTAGATACAGTGTAGTCGGATTATTTTTCTACAGGGCCAGATCTGATTCATTTCTAATATTATTTCTGCTGGACACTTATTTGTGCGAATAATTAACTTCTGACCTGTATTATTAAGTACTTATAATGAGACGAAAGTACCTACCTATCCTTAAATTTAGAGAGAGTACCTAACTTTATTTGTGTGTTTAGCTCTTATACCTACATATTTTTACTAGGTTTATTTATTTAAAATTATCAAAAATCACCTAAGGACCTATCCCATTAGGCTGTGTTCATGAGATGTGATTGCTCCAGCGTCATATGCATTCGTTTGGGCGTCAACTGCCTTGTCACGTCAATCGTCGAATCCTAGTGTGGGAAGGTACAGATTACCAATACACCAACAATATCATGTAGGTTTGTATATTATTTAAGTTTGCTGTAATAAACTAATTTGTGTTGTACTTAGCCTAAAAGATATTAAAAAGGTCTTACATTATGTTATAGGTACTACTGCTAAATATAGATCCAATCGCCTTACCTATAATCTTGAACGATCCATAGTGACCCTATGCTATGCCCTGCTATGACCTGCTATCTTATAAACTTACGCGTCATGCGATCCAGTGTACTTTTTGGTAAGTTGATCACCCATCCAAAAGTTGCCCGCTTCAACGACCGTTACGTAATAAAGTAGGTAACTACAAATATGTGTCTGAAACTTGTGTTGCATAAAAAAGATTGCAACCCAACCCTGTAGTACTTATGGGTGCTCTTACTTTGCTAATATTGTTATGAAGTCAATAAGAAGTAGGTGGGACTTGGGAGTTACCCTAACGAGATTACGGTGTAGGTATATAAAGGCTGCATTATGTACCTATTTGTATCTACCTGCCTTTACGCTAGAATTATTTATGTACCTATAATACCTATTTAGCTTTAATAAGTAGGTACGTCTAGTCTTCAACAGTCAACTTGTGAACAAAGTATTAATTGGATAACATAAAATACTACTTACTTATTTATGTTATCTTATGTTCACAACCCAGCAGTCATCGTGCATCCATCAAAGGAAACCGCTACGTGTGGAATATGACAACCGTCGGGTCAGTTAGAATTCAACGCTAAGCTAAATTTGTTAATTTATCATTACGAGTTTGTTGAAACCAAGGAATTTCATCCCTCTGTTAAATCCTACTCGTCATCGAATCATCGTGTATTTATAACATAACGCTATATATAATTTTATTCAAAGTGCTTGTTGATTTCATATTTGCGTAGGTATGTATCCGGAGGTAATTTTAAAAACATAAAAATCTCTAAAAAATTCGTTATTATTAGACTAAGCGGCCTTAGATTCTAACGAATTGACATCTCAATAAAATCATGTATTGCAATTTTGAATTTCCCGCTGGTATTAAGTGATGAATACTTGATAATAATAATTACCATTTGATGCCAAAATTAAAAAGGGTGTTCTGTATGACAAAAGTATTACATTTGAGTTTTGACAATGACAGGACACTGTTTTTTGTAACCGGCGGCGGCGGGTGAAGCGAAGATTTTGCAAAAAAATAAATGTAATTGGAGGGTTTTCTAATTGAAGTTGTGTGTTTTGGTTGATAAGTGTATTACCTTAATTCAGTATTAGTTAGTTCAATTACATAAAAACATCAGAACATGGACATTCCCGACGACATAGATTTCAGTGATGAAGAGGAAGAGATTTCAGTTGAAACTGTATTGAAAACACTCCAGAGTGCCTGGCAGAACGAAAGACTGGCCCCTGAAATACTTCCCCACAAGAACGACATGGTGGAAGCAATGCTGGGACAAATACAGCACATGGAGCGCAACATAAACAAGTTACCCAAAACAGACCTCAGAGCCTCTATACATAAGATGGAACTGAATAGAATTAAGTTTTTAATTTGTAATTACCTCAAAACTAGGCTTTCTAAAATCGAAAACTTCTGTATACCTATTGTAAAAGACGAGAGGCAGAGGATAGAAAGTGGTACAAATTATTTAACACCATCAGAGTACAAATATGCCCTGGACTATTTAGCAAACATGGAGAGTCATGTAAAGACAGTTGCCTTAGATAAAATGCCTGGGAGTATGAAGGATTTTGAACTGGATAAAATGGCAGTTTACCCAAATTTACATACACATGTGTTTTTGAAAGCAAATGAGTCTGTGACGGGAATTGTATTGGAGCAACTTATAGGAGATGATGAAGAAATAGATTTAGATGGTGAGAGTCCTTTATCAATTCATCCTGTTGCGAGTAGATAGTAAGAAGAATTTGAATGTGTCTTTAGCTCTAAATTATTGTCTGTGTGCAAGAATAGACTTGATGTCTATCACCATTTTAGAATTGATGCTCAAAACTTTTACTCAGAACTCCTCACACTTTTACTGTATGTATTTGCAAAAAACATCAAAATCAATAACAAGACTATAACTGTTCATCATCCAACAGCATTGCACCGGCAACTGACACCATTAATTTATTTTAATATCTTCACAGTACTAAGCTACAACTAAATTAATCATACAACTATATTAATTACTAGCTGTGCCTGCGACTTTATCCTCATGGAATAGTTATTTTGGGCATTAATTCTTTTTTAAACAGCACACGCAACGGAAGCCTTCAAAGATGAATAATTTTCCCCGTTTTTTGCACATTTACCATTGTTTCTTTGCTCCTTTTAGTTGCAGTGTGATGTTATATAGCCTAAAGCCTTCCTCGATAAATGGCCTATTTAACACAAAAAGAATTTTTCAATTCGGACCAGTAGTTCCTGAGATTAGCATGTTCAAACAAACAAACAAACTCTTCAGCTTTATAATATTAGTATAGATTAATTTATTTTAATATCTTCACAGTAATAAGCTACTACTTAACTAGATTAATTATACAACTATAATAATTATACCTACTTTTGTTTTTTAATTAAACCCCAATATATTGAAAAAATCCTTTTTTATACTTGTAAATTTATAATTTAACTCTAATATTATTATATTGTTTGTTTCAGAGGGCTCCCAACACATACTTCAGTACAAACCTATAGCAGATCTTGTAAAGGACGGGAAAGTGCAACTAATATAACAGACTGAGCATAATGGGCTGTGTAAATAAAGTATTTTTTTACTATGAAGTAGTTGTTTTACTTTAAACTCTTATCTAAATCTATTAATAAAAAGAATATGGTACAGAACCATACAGTGTGAGCCGCCAATTTACCCATGGTTCGATACAATTATCATGAAAGGAAAGCAGGTAGTCGGTTTGCTAAGGATTCACTCCGGACTCATTCTATGCAATATTTACAAACATCAGATGGGCTTCGCGGACTCGCCGAACTGCCGGTTATGTGATAACTAAGAAGACTTGCAATATATTTGGGTGTAATGTGTCTGCGGCGAGACTGCGACAAGAATTGTTGGTAAATAGAAATTACAATACAATACAATACAATACAATACATTTATTCATAATTCCATAATTATAGGTATATATAATTCCATAATTGTAATAACAACAGTGAGTAGCAGTATCTTGGATCATCTCATCACCTCTTGGACGAGGCCATGATTCTGATATACATATATAGTAGTTTTATAGATAGTATTTAATTGTACATTATATGTATAAGCCTTATGGGAGTGACATAGTCAGATTTGACAAAACCAAAAACTCCCTCTTAAAAAAATAGATTTGAAAAAACCTAAAAATACTATGTAATATCTAGAATTAAAAGTGATGAAGTTTGCTCAGCAATGCTTAGTCATAGAATCCTAGTATTTCCTGGGCAGTGGTCACTGTCATTTAAAGTGTGTATGTACAACTTTGATATCTTTATATAGCAGACTATCAAACTCATGTAACCTTGATAGAAAGACCTTGAGATAATTTGCTTTATGTATGGCCTATTATCCGAGTACATATTATATTCATTCAAATAATAGCGGAGCCAGTATTAACAAATTTTCTTTGATCTTGGGTTAAAGGAGCCTGTTTTAAACTAAGTTACAAACCCCGTATATATTATAATATAAACTAATTTTATAGAAATCAGATCTAGTATTTTTTTTTCATGGTTTAGCCATTAAATAGAATATTATAAGGATTACAATATTGCTTAAAATCAGACGAGATGTAGTCAAGTGTGAAATGAATGATCAAGTTAAAAAGAGTATTGTAAAGAAGGAACAAACTTTCACCTTTGTAAATAATATTCTGTTATTATTATTTTATGTGAAACTAGCTAACCCGGCGAACTCCGTTAGGCCAAGAGATGGCTTCGTTTTTTTATAAACCTCACGGAGCCCGAGACCTTTCCAACGAATGCAAAACCGTGGAAATTGGTTCGTGTGTTCTGGAGTTATAGCGTCAGGAAGGAAAACCCGACTTAGTAGATAAACAAACATATACCTATGTGTGTAGTCATAGAGTCTACACACTAAGTTTTTGCCTTATACTAATAGCAGACACAAGGACTTAAAGATCTCAGTGAAATTTAAATAACACTTATTTAAATGTCAAAGTAAAATAATGGGTAGGATATTTTAAAATTATACACAGAAACACACATTAAAATCTTTATTCAATCAAAGATTTATCACATCAATTAAGGCAGATGCAATCCTCATGCATACAATCTCTAAAGTACAATTGTAAACTTAAGTATAATTTATAGAAATAAAGCTTAACTGAAAATTAATAAATTGAACATAATGTAAAAAAAACTTCCATTGTGTTAGCAAAAATGCCATTAATGATATTCAACCTTATTATATTAAAAGTAGATACATTGGAACTAAATCATATTTGGTCCTGCATTTAAGTTTTCTTATTTTAAGTACGCAACAATATAAATGCTCATATAGCACCGTTACATTAATATTAATTATGTATCTATTATCACAAAAAACAAACCTGCCTGTTTTTATCAGATAAAACCCAAAACTAGGTATGCTATATACTAGGTATGTATATATTTGTGTGGCTAAAATGTAAATTATTTTACTTGGAAAATATCACAATGGTATCAACTTGTAACATCAGGTAACACAAAAAAACAAATAAATAAGGTAATTTTTTATACCAATCATCATGTCTACTCTTGCATACCTTAAATTACTGAAATAAAATAAGTACTCCATTGAACACTTCCTTAAGTACTTACTTGATTAACATAATTAACTTACCTATGTACACTAGTTTCATTTAAGTATATTTGTGGTATTAGGCAAAATGCCGAAATTCGAATAAGTACACATTTAACAATTGAGTAAATATTAAAAATAGTATCTAAATTATTAAAATATTTTAATTATTAAATTACGTCAATAAAATTGGTACAATAATGAATAAAAAGTAGTTTTATGTAAAAGACACTGGTCTTCTAAAATACGTATGTAGTAATGCCGTGTATAAATTTAAGACTACGACCAACAAAGTTTCTAAAATGCACGCGAATTAGGCATAAACATCACACTGGGTACAAAATACATTTTTCTAAGAATTTCTTGATTAAATATTGACAAAGACACCATTGTTATTTTGAAAATTGCAAGTTAATAAGTTATTTATTTAAGATTCACTAGCCTGACGGTAACAAACGATGAGATTTTGTGTTTCGAGACCGGAACAAATTAGACAGCACACAAGACTGATATTGATAAAGGACAGAATTACGTAAAAACGCCTGAAGGAAATGAAAATTTAAATTTGCTACCTTTTGCTATCTTTCTGTGACATGAATTGTGTTATCAATAGTTCAATACTTCCAAACAAAGATAATAGAAAACTAAGTTGCAAACTTGTCATTATATTTATCAGGAACATAGATTGTGTCATGTGATCATAAATTAACCTTTCTAATGGAAGCGAAGCTCAGCTATTCTTCACATTAAAAACAACTTTACTTGTAGGTATTGTGTTGAATATAATACAACTTAGGTACAAATTTAAAATTGTTGCACATATAAGTTCAAGTTTGTATTTTATTATAAGTTTTAGTTTAATAGATACATTAATAAAGTGAATTGGAATAATCTGTAACGTTTAGAAAAGTAAAGATTAAAAAAGACAGTCTTTCGCTCTGTCCATTGTTCCCGGTCGTATCTCAGACAAATCTAGTCTCTATTCCAACGCCTTACGTCACATTTACACGTGCGAGTGTGCGTCCTGGTCTGCGTACTGTATGTGGTGCGCGTGCGCGGCGGCGGCCAGCTCGCGCAGGCTCTGCTCGGAGGCGCCGCCCAGCTGCCGCACCATGCCGGTGAACACGCCGCCCTCCATCTGCAGCAGCTCGTGAGGGTGGCCCGCTTCTACTATGCGCCCGGCTTCCATTACCTGGGAAAAAAGGAAAGTTAGAGACTTTTTCTCATGCTTACTTATATGTATAGCTACTTAGTATATGAAAAGATCGATAAGCCAAGTACGTAATTATAAGTCTTTATATTACAAGAAGAAGAAGAAGAATTATTTCGTGGAAGGAGCTGGGCGCCCACCACAATCTATCTGCCCAAGAGAACTCCCCTAACCAATTTATTCTGCGAGGGAATCACGATCCTCAGTCATGAGGAAATACGACTCAAGCGAGCGAGCGATATTACAAGATAAATCTAGTATTTTGTGTGTAGGTATCAATTAATCTATTTATCTGTACCTACAATTTATGTAAGCAGATTTTAAAAACAAATTCAAGGCTAGGAAGTCTGATACAAACTTAGCTTTGCTTATTTCAGCCCCCGAGGTACCTATGGCTAGCAAAAGCACAGCGAAATGATCAAAATATTTTGATTTAAAAAAGAAACAAATCATATTAATTCATTCACAGAGTTCTGTTTTTTTAGCAAGCAAAGACTAGGCCTAAGATGGAGCGTGCTTAACCGATAAGAACCGATTCACTCTCGCTTTAAAGATCGCTGGATTATAATAATATAGATATTGAACTAGGTATGTTGAGGTAACAAGACGGTGAGTTTAAATTAATATCCTAAGTAATATGAGGTACTCACAACCACCCTGTCGGAGTCCGCGACGGTGTGCAGTCTGTGCGCGACTGTGATGACGGTGCAGTCCGCGAAGTGCTTGCGGATAGACTTCTGGATCAGCGCGTCAGTGCTGCAAGCGAATAACGAGATTAGCATAGGTACATACCGACCGTGGCCAAATGGTTGAGGACGACCAGCAGAAAACGATCCAAGTTGATATGCTGTGTAGGTTGTGATTTAGTTAGGTATATTAATTCTAAAATGTTAGGTTGTATTGTGTACTGCATTAATAAATAAATAAATAGATTATTTTCGCTCATTCTTATATATACGTTTTAATATCTGTCTTGCACTGAAAATAGACTAGCTTACAGCACGTGTTTGAGAGAGACAACACTAGTTACAAAATTAAAATTACACGTGAGTGAAAACCGTATGAGTTAAATATTGTACTCACTTGGGATCTACGTTAGCTGTAGCCTCGTCCAATACGAGCAGTTTGTTGCGCGCGAGCGCGGCGCGCGCCAGGCACAGCAGCTGTCTCTGTCCCGCGCTGAAGTTGGACCCGCCTGATTGTACCGCGTTAGACAGGGACGACACGCTGGGTTTCAGCTCCACCTGAAACATACACGATACGAAATTAATAAATTTGAATAGATCACTGTTTTTTTTTAATTACGTGTGTCGTTTTGAAAAATGGGGATCAAAATCTAGTGATTTTAAAAATCGTCATCAACTAACCATTAAATAAATGTTTTCTTTTGTTTTTTTTTTTTACGTGGGATAGGTTTACGTTTGACTACAGCCTGCCTGATGTTAAGCATTGCTGGAGCCTAGGGTGTAACACGCTTACCTAGAAGATACCTATTAACTCTAGATTTGAAAACCCCTGGATTGTAGTTCGCAGGAAACACAGCTTCTGGTAAAGTGTTCCAAAGCTTTGCCGTCCGTACAATAAACTTTGAAGCAAAGCGTTGTGTTCGATACTTCGGCACTTCAACCATAAAACGGTGTCTACCTGCGGACTTTCTGCTTGTTCAAATGTAAAGAAAACTATACTTTTCTTTAATTCAAAGTCACCCGCGCAATAAATGTCACCGAGCCGCGTCAAAGATAACTATCTGTAGTCTGTGCAGAAACATAACCTTAAAATATAAAAAAGCGTCGACATATTCAAGTTAGAAAAATAATAAGTACCTACTTAGTAAATTTCAATTAAAAACCTTTATTAAAAACAGACACCGAATTTGTAACATTAAATGTCGTTTCTTTTACATGTACCTACATATGTAAAGTTTACTTTGTAATAGAAGACTCTTTCATGTAAATACTGTTTATCAAATGATCATGTAAAATAGGTACTTAACAATAAATCTTTTCTTTTACAGAGAAACTCAATTGTGTTTCATTGACGGTGTCGTCATACTATTAGGAAACATTATTTAAAAATTAATGTAAATTGGCTAATGATTGATCTTTGGTGGTATTAGAATAAGGTCCTGAGAATGGAATAGGCTACTATCCAATGATATTCTATATAAACTGAGGTAGATGCGTTATACCCCGTTCTATGTGTCGTTCTGTGGCGATACAAGTCAGCAGATTGGGATGAGATGCGCTCTTTTTTTTCATCTTACCCTTGGCAGCCAGTATGTTTTTCTTCTGGAGATCCCACCGTTTGCGCTAATGCCGTCACAGATGTCCTTAAGCTGGGTATGGAGTATTACATTCCGTACTCAGACCTGACTCTGTCTGGTAAAGCTCGCCCGTGGTTTGGACCTGAATGTGGACGTGCGGAAGCACTGAAGCATGATGCGTACCTCGCCTGGGTCGATGCTCGAAGCCGCAAAGCCAAGGACATACGCCTTAAGAAAAAAGCATTCAACAAGGCTGCCAAGTCCTGCAAGAAGGTCATGCAGAAAGCGCGTTTCGACCACATTAGTCGAATAGGGAACAAACTAGCTTCGTACCCAGCAGGTAGCAAAGCGTTTTGGTCCCTAGCTAAATCGGTTGAAACGAATTTCTGTCGCCCCTCACTGCCTCCACTGCTGAAACCCGACGGTACATTGGCTCACACCGCCGAAGAAAAGGCAAACTTGTTTGCCTCTATATTCGCGGAAAATTCTCGTCTAGATGCTGGTAGTACGATACCTCCCTCATCTCCTGGCACAACGGCTGCAATGCCTGACATAAGTATCCGCCAAAAGGAGGTTCGGAAAATACTTCGTAGTCTAGATGTGAATAAAGCCAGTGGCCCTGATGGTATTCCGGCCATAGTTCTGAGGACGTGTGCAGCTGAGTTGACTCCTGTGTTGACGCGCTTGTTTCGGCTCTCTCTTGCGACTGGATATGTGCCGAAGACGTGGAAGCTGGCTAACGTGCAACCAGTGCCCAAAAAAGGTAGTCGTGCTGACCCTGCCAACTACAGGCCCATTTCGGTCACCTCCGTGCTCTGTAAGAGCATGGAGCGTGTCCTGAACGGCAGGCTCCTGGCGTACCTAGAGTCTAATGACCTCCTCAGTGACCGGCAATATGGCTTCCGCCGGAACCGGTCCACTGGGGATCTTCTAGTGTACGCTACACACATCTGGAGTGAGGCTATTGAGAAATACGGGGAAGCCCTGGCAGTTTCTCTAGATATTTCTAAAGCCTTCGACAGGGTTTGGCATGACGGCCTAGTCAGCAAGCTTTCATCGTTTGGACTACCTACTAGTTTTTGCGTATGGATATCAGATTTCCTGAGGGATAGATCTATTCGGGTAGTCGTTGATGGCTGCTCGTCTGATCTTATGGCGATTAATGCCGGAGTTCCCCAGGGATCAGTGCTTTCTGCAACACTTTTTCTGCTGCACATTAATGATCTGCTGAAGCCCGGTACCTTTGGGTATGCAGATGACAGCACTGTTGTAGAAAGCTATATGTCCACCGCTAGAGCTAGTGCGACCGAGATCCAGTCTTGCAGGGAAGCCATGATCGAGCGCTTAAACTTTTCCCTCACGGTAGTCTCTGAGTGGGGCGATGCCAATCTGGTTAAGTTTAATGCCTCGAAAACACAAGCGTGTCTTTTCTCTGCAAAGAGGAGGCCATTCCTACTGGCGCCCTCTTTCCGTAATGTAACCGTGCCCATCACCGACCATCTAGAGTTGCTAGGTGTCACTTTGACTCCGACCCTCAACTTTGGCTCCTATATTGAGTCTAAAGCTCAACTCGCAGCCAAGAAGCTGGGAATCCTCTCGAAGGTGCGACGATACTTCACTCCAGAACAGCTGCTGACCTTGTATCAAGCGCAAGTTCGGTCATGTATGGAGTATTGTTCGCACCTTTGGGATGGATCTGCCAAGTACCAGCTTGAGGCGTTAGAGTTAATTGAGAAGCGGGCAAAAAATCTCATCGCGAAAGACTCACTCTGTAGCTCAAAATTACAAAGCCTTGAGCACCGCCGTAAGGTGGCCAGTCTTTCGGTTTTTTACAGGTTGCATTTCGGAGAGTGTGCGGAGGAATTGCATAATTTAATTCCTGCAGCCCCATTTCACCATCGCACGAGTAGAGGCACGGCAAGGAGGCACCGATATACAGTTGAGGTCCCAAAGACTCGCACCAAGCGTTTTGCTTCGACTTTCATCGTGCGAACAGCCAAACTGTGGAACTCCTTGCCCGAATCTCTATTCCCCTTGAACTATAATTTGTCGGTCTTCAAATCGAGAGTAAACCGGTTTCTTCTAGGCAAGCGCGCTACATCGTAGACTATAACGTTGCTTAACATCAGGCAAGTTGTAGTCAAGCGTAAGCCTATTTCATGATAAAAAAAAAAAAAAAAATGTGGCGAACTCAAACTAAGCGAATTAGCCTGGACGGCTCAGTCGCCTCGAAGCTGTGAACATACGTTTATCCCTTTCTCACAACCGGGTTTTATATATCTCTGATGTCTTTTACTTTCCTTCGCCACGTGCTAGGGCGATTTTCAATGAGTATAACGTCTCTATTAGTAAAACCTCATTGCTACTATCTCGATACAAAACAAGTGAAGTCATATACTTATTTCTAATAACCAATTAGGCAACATGAGCTTTAATTTGTATTAATTTACTAAAATAAAATGAAATATTTATTTGCTTAAGACTATAAGTAGGTTACAAAGATGACAGATAGGTACCTACATATTTATGCAATTTGACGTTCCGTACATTCGACCAATAGCTGGCGTGCAAATGTTAGACAAGATTTATAACTAAGCTAGTTAGGTAAATAGATTATATAATAATTACCTCTTCTAGTGCCTGCCAGATCTCCGCGTCGGTGTACTTGTCGAAGGGGTCCATGTTGTATCGCAGACTGGCCGAGAACAGCACTGGCTCCTGCGGGATGATGGAGATCTTCGAACGCAGCTCCTGCGAAGCACATGGAGGAAGGTCATAAATGGGAGAAACGGATTTTTTGATTAGTATCTTGTACTGTGGACGCAAAGGGTAAAAGAGACAAAACGATATAAACCATTATATTCTTTTCCATATTCATTTCATTTGACAACTTTTACTCAAATAGTTAGTTACCGTGTTGCAAAAACCACTCTGCAGTGCAACGAGCTATTTTCTATGACAATAATCAGTAGTGAGCAAGTTAGTATTAGATAACTAGCAGCATTTTGTACCAGGGCACCGAACACATAAACACCCGGTTTCTGGAACGATGATCAGTTTAATTTTCCCATCAAATGAATTTGTAACCGCTGTCTTTAGAAGACGCATTCGCTGCTCTCTTATTTTGTATGTCTATTAATACATGCCCCCTTTTAGAATTTCAATTTACGAAGCGTATTGAAAACGCTTTCTAGAGTTCCGGGCAATGTCGTTAATTCTCCGAAAACGCAAAGATACGCTATTAGCTGATCAGTTTATTTTTCCCATCAAATGAATTTGTAACCGCTGTCTTTAGAAGACGCATTCGCTGCTCTCTTATTTTGTATGTCTATTAATACATGCCCCCTTTTAGAATTTCAATTTACGAAGCGTATTGACAACGCTTTCTAGAGTTCCGGGCAATGTCGTTAATTCTCCGAAAACGCAAAGATACGCTATTAGCAGTCAAAGCGTTAAAAAACCATCAGTCACATCGCGTATTAATTGATTTAGCCACTCAGCCAATCATAGCGTGCGGCCTTTATCACGCAAACGGTTGGATTGCACTCTCAACATTCAAGAGAAGCAACGCACTGACTGCCGAACAGCTGTCCCAGTGAACAACGCCTGCCCGGAGGGGTATCCCCATTGCTATATGGGGGCTGAGCACATTTTCACCTCACACCAAACAAATTGAACTAAAAAGCGGGAGTATTCAAGTTCAAATTTAAAATTCCTTTATTCATTCAAGGTGTGCGTACATTTCTATTTACATTTGTATTGCTGCAATTTGTGTTGTACGCTGAGGGTTTTCTGTACACCATACTAGATATCTTTCGAATCTGTATTATGATGTACAGTTTCCCCGCGCCAAAACTTCTGCCTCTTTTGAATATACACAAAATTTTATACTTACATATTACTACTTAAATACTAAAAATACAAAAAGTGAATATTTTGAGAAAGACAAAGACACGACAAAGTTAGTTTCAAAATAATTCTAAAGGCGTCGAGTCTTGACTAACAAAACAAAATAAAAGTCTAGGTAACATTGTAAGAAAAATAAGTTTTGATTGTTACCTTGAGCGCGATCTCTCCAGTGTCGACATCATCTATGAGCACGTGTCCTTCGATGGGCGCGAGACGGAACAGAGCCGAGATGAGGGACGACTTGCCCGCGCCCGTGCGACCCACCACGCCCACCTGGGAAGATATAACACAAAAATTTTGAAACACTTACACGACAGACACTATTTAGAAAGAGAGAAAGAAAACATTTATTGTGTATGATTTAACAGAAAAACAAACACGAGTAAGAACATAATAAACAAACAAACATAAAATCTGCCACAACACAGCCCCAACTCAGCATAATGCTGGTTGTTGTTTACTATCATCCTATAATCACACCATTATATAAAAACCAAAGTGTGTTTATTGGTTTGTACAACTTTCGCGGCGCAATAGACCTAAACATCATCGTGATTTTTGTAGGTAGGTAATGCTATAGGGTACTGAAAGTGACTGGTTAACTTTTAGTTCTGATACAACGCGAGCGAAGCCACTGGCATCAATGAGTGTTTTTTCATAAATTTTACGTATTTATAACCAGGGACTAGCCATAACTTCAATCGACCACCAAAAAATATTTTGATATTTTTTTTTTGTAAAAAGACTGATTAGAGTACCTTCCAGCCGCTCTCGATGACGATGTTGAGATTCTTGAGCACGGGCTCGGAGTCTGCGTCGTACCGCAGGTAAAGGTCTTTGAACACCAGCCGCGCCCTCTGCGGCCAGCTCTTGGCCGGGGAGGGACCTGGGGATTACACATACGTATAGTTTAGTTTAGGCACTTTTTAGTTTTATTTATTTAAACTTATAATTATATGTATGTTTTTTTTCTAGATGTAAACCTAACATTAACTTATTATGTTTGATAAATCTTAATGTTTGTTATGTTTCTATTTAAATACTACCATTTCTTAATTAATATTTTGGCACTCTGTTTATTTGTGTGTTAATTGTAAGCAGGGAGAAGCCATCGGCTCCCGAGACACAGTGGAAACTAGTTCGGGAGGCTTTGGATTCCAATATCTTTTTGTAAAACGAAATTATGCAAAATGAACAATTTTTTTTTTATTAAAATGAACTAGGTAGGTAACACTTTATTTAACATTTAATATTTAAATAGCATCTAGAATAATTAGGTAATTTAACTCATTCAAAGTTTATTTCTAGAGGACTTTTATAGTTCTGCTTTATATCAATGAAAGTATTCTCCGATAATTAAGCCGTTAATAACATGCGTTTCTTAAAATATTTTAAAGATAATGTTAAAAAACAAATTCCAAATAGGTTTGGCACGTTTAGAATGTGACAGATAGCTAATCCCAAGTTTACGTCTAAAGGTCTCATTAACTGCCTTTAAGAATCCTGGTAAAAAAAAAAGGTAAAAGGTGGAAGACGTCGGGTCTCGTATTACGAAACTCAAGTGGCGATGGTCTGGACACTTGGCGAGACGTACTGACGGCAGATGGAGCAAAGCAGTAACTGAATGGTACCCACGGCTAGGTAAGCGAAGTGTAGGAAGACCTGTGCAACGGTGGCTGGTGATGATGAAGAATCCTGGTTACGGCACCATTATTTTATACTCAACTACTTATGTAGTATTTACCTTCTGTTTTCTCCAAGGGTAGAGAGGTGAACTGCAGCACTCGTTCGACGCTGGTCATCTGTGAGATGACTTCTGTGATCTGCTTGACTCCGTACTGCACCATGCTGACCAGGATCAGACCCTGGCTGATGGCCAGACCTACGTTGCCGGATTTTGTTGAGCCTGAAATAGATAGATTGGAGAAATTATTAGTGGAGTTGATGTAAGAGTTTAATTGGTAATTTTCTATCTTTATCCAGATTATGACCTCTACTAAGGGTATAAATTCGTAGCATATTCATACATATACAATACAGCACAAGAATATGTGAAACTAGATTTGATAGCAAGCGTTACAAATAAAATAAAACTAATAATTGTGAAGTGAGTAAAACGCGGTTAAATACGAACCCGCGGAACAAATCAAAATCAAAGCTTTGGAAACCATTGAGAAAAGTCATGAACACGTTTTTTTTAAACAAATAGGTACGGGTTTGCACTTGGCCACAGTTTGCCTGATGGTAAGCAAAGCTATGGCCTAAGTAATATCGTAGGCAAGTTATTTTTTTCTTTTCTTTGTCGGACTTAGGTACCATCATCCAGCAGCAGGAAGGTGTAGGCGACTACGATGACGTAGGTGGCAGAGATCATGGACAGCCAGATGGAGAATGCAGTGTTGGTCACTAGGGTCAGGTACCTGTAACAAACACACCGACATTTAGAGTTAGAAACATGTTTGTTGTAAAATTCGTGGACGCCCGCGGCTTTGCTCGCATTTCTGAAATAAAAGTAGTAGTAAAAGGGTTTACAGGCATTCGTTATAGTACCTATTACAATATGTAGTCATGTCATTAAATCGTATTATTTACTGTTGAATCATTATAAATAAAAATAAACTTGGTTAAGTACTAATAAACATTTGAGAATATTGATTATACGTAACGCTAAAATCAGTGTCTTTAAAAAATAAAGTATGTATTTCATCCAAGCTTGTAATAAAAGAATCAAATATCGCAATCATCAAAACTTGTCCTTGTTTTGAAACAAACGTGAAAAGTCATGTCATTGACTTTTGTTCCTGACCGGAATGATTTGCACGATCATTATTTCGATAATGTTAATAGATATGACGCTAATTAAATTTGGATTTTCCCACAATAATGACAAAATATGTACCTATTTGTATCTGTAAAACTTTGAAACAGTTTTAGCAAGTCACTGACCGTCTGCTGATAATATTTGATATTACCGGCGCAACCTTGGTGAGACAAGTGTACTGTGACGCATTGTATTAGAGCGGTACTTTACCGCTACTATTAAAACTCTGCAAAAGTTTTTATTTTCGTGACATCTTCACACTCAAAAAGCTGAACCGATTTGGATGAAATTGTGATGATGAGATGAGGAGTTTTTTTATTTACCTATACCGTCCCACTCCTGGGCAAAGTTCTTATTTTTGGAGGTTTATTATACCCTGGATAAGCTTGTTTTTATCCCAGAATACCGCGTGTAGTATCACCGCAGCGCACTTCAGCTTCACATAGTCGTACCAGTATATTATATATATTTGAAGAAAACAGGTAAAGAACAGGAAATGTCTACACTACATATTTAAAAACATGATTAGGTTTTTTATTTTGTTCTTGGTTCTGGGTTTGGTTTCAGGTATAAAGGTGATTTGTAGAGACATAAATCGAAATATATAAAACTCAAAGGTGACTGACTGATATAGTGATCTATCAACGCACAGCCCAAACCACTGGACGGATCGGGCTGAAATTTGGCATGCAGGTAGATGTTATGACGTAGGCATCCGCTAAGAAAGGATTTTTGGAAATGCCACTTTTAAGGTGGTGAAATAGAGGATGCAAGTTTTACTTCTTAAAGCGAGCGAAGGCACGAGCGCCGACTAGGCAAGGATAATATAATGTGTAATATATGAGTACACGTTAATAATGTGATATCTTTACATTGATTTCAATGTCTCATTTATATATACAATACAGCAGGGAAAACAGTTTATAGTTTTACAGATTCACACTGGAAATTTTAGATAACAATCTATTGTTTTTTTTAACTTGAACGGGTTAAAGATAACACTAAATAATAGACATAATAAGTACATGTGTTGTATCGGATGCCACTGAAAGCATTGATAAGCCCAAGGCTGTTCTTTATCAGTGTAAAATGAATTACGATTTATTGAGCAATAAATCCAGTACATTCCAAATACATGGATTACTTTATCTTACCTATTTTTGATTGATGGTATAATAATCTAAACAACCTATAGATTGTATTTATCATATTCAATCTAATGTATCTAATGTGTCTGTCTGTGTATATAATGTCTAAAATCGAAGCCCACAAACATTAATAATGTGAGTGGAACTGCTGACTATACTTTTACCTCTAAGGTGTCCCTATCTTCTTGGCTGAGGGTTTTGTCGAGACACATTAGATACATTTGATTAAATATCTATATTAATATTATAAAGCTGAAGAGTTTGTTTGTTTGTTTGAACGCGCTAATCTCAGAAACTACTGACGCGAGTTGAAAAAATCTTTTTGTGTTGAATAGACCATTTATCGAGGAAGGCTATAGGCTATATAACATCAAGATGCAACTAATAGGAGCGAAGAAACAATGGAAAATGTGGAAAAAACGGGAAAACGGGTCAAGATATCAAAAAAATATATATGAAATAATTATTACTCTTGAAATGATCTACCATAACGTCTGCAACAGTATATGTCTATCTTTTAAGATTAACACACTAGAACCGTTTTTATGGTAGGTAATAACTATTCCACGTGGACGAAGTCGCGAGCACAGCTAGTAATATATAAAAGGATAAAAGTAGCCTATGACACTGAGCTGATAGTCAGCTACTTTTATCCTGAAATAATGCGAGCGAAGCCACGGGCGTAAAAAAAACTAGTTAGTACCTATAATAAAACAAGTTTGTATATCTTACCAAGCAGCAGTATGCACGTTCTGTTTGTCGTCGAACTGCGCGGCGAGCAGGGCCTGCGCGCCGCACGCGCGCACCGTGGACAGCCCCGCCATGCTGGCCGACACGTGCGAGAACACGGGGCTGCGGGTCACGCCTTCCACTCTGTAATAACAAAATACTAGTTTAGATAGGTCGATGTATTGAGTTACGCACAGCCTAGAGTCTAGACAGAGCCTAGTGCCGCGCGCAAAGAACAGCGAGGCGTCATGAAGTTCTACATAGAGCCAGGGAAACGTGCTCATCGCTAATATGATATGCGCAAGATTCACCGTTAATGTGACGAGGTCCAGATTTGAGTTATTGCAATTACATAGGTACTTCACCAAAACCTACACTAGGTATACTCTTATACCATATCAAAGTTCTCTAAAGTGGTATAGAATATTTCTCTGTCTCTCGAATTTCAGCCATGTGATTCAATCGACGGAACATCGGTCAATTAAAGAAATCTAAAACGTTATGACAATGTTGTTTTTTGACCTTCATCGTCGAGCAGGTTTCTTTTCCGTTGAAATGCCTGTTTCCGTTTAAACGAAAAAGAAAACCATTAAAAATAAGGCATAAATTTTTTGCTAATTACATTACTAAAGACATGATTAACGATCCCCTTTCCCAACATTACGATATTACTGTTTACAATCAAACTAATAAAATGATCAAGTTTTTAATGTTATAATGAAATCAAACTAAATCTGCATCTGCGTACAAATCTACCAAAATTTATAAATTGTTTGGAACCATTGTAATATAATGAGACCGTGGGAGAAATCTGGAGACAATAATGTGCGAACACTGCAAACTGCGAACAAATGATTGTGTTATTATTCTGGTTTTCGTAGATATTTATGTTTTACAAAGACAACGTTGCAATTTTATTTCGACAGTTTTATGAACTACATAGTTCTGTTGTGACCGTTTAACTTATAAAATATTCTAAGCCATTTCAGCATGAACCGACAAACACGGGAGAACTTTCATACAGCGGATACTAAATATTTAAATGAAATTTGGATTAACACTGCCTGTTCAGGTCTTTTTAAACAACAATCCAAACAAAAACTTCACCAAAAGCGATCCATCCATTGAAGAACGAGATAACTAGGTGATGAGAAATGTTCATGTCATATTTATAGCACCTCTCTTTTTTATCACAAGTATAAATTATAAGTTATTAAGTTACCTCTAGCGTGGTAATGCGGCCAGTTGATGGAGACCAGTGAGATGGAGCACTTCGACTATCATTAGACTTTTCTAAATATCTTCTAAATACCCCCTTTTACGTTGTAGTTAGAACTAGTATATTTAGTTGTTCTTTCCTTGTTTTTATGTATTACTAGTGGGTGCTCGCGGCTTCGCTCTCATTAAGAAGTAAAACTTGCATCCCTATTTCACCCCTTTAAAAGCAGCATTTCCAAAAATCCTTTCTTAGCGGATGCCTACGTCCTAACATCTACCTGTATACCCAATTTCAGCCCGATCCGTCCAGTGGTTTTGGCTGTGCGTTGATAGATCACTATATAAGTCAGCCAGTCAATCAGTCAGTCAGTCACCTTTGAGTTTTATATATTTAGATATAATATTATTGTCAATAGTTACTTACCTCTTGATAGACTGAGCAGTGTTAAGATACACCATGGTGAAGAGGTACATGACGACACCACACACGGCCGTGGTCACCAACATGATGGGGTTCACGATGGCCACCATCACCAGGATACCCAGCATCACCATGAACACCTGACGAAGATACGTACTTTTAAGTAAGTTTGAATCAGAGTGACAAAGTCTACATATTGGGGTATCAAATTTAAGTTTATTGCCGGCAAAGCTTTGGAACACAGCTTTACCAGAAGCTATGTTTCCTGCGAACTACAGATCTACAGAGGGGTCTTCAAATCTAGAGTTAATAGGTATCTTCTAGGTAAGCGGGTTACACTTTAGGCTGCAGCAATGCTTAACATCAGGCAGGCTGTAGTCAAACGTAAACCTATCCCACCTAAAAAAGTAATGTTTCAAGAAGAGAAGCCTGGAAGATCTCGCTCTATGCGATAAGGCCGGTCAATGTACTTAGGTCAAGTTATCTCTTTTTAAATTGTTTTATGTATATATTTTCTGGCGGTAATATTGTATTGTATTGCATTAGGTGCTAGGCGACATATTAATTTTTTTGTTCACTTTACCGAGTCACTTGGTTAGTATAGTATCCTTCACGCGTGTTCTAATTTTAGTGATACCCAGAGTTTGTAGGGAGCATTTCTCAGCTGGTTAGACCATACCTGTATACTGTCCAGGTACATCCTGGGCAGCATCTCATCCACCACCCCCATGTCCTTGGAGAACCTGTTGAGGATCCTCCCCGAGGGGTTGGTGTCGAAGAACCGCATGGTGGCGGCCAGGATGTTGCCGAACATCTGGTTGTGCATCCTGATGGAGGCTCGCATGCACACCCACAGGAACAATATCGATCTGGGAACGGGTGGATAGATAAAAGTCTTTATAAAAACACAGACAGAAGACTAAAAATCAAAAGACAGATATATGTACATGTGCCAGAAGGTCTAATGTATAAGCGATCTCTTCCAGATGCAATGATAGAAAGGTCTGGAAAATTTAACAATATCGCAAAAATTACAACACCGAATTTAACAAAACTTTTGTTTTTTTTATGTTGGAAGAGACACCTGACCAGAAAATGATTTTTTGATAGATATTACTATTGGCTTTGGGATTACTGTTCGCTGATAGATTTACCCTGGACATTACACTAGGTTGGTTCCTGTGCAGTGACGTCCATTAGCTAACAGATACCTTTTATTTTTGAAGTCAGTTTAAATTTAATGAAAACCAACAAACCTTTCAGTAGTGAACAGAATACAGGCGAGGATCCCAGCAGTCCAGATGTAGATATAATAGTTGTGATTCACCAACTCTCTATCCAACGTGGTTTCATTCGCAAATGCCGTGAGATTCGGACCCAACGTGGTAAACAATGTTGTAAGAGGTCCTTCTGTTGTATCGAGTTCTGTGTCGTTGAAGTTAACGGCGAAGTTTGTAAGGTTCGCATTGAGGTTAGTGATGTTCGAATTGAGGTTTGTGAGGTTCGCGGATCTTGGCTTCCTGTCGTATGTGTCTTCGACTACGTTCATCCTGGGAGGAATAGAAAAGTATTTAAACATACTGTTACCGGTCACTAACACATAACATTGTATAAGCTTAGTATGGGGCTAGATGGCGCTGTGTGCAATGTCCCGAAATATTTATTTATTATTATTATTTATTGTTTAGAGGAGCTTTAGTGCATCAAAAGCAACAACTCTTATTCTACAAGTTTTGGATATTCCCTGTATAACCTTAAAGATAAATTTAATACATTTACACATAGAAACTCCCATAGATATCGGGAAAATCTAAGCCCTATCAAAAATATTACTTACGGAAAGTATCGAAATATTTTCCAAATGTTTTATAGGCTACTAGTGGGTGCTCGCAAGCTGAGAGCAAGCGCTCGCATTAAAACTTGCATTCCCTATTTCACCCCTTTAAAAGTGGCATTTCCAAAAATCATTTCATAGCGGATGCCTACGTCATAACATCTACCTTAATTCCAAATTTCAGCCCAATCCGTCCAGTGGTTTGGGCTGTGCGTTGATAGATCACTATATCAGTCAGTCAGTCACCTTTGAGTTTTATATATTTTAATTTTATATATCAATAGAGGTCATGTCATAGAGGTAGATGGAGTCACGTGGACCAGACTAGCCTAATAGGTACTACAACTCGTGTGTGACCTAGTCAAAGTAAAAGAACCAACCAGCGCGTGAGCCAGAGGTCGCTCATGGAGGTGACGGCCTGCGCCACGATGACGGACAGCACGGTGAGTGTGAGCAGGAACCAGTCGCCGCCCGCGCCGAAGTAGCGCGCGTACACCGTGTGCGACACGCGACCTGGGGAACGACAGATTGTAGGCTCAATGTAACACGGTTTTCACAAAACTTAGGGCGACTTGTAATGAGCAGTACATTCCAAAATAATGAGTTAGAGAGTGCGATATAATACCAATTTAGGTACATATGAGTCCCTAGCTCCCACAGTAGGATTCCCTGTGTTTGTGGGAGTCTCTTCCAGTGTGCATTATAATTAAAGTGAGAGTAAAGTGTTCTGAGTGTATAAGTGATTAATATATAGTAATATAATGCATTATGCACTACACCTTCATGTGGATGTTCGGCTTATGATTTTTGTTGTAATCCAAACCCGAATTATTAGAGCTCAAAAATGCGGCAAAACGACTACTTCGCTTTCTACGTATTGGCGGGCGCTCTGCCATGCAATCAGATATGCTAAACTAAATTATTGATATGCATACCTGATTCTGTGGCCTCTTCAGCCTCCACTTGGTCTGTGTCCTCTTCAGCCTCTTGAATGGTACTTCTGCTTGTGTGTGACTGCAAACATAATAATAAAATCCTAAATCTTTAAAGTTTCCAGAAAAATGTGTTGCTTTTTTACTCTTAAAGGGAATATTAAGTTTTTTCAATATGTAAAGTAATATATGTAAATGCTCACGCTTAGCTAACCATCAACTGACGTTAAGCAATGTTGTAAGATCTAACGCGGTTGGCTAGAAGAAACCGACTAACTATCAATTTGAAAAGCAAAAACTTCGTTTCTCCGTGTTTCTTGGTCTATTGGATTTAATCAAATTAATAGGTATTTATCTACCCATCATTTTCAGTACTTTTTAAGTCTGAATAATTGTGAATAATTGCAAAATGATGAGATATAATGTAATTACCAATTTCTGTAACAATTACCTAGTTCTTAAGTTGGAATTTCAATTTATCAATAATTTATTATCTATGTATCTGTTAGTGAGTGTGTGGAGTATGTCCTCACCTGTATAGACATGGTCCTCTGGCGAAGGTACTTGGGCTTGGCTGCTGGGTCCACGGGATCCTCCTCCTCCTGGAGCAGTTCCGCGAAGAGTGGTGACTTGGAGACCTCATCGAAGTGGCCTTGGGTTTCGATCTCACCCTGGAAGGAGGATAGATGTTAGCATACAGCATTTGATATTTTCCTCCTAGTCCTGTCATCTCCAAATTATGCGAGCCCTTAGAAAACGCCATTACCTATTAGAAAAAATACGCCAATAAGCCAATGCAATACCCATGTATGTATGTATGTTTTTTTTTAATTTATCTAGAATTTTGGGCAGTATGGCAATATTATTCTTCCTTTAAGTGCTACGCATAATCCACCTAATTTTGATCCCTCTCTTCTTGACTTAATGCTCATCTCTTCGCCTCAGCACGTTGCCAAGCATGGTCAATGTGCGGCGGACCTTATCTCACATCATGACTTGATATTTCTATCGTACAAAGTCCGTCCGCCTAAAGTGAGGCCTAACATAATTTTTCAGCGCAATTTTGCTGGTCTGAAGGTTGAAAAATTGCGTAAAGATGCTCAAAATATGGACTGGTCATCTGTGATTGACGCTCGAAACATAGACGATGCAGTGGTAGAATTCAATGCAATCTTAACCAAATTGTACGACGTTCATGCCCCTATCAAAGCGGTTAAGATGAAACATACACCAGCACCCTGGCTCACAGCTGAAATCCGTGCTCTTATGCGTAAAAAGCTAGTCGCAAAAGCCAAGTATAAACGTCGTCCAAATGACGATAATAAGCAAAAATATATCTGGCATCGCAACGTCTGCAATAGAGCGTGTAGGGACGCACAGCGCCGCTACATCCATGATTCCGTAAATAATGAAGACCCGGCAAAAGTTTGGAAATTTTTAAAAACGTTAGGTATTGGTAAAACTCGTTCTGAAACTATTCCTGACAATTTAGACATTAATCAATTAAATCAACATTTCTCTTCTTCTCCTCAGTTTGATCCGTCTATGAAGTCAGCTACGTTACGGCACTTATCTAACTTATCTCCCCCTGACATTGACACTTTTGACTTCGTACCCTTTGCCGCTTGTGATGTTAAGAAGGCTCTTGATTCGATATCTTCAAATGCTGTCGGCAGTGACGGCATAAGTCGCAAAATGCTGCTACTAGTCATTGATGAGATTACCCCTGTCGTTCAGTTTATCTTTAATTTATCCGTTTCATCGGGTAGTTTCCCTACTGTATGGAAAGATGCTCAGATTATCCCTCTTCCTAAGAAATCCAATCCTAAAACCTTCACTGAGTACCGTCCTATTTCAATCCTTTCTTTCCTATCTAAGGCTCTGGAAAAGTTGATCCATCAACAGCTCTCCTTCTTCCTTTCAAAAAACCATCTTTTTAATCCTCTCCAATCTGGCTTCCGACCCGGTCACAGCACCGCTACTGCCTTGATTAAAATCACGGACGATATTAGGAATGGCATGGGTAATTATCATCTCACTGTTCTTTGTCTACTAGATTTCAGCAACGCATTTTTAAATGTTGATTTTGATATCCTCCTCAGCATTCTCTCCTCTCTTAACATATCTCCAACGGCAATAGGGTGGTTTCGTACATACCTGTTTGGTCGCCGGCAGCGTGTTCGCCGCGACGATCAATACTCGTCTTGGTGCAGTACTGTAGCTGGCGTACCACAGGGCGGCGTGCTATCACCTCTTCTGTTTGCTATTTTTATAAATTCAATATCTCATAACCTTTCTTCTTCCTATCACCTCTATGCAGACGATTTGCAAATATACGCCCAAGCATCTCTAGACCGCCTAGATGAAGCAATTGCAACAATTAACATTGACCTGCAACGGATTCGAGATTGGAGTCGATCTTATGGACTGCTGATAAACCCGTCTAAGACACAAGTTATAGTAATTGGTAGTTCACGCTTAGTTTCTAGAATAGACTGGTCATGCCTCCAGTCAGTTATGTTTGACGGTGTTCCCATTAAATTTAGTGACTCAGTAAAAAATCTCGGTATTATGTTCGATAGTCAACTTACGTGGGCACCTCAATTAGCAGAAGTCAGTCGTAAAATTTTTGCTTCATCTGCTTCTCTGAGGAGATTGCGTAATTTTCTGCCTAATACTACCAAGATAGCCCTTGTTCAATCCCTTCTTTTACCTATACTCGACTATGCAGACGCTTGCTACCTAGACGTAACCAATGAGCAGCTCGTTAAACTCGAGCGTCTTCAAAATTTCTGCATTAGGTTTATATTTGGTTTGCGTAAATATGACCACATTTCTGAGTTTCGAAAAAAGCTCAAATGGTTACCAATCCGTCTTCGCCGTAATGCACACATCCTCTCACTCTTGTACAAAATCCTCTTCAATCCTTACACTCCTCTGTACCTAAAAGAAAGGTTTTCCTTTGTCACTGCCTCCCATTCCGATTCTCAGCGCTCTTCTCGTTTCCTTCACTTGAAATTTCCTGAGTTTAGCCATCCCAATCTCTACTATCACTCCTCTTTCACTGTGCAAGCTGTTCGCTTGTGGAATGACCTGCCACTTAATATCAAGCAGGCTAAATCCTTGCCCATATTTCAGAGCTTGGTTTTTAATCATTACATTTCTACTTTGTGATGTTAGTTGGTGTGTGTAAGTCTTTTTACTTGAAATATGTTCTGCTTTCTTTTATTTTTGTGTGATTTCCTTCAATGTATATATTTCCTTTAAATATCAATAATATGTAGTTTTGTGTGTAAGTAGGTAGGTATGTTTGTATGTTGTTTGCTTTGAATGTTATATTTGTTATTGTGTTTTATTTTTAAATTATTTAATATTGTGTTAAGTACGCCAGCTTTACGGATTTCCTCCAGTGTTGTCCAAACTAGGTTACCTGGAAGAGATCACTTTAGTGATAAGGTCGCCCAATGTCCCTGGTTACCTTCCACCTTTATGTTAAATATGTTCTTTTTTATTTTGGTGTACAATAAAGTATATTTGAATTGAATTGAATTGAATTATTTCTATTCGTTTTAACGGTTCAGAACAAAGTAAAAAAAAAAACAAAATATAGTAAATCCTATGTGGTCGGTGTGTAGAAGTAACACAGCAGACTAACCAATTAAAACTCATTTCCACCTTCATATAATAGCATGATATATCTTAGTACATGCATAGACAAATTAAGTATGTTACTAATGTTATGTACATACTCGTATTTAACTGAGTACCTAACAACTATACTATAACAGTTGTGAGAGTTTAATAATTTCATGCAAAGATACACAAAGTACTTTTTTTATTACAGAACAACTGAACAAATATTGCTATATTTTTTATTGCTAGTACTCGACCTTTCAATATCATCTTATTAACATGTATTTACAGCAGGCAGGCAGGTTTACAAATCAACTTTTCAATTTTATTATGCGTGGTAGACATAATAAAAATTTATCAGTGTTACCCTGTACTAGGTACTGATTTGTTGATTTGCGAGATGTAAGAAAGTAAATTATATTTTTTTAAGTCTGTCTCACAATAAAACCATAAATATAATCTACCGTCTATGTTAAGTCATGATTGCATAAACAGTTGAATGAAAACACACGATTTATATTGATAATGATCGTAGACATCTACATGACAGCCGTGATTACACCCATACCTACGTAAAATGACAAGCAAAAACCATATAAGTTCTAACATTTTAGTAAAGACCATGGGCAAGGAAAAATGTACTCTATTACAAGGATATAAAGTATAAAAACAAATGTACCTATATTGTTGGTATACTAGTTTCAAGTGCTGATAGGTAAGAACATGATTTGCACACGTCTTGTCTCCCACTATCTTAAAATACAATACAATATGAAGCGCATAGCTAGGATAGGCAATATTGTAGATAATTCTGATCTTCTTTTCCGCATGAGACATTTTAAAATCTGATACAGGCACTTGATGTCGTTTTTATATACCGTTTCTGATTCAGACTTCTTTCTCGAGTATATTTTAGGATTGTGATCCCGAGATTTTCTCCTATTTTGAATTCGCTTTGTAAGCACGGGCCTCAAACTACGATCAGCGCGTGCCAATATTAGAGATTAGCAAAATCTAGCACATAATTATGTGAGCCTACAAGACTGTACACTCCAGTGGCGACCGCAGCTGTCGCTTGTGCGACTATTTTTTCTGGTAGCTTAGTCAAATGCCTGACTCTCAAGAATAAAAAATATTTTAAAAGCTATTGTAAAACAATGATTACATTATAGACAGATTCTCTATTTGAGTGGTATTTTTTCGTCGCCGTCTTGTCAACATTGTCCATCAGTCGTGCCAATTGTAGTAATAATAAAATTGTGCATGCTGTGCTTAGCTTTAATAGGTAATACATTTTGCATATATATAAAAATACTAGTGTAAGATAAATGTATCAATGTTAAGCCAAAATAAATAAAATACAAATTAAATTAAGTCTAAGGTTCTTTACTGCGATTTCTTTATTATTAAAGCTAATGTTATACGACTGGCCGTTGAACATTCTTTATACGTTAGTGGGTACAAGTCAACGACCAAGTCATACAACATTAGCTATATTACACAAATAATATTATTATTGATAAGGAATTATGAATTATATTACTGACGAGATTTTATAATATGATACACACTCTACATAGGTGTATTGTAGTATTCATTTTATATCATTAAGAAATATCTTTATCTTTATAATAATAAACAAATCGCAGTAACGAACCTTAGACTTGGCACGACCTTGTCTAGATTTCATAACTTTTTAGAGATAAACAAGCAGCTCCATCGAGACTTAGCTAGTTTTTTCCAGAATGTTTTTGGTGGGAGTAATCTTAAGGGGAGTTCTCTGGGCATATACTATTATGTTGTCGTACACACCAGGTTCCTTTACGCATAGACAGCTGATTTACAGAAGAAAGTAAAGCTACTCACACTTCGCAATATGACGACCTTGTCAGCAGACTTGAGGTGGTGCAGCTGGTGGGTGACGAGGATCCTGGTGCTGTTCTGCAGCAGCCCGTTCACGCACTCCGACACCAGGTGCTTGCCCACGTGCGTGTCTACTGCCGACAGCGGGTCGTCTAGCAGGTAGATGTCCGCCTGGAGAACAAGAAAAACGTTATTTCTGTTGATACTTTGTTAATTTCTTTAATTAAATATGAAGAACATGAAAATCGCGCCACAATATTTATTGTCATTATTCAATTACTTAAGAAAGAAAGATTTCAAGTAGATTACATTCATATTTTTTCTTATCAGTTTATTCGACTTTAAGATGATATAAATACAATCCGGGACATTGCACACAGCGCCAACCCACAATCTAACCCACACTAAGCAAACGCTTGTGTCGTGGGTAAACATAACGGATATAATACTTATTTACTTTTTTTTGTAAATGCATACTTATTATACATAGAAATGACCAGACTCAACACAAATAATTATACATTTTATAATTAATAATAACTTGTGTCATGCGGGAATCGAACCCGCAACCCTGGATAACAAGGCAGAGCCACTACCAACTAAGCTAATAGGCCAGTCAGAATGAGAGAGTTGTACAAACAAA
The DNA here is from genome assembly GCA_927399415.1 of Macaria notata. NCBI lineage: Eukaryota > Metazoa > Arthropoda > Insecta > Lepidoptera > Geometridae > Macaria > Macaria notata. The sequence continues at coordinate 9,522,667 of OV656746.1, read as the reverse complement.
TAAGTAACATATATGAAAAACTTTTTTTTAAATGAGTTAGTGTTTGTAATCAAAACTACAAATCATTCTTTCAATTAATAGGCTACGTCCAATATGTTAATTTAGGTTATAAAATCCCTATAATACTGACACATTTCCGCAGGATATTCGTTTAAGCCGGTTTATGTTTTAGCTTTACGAGATAGGTTTTATTTATAAGTTTATCTATCAAGCACCAATGTTACTTTAAAATAAATATAATGTACACTTATAACTACACCAAGTGTCACTTTAAATAGATACATAATGTTGCATTAAAATAACATCGAGTAATACTTTTGAATCGTATTTCCTCATGACTGAGGGTCGTGACTCCCCCACAGAATTAATTGTTAGGGGAGTTTTTTTGGGCAGATACATCATGGTGGGTGCCCAGGCCTTCCACATGTCCCCCGCATATTGTGGTCCTCAAACATGTCGGTTTCCTCACAATGTTTTCCTTCACCGTTAAGCGAGTGCAAATCCACACATGACTTGAAAATACAAGTCTGTAGTGTAGGGTTAGTAAAGAAGTAGGGCCGGATTTGAACCAGGGTGCGTCTAGATGAAAAGCAGACACTGGAACCGCTGAGCCACACTCGCTACTCGAGTTATACACATACTTAATTGCATTATACCATTACATAAAAAGTAAAAGTGTGTTGATCTTTTTGTTCCTCCTTTACGCCACAATGGAGTGTCAGATCGTCATAATTTTTGGCATGGTGGTAGTATAAGGTCTCGTGAGCGACATAATGCTATAACACTTCTTATTCCAAAACAACGCGAGTAAACCCACAGACATTCACTCGTACATACATACATAATATACACTATTTTCTATTTATACCGTGTCATACTGTTATCAACAATCTAGCAATCTCTTAATTGCATCAAATATAGCTCTACATATGTGTTTAACTAAGCAGTGTAAATACACTACATTTCTTAAATACCGTTTGAGATTACACTATCTCTATTTGTCTGGTAATTTTGTGTTTCTAAAGTCGAGATAATATCAGGCCAAATATGAATCCCTCAGATCGTCATGATTTTTGGTATGTAGGTAGTATGTGGTCTTAGGAGTGTTAAAGCCTACTTTTTATCCTGAAATAGAGCAAGCGAAGCCGCGGGTGCCACCTGTCTACTACATATTTTTTTTACTAAGTAATTTTTAACACATAAATAATAATATAATAGGCTTCCGTTACGTTATTTTATTTTTAGGCTTACGTTTGACTATAGCCTGTCTGATGTTAAGCACCGCCGTAGTCTAAGATGTTACAAACTTGGCAAGAAGAAACCTATTACCAAATTCAATACATAATAATTAACTATATAATATTCAATAGATTATAGAAATCCAGTCACCATGAGTCAGTTAATTATCTGACAGGCTTCCCAGTTAACAAGATACAAGTCATTAATTAACTAACTTTGCTTACCGCAAAAAGTTAAACAAACGAAACAGCAAGTAATTAATTTGCAAGATAAACTCAATTTAGACACAATATATCTTTGAATGGCGTTGAAATCATTTGTATTTAACAAAATAACTCTTATATCGTTAAATTATTTTTGAGCACAACTAATAGTATTTAAAACCACGTGATATCGAAAATAATAAGGGCTTTATGTATAATATAGCAAAGCATAGTAAAGTTTTGTTTAACATCTTTTATGACCACATACCTACTGTAATTATTTAAGTGTAAAAAGTAGTTAGTAGTTGAATTTCTACAGTTTTTTCGACGTTTTTTATTATTAAAAAAATTGTTCAGTTTCTATACTTTTTGGTGAACATTACTTTGTTGTAACAACACTAATATTGCTATATTCTATCGTTTAGTACGTATTACAGAGGCTATGTTCACAAGACAATAGCGAGGTTAGATTTCGCATTAATCTATGTCAATAAAAGAATAATACAGCTACAAATACGAGTATGAGGAACTTTACACAATGCCTTTGTAATTATAGCTCTGTGACAATTCTATTACTTGAGCTGTAATTCTTGAGCTAAAGAAATGATACCAAGTTTATATTAGCACTAGGTTGGATTGCGGTTTCTTAAATGCCTACTTACGCTCTGTTTGTAAATATTATTTCAGGTTTTTTTATAAACACTGATGTGCATATTTACCTAATTATATAATTTTTAGCCAATTTTAAAAACATGCCATTTTTTCTAATGGCACAATGTATTTTTGTATTTCAATCAATTTCAGAAATGCATGTGGATTTCTAAGCTAAGTTTTTTTTCGCCAAGGGGAAATCTTCATAGATCTCCGACCATGAATGTGGACATAAACGGGGTATGTAAGATTTCAACTCACAAAAACTCCAACCCATCCTTTGGGCTTTTTACTGGACGCTCTGAGATTTCAACTGGGAATACAACCGGAAAACTCTGGGTTTCTCTTTCAGGCTTACGGTGTCAGGCACTATTTTCACCTTTGGGCTTAGTTTGGTGACCTGATCCCTATTATCAGTCAACCAACAATGCCCCGGAACCCTCTTTTAGTCGGTTCTTACAACAAACAGGGGCTAACGGAACAGTATTCTATTCTACGCCGGTTCCAGTGTGAATCTCAGATCAGAGACACGCTAATGATACACCATTTAGATGGATAGACTGTACTTAAGTACTTCCTAGAAGAACCATATTTGCTCTATATTTGCAGCATACCTGCGATGTACCATACCCACTTGAAGTCGCACCAACATGCACCACCTGGCATAATAAGTACATACCTGTCTATAGCAAGCCCTGGCGAGCCCCAACCGGGCCCGCTGCCCGCCGCTCAGGCTGGCCCCTCTCTCGCCGACCAGTGTCGAGTCTCCCGACGGGAGCTGCTCAAAGTCGCGCACCAATGCACAGGCTGTTACCACCTAGGGAGTTAAAAATACGTTTATCATTAGCCTCAGACAAAATTGACCTACAGTTGGCTTCACTTTACTCCTGATACCAAGTAAGATTATCATTAGGTATGGCAAACATCCGGCTCGAACTTCGAATGGCTCGAAGGACCAAATGTTTGTAATCTCACGTCAACCACACCGCACGCGAGACGCATTGCTAATATTACAGTCCACATTCATATAATTTCTTACGCTGGTGAGATTATACAATCATTCTCAAACAAATTTATCCCACTGTTGGGCTCTCCTACTATATAAAAACTGAAGGCAACTTACGCAGAAAAGAGGGTAGTTTTAATGTCTACATTAATACCAAACATTTCGCTTTTCGACCATAAGAAAGATGTAGTCAAGCGTGAGCCTATCTAATGTAAAAATAAAGCAATTCACAAAATATTGGCGAATAACTCGCATCTTTCCTCGGGTCGCGTGTCACTTTTTCAGTAAAAATCACTTTATTATTATAGTTTCGTATCCATCACGCGATACAGTCTTCAAGATAGTTAATTCACATTGCCCGACCTTCATCGTGACCGACAAACGAAATTTAGTATTTGGGTCAATTTGATGTTATGTCATCGATAATTTCGACTAGATAACAAATACATAACTTTATTTACCTGGGCTTTATTTAAAATTGTTATGAATAACATATTATGTATGGGCATTAGTGGGCAATGCAGTCAATAAAAAAGATAATAAATGCTTTCACTCATAGTGTGTTTTGCTAGTTATAGAGACATAGGTATATTCTTTTCTTTATGTGAGAGACATCTATTAAAACGCTTCAGACCAAATGCCTAAGTGGCAAATGTTAAAAAAGCGACCATAAATTATATAACGCATGTATATTGGACATGACAACGCATCGTAATAAAAATACGTAATATATATGACGTTTGTCCTGTTATGCATGCAATTGGTGATATGGGGCTTTACTTTATCACCCATTATCAGTACATTTACACAATATATCAGCAAAATGTAAATTCTGGTGTGATATGATATACTGATTGCACATATGCACTCACGTATTGTAGACATTTGATTTTGACGCGGTCTGGCGATAGACTCGAGCAAATTGAGGCGAACGTTGATAAAGATTCTTGTGCTTATATACCTACACAAAGACTGAAAAGTCCACAAACAAAGCTAAGAGATTATTATAATCGCAGGATTTCTATGGTTTTGTCGTAAAGTTGGTGAGTTTTAGTGAAACATGCAGAGCACTTTTGCCTTTTTTTAAAACTATAAAGGCTCACGCTTGACTACAACTCGCCTGATGTTCAGCAGTGATGGTATAATCTACGATCTAGCGCGCTTGCCTAGAAGAAACAGATTCACTCTCGACTTGAAGACCAATAAATAAATAAATATTCCTGGACATAGCACACAGCGCCATCTAGCCCCACACTAAGCAAACGCTTGTGTCGTGGGTACTAGATAACGGATATAATACTTATATACTTTTCTTTTGTAAATACATACTTATTATACATACAAACGACCAGACTCAACACAAGTAATTATAAATTTAAAGTACATAAATACTTGTGTCATGCGGGAATCGATCCCGCGACCTCTAGATTAGAAGGCAGAGCCACTACCAACTAAGCTAACAGGCCAGTCAAGGGCCAATAAGGGGAATATATTTTTTTATTTCTAGTCTTGGTTTAACGAACTGCTTTTTTTACACGAATTGCTTCATGAATTAATATATTGTTTGTTACGAATAAGATAAGGCATTTGTATGTTGTTGTTGTTCAATCTGAGAAAGAGAATTTAAATCTGAGACAGAGAATTTAAATCATTTATTGTACGGTTGGAAGCTTATACATTGCATTGAACACTATGAGCTGATAATGATGATTATTGTATTACGTAAACTCACCTTCTTGTACCGGACTTTATCGTAGGGCAGTCCAAAGAGTATGTTCTGCCTGACGGTGGCCACGAAGAGCCAGGGCTCCTGGCTGGCGTAGGAGACGCGCGCGCCACCTAGCGAAATAGTGCCGGAAGTTGGAGGCAGCTCGCCCAGGATCACGTGCAGCAGAGACGACTGGGGGAGCGAGAGGGCATCATTAGATATCATAAAAAGAAAAAACATAAAAATCACACACACCATACCAAATATCATGAAGATCCGTTCAGCCGTTTTTGCGTGGTGAGCGATTCAACAAACAGAGACACAGATAAACAGACAAAATTTCTATAAATTGTTTGAACGTGTTCTGCTATCGATTCGAAATATCTCCAAACAATTTATTAAAATATCCTCTATGTTCAGACTTTCGACCCTCTTCAGCTTTTTTATATGTATTATAGATGAATAACAGAGATATAATATTGTCTCTGACGTCGGGTCTCGTATTACGAAACTCAAGTGGCGATGGGCTGGACACTTGGCGAGACGTACTGACGGCAGATGGAGCAAAGCAGTAACTGAATGGTACCCACGGCTAGGTAAGCGAAGTGTAGGAAGACCTGTGCAACGGTGGCTGGATGATATTAGAAAGTTAGAAGGAAACATCTGGGCAAGAACAGCGCAAGACAGGGAGTATTGGCGTAAGAGGGTGGAGGCCTATGCCCTGCAGTGGGTCCCATTAGGCTGATGATGATGATGAATATTGTCTATAATTTGTCGGTCTTCAAGTCGAGAGTAAACCGGTTTCTTCTAGGCAAGCGCGCTAGATCGTAGATTGCAACGTTGCTTAACATCAGGCAAATTGTAGTCAAGCGTGAGACTATCACATGTAAAAAAAAAAAATGTTCGTAAAAATACGTTTTCCACGAGAGTAAAATTAAATAATAATAATTCTGATGAATCAATACCTAATATGACTTAAAAATTAATCCTTAAGAGTTGATATAAGACATTATCGTACTGATAAAGCCAATCGTCAATATTGACATTTGTTTAGCGAAGGGCATAGTGTGATAAAAGATAACAATACTATATTTATATAAATATAATAATATATAGTAAAAAAGGAAAATACTTATGTCTATTTGTAGTATTTATTATGGCATATCGTATTCTATGACAATTCCAGAACGGCTGAGAAAAAACCTGTATTATGTCTATGAGAAAAAAGATATAAAATTTAATACAGGTTTTTTTTTAATAAAACAGGTTTGAAATTTGCCTGAATTTAGTTACTGATAAAGTTTGCTCAATGTAAAACACTAACTTCATAACTTTTCTCCTCAATATTACAACTAGCTTTGTTGTTTGTTTATAAGATATAACTGGACATCATCACACAGGTGCTGACCTAGTTTGATGTCCAGGGTTCACCAACTAGTCCTAAGCCCTATTTCATAGTATTTCAAATGTTCACTATTGCTGTACCTGTCTCTTTTTACTAAGGTCGAATAAACGTTATTATTATTATACATACCTAAGTGTTAGTAGATAATTATACTGTTTGTATGGTTTTGAATTTTCGTTTTCTGTTTTACTATCAAAGCGAATTATTTGCTTCCCTGAACTTGGTTTTTAATCATTATTTTAAATGAAGGTCACTTTTACTCATCAAAGAGAGAATTAGTACCGAAGGCCCTAATTTTGAGAGATATAGTGTTTAGTGCGTCAGAGTCGTAAAAATTAAGGTACGTCAGTATACGTACATATGTATAATTAAACTTCCATGCGTCAGTAAAGACATTGAATATATTAAATTTTATTTAGCAAGTTTTTTTAAGAATTATGGGAAGCACATCTTTTAGGACCTTTAGAGGACTTTAAGTTTTACATTGACAGGTGACTCAACACTAGTGAAACTTTTTAATGAAAGATTCAGAGCACTATCGATCTCCTAACGAACTTAAAAGTCCTAAAGCTCTCTCTCTCTATAGCATGAAATATTTTATACAGAGTGAATTTGACAGCTGTCATGCTCAGCAACTTTACCGATGACAGCTGTCAAATCTCAAAAGTTACAAATCTCACCTTTCCAGAGCCAACCAGACCAGCGATGCCCACAAACTCCCCCGGCTTGGCTGTGATGCTGATATTCCTCAAGGTCTGCACTATGGGGTCCTGTTGCCAACTCGCGCTGACGTTGGCTAGAACAAGTCCGGTTGGTTTGGACTTCTCCAAGTCTTTGTCAGTGCCGTTGGTGAGGGAACGGGAGTCGAGCACCGGCTTCTTCTTGAGGGTCTCCAGCTCGTCTAGTTGGAGGAACTCCTGTGACAAAATAGATAAAAAACCTTTAGTAACTTATTACATTTGACCTTCAAACTAAACTAATGTCTTTAAAACTAGCGAATAATTCTCTAGACATTCATGTAATAAGCTAGCGGAGGCAATTGCAAGCGATTACCGCAAAATCGACGCGATCGGTACGCGGATAGGTGACCGAAAAGTGTCATTCCATTTTGGGCGCTTATGTGCGTCGGATGACACATTAAATTGTAGGTCCCCGCTGTTTGTCTAGTACGGCCGTCATTAAGCCATGTCAGAAGCCCTTAGGGCGGCTTGATAAATTTTCGACGCCAGAGTTGGCCACTCTTATTCGATAAGACGGAGAAGATAAAATTAGCCTACGTATCTATGATTCTCTACTATAAAATGAGAGATAACATTTACAAGTTCTTTTAGGCCATCGGTTTATCGCAATTAAACATGAGGTAGTTTTACTAGTTTTTAATTTGTAATTCGTAAGCACAAAATAAAAACTCGTAAACACAGCGGCATCTAGAAAACCATCAGACATAATGTATATTGTCTTCTATTGTATAGGAGTATGCTATCGAACTATCAAAAAATCCTTATAATATAATAGGTTTATCTCACCTCAAACCTTTGAACAGACACATACCTATAGAGTTCTCCCATTGCCATGTCTTTATATTTATGAAATATGTATGTTTGTGCGTCAATACAGTAACCTGTTTCAGGCAAATAGTGACGTCACTGCCCGGGACAGAGGCAGACGTCGACAAAACATGTTAACTAATCCAAAACGACGGCTGAAAGTAACCAGCCAGAATGTAAACTGCATAGCTATTACTATTTACAATCAATTATCCAATTAAAACAAGGACTTGAAGTGGAGTAACTTTAAGAGAAAATTGTTTTCATCCCACCTATTCGAAAAAGACGACTTGGTTCGCCTTTAAGTGCACCCAAAGGTGGTGTTTTCTATAAGAAACTTTTAGCGGGCAGTAATGAGTTTTTAATCCTCTTTATAAGTGCGCCGCAATTATCTTTGCCGCGCACTTTTTGAATTTGGAACATCTTGTGTTCAGGGCCCAAGAAATCGAACGCAAATATTGTTTGAATAAAGACTGGCTGGTGCGACGGCCCATAGTATATAGCGCCGCGCGCCGGCTGAATACAAAAAAAAAAAGAAATAAAATTAAAAACGCGCGAACTATAGCCCGCGTTTTCGTCAATTTTCACGGATTGATAGAAATTCATGATTTTGTTTTGAAAAATGAGTTCTTCAAGTGACAGTGAAAGTATAGAATTAACTCCTGATAGTATTAGAACTGAACATCCAAACAAAGAGATTCACCGTCACATTTTCCTCAAAATGAGCCACATTCTGACATTATTTCAAACACGCAGAATAAAATTGAATCTACAACAATCTCTATTCCTAATAAAACTATAACAATTAATTTTCAAAATTGTGAAAATGTCTCAAATGTAAATTTAAGTTTTTAGTTGTTTTATTATTAGATACTACTTAATTTCAATTTAGTTGTTACTCTGTTTCATTAAATATCAATATTACAATAAAATATGAGGCGCCTTTTATTTTCTCATAGTGGGTGATGAAAAGTAGAGTGAATCACTCGGGCGTAAAATATATTTTTGGCTCGGGCGACGTACTTTGAATCCCTCGCTACGTTCAGGATTCTACTAAAGAATCCCTCGCTACGCTCGGGATTCTACTCTAGAATCCCTCACTTCGCTCTGGATTCAAAAAAGCGCCCTCGCCGTAAAAATATTATTTTGCTCCCTTATGATACAATCTACTATTTATTACCTGCTTGACTAATGTTATTATAAATGAATTGACTTTTAGACGAAAAAATAAAAATGTTACACTTACCATAATATTTGTACGCCTGTCGGCAGAATATTTGATTCTATATTATAATTTTAACATCAATGATTCTCGAGCAAATAAATATATTTTCATCCCACCTATTCGAAAAAGACGACTTGGTTCGCCTTTAAGTGCACCCAAAGGTGGTGTTTTCTATAAGAAACTTTTAGCGGGCAGTAATGAGTTTTTAATCCTCTTTATAAGTGCGCCGCAATTATCTTTGCCGCGCACTTTTTGAATTTGGAACATCTTGTGTTCAGGGCCCAAGAAATCGAACGCAAATATTGTTTGAATAAAGACTGGCTGGTGCGACGGCCCATAGTATATAGCGCCGCGCGCCGGCTGAATACAAAAAAAAAAAGAAATAAAATTAAAAACGCGCGAACTATAGCCCGCGTTTTCGTCAATTTTCACGGATTGATAGAAATTCATGATTTTGTTTTGAAAAATGAGTTCTTCAAGTGACAGTGAAAGTATAGAATTAACTCCTGATAGTATTAGAACTGACGCAAGAAATGTGATGGATAATCTACTACCTGCAAAATCCCGGGAGAAATATATGAAAGCTTATGGTAATTTTATTGAATGGAGAAATTCAAGAGGCGCCAAGAATTTTTCAGAATCTGTGTTTTTATTATTAGATACTACTTAATTTCAATTTAGTTGTTACTCTGTTTCATTAAATATCAATATTACAATAAAATATGAGGCGCCTTTTATTTTCTCATAGTGGGTGATGAAAAGTAGAGTGAATCACTCGGGCGTAAAATATATTTTTGGCTCGGGCGACGTACTTTGAATCCCTCGCTACGTTCAGGATTCTACTAAAGAATCCCTCGCTACGCTCGGGATTCTACTCTAGAATCCCTCACTTCGCTCTGGATTCAAAAAAGCGCCCTCGCCGTAAAAATATTATTTTGCTCCCTTATGATACAATCTACTATTCATTTCATAAAAAAATAACTATCGAAAAGTCCCTAAATATGATAAGTATATCTATCTCACCTCAATCCTTCTAACAGACACTTTGGTCTCCGCCAAGAAAGCCAGCGCCATCGGGAAGAAGATGTTGGCGGCCAACTGAAGCAGGTTGAAGTATTGCACCAGGGAGAACGTGATCTCAGCTCTGGGGGAAACGGATAACAATTCAATCTATATTTATTATTAATATTATAAAGCTGAAGAGTTTGTTTGTTTGTTTGAACGCACCAATCTCAGGAACTACTGGTGCGAATTGAAAAATTCTTTTTGTGTTGAATAGACCATTTATCGAGGAAGGCTTTAGGCTATATAACATCACGCTGCAACTAATAAGAGCAAAGAAATAATGGAAAATCTGGAAAAAACGGGGGAAATTATTCATCTTTGAGGGCTTCCGTTGCGTGCGCTGCGAAAACGGTTCAAGTCGTGGCTCAACGGTTAACAGCAATAATTTATAAAGCTGAAGAGGTTGTTTGCAAAAATAAATATGATGCTAAAATAACTATTCCACGCGGACGAAGTCGCAGGCACAGCTAGTAAATTATATAGGTATTTAAATCACTGGTTAAATCGAAATTATTTAACACGAATTAAGGTTCTAGACCCGGTCCAGATCATTTTTCTATACAAGCAATTTCATATGGTTTGGTAGCTTTTTCACCAACTACAATAAGTAATTCTTTTAAATTATAAATATCCAAAATATTATCATAAGTTTTCGTTAGAGAGTAAGTAGGTATGTTTGTTGGCCAGTCTGTCATTTACACATAACAAGATACACTATACGAGACTGACAAAGCTTACTTTTTATACCAAATTAGTGAACGACAGTAGAAACTAGTTGAAATGAAATCCTGATCTTACCTGATTTCACCACCCATCAGCACAAAAGCCACCACGGCCGAGTATAAAATGAATCGTTCGGTGAACACGCTTAGAGCCGTCGAGAACCCCTTGATCATAGACGTACGCATTATGAAGCTCACTTCCATTCTGAAACAAAAGGGTATAGTTGAGATACCACAATGCTTTTCATCCAGACGCACCTTGGTTCGAATCCGGCCCTACACCAATGACTTGTATTTTCAAGTTAAGTGTGGATTTGCACTCGCTTAGCGGTGAAGGGAAACATCGTGAGGAAACCGACATGTTTGAGGGCCACAATATCTGAGGACGTGTGAAGGACCTGGGAAGGACCTGGGCGTCCACCACGATTTATCTGGCCGAGAGAACTCCCCTAACGAATTAATTCTGCGGGGGAGTCACGACCCTCAGTCGTGAAGAAATACAACTCAAAGAGAGAGATAATTGAGGTAGATAAAAATACGTAATATATAATATTAAGTTCATATGAATGTGGCAAACTTTGGTGTGGACAGTTTACAAACTGCCAGAGGGCCTCTGATATAGTTGATCGATTGTAGTTTTATGACAGACAACCAGGAACAACTAGGTACTTTTAACATATCATGCGACCCATAGAAGCGCCCAGGTGTAAATGACAATTCGTTTTTTTAGTGAGTTTGTATTTTATATTCGAGACGTTAGTTTTGAAAATCATTTTTTTTTAAATCAGCTATAGAAAAAAACGAGTTTATCTTTCCATCAGTCACGTGACTTTGCTCATACCATTAAAAAACAACATCATAATAAGCGAGTCTAAGATTAAATAATGCATAAAGAAAACAAAGAATTATGAACTAAAAGAAACCCAGTGCATTGACCCTCAGTTGAACAAGGTTATCGTTCTTGATAAATATTTATGCATTCTCGGGAATGATATATTTTTTATCGCTAAGTGGTGTTATTAAATCTGACCCGAGGTGTAGTATCAAGAGGGTGCATTTTGTTCCGAACTTATAGACTTCATACAACATCACTCTGCACGCGGATAAAATCCGAACTGAAAAGTTTGAATCAAGAAATTATACAAAAAACCAATTGGTAGTAGAATTGCTGCCCCATGTCCCAGAGTTACTTTTATGCTATGCATACTTTAGAAAGCAGACCCGTTTCTTGGTAGACCCGGAGATATTTATAACGGACATGTTTTAGTATGTCCTTTTCCCTGCATACGAGTATTTTTTTGCTTGTGAAACTTTTTGGCCTGAATTCAATAAACATTATGTAAAAATCTTAAAATGGTCTTTATATTTTTATGCAAGCAGCTGTGACTCCACAAAATTGAGATAAAAACCCAATATGTCAAAGCACAATGCTCATCACCGTGACACAACATGTTATGTCTGGATGGTCAGTAACTACATCACGATATATACACTACTTTTAACCGAAAAACAGCAGTGCTTTCTCAGGTTACGCGTCACAATGATTGTTGGTCTTACATCACTTTTTAACTACTATTTATTAGTAAGCACGCCTAGTTTGTATGGGAGTGACCAATTCTTCCGTCAGAGTTTTCAAAACGCTCTATGACTAACAGCCCGAATCTACAATCCACCGCAACCGCCACCACAAGCCGGAATCTACCATTTAACCTGTCATCCTACCCTCGCAACTATCCATCCATAACAGAATGCCACTGTTTGGTCTCCCATCCAAGGACATATCAGGTCGACAGTTAACATAGGTAAACGCGACTGCTGCGGCTTTAGCTGAGCTACGGAAGTTTCGGCGACTATTGATAAGTACGCTGGTCCCTCAGTGTATCCACAAGTTTCTCGCATAGTTTTTCCAGACGTACATCTTAATGACCTGGACTTCGTTCACTAGTTCACTCATCACCTTCACTCGTTCATCTATCAGCTTGACAATCTTGTGTCCTCTCAGCTACTATTTATAATTACATTTAGGTCTAAAAGTTACACTTACTTCCTCAGTTTATCCACAAGCTTCTCGAATGGTTTCTCCCAGGCGTACATCTTGATGACCTGGACACCGTTCACTAGTTCCCTCATCACCTTCACTCATTCACTCATCACCTTCACTTGTTCACTCGTTCATCTATCAGTTTGACAATCTTGTGACTTCTCAGCTACTATTTATAGGTAAATGTATTGGTCTAAGAGTTACACTTACTTCCTCAGTTTATCAACAAGTTTCTCGAATGGTTTCTCCCAGGCGTACATCTTGATGACCTGGACTCCGTTCACCAGTTCACTCATCACCTTCACTCGTTCGTCTGTTCGTTTGGCGATCTTGCCTCGGAGCACTCCTTGGCGACTGCTGAGGTACGCTGGAAGAGGAATTGGAAGGTTAATGACAATAATATAGTTTCGGGTTACGGTATAAAAAAGTATTTTCTAATGTCAGTTTTCAAACGTCCTAGGTGCCTCTGATATGGCGTCCTGGTATATATTTCTAGTGTATTGTGTGTAATAAGCTAATAAGCTTGTGTGGTTAATTTGTGTGTATTGTATGGATTATGTTTCTGACAAATAGGAATATTATTATTTATTTATTTATACAGTCGAAACTAATAGCTTCCTGAATACGTGATTGTAAAGCACATAAGTATATTGTATAATAATAAAAAATAATACAACTCCGGAAAAAAAAATTAAAAAGCGTAAAATTACGGTGATTATTATAACAGAATTTTAATGTAAATGTGGCAGGTATGAGAAGAAAAACTTATTATTATACGCTTACGCAATCCAGACATTATAATTAATTAATGTCCCCCTAATTATGACGTTACATTATGATTTTAATCAAGTTTTTGTCTCTTTGCACATTGGTCAAACATTTGTGATTTAATTTATTTGTATGTTTGGTTATTTGGGTACTTTTCACGCAGTTAGTTATTGCCTTTAAGTAAGTATGTATATAATTTAGAACTAGCTCGGCTATTTTATTTAGAAATCGATGCATAAAAGTCACAAGATCCAATTTATTTGAGAACAGAGCGAATTGCGTGCTTTAGTAGAGGCCTATGTTTGGAAGAGGACTCGGCTGATAAAAGGCCCAAGCTACACGAATCTCATATTTTATTAGGGTGTTCCAAGCTTCAGAGCCAGGACAAAACTAACTTACTATCATATCTTGAAAAACTGGCCTCGTTTATTCATGGCATTACTAGGCGAAGCAACAGTGTCACACATTTATTTTTTAACCGACTTCAAAAAAAGGAAGTTATCAAGTCTTCTTAAAGTTTTTATTTAGAACAAGCTCTTAAATTGTAAGATTGTAATAAAAAAAATCAGTACTTTGGAAACGAGAAAATAAATAAACCCGGGACATTGCACACATCGCCTATCTAGCCCCACATTAAGCAAACGCTTGTGGGGCAAAGAAAGAAAGAGCCACGTACCTTGCACCAGCACAGTCTGCAGTAAGATGACAGTGAGCGCAGCGAGGGTCGCCCAGGCCACGTGTTGCCAGACCAGGTAGGACACTACTGGTATCACTATAGGCATCACCCAGATGTAGTTCAGGAACAGAGTGACCATGTCGAAGCGGTTCACGTCATTCGACATGAGATTGATGACTTGCCCCGGCTCCGTCTTACTCATGCCCGTCCGATCGAGTTTTAGAATCTAGAAGGAAAGGGGGTGTTGTGAAAAAAAAACAATATTCACATTTTTTTAACACGGAATAGGTCAATGTTCGACTGCAGCCTGCCTGATGTTAAGCACCACTGTAGTGTGAGATGTAGCGCGTTTGCATAGGAGAAACCACAATTGTAAAATTAGAATAAATAAATATTCGGAATCATAATAATATTTAGAAATTCGGAGCGTTGTGAAAAACACACACAAAAATTATTATTTTACAGTACCTAGTCACATGAAAATTTGTGTGTGAAGGTGCCTCTATACAATGAATCGGGTTGGTTTGATTTTTTTGATTGGCGGATTCTCCGGAAGATAAAGGGAAATTATCGGACCATTTGTGTAAAAAAATAAACACAAAAAAATATTTTACAGTTATCACATGGAAAATTGTGTGAAGATGCCTTTATACAATAAATAGAGTTAATTTAATAGCGTTAATAATTGGCGGTTACTTAGTTGTTAACTATTTCGACAGACCTAACTATTCCATTCAACACTATTAAAATTTTAGTCTATGCAAAATTTGGTAGACGAGCTTCGATTGTCATGAACAAAAGTAATTGTTTATATATTGTGGGATAAAAACTGTAACATTTCTATTATCATCCAGCCACCGTTGCACAGGTCTTCCTACACTTCGCTTACAGAGACACGGCTACAGTTATTGCTTTGTTACATATATCTGCCGTCAGTACGTCTCGCCAAGTGCCCTGCCAATTGCCACTTGAGTTTCGTAATACAAGATACGAAGTGTTCCAACTTTGTTTGAGGTAGAACATGCTTGTACTGAAGTAACTTAAATGATGATGATACAAATCTATACTAATATTATAAAGCTGAAGAGTTTGTTTGTTTGTTTGAACGCGCTAATCTCAGGAACTACTGGTGCGAATTGGAAAATTATTTTTGTGTTGTATAGACTATTTATCGAGGAAGGCTTAAGGCTATATTATAACATCACGCTGCAACTAATAGGAGCGAAGAAAAAATGGAAAATGTGGAAAAAACGGGAAAAATTATTCATCTTTGAAGGCTTCCGTTGCGTGCGCTGCGAAAACGGTTCACAATTTAAAGAATTAATGCCCCAAATAACTATTCCACGCGGACGAAGTTGCAGGCACAGCTAGTATTTTAATAAAAACTATTCATACAATACCAACCTTTCTATACAACAAAGAGCAGCAAGCAATCCGGACTCGCATCCCGACTCGTCCCTGGCTCAAGTTCGAGTGGTTTAACATAAGAGCTGATAGAACGCTCATAAAGTTCATCGCAAAGTTCCATATGTGTGCATTCCTATATTCTTCCGGAGTCTTCTCGCCAGCGAAGTACGCGATGAATAAAGCGAGCGTGTAAGGAATTAGCGGCCTGGAAAACAATTGGTTCAATTAATAGATTGGTACAGTTTGATGTAAGAGCGCTTGGAGTTGGACAGTGTAAAGGTCATAGCACACTTAAACGACTCTGCTCCAACACCGCTCCCACCCAACACTGCCGTACTGCTCGCAGTCCACGCGGCGACAGCTAGCAGGCACCGAGCAGTCCACGCGGCGACAGCTAGCAGGCACCGAGCAGTCCGCGCGGCGACAGCTAGCAGGCACCGAGCAGTCCGCGCGGCGACAGCTAGCAGGCACCGAGCAGTCCACGCGGCGAAGTCTGTCGCGAGACTCAAGTCAGCTAGCACTGCTAGCAGTCAGCGCGCTGTCGCCGCGCTGTCGCCGCGCTGTCGCCGCGCTGTCGCCGCGCTGTCGCCGCGCTGTCGCCGCGCTGTCGCCGCGCTGTCGCCGCGCTGGCTCCGCGCGGACACCGCGCCGACCGCTCGCCTACATCGTGCGGCCAGCGAGGCATCAACTACCGAGCAGTCTGCTAATTCATGATGCCAATGTAAAATATATCTAAAGAGCAATGTTTAAAGACTATATTTGAATAATATTATTTTTGCCGGGTGGGAGCAGAGTCGTATAAGTGAGCTGTGACCTTTATGCAACGATCTCATAGTTATGGGACGTCGTTAGCGATAGCTATCACACGGTAATGCTATCATTGGTGATACTCGCAGATCTATCTTTTTTTAATATATATTTCAGGACATATCACACAGCGCCATCTAGCAGCTTACGCTTGTATCATGGGTAGTATTGGGTAGGTACTAGATAGCGGATATAATACATATTATATACTTTATTTTTTTAAACACATACTTATTATACATAGAAACGATCAGACTCAACACAAGTAATTTCAATTTTTAATATGCGTAATTACTTGTGTTATGCGGGAATCGAACCCGCAACTCCTAGATTAGAAGGCAGAGCCACTACCAACTAAGCTAACAGAGCAGTCATCTATGAAACATTTACCTACTGGAATAGAGCGGTCCCAGAGCTGCAGCATGAATTTCGAGCCTAACAGTACCAAAAATTGACATAAAATCTGGTTCAAAGTTCGTTACATTCTGGTTCGCATACTTCAAAAAAAATCAAAATCAAAAATATATTTATTTACCGTGGAAACATTAAATACATTGGTGCACTTATAAGTAAAATATAAAGAATTATTCAGGTTATAGATTAGTTTTAGTTTCATTTAAGTAGCTGTGATTTTGTTAGGTAACATTTTTGAAGCAGTTAAAATATATAAGCTAGAAATAAATCTATGGATGAATCTTTTTAATAGGCTGCCCACTCCATTAAGATATTGACCATATATTGACATAGACAGACCGAGATTATTCGAGATTAAAACACCATAGAATTGATTACATAATCTGAGAGTTGACCGTGACCTAATTGTACGTTTGATGTGACTGTCCATTCATTATATTGCTCTATGGTCCGTTCTCTTATTCAATGATACATCAAACTTTACAGAATGTACAGAATATAAAAATAGAAAAAAAACGTGAGTGAAGCTACGGGCAACCACTAGTATCTAAATAACGAATTAAACCAATATTGGTACTTAGTAACAAATCAATAGGAACCGTTAGCCACGCCTTTGTCAATAATTCTAAATGTATTTTTCGGTAAAATATACCTATATTTCCGGTGCGTTAGTGAGATTTTAAGAACTAAATAGATAGTTCGTACTAACAATTATCGTCGTAATTATACTATAATAATATAATTTTGTACACAAAATCTTAAAAAATTCAATACAATATTCAAATCTTGCGTTCAATCTCTGATGTATGATAAAACTATTATTAATTTTAAATGATAGATCACCCATATAAACGCAGCCTTACATATCCATGAATTAGCCACGCCCACTGACCAATCCTGACAATTTGAGTCGATGCTGCATCCTTAACTATCAGTCACATACGGTTGTGCAAGTGAGAGGGCGCTCCATTAGTTCGACTCGGTGAATAGAGTATACTGATATGACAAATATGTGGCGCCTAATGTAATTCTTATAAAATAGACCACAATCACGCTTTCAAAGAGTACTCACCAAACAACAATAAACAGAAGACCAACGAACAATCCACAGATCATATACTCCACCCAGAAGGACCGTATCAGGGCCTTGGACAGAGATGGCTTCACTCCTTTAGCCTTGGCTTGTTCCAGCTCGTGTTCCCAAGCCTCTTCAAGCCTGTCGCCCAGTTTGCCGGAGTGGTCTGACTCTCGGGCCTGGAACAAGTCTTGCACGGTCAGACCATGCTTGTAACCTCTTTTGAAGAGATTGAAACTCCATCTAGAACAAAAAGATTGTGTGTTAGTGAACAGTGTTTTACCTGTGGTATTACTTTATAAGTAGAGTCCGTACAACATAACTTTGCGCGCGACTGGCGGCAGCACTTATGCCAAAAATTGGCCCTGATCAAATTGCTATCAAAACCTTTTAGCTCCAATTTTATCCGCGCGCAGAGTTATCTTGCTTGAACTCTACCAAGGATTTTCATTCCTCTCTTTCTCGCAAGTACTTAGTATAAAAGTACTGTAAGTTATTTTACCAAAATTTACCAAACCAAAAAGGTACCTACCTACTTCTGTATTTAATGGCATTACCTGAATTGGAATAAGAAATTGACAGACTTGGCGCGTGAGGTTTTTCTGAAATACCTAAGTACTGATATTAGATACATACCTATATATAGTTATAATTTTATTTAAGTAGGTATCGAAAGGTTAGTAAATAATTTGTATGAAATCTATACCTTAGTATTTTGTATTTGGCATAAAAAAGAAATTGTTGGGGTTAAAATACATTCTTTCGAAAGCTTTTGATGTAAGAAATGTTCATCTGAAATAATAAATAAATAAATATTCCCGGACATAGCACACAGCGCCATCTAGCCCCACACTAAGCAAACGCTTGTATCGTGGGTACAAGATAACGGATATAATATTTAAATAACTTTTCTTTTGTAAATACATACTTATTATACATAGAAACGAACAGACTCGACAAGTAATTACAAATTTATAAATTCATAAGTATTTGTGTAATGCGGGAATCGTACCCGCAACCCTAGATAAGAAGGCAGAGCCACTACCAACATAATACTAAACTAACAGGCCAGTCGATTGAATCCGATAACGTCATATTCTGTACATAACGTAACAGATTCTTCCACAAAAATCGAACTAAGCATGACAAGACAGTTTACAAACGACAAGATGTGACTCGTTCTGAATATTAAAACATTTATTTTAGTACTAGTGGACGCCCGCGGCTTTACTCGTATTATTTTGAGATAAAAAGTGCCTATGACACTTCTTAGATTTATATTACTTACATACCAAAAATCATGATCATCCGTTCAGCCGTTTTCACGTTATGAACGTTTAAATAAACAGATAAACAGACAAAATTTCTAAAAACTGCTGAAACGTTCTGTTATGGATTTACAGTATTTTGACTGGCCTGTTAGCTTAGTTGGTAGTAGCTCTGCCTTCTAATCCAGGGGTTGCGGGTTCGATTCCCGCGTGACACAAGTATTTATGCATTATAAAAATGTATAATTACTTGTGTTGAGTCAGGTCGTTTGTATGTATAATAAGTATGTATTTACAAAAGAAAAGTATATAAGTATTATATCCGTTATCTAGTACCCACGACACAAGCGTTTGCTTAGTGTGGGGCTAGATGGCGCTGTGTGCATTGTCCCGGAATATTTATTTTATTATTTAGTAAACCCAAACATCTTCTATTTTCAGATTTTTGACCCGCTTCAGCTTTATTAAATGTATAGATAGAATATGTGTGGTCTGTTATAGATTGTATTATTTATTTTGTGACCTTGTACGGTAGTATTATTATATGTTCAGTACTTGTATGGTATAGTAATATTTTACATAAGTAATATTCGATATTAATTTGTTACTTCCATAAAAACGAGAATTACTTCTGAATAAAGGTTTTCTTTGTTTTATTATCTCCATTAGAGGAAATTATTAACTGGAATAATTCTAAAGAAAATTCTTTTCATTGTATTAACCGGCTAGCACTTACGTCAAAAATTACGTCGAAAATAAAATTCTTCAGAAATTCTTTTACTTATTTATGTAATAAGTAACATTCCTATCATATCGTTAGTTTTGTCTCCATTGATTCAGTAAGTAAATAATTTTAGCTCGACATAGGTAATTTAAATACACGGATTTCTAATAGGTACATTACATAGGTATAATAAATAATAATAATGAAGAGGGTCGAAAGACTGAACATTGAAGATATTTAAAAAAATATTGAAGATACATGGAATAGAATTGATAACAGAACACTTTTCAACAATTCATAGTTTTTTGTCTGTTTCTCTGTGTCTCTGTATGTTTATTTAAACGCTCATCATGCAAAAACGGCTGAACGGATCATCATGTTTTTTGGTATGTAGGCAGTATGGGGTCTTAAAAGTAGTCATAGGCTACTTTTTATCCTGAAATAACGCGAGCGAAACCGCGGTCATCCACTAGTATCTTATATGTAACAAAAAAAACATACATTTATACTTCTTAAGTATAAAAAAACTGATGTGAATTCACAAAGGCGTGTTGTACGGAAAGTATTTCAAAACAATGGGACTGAATAAACTGAATATGTGATTCTGAGCAGGAAAACTGAAACTGGCTTTTAAAATTTCAAAACAATGTATTAATTTACGGTTTTCACCGTAGTCATCATTATACAATACAAAAAAATATCTTTTTGCACACTCCTTTACCTAACGTAAAATGTGGGCTTAGAACTAAATCAGTTGATTTAGTTTTAAGGTCCAATTGCACACGGATCCTTAACATCGTTAGGAAAATAATAAAAATGGCTAAATCTGTTTAAGACTAATTACATATAAGTATGTACAAATACATATATATTCTTATATATAAAAGTGGGATTAAGTAATGTACCTAAATATTTTAAAATGAATTAAATATCATTGAAATACAGGAAACAAAAAGTCGTTGGCAGTCGCTAAGCCATGTCAGAAGCCCTTAGGGCGGTTTGATAAACTCTCGACACCAGAGTTGGCCACTCTCATTCGATAAGAAAAAGAAGGAAACACAAGTATCACAGTGAAAATTAGGGAAATAAAAATAATTATCGTGTGACTATTGTTGCAATTTAAATTGTTTTACCTGTTTGGTTTTTGTTTCAATTAATTATCTATAGGCATTAATAATGTAAATTGAAATGAGTAATTCAAACATCTTTACGAGGAAAACTTTGCGATTTTATTTTACCTGCGGCCTATCAAAACCATTCATTTATGTAAAATTTAATAAAACAAAAGTCATGGTGTAGTCATAGATTACTAGAATGTCTTTAAGTAATTTAAATCGGGGTCGGGGTAACTATTATCGGTACTACATATGTACATATGTGTTAAATATTGGGAATGGGTATGTGTGTGTGTGATGTACTAATCATATAAGGGGTCGTCCATTAATCACGTGAGGCTCGAAAGGGAGGGGAGAGGTCCATAAAAAAGTCACGAAATATCACAAGGGGGAGGGGGGTGTAGTGACCTATCACGTGTCATTTATTTTTCGGCTAACGCGCGAAAAGCAAAAACAATCTGCAGGTCCTGTAACCTTTCTGTTTACCGCTAGGCATTATTGTAATATTATATTTGAATAAAAGTAGAAAATTAAGATTATTTATAGGTCTAAAAATACACGTGATTTATGGGGGGATGGGGGGGGTTAATCATAAACATCACCTTGTATCACCACGGTGGAGGAGGGTTAAAAAATGCCAAAAAAACATCACGTGATTAATGGACGGCCCCTAATAAGTACATAAATATTTCATGTGTGTTACATATCGAAATAGACAAGTTAAAGGTACATACAACAAATACAATATAATATATATGTATTAATAAGTAACTAGTAAAAAACTTTCTGTTAGTCTTTCTCGGATGATTTAAAATATTGCCGTATTACTTATATGCAACGTAAAACTATCGAAATTTAAGATAAGGTTTAGGTTCACGAAAATTTAAAGACTTACCTACTCGTAACTAGTTCTTTCTTAGTACATACCTAATTCTAGATTCAATTTGCTGGTAAATTCGTGCGAAAAAAGTAATAAAAAACCGAATTTTAAAGTTGTTTCCAGCATTGTATTATAATGTTGGTTAGACACAATAGATACGAGAATACGAGGTAAATAAAAGTAGGTATTATTTAGCATTATTAAGTACTATTATATGTACGCTCATGTTTTCAGCGTGCGCTCGAAGGCGTGCGCATAATTTTTATCTTCAGCTCATTCATCTATCAAGGGCGTTCAAATCTTTACGTAGGTAACTGTACTAGCGACGCCCCGCAGTGTTACCCGCGATAATCCGGGATCCTTATCCCGGATTATCCTATGTGTTTATGCCGATTATAATCTATCTCCATTATAAATTTCATCAAAATCGGTTATGCCGTTTAAGCGGTATGAAGGAATTTACACAATCACAAACTTATAATATTTGTATGATTTTTGCACAATATTAAACAAAATGAAACATTCACCACACAAAACACGAAAAATTAACTTCTTACTGAATACATAACTTCTTTAATTTTTAATTTAGGGCAAAAAGTTATATTTATAAACATATTTTTAGGCAAAACAATTTGCTACAATTATGTCTTGACAATTTTATTTAAAACGCATAGTTTCCGAGATATTGCGAAAAAAGCGTTTCCACCCCTTTATCCAAGATGGCGGCCGGGGGACAAGAGTGGCGACCCCACCAACTTGAAGTTAAGCTTCTATTGACCCCCCAAACATGCCCCAAAAACAAACCTGAAGAAATGCAAATGCAATGTCCTCTAACTAAGAAATGCAAAGCTCTTGTAACATTTCAATGAACTATATGATAATTTTATTAATTGCAATGCAGGGCAAATTAGTGATAGGTAGGTAATATATTTAAAAAGTCTAGACATGAATTACATGAGATAATGATAATTTGTATGCATTAGGTATTATCCATTAGTATACATTTTAACATTTTTAACTATTTACTGTAATTAAAATAAAATTTAACAATTATATATTCTTTTTCTGTCAATGCCTTATTGCTAATTTCACAAAAATATAGTTATTATGTAAATGAAACTAAATAATTATATTAAGTACCTACCTATTAATTCTACCTTAAAATAAAAAATAAGTACAATGTAAGCATATAAAATTTGACATTATTTTTTGTTAATATTATAAAAACTCGATAAAAGATAAAAAATAAATAAAGATCCGGTTATAACTTTAAAAAGTTAAAAACATTGTTTTTCCTTATTATTTAGTTTGCAAGTTTTCGTCTTCCTCAGTTTTTACAATCATGAATGCATACATAATTAAATTATTAGAGGTAATTAGCATTTAAATTAAATACGTAAATATGTGTTATAATAATTGTAAAATACTTACGTTAGGAATATTCTTGATAAAATATTTGCTTTATCGTGAGGATTTTTCTCCTTCAGCACCACTTTGGACTCCATTTTTCACAAATTTTCGCTATTTTATTCGAAAACAGTTTCTAAAAATATTCAAAGTTTCTGTTGCACAGTATCACAGTTTGTATCAATATAATTTTAACATATAAATGTATTTATACAAAAATAGTTTGTGAAACAGTATTCGATGTAAAATTTCGTTTCGAACTTCCCGCACAAAAATGTTAACTTACTAATTTCGTAAGCAGATTAAAGTACAACTTTATATACTTATTCAAATAAGTTATTATTGTCTAAAAAGTTCATTAACGCGTGCTATATTTTTAATTGCATAATAATTTTGAAAGCACATTGAACTTTCGTGTTAAATCTATAAGTAGGTACACGTCTCACTGAGGTTACTTTCTGTAGGGACACTTCGCGAATGAATTTTAAAGGAAGGCATGAAGCCTTTTATATTGAAGGAATATCAAATCGCTCGTTTCGGGTATTGTTTATGAGAAATTAAGTAGATTGTAGATAAGAGATTAAGCGGGGAAGCCACGCGCGCGGTCGGCTCGGGCGTCGCCGTCTCACTGATATTTTATTTGCTTTGCTGGGCCAAGCCAATCACTGAGCAGCAACGCCAGCAACTGACAAGACCGCAGAGCAGACCGCTCCTGTCAAACAACAGTTGAACGGGCGCCTACTACTGCTACTACTACGAAACGAACTAAACTCGAAACAACATCTCTCGTACAACTGTATAATCTACGCTCCAAAGATTCTGTGATTCACATGACATACAACTCTATAAATATATCTCCGAGAACGTTGATAAGAACAGATGTTGAACAGTCATGTTCGATCAACAAAATACAGGGAATGTTACGTGTTTCAAAAAACAAACGAGCACATGATTTAAAGGCTTATAGTTAGTCTACGGTAAATAATGTAAGACGGAGGCAGTTTGCTTAGGATTGCTTGTGTCAGATTATTTTTATAATTGAATTATTTCCTGAACGTTATCTACTAAGAGCCAAATCCTCACAGAATCATTAAAAATTAAATGTAGATTTAAGTAAAATTTAATTACGGGTAAAGAAATGTGTAAAAAGTAATTTAATTTTACTTACTCGGGTAAATCTAGAATTAAAGACCGAATAATAAGTGAAGTTTGTGGTACTTATTATTGTATTTTTGGTGGTTCGGGCTTTACCCAATTATTTACTGTCCACGCCTACGTTTCCCCAAAAACCAAATTAAGAGCAATTTATTAGTGGGTAAATCCAGAATTTCAATAGAATTTAAGTAGGTACTTATTTTTCGGACTTTGCCAAGAGTCAAGACGTCTTGGTAAAAATAGATTCATTTATTTCGAGTTACTGGGGCTTTTACAAAACATTATCAATATATAAATAAAATAAAGATTAGTTAATAATTAGTTTACTTCGGTAAGTAATATCTATGATTATTGTAACATGAATACTGAATAATGCTAATACAGTAGTGTCAAAACAATTAATCACAAGCTCTTAAAAAAGTGAGTAACTATGAGAGTGGTGTACTTTGGTGTCAAAAGAATTCGAACCGCTCGAAGGGCATTGGACACTTTATTTTATTTAAAGATTGTCACAACATCATAAACTGCCGGGACCTACAGTGTCATCTGACTCACGAAAGCGTTTCGTTTCTTTTGCACTATTATTTTACAGATAAGTATGTTCCATTAGTTTTTCGGTCACCCATCCAACTACGAATCGCGACGGCAGTTATTTGCTCTGAGCCATGGGGTCTAATATGGGGACTTTTAGAACCTACAACTGATAAATACATTCGAAGAAGTTCAAGACAACATCTATTTAGAATAGGTATACTTAGTTACATAGACATTGCATAACAATACGTAATGAAAGTAGGTACTTTTATTTTAGTAAGTAGATATTTATCAGAAAAAACAAGAAGTACCTACTCAAAACATCCAATAACAAAATATATGCGAAAGTTTGTAGGTATGTTTGTTTTGTTTGTCATTCAAAGGGTTTTACTGTAAGTTTGATTGAACATAGGGATTATAATAAAGTAGGGCTTTGTGGATTACCGTACACTAATAGGCAAACCCTGGATATCACACTAGGTCTATTCCTGTGCTGTAACATCCAGTTTTTCTTATTTTTAAAAGCAATATAGCACTAAATTAAGATTTTGTTATGAGTTTAGTTTACAGTCCAGCTATTTCAGAATTTATAATTTACAAAAATACACATCGAGCCTACTACAATAATCCTTTAAATTAATTGCATTAATTTAAATACATGAACTAGATAATGAAACAGTAGAGTAGCAAACATTTTTCAGATATCAGGCATTGCATAAAGTTATGCAATGCATGAAATGTTATGAAATACCAGACATAATTTTCGTAAAGCGGTTCATTGAAATCGATGGTGGTCTAGGTATAAAATAAAACCTTGCAGGGTATAAAATTAAACCTTATCTTTTTTATCAATATTCCTAAATTTAAGATACATATTTTAGGTTTTCCACGAATTCTGCGGTCCTGATTGGATGAGAAAGGCGAGAGAGAGAAGAGTGGAAAACAACAGGGGAAGGCTTTGCCAAGCAAGCCACTTCTGCTGACAAAATTATAACTGCTATAAATTTCACACTCCACTTTGACATACCTATACATATATATATAAATGAATTCCTGTTCGTTAGTCTCACTAAAACTCGAGAACGGCTGAACGGATTTATCTTATCTTAGTCTTGAAATGTTCGTGGAGGTCTAGGAAAGGTTTAAAAGGGAAAAAAAATTGAAATTAATGTATACAAAAGTTTAGGTTTTTTTATTTATCGATTCAGGCAGTACGAAGTCTGCCGGGACAGCTAGTATATAAATATATAATATATTTATATATTAACATTCATATATACTAACATTTATATATTTATAACACTAACATATTAATTTGTGGCAGTAGAATAAGGGCTATTTAATTTTTATTATATTTTACATATTTCAGGACATATCACGCAACGCCATCTAGCCACCTAGGTACTAAGCTAATATTTGTAACATGGGTACTAGATAACGGATATAAGATTGTATGTAGGTATTTTCTGGAGGCTAAAATTGCAAGCTATGTGGAGGATAAAAATAATTCTATGAATTTTAAATTGTCGATAGTCAAAATATGTACATTGCACAACACATTTAATAGATTAAAACGAACGAGCGAACTTATATAACTGGATTCAAACACTGGATCACGACCTATGCTCAACAGTGGGCGAGAAAGGGTAATGATGATAATGATTTAATAAATTAATTTTTAGTTTAACAATAATTTATTAAATCAGTATATACGTAGTGCAGTAGTAACTGCGCGAAGTAAGGTTTCTAGCCTATTTTTAACCGACTTCCAAAAAAAGGAGGTTATCAAGTCTTCTGAAAGTATTTTTTTATTGGGGATGTTACGCGATTACTCCGTTGTTTATCAACGGATTTCAAAAATTCTTTTTTTATTCGATGAGGATAGTTTCCGAGATGGTCCCATAAAAATTGTTTTTCATTCGGTTCAGTACTTTTTGAGAAAAAACCAATAAACCAACATATTGATAAAGTTTATACAAACCAATGTCACCCATATTTTCAAAACTACTAGTCGGATTTTGATACAGTTTTCTGTGATGTGTTGAGGTTTAATGGCTAAATTTTAATCTTTTTAGCTATGTATTACGATGACAACTCACCAGGGGGCGCTGCTGTGTATACTATATCTTCTGAATTATCAGCCCAATTTTGATGCGATTTTCTCTGATAGGCTTAGATTTGTTTAGCAAATGAATTTATGTTGTAGTTTTTTTTAATAGATTTGTTCAGTAACGTTACAGTACAGTTGAAGTCGGTTTTTGCTTTTGTTTAAAATAATTATAATTAGTAGGGTAGGTATTTATTGCCACACTAAATAGCAGTTTGATTTAACGTGTAGGTACTATTTATAGTTTTTTTAAAATGTATTTTATATATTTATACCTAATTTTGTCACCTGTGACTCCTTATAAATATCATTAAAGCAATTTTTAAGACGAATTATGTACTTGATACACCATATACTTAATCAGGGTAAAGATACAAACACAACTCTGATAGAAATTAGCATTATTTTATTTACTCTTAATAATATCGAGCTTACATTTACTACATAATATTTACAATACATACTTATGTTAACTTACAAAGAGATCAAAATATACACATATACACTTACAGTAACTAGCTTTTGCACACTGTATCCTATACTAATACATATTATAAAGCTGAAGAGTTTGTTTGTTTGTTAGAACGCGCTAATCTCAGGAACTACTGGTGCGAATTGAAAAAATATTTTTGTGTTGAATAGACCGTTTATTGAGGAAGGCTTTAGGCTATATAACATCACGCTGCAACTACTAGGAGCGAAAAAACAATGATAAAGTGGAAAAAATGGGGAAAATTATTCATCTGAGGGCTTCCGTTGCGTGCGCTGCGAAAACGGTTCAAGGTATCAAAAAATATGTATGAAAGAATTATTCCTCTTAAAATGATCTAACAAAATGTCTATCTTTTAAGGTTAACTCAATAAACCCGTTTTTATGGTAATAACTATTCCACGCGGACGAAGTCGCGGGAAACAGCTAGTTATTCATATAAACCATTCTCTTAAATCACTCTATCTATTCCCATTTAATTACTCATTAATTTGAAGATTATATCCCTGCCAGATTGGTTGCCTGGAAGAGATCACTCTTAGCGATAAGGCCACCAATTAAGGTAAAATTAACTATAATAATAAATAAATCGCAGTAAGGAACCTTAGACTTGGCTTAACTAATTCTAGAGATTTCATTACTTTTTAGAGATAAACAAGCAGCTCTATCGAGACTTGGCAAATTTTTTACAGAATGTTTTGTTGGGATCTGTCTATCTATTAAAAAAAACAGCATCAAAGCCATACATACTACAGACAGACGCGGAAAGCGACTTTGCTTTATACTTCTTCTTCTTATAGAATGAAAGTGTCCAAGACTGGTGTCGAGAGTTTATAAAGCCGCCCTAAGGGCCTCTGACATGCCTTAACGATTATAGACAAACAGCCGGGACCTATAATTACAATTGCTTTATACTATGTAGTGATGATACATAGTACATACACACTTTACATACATATATATATCGGTCTTAGGTATTATAATAAAAATACTTATTAATTAATTACCTTAGCCATACCATTTTTTACACGAAATAGGCTTACTTTTGACTATAGCCTGCCTGATGTTAAGCACCGCTATAGTCTAAGATGTAGCATGCTTGCCTAGAAGAAACCTATTTAGACCCCTGGGTTATAGTTAACTGGGAACAGGGCTCCAGGTAGTGAGTTCCATAGTCTCGCCGTTATAAAGCCCTTTGCACTTTCCTCACATGTTGGCTCTTAGATTCCTTCAACGCTTGTTCCAATTTATTCATCAGATTTAGTAAATTCGGGAGATCGCATTCCAGTAGCACGTGTTCAATGACGTTCAAGCCGTGACTTGCAGCTTTAGCTTCTTGTATGGAATTGTTCACACGCACCGACATCTCCTCTATTTGTCTCTTATCTGCACCATATTGGCCCAAGTTTTTCGGCTTCATTATTACGAAATTCATTGTTATCATAGGCTTTATCAGATCGTTGTTTGTACGTGACGAGAGCTGGAAAAAAAGAGTTGTTTAATATATTATGTCACTTGCATTACTTGCATAAAAAATAGGGTTCCGTAGCCAAAGAAACAAACGATGCTCTATTACAGCTACTTCAATTGTTGTATAGTTTAAGACAAATGTCTATGGGTTACGTGTCTGATTATAAAGAATTTGTTTTTTTTATTAAACTACAATGTCTGCTTCTTCTTCTTATCGATTGAGAGTGGCCAACTCTGGTGTCGAAAGTTTATCAAGCCGTCCTACAGGCCTCTGACATGGCTTTACGACTGCCGTACTAGACAAACAGCCAGGACCTAAAAAGTTCGCTTGACCGGTTATCATAACTAGTGGATGTTTGGCTTCGCTTGTGTTTTTTTTTAAGATAAAAGGTAGAGTAGGTTAGACACTCGTAACTTTATGCCACCACTAACAAAACTAATTGAATACGAAAAATCTAATTACTCATCATTTTTTTAAATATTGGTATAAGAAAGTGAAGTGCATTGAATTAGATTGTGTTCTCTCTCTTAAGTAGTATTTCCTAATGACTGAGGGTCGTGACTCCCCCGCAGACCTAATTCGTTAGGGGAGTTCTCTTGGGCAGATACATCGTGGCGGGCGCCCAGGTCCTTTCACGAGATTGTGTTAGCAGACTTTAAAAAGAAAAAGTAGCTCCCATTTTTTACTGAACGTTTTCACTATTGTATACCTAGGTAATGAGTTAATTTATTAAGTGCTAAACCTGCACTATGGTTGATTAAATTAAACTTTTATTGGAAAATGAGCGAAAATAATCACGGCAGGATTCGAACCTGCGTATTTCCGGTCACCGTCCGGAACGCCTTAACCATTAGGCTACGGTCTACTAAATGCCAGGCGCGAAAATCCACATTTATTTCCATACACTTCAGACTGAGCGCGAATCCTGCCGGTCGTGATTATTTTCGCTCATTTTCCAATAAAAGTTTAATTGTCTACCTAGGTATTAGTAGTTTCATTAATTTGGAATTATTATGTTGCTACAGGTTATTTCTGTAGGCTGTTTGTTATTCAGTATGTTTTATGTTATTAACCTAATCACAACGCATTATTGCATTCCAGAAACCAATTCATCGAATTTTGACTTTTTAATTTTATTATGTTATTTAGCGAATCACAACGCATTATTACATTCCAGAAACCAATTCATTAAATTTTGACTATTTTTGATTTTTATATGAAATTCACAATTATTAAAAAAAAACGTGAATTTTGAAATAAATTAAGATTTTATAAAATTAAATTGAATATGAAACCACGCGAATAAAGTAGTCATAATATAAAAGTCATAGCCAAGATAATAAAAAATCTTGATACCCTGATTTAGCATTTAGTCCTATGACAAATGCAAAAAAAAAATGCTACATACTTCTGCTGTTGCTAAATTTTAATTACATATTTAATGTCATAATGTGACTGATAAGACAAGTATATTATACCACCATGAAACCTACAAATTTTGTTCAAAGTCATTGTACCTATTTTAAACAGTAAGTAATTAATTTATACAAAAGGGGATTTTTTTAAAAGAGAATCAAATAGTTCTTTAAACACTTTCATATAAAAGTTGAGTAAATTTGGGATAAAAAGAAGCGTATTTGTTTAGTTTGGGAAGAGCTTACTATAGAAATGTTCCTATGAAGTAAGGTCTTATTTATTTAGTTTCAGAGGTTTTCTACCTCCGTATCAAACTTCATCCAAATTATATTGGCTGTTTGAAAGGAAGAAGTGACAAGCAAACTTTCGCCTTTATAGTGCCTGCTTTTCATCCAGACGCACCCAGGTTCGAAGCCGGCCCTTCACCAATGACTTGTATTTTCAGTTATGTGTGGATTTGCACTCGCTTATCTATATGTACCTGATGCATGATGATGTAGCCCGATGCGTTGGACTGACCAGATTCGCAACACATTCGATACGAAAGTTCACGAAGCCATCCACACGGCAAATGACCGGAGTCGATGGCGTAAGATCGTACGGTAGAAGATTGTCAGAGCCGAGGGTCACGACCCTCAGGACGCGCGGAGGAGGAGGATCTATCTGTGTAACTTCCCAAGAGAACTCACCTAACAAATTACGGTTAGAGTGTACTTTACGGGACGCTAAACCTAACCAAACCATTAGAACTCCAAAGTGGGTATCACGAGGCATAAAAACCTGTGCTCGGAAAAAAATCAACCTTCTCTGGAAATGTAGAACCGCAAAAACATCTCAGGCCAAAGATTTGTATAAGACATACGCAAAAAAATTTAAAAAAATTATAAGACTAACACAGAGATCACAAAACAATTATCAAATAACGAAGTCAAATAATAAATCAAAGACCACATGGGACATTATTAACAAACAAAAATCATATTATCCAAATGAAACAGTGGCGGTTATAAAAAATGAAGACGGGAAAGCTATAGTAGATCCAGTTGAAATAGCAAACTGCTTTAATGATTATTTTGTAAATGTAGCTCATTCCAATACTAATTCAAAGAAAAACTTCACAGACACTCTTAATGAACAACAAACTAAATCACTTTTGTTACAACCAGCTATACCATTTGATGTATTGAAAGTAATATGTGATCTAAAAAACACCAACAGTGTTGGATTAGACGGTATATCTACCGCTGTAGTAAAAGAGGTATCAGTTGGTATATCGCCAATTTTGACCCACATAATTAATTTGTGTATATCTCAAGGTGTGTTTCCTACAGCATTAAAAGTATCCCTAGTTAAACCACTATTTAAGAAGGGTGACAAAGATCAATTAGGTAATTACCGACCAGTTGCAATCCTTTCTGTATTTTCAAAAATTTTTGAGAAACTTATTTATAATAGGATATATCGTTACCTGGAAAAAAATCAGATATTTACCAATGACCAGTATGGTTTCAGGAAGAATAAGAGCATAAATATGGCCATATATGACTTTCTGCATAAAGTAATGACTAATGTTGACAAAAGAAAAAAAGTGATAGCAATATATATGGATATGTCAAAAGCATTTGACAATGTTCGGCATGATATATTGCTAAATAAGTTGTATAAATATGGTATCAGAAGTAATGCACATGAACTTATAAAATCATATTTAAGCGGAAGAACTCAACTCACGTCTGTCAGTAGATTATGTCCAACAACAATTACCTTAAAGGCATATGAATCAGACAAAAAAGATATGCGATATGGAGTCCCACAAGGTAGTGTGCTGGGGCCATTGCTATTTCTACTATATATCAATGATTTTGTAAAAGCTACCAGACATCCTATGACATTATTTGCAGATGACAGCACAATATTATTCATTCATGACACATTATTTAATTTAGAATCTGACATTAGCTATACTTTGACATCTCTTATCAATTGGTTGAATAATAATAATTTAAAAATTAATATTGAAAAGACTAACTTAATGTATTTTAGAAATAGACATAATGACAAATTAAATTTCGATATTCTACATAACAGTAAAAAAGTAAATGAGGTAGACACCACACGTTTTCTAGGACTGACAGTAGATAACAAGTTGACATGGGAATCCCATATAAATACTTTATGTAAAAGACTGCATCAATTTGCTTATGCACTGTATCAACTACGGAAGGTTGCCAGTGAGAACACATTGTTAACAGCTTATCATGGTCATGCAGCTTCAATATTAAGATATGGAGTAATGTTTTGGGGTGATGCCACCAATAGTATACAAGCATTCCGAGCGCAAAAACGATGTGTAAGAGCTATCTGCGGACTAAGCCGAAGGGCCTCGTGTGAGAAACATTTTAAGTGGCTAAAGATATTAACTTTACCATGTATTCAAATATATGAAATTTCTACTTTTATTAAAATGAATCCTGAACATTTTACAATGTGGCCAGCTGACAGTAGGCATGCAGGGAAAATACGAAACATACCTACCAATACTGCATACCTCAATAAAAGTGTATTTGGGATGGCTCCGAGGATATACAACCACATTCCCAAGAGTATTAGATGTAAAGATGACCTTAATGTTTTTAAATGTATGCTAAATGAACTATTATGTAAAAAAGCTTACTACAGTGTTGATTTGTTTTTCAAAGATAAGTTTAAATAAGAATGTATTCTAAATCAAATTATGTAACTTTATATTATTAGTTGTAAAGTCTGTAAGCCTTTCAGGTGGAAACTAGTGACACAATATGCTATAAATGTTTGTCTAGTTAAGCAACATATTATATACTGTAACACCTTAGCACCTAGTTTCACAGACCAATAAATCATTCATTCATTCATTCATTCATTCAAACCTAACCCAACACTTGCACTACAACAGGACTTGGCTCCTCCTCGCTTCGCTCGTCGTCGCATGTGCGTGGTAGAAAGTAACCTAACGAACCTAATCTACCTTCTGTCACAGACAAGTGACTTCGAGTCCAACACTTGCACTACAACAGGACTTGGCTCCTCCTCGCTTCGCTCGTCGTCGCATGTGCGTGGTAGAAAGCAACCTAACGAACCTAATCTACCTTCTGTCACAGACAAATGACTTCGAGTCCAACACTTGCACTACAACAGGTTAGGTTAGGTTTAGCGTCCCGTACGCCGCAGCGGCCCAACTGAGGAGATCCCTGACTGAGGTGTGCAACTCCAGCATGCCTCGGTCTAGCCGCCCGCCTCCCCTTCGCGCCGTCTATTGGTGGTCGGAGAGGTTAGCGGAGCTTAGGGCCGCCTGCGTGGCGGCAAGGCGTGAGTACACGCGGAGCCGACGGCGCAGCCAGCGAGACCCCGAAGCCGAGGACCAGCTCTACGCCTCTTACATAGAGGCAAAGCGGGTCCTCAAGTCGGAAATGGGCGCCGCCGAGGACGCGGCGCGAGCCGAGATGCTAGAGGGTCTCGACAGGGATCCGTACGGGAGACCATACAAGGCGGCGCGGAACAAACTGCGCCCCTTCGGTCCCCCGCTGACGGAGTCCCTTGAGCCGGCATTGCTGGATGGGGTAGTCCGGTCCCTGTTTCCATCCGGGACCAACTTCACCCCACCAGTGATGGATCCACCGGAGGGGGCGGCTCCGCCGGAGGAGGAGGAGATACCTCCAGTCACGGCGGGGGAGCTCGCCGCGGAGACTCTCCATCTCCGCGCCAAGAAGACGGCTCCAGGGCCGGACGGCGTTCCCGCGCGGGTGGTGGCAATCGCCGCCACCCAGATGGAGGGAAGGTTTCGGGACCTCTTCAGCGCGTGTCTCGCGTCGGGGAGGTTTCCGAAACCCTGGAAGGAGGGGCAGCTGTGCCTCCTCCGTAAGGAGGGACGTCCGGCGGACTCCCCTTCGGCATACCGGCCCATCGTTCTGCTCGATGAGGTCGGAAAGTTGTTCGAGGGGATCGTCGCTGGTCGGCTTAATGGCCACCTCCTGGAGGTGGGGCCGAACCTGTCGGACGCCCAATTCGGTTTCCGAAGGGGGCGTTCGACAATCGACGCGCTGGCCCGGCTCAAGGGCCAAGTGAGGGAGGCCGTGGAGGCAGGGGATGGAGTGTTGGCTGTGTCATTCGATATAGCCAACGCCTTCAACTCCATCCCCCACTCGACAATACTGGAGGCGCTCCGCTTCCACGGAGTGCCTCAGTACCTGCGGAGGCTCCTGGCCAGCTACTTGGAGGACCGAGCGGTCCTCCTGGTAGACAAAGCGGGCCAGCTCCGGCGGTATGGCGCGGAATCCGGTGTTCCGCAGGGGTCCGTCTTAGGACCACTCCTGTGGAACATCGGCTTCGATTGGCTCCTGCGGGGAGCTCTCCTCCGTGGCACGAGTGTCATCTGCTACGCGGACGACACCCTCCTCACTGCCCGGGGGAGGACCTTC
Organism: Macaria notata; assembly: GCA_927399415.1. NCBI lineage: Eukaryota > Metazoa > Arthropoda > Insecta > Lepidoptera > Geometridae > Macaria > Macaria notata. Next base: position 9,487,687 of record OV656746.1, on the reverse strand, counting down.
AGGGAGGCGGCGACCCTGGCCTCTGCTGGCGGATCCTTGGTCGCGGGAAGGATTCGCCGGCTTGGTTTGGGGGTGGCGCTGCACAAGACCGAGGCCGTGTTCTTCTACGGGCCTCGGCAGCGCATCCCCACCGACGCCCACATCGTCGTGGAGGGCGTCAGGGTCGAGCTCAAGACCCAGATGAAATATCTGGGCCTAGTGCTCGACAGCAGGTGGCGCTTCGGCCCGCACTTCAGCGAGCTGTCGAAGCGCCTGCTGAAGGTCGCGGGCGCGCTGTCGTGGCTCATCCCCAACCTGGGGGGGCCCAAAGCGCGATGCCGGCGGTTGTATGCCGGCATCCTCAAGAGCATGGCCCTCTACGGGGCTCCCATCTGGGCGGACTCCCTCCAAAGGAGAGAGAACGCCGCCGCGATCCGCAGGCCCCAAAGGGCAATCGCGCAGCGGGTGGCGAGGGCCTACCGCTCGGTAAGCTTCGCGGCGGCCTGTGCTCTGGCGGGCACCCCTCCTTGGGAGCTAGAGGCGTGGGTGCTCGCCAGAGTATACGAGTGGACAGCGGGGCAAAGGGCACTCGGGGAGCGCCCCGCCCCGGAAGAGCGGGAGGCCGTCCGACAGCAGGTGGGGGACGCGATCGTCCAACACTGGACGGTGGACCTCGCCTCTGCCGTTTTCGGCCGGCGGACGCTGGACGCGCTCGGGCCAGTCCTGCGAGATTGGCTCGAGCGACCCCACGGCTTCCTCTCGTTCCGTCTGGTGCAGGTATTGTCCGGGCATGGATGCTTCGGATCGTACCTGCACCGAATCGGGAGAGAAGAGGACCCGTCGTGCCACGACTGTGGTGCGGCGGAGGACACGGCGCAGCACACCCTTGAGCTGTGCCCGTCGTGGTCCGAGCCGCGCCGCGGCTTGGTAGCGGTGGTCGGACCGGACCTCTCGCTTCCCAGCTTGGTCAACTCCATGCTGGGAAGCGAGGAGGCATGGGCAGCGGTCGCCTCCTTCTGTGAGGACGTGATGTCCCAAAAGGAGGCGGCGGAGCGCGCGCGGGAGGAAGACCCTCTTGCGGCGCCGCTGCGCAGGCGGAGAAGGGGCAGGAGACGACGGCGATTATAGTCGTCTGCCCCGTGGTGGTGAATAGCGGGTGACAGGCGCGGGGGCGCCTTCTCCCGCATTGCACATATTCACCACCCCGCCGGGCGGAAATGGCCGAGCACTCCCGGTCTTACCCGGCCACCCCCCCCTGCAGGGAGGGGCGTGCAGGCCCCGCTGTAAAGGCGGGCGGTCGTCGGCGGGGGGCTGGACGTTAAGGCTTTGCCGGTCTCCCAGTCCCCTTCCACATAGGCGATGCCGGAGTGCCGCTGGGTTGTTTAGTGGGTATACCGGTCCTCTCTGGTCCGGGGAGTCCCACATACCCCCCCAATCCCCCAAGGGGGGGATGCGTAACGCATTTTTCCCAGCGAAAAAAAAAAAAAAAAAAAAAAAAAAAAAGGTTTATCGTCCCGTAAAGTACACCCCAACCCAAATTACTTCTACGGGGGAGTCACGACCCTCAGTCATAAGGAAATACGACTCAAGAGAGAGAGAGAGTAGGATAATGGTTAGTAGCAGGGAGATATGGTGGGGCATCGTGAGGCGAGCTACATCTATAACCCAACACAATACTACATATTAACCAGTACCAAGAGTGTTACAACTGAGAAGAAGAAGAGTAATGGTTGATTCATTGGTAGATATTATATATAAATATGTATGCACCTGAACTTCAAGCCTCCATCTGAAGTCCTGGTATGTAGGATCTTTCTGCTGCAGCATGCACAGGGCCTCAGACAGCTCGGCTCTCTTGGCCGAGTGGAGTCTGGCCAGCACCTCCTGTTTGTCCTCGGGGAACCCTGCGAGGGCCAGGGACGATTTGAAGTCTGGCTCGGATAACTGGAAATTATAAATATGTCTACTTTTATTTTATTATAAGTGTGATTGTACACTAATATATGACACTTCTAAGACTTCATACTACCTACATACCAAAAATCATGATGATCCGTTTAGCTGTTTTTGGCGTTTATATAAACATACAAACGGAAAACAGACAAAAAATCTAACACCTACTGAAACATGTTCTCACACAAAAAGAGTACAAGAAAGAGGTAAGAGTAATGGTACCCACTGCAGGGTTTAGGCCTCCTCCCTCTTACACCAATACTCCCTGTCTTGCGCTGTTCTTGCCCAGATGTTTCCTTCTAACTTTCTAATAACATCCAGCCACCGTTGCACAGGTCTTCCTACACTCCACTTACCAATAAATATATTTAAGCTAAAGATGGACAAAAATTTGTACATACATGATTTATAAATAATATTGTCAATTTCTAATACTTAATAGATTTAATTTACCATCAATTATAATACCTAATTAATTAATTGGTTATTTACTTATCATGCTAATGCACTCGACTTTAAAAATATATTTAGGTAAGTACCTTAATAGTTTGAAATGCCTGAAAGTGAAATGCATATTATGAAACATTGTAATAAAGGTATAACTCTATTGAACAAATGATTTTATTCAATTACAAATATGAAAGGAAAAATTTTCACCAATAACCTTTTTAATTTATCTTCGAGTTGAATACATGAATTATTTAATTACGAGGGCGGGTCAATAAGTCCGTGACTTTTGGAATAAAACACAGTTTTTTTTATAAATAAATCATTTTATTTTTCAACGTAGTCTCCCTTGAGCTCTATACACTTTGTCCAACGCTTTTCCAATTTTTTTATCCCTTCCAAAAAATATGATTTGTCGAGGTCCTCAAAATAGGCCTTTGTTTGCGAGATGACTTCATCATTGGAGTCAAATCTTTTTCCACCAAGCCATTTCTTTAGGTTTGGGAACAAGAAGTAGTCACTCGGAGCCAAATCTGGAGAATAGGGCGGATGAGGGAGCAATTCATAGCCCAATTCATGGATTTTTGCCATGGCAACTGCACCCTTGCATTGTCTTGGTGGAAAAGAACTTTTTTCTTGGCCAAATGAGGTCGGTTTTTTTTCAAATCGTCATTGAATCGGTCCAATAAGTTGGCATAATATTCCCCATTGATTGTTCTTCCCTTTTGAAGGTAGTCAATGTGGATGATCCCGCGTGCATCCCAAAAAACAGTCGCCATAACTTTATTGGCTGACAAACCCACCTTGGCCTTCTTTGGCGCAGATTCACCCTTAGAAACCCACTGTTTTGACTGTTGTTTGGTCTCTGGTGTGTTGTGATGGATCCATGTTTCGTCCACGGTTACAAAACAGCGCAAAAACTCCTCCATATTGCGATTAAACAAACCCAAACCTTCCTGTGAAGTTGTTACATGATTGCGTTTGTGGTCGACTGTGAGCAAACGCGGCACCCATCTTGCGGAAAGCTTTCTCATGCCCAAGTGATTATTCAAAATTGAAGCCATGCGAGATCCCTACGGCTTCCACAATCTCTTGAACTTTCAATCTTCGGTCGGCCAACACCATATCGTGAATTTTTTCGATTGTTTCGGGTGAAGAGACCTCTACTGGGCGTCCAGGACGTTCGGCATCTTCAGTGCTTGTACGGCCACAACGAAATTCAGTAAACCACTTTTTTACCATTGAAATCGATGGTGCAGAGTCCCCATAGTATTTATCAAGCTTAGCCTTGGTCTCGGTAATGGTGTTTTTTCGCAAAAAATAATGCTTAATAAGCACACGAAATTCAATTTTTTCCATTTTTTCCTCAAATTACTGGGTAGTCTGATGAAGATATCTGTCAAACACAAACTAACTGACGCAGCAAGTTCAAATTTTGGCAGAAGTCAACTGACAGATGCCTGTTGACAGGAGTAATATTGCTTTTTCAGTAAAGAGGTCAGAAATTTAAAAAGTCACGGACTTATTGACCCGCCCTAGTATTTATACTTGCACAAATACAATTTTCCAAAAAAAATTAAATGTGCCCCGAGGTATTGGGGCATAGCAAGAGACAATGGCTAGGCTTTATCTAGCCAGAGTCTTTACAAATTTAATTGCAATTAAGGTGGTAGTTATAATAAAAATTGCCCTAAAAATGTTAAGACCAATTTTATTACTAAGTTTATAAGACACACTTGTACTGGTTGTTAAGTCAGGGAATTATCTCTTAGAGTCATACCTCGTTAAGATATATTATAGTTACCTACTTACTCTCAACTACCAGCAATTACTGTAGTATTGTGAAACCAAAAAATGAGGTTAAGTATTCTAATAAATTGTATAAGTACTATACAGTCACAAACTTACATTATGCTTGCTGCCTTCAACGATCAAGTAAATCAGCGCGTACACAAGGTTGGTCACATCTTCCACGGATATATTGAGCTTCTCTGAAATAATACATTTAAATTTTAAGCATTGGGTGAAGTGGGAGGGTAAAGCTCTGATAATAATCCTATTATTCTAACAACTTACCAGCAGCTATATGATACTTTTTGGTATTGATACCGTTGGAAAGATAATCCAGAGCCAGCTTACAGAAATCAATCAATACTGAAATAAAGACATAAATACGTATTGTACTTAAGAGAATAAATGCAATAAATGAAGTACTTTTCACGAGCAGTTTTTCTTGAGTGAATCTTTAAATTACCTTGTGTGGAATGTTCATGTAGTAAACTAAGATGTTCTTTTTGCAATTCACTGAGAAAGATGATCATTTTTATAATTCTATGCAATTTTCAAGCAGTTTTATTTATAAAATTCGATTTGTTTATCGTCAAAACACCGTCACTTGACAGTCGGCATCGTCAGAATTCTGTGACATTGATATTTAAATTAAATATGACATATGACAATAATAAAATATAAAAACAAGTGAAGGAAAACTAAACATACTACTTCTAACTACTACAAAAAGGGGCACTTAGAAAATCTTTAGAAAAGCCTAAAGATAATCTAAGTGCTCCAGCCCACTACCATATGACAATAGCATATAAACTTAATATTGGCACAATAGCCGATGCACCACACAACCAGACACATGCGCATTATATTTCCGCAACGCCTTCGAAAGCCGAGTCGGTTATTATCCAGTTTAACCACCCAAGACTGTTGCCTTTTTATTGAGTATAAAATATACGTAAAGTGATATGCAGTGTGAGACGAATTAGGGATAAATACAAATTTGGAAATAAGAAAAAAGCCATAGTTGAAACTCTACCTTTAATGAAACGTCATACGTCAAACTGCTGTTGACGCGACTTGTCATGTTTCTGTCAGACATATTTTACACGACTTTTTTCAATTTTTAGTTTTGTTGTCATGTTTCTTTGATTTTAATTGGATTTCGTGGTGATCGGGTTCGTAATTCATGCTGAAAATAAATAATTCCTCAGCATGGCTTTGAAAAAAGTCAAGGGAAACTTCGAAAGGATGTTCGATAAAAATCTCACGGATTTAGTTCGTGGGATCAGGAATAACAAAGATAATGAGGTAACTGCCCTTTTTCTCTACAATTTTAAGCGGTACTATTTATAATCCATTTATTGATATATTTTAGATCAATAATCTTACACTTTATCACAGAAAAAATGGTTGAAATGGGTATTTTTTGTTCTTTAATCATGCCCTATGTTAAGTGCCAACCTGTGGGTGAAACGCTCCCAAAAACCAAATCAAATGAGAAAATGCATTTGATATAACAATTTAATTTGCTTTTATACTGTCCTGATTTAGTTGCACAAAGTTTTTATTGATTGTACCCAATTTTAAAAGCATAGCTTAAATATTCTTTAGTGCATGTTGAATTTATTGAGGCTTTTGGTTTATACATATTTTTTTATTTTAATCAATTTTACAAAAACCCAAAAAAAAGATGTATTAAATGAATTACTTATTTTAAATGTATATTTTCAGGGTAAATACATAGCACAATGTATGGAAGAAATCAAAGTGGAATTGCGCCAGGATAACTCAGCTGTGAAGGCTAATGCAGTAGCTAAGCTCACCTATGTAAGTACTATTTATACATTGTCATGTAAAGGAACTATTAAAAATTTTGTCAATTGATCCCTAATAGCATGATATGAAATAAGCATTAAAAGCTTCTATGACAATTGAAAATGTCAAGTTTCCAATTAGGTGCAGTGAGGTCCTACTATATATCTAGTTCCAACACATTGAAGTTCTCAAATGAAAATGCCACTTTCTTTTTGCAACACAACAGTACTGAATGAATGTAATTCAAGGAATAATTACAAATTGAATTTCTTCAAAAAAGCCATAAAGCTTTGGTTGCTATGCCGTTATCACAGTCAATACCCCAAATTACTGTAACATGTACATTTATTCAATTTTCAGCTTCAAATGTTAGGATATGATATATCATGGGCCATATTCAACATCATAGAAGTGATGAGTTCCAACAAGTTCACCCACAAGCGTATTGGCTACCTCGCTGCAAGCCAGTCCTTCCACGCGGACTCTGAATTGCTCATGCTCACTACAAACATGATCCGGAAGGATCTCAATGCTCAAAATCAATACGAAGCAGGCTTAGCTCTAAGCGGACTAAGCTGCTTCATATCACCAGACTTAGCAAGAGATTTGGCCAATGATATCATGACACTGGTAAAGAATTTTACTATTCCATACATATACATATGTATATTGATTATATTAATTATTCATGTAATCTCAAACAAGTTCATATGCTAATTCATTTTTTATTTCCGCATACAGATGAGCTCTACTAAACCGTACCTGAGAATGAAAGCTGTGTTGATGATGTATAAAGTATTCTTGAGGTACCCTGAAGCTTTGAGGCCAGCTTTTCCAAAGCTCAAAGAAAAGCTGGAAGATCCTGATCCAGGTAATAAAGTTGGAATTAAAGCTTTTGATATAATTAAATACATAAATGAATTTTGACTGAATATTTGTCATCTAGCTAAGAAAAAGACTGAAATAAGTATGTATTATTTTTTACCTATTGATTTTAATAATAATATCTTTATCTATTAGAATTATTCAGATTCATCTTAGATTCTGCCTTAACAGTTAAATGAGATAAGTAAAATTTAATCTAACCAACATAAAACGAAATGTATATAATTTTTTAACTTTGTGAAATTTTTATTTATTTATTTATTTATTTATTTACCAGACTTTGTCCAACTTTAGTTTAGGTATCTCCATATCAATAAATTATAAACAAATAAATCTTTTTTTATTTTAATAACCGGCTAGCACTTTTGTTTTGTTTGTCAAAATTTTGTCAAAAATTTGTACAAATAACTGTTTTTTTTGTGTTATGCAGGAGTCCAATCAGCAGCTGTGAACGTAGTGTGTGAACTTGCCAGAAAGAATCCTAAAAACTACCTCTCATTAGCGCCAGTATTCTTCAAATTGATGACCACTTCTACAAATAACTGGATGCTCATCAAAATCATCAAATTGGTGAGTGTAATTACTTTGTTTCATCATCATCATCATCAACACTTCATATTTTAACATATACATACATACCTACATACCTATGTCTCTAATCTTTAGTTAAGATTGAGAAAGAAAGCTCAGACCCAACACAATTGTGTATAATCATATTATACCAATTTTATTGCCTGAAATTACCTTCCATTTTTAACTGCACCATTTAAATTATGCAAATTACTGAATGTAAAAAAATATTGATATACTTAATTGAATGAAAAAAATCAAATCATAAAGATAAAAATAACATACTGTAAAGTTGCAAAACTCACATATAATATTGAAATATAATCATAGAATAAGCTACACAAGTTACAATATATCATCAAAATGAATTCAAAACATTTTATCTCAATAAATTGAAGTTTTATATAATTTAATTTTTTACAAGGTCAAGTTTTATTATTAAAATGACGTAAATTTTGTTAAGTGTGGAAATCATGTCAAACATATTGATTATGTGTAAAGCCATGTACACAATAATCACAAGTATGTTGTGTGTACATCTGTATGTACACACAACATACTTGTGATTATCAGTTGTCAATACAAAACAGTGCTTATAAATAAATCATCTGTATCCTGTCTATATTGAATACATAATCAAATTGTCTCTGTCCCATTTTCACTATGAAAATAGAATGAGACAAAGATATATTTGACTGTCAAATTCTACTCCAGGCTCGAAATAGCTCCCTGTAATATGTACATAATAATTGATAACATGAATCAGTGAGAAAATATACATATACAACAGATAAGAGGCTTGTATTCTGTTTACACATTGGTAGGGATTGGAGATAACAAGCCAAGCTATTGTTATTTACTCTGTGTGTTGATATTTGTAGCTCAGGAGCTGGCATTCTATAATATTTACATTGTCTCTGACACAGACAAAATGGTAAGGTTTTTAGCCCCTATACAGCTAATGTGGCAGTACCTAGATTTATTTAAGTTGACATATTGTATGATTACATACCTATTATTTTGTTTGGCATGATTTTAATAACAAAAAAATTCATTATTTTGTTAATAAAACTAGACATTGTAACTTCTAAAATTTTATAAAAACTAAATGTTATAAATTCAGTTTGACGAGATATTGTAATTTGTGTAGCATATTCTGTGATATTAGTACTTATACCTATACCTATGTATGTTACAACTTTACATTATCAATAAAGATCCTTTATCTTTTATCTTTTTATCTCTATTCTGGAATTTGGCAGGAATTTCTTTTGATTTTGTTGATTAATACATATGTAGGAATTCTTATTGGGTGAGCATGATCCATCTTAGTCCATAGTTATTGCTTACCATCAGGCAAACTATGGTCAAGTGCTAACCTGTTTTAGTTAAAAAAAGTTATGAAACTTATTGTTCAAATAAAACTATGTTGTGTCTTGGTATTGTAGCAATAAAAATAATTACTTAAGTAAATTGATCTTATATTTTTGTTCATTAAAACTTCATAGTCAGTATGCTTGGTCATAATTCTTGGGCAATAATAAGTTTTTTGTGTAGTCAGGATATATGTAAACTGGATTTGTTGAAGTTTCATATGACAGCCAAAATGCTGTAACGAACACCAATAAGTTATAAGTTATAACATACTGTGCGTTTTGGTAAAAGCTGTTAGCATGGTATGTAACTGAATTTAAAATAAATAAATAAATAAATAATAAATAAATTCATACAAATTAATGTAATCATATTTTTATGTGATAACAGCATCCTTAACTAATTCATTCGTTATTTCCTTATTTTTCAGGATATACTTAATTTATTGCTTATATTTAGGAAGAAAACTACTGTTTATAATGAAACAATTTCAATTGTCATGTTTTTTTAGTATACATTATAAAAAAAACTTTCAGAAGACTTGATAACCTTCTTTTTTGGAAGTCGGGTAAAAAGCACATGAATTCGCCTGATGGTAAACAACACACCTGATGATAAGCAACAACAAGAAACCTACTACTAAAACAATCACTTCAAAAATGTTGACACATTTGAATTCTCCACAGTTTGGTTTAATGACACAGTATGAGCCAGACATTGGGCGAAAGATAACCCAAAGCCTGATAGATCTGATTTGCAGGTACTTGCAGCGAAGAGTATGCCATACTGCTAGTGCTATCACCACACCTCACTCCAGTTTTATACAGTTACAGTTAATTTATCCACATAAACACAGTAAAGATATTACATATTGCATACAGTGTTTTGTATTATTGTAAATAGTCGAAATCAGCAAATGGTGTAAAGTTGACTGTATGTAATTGTACTCGTACACTCGCTCGTACCTCTAATAACATACTCTAAAATAAAACTCTACAAACAAACAAGCGAGTCGTTAAGCTGTGTCAGAGACCTTTAAGGTGGCTTGATAAACTCTCGTCACCAGAGGTAGCTACTCTCTCCCAATATGGATGATTCATAAAAATACATAATATTCATAAGGTTGTTTTGTTGTTGTTTTAATATAACTCGAGTTGAGTGAAAATACTGTATGCTATACATACCTTTACTGTGTAAGCGTACCTACATGCTTGAAATGTTACGAATCTGTTTGCCATGAAAAATATGGGCCTAATTAGACAGAAATAAAACTAAGCTAATTTGAGCAATAAGGCCATAATACGAAGCTCGTTTGGTATATTAAATGTACGTTTGTTTTTTTTTAATTACTTAAATATATTAATTATTTTTACATCATTGACAGGTAAATTTTAATTCTTTATGATGTACCCCTGTCGACAGTTACGGGAATGATGAATATAAAAAAATTGATACATTCCAAGCATTCGGTGATAAATTAATATAGGTACACATAAGAACACCTGAAATAGCACACTTGTATCACGGTTTTGTATTATTTTCGCCATACACACTTCGAACAATCAAATATGACTTATTAATTAAAACTAAAAATGTCATAAATAAAATAAATAAGCCTTTATTACTGGTTTATAATATTTGTGTTTTGTTTAAGTAACTAAAAAAACTTTTAGTTAGTTACATAAAGTATGATTAAACCTTTGAAAATACTCAATAGGAACATGATGTGTAAAATAAATAAAATGGAATAGTGTTTGAAATTGTTACAAAAAATACTACAAACAAGAGTGCTCTAAGTACAGGGTGTCACGAAAATGTGTGCGCAAGCATTCATGACATTAATTTATTTATATGTTGCTCCCACATACAGCTAGTCTTATGTTATGTAGTTTCATTGTGTTTGTTACAGTTTGGTGCCTTAACTCCATTAGAGCCTCGGCTTGGCAAGAAACTGATAGAACCATTAACTAACTTAATACATAGGTGAGTCAATATCTATTGACATGGCAACCCTACGACTTTATGATGGCAACTTTCCTCAAAAAAATCTTTATTATAGTGGTATCTCTAATCGTCATTTGTTTTAGAACTTCTTTACTACAAAATTTCGCTGGTGGTGTTGCCTTTCTACTAATTTTAGGATGGTCTTAGTAAAATCTGTTTGGTACTAAAACTTCGGCGTAGGTTTTAGGCGACCATTGCTTATTTTGGTTTCATTTTAAAATAGCACATCTGCTTGGGATTTTGCACTAGAATATGCTTTATATAAACTGCTGTTTATGCGTAGATGGTTTACATAGATTTGCATTTTTTTTATAAAATGTACTTACTGTAGTAGAAATGTAACATAACTTTGGATGACACGTTGTAGCGAGTGCAAAAACACATGCTAGTTTGAAGTCATATATATTTTAGAAACTATAGTGTTACTTAGGAAATGTAGGTATATCAGTATTATCAATAATACATAACTATGCAACGCAATTAATTAAGTAGATGCAACCAATCCTAACCAGTAAGTAACGTGAGAGATGTATTTTAAAATTAAAACAACTGGAACAATGTATTTACTGAAAGAATAAACGTGTTTAGAAGGTATCGTACGTTTGAGCGGCGCCACCGTTGTTTTTTTATAATTTATTTTTTAAATTAGATATCAAACTTAAACTCCACAAAACTCGACATTGAATTTGTATTTTGCTATAAAATGCGTCTATACGAAAATTTACCACCAGTTTCTACGGCTGTATTTTCATCACAATCATTTGAACGGATAAAAGTGGTTGTTTGGAATCAATTTCATCGATTGTTATCCCATCCGTTTCATCGAAAATGCGCGTTAATAAACTACTAAGGAAATAAATGACACATTTGATAGTAAACTACAAATTCAATGTCTATTTTTTCGGAATTTTAGCTTTAAATAAATAAAATAGTTAAGCAAACAAACGAGGCGACGCTCCAACGTACTACTATCCAGCCTTGAAGTTCATATTGTAACACATGTTTTCAATACAGCACTACGGCAATGTCCCTGCTGTATGAATGCATCAACACGGTGATAGCTGTGCTAATCAGTATCAGCAGCGGCATGCCGGGACACTCCGCCTCCGTGCAGCTCTGCGTGCAGAAACTCAGGATACTCATAGAGGACAGCGATCAGAACTGTGAGTGTCATTCTGTTTATTACCTACTTGTATTTGCTTCTGTTCTTTTTATACAAGGTGTAACAGAAGCGTGTGACAATACTTATACTATACATACCTATGTATATATAGAATACAGCCCACTAGGTTTCAGAATTCTAAGTGTCATAGATTTCGAGTAATCATAAGTTGAACTTTCATTAAAACTTTAAGACTTGCAACCCTACATCTTATCATTTTGAGCGTTCATTGACTTTTGACGCTATCAAATGACACGGCGCGGCGGTGTCTCTCTGAGAGCGCGAGAGAGAGAGAATACGTTGCGTTAAAACTAATGCTAGAACGGGATGAAAGAATGTGTGCTTATTTCGGTTTCGTTCGGTCAGTGATCACTCGCTAGGGCTGCCACGAAATCAAGTGAAAAATATTATCTAATTTTTGTATGGTAAAAAATATATGCGATTTAATTTTTCATATTTTGGTATATGACTCCTTACATGATATATATGTATACTCTTTAATATTGTCACACTCTTCTGTTACACCTTGTATATCACCAAAAATCATCATCATCCGTTCACCCGTTTTGTCAAAAAGATAAACAGACAGAAATGCGTTCTGTTATCGATTTAAAGTACCGATGTACATATACCCAAACTTTTTTACGTACTTATATATAATAATAATAATATAATAATTTGTTTATTTGACCAAAAACTTACGTGTACGTACATTACATATTACAAAAACAAATACAATCTTATGCACTAGTATCTACAGTACGTCAGAAGTGTACTGAGCTCTGAGCTAAGTATCCAGTGGATCTTGTGTTTCAGAGCAGCAGTATCCCGCCGCGGCACATTTACTTAAATTTACAGAGATATATACTTATTTAAATAACGAATATTAATTTTACAAACAAATCAAAACAAAATAAAAACCTATATACGTTTGCTTAGTGTGGGGCTAGATGGCGCTGTGTGCAATGTCCCAGGATATTTATTTATTTTTATTTATTTTTTATATTATATCTTCTATGTGCAGATTTTTGAGCCTCTTTATCTTTATGTGTAGATATTCAGACATGTTAGACGGTGTAAATACAACTGATTTAAAACGCCTTAGCTGAACTTCAGCACAGTTATCATCATGAGACATATAGCTTCGACGGAAGACCCGCCCCTAAGCGTTGTATACATATAGAATAGAAAGGCTCATGTATGAGATTGAAGTAACAATTCGCTCCACGGAACGTATCGTGATATCAATCTCATACATGAATCTTTCTATTCTATAAGTATACGTTAGTACGCTTATCAAAATTTCTCACGTGTCTAAGGACTCCCACAGATAAATTTTATGTAATCAACCTAATCTATCTAAAATTTATTGCTTTAGCCCTTTATCTTTAAAATTTCATATTTTAAAACGTCACGCTTTCTAACTAGTCTGTTATAATGTTGCAGTGAAATACCTCGGTCTGCTGGCGATGTCTCGCATCCTGAAGTCGCACCCCAAGTCCGTGCAGGCGCATAAAGACTTGGTGCTGGCGTGCTTGGACGACAAGGACGAGTCTATACGACTGCGGGCGCTGGGACTCTTGTATGGGATGGTATGTTTAATTTTTATGCGTCTACATAACTCACCTCTCAGCCATGTCAGAGGCCCTTAGGGCTGTTTGATCAACTCTCGACACCAGAGTTGGCCACTCTCATTCGATAAGAGTATCTTACAGCTGAGTGTGATTACAAAAAACGAATCAATGGTCAACACTCTTTAGATGGATGGCCGAGAAGTAGTATTTACAGTGGTAGACTTTTTATACATCTAATCGACTAGCCTGTTAGCTTAGTTGGTAGTGGTTCTGCCTTCTTATCTAGGGTTTGCGGGTTCGATTCCCGCTTGACACAAGTATTTATGAAATTTAAAATTTGTTTTAAAACTTGTGTTGAGTCTGGTCGTTTGTATGTATAATAAGTATGTATTTACAAAAGAAAAGTATATAAGTATTATATCCGTTATCTAGTACCCACGACACAAGCGTTTGCTTAGTGTGGGGCTAGATGGCGCTGTGTGCAATGTCCCGGAATATTTATTTATTTATTAATGGTCAGTCATTTTGATACAAGATTCATAAAACTGTGCTCCAAGGTGTATTTTACCTATTGTGGTGTGAAACTAACTTTCAAAAGAGGCTACTTAACTTTATTGCAGATATTGAAAAATTTTGGCCACTACATTGATACATTTAAAGTAACATTCTGTGGTGTGAATAATGAACGAAAAATAATCTATGCCGATCTATATCTTTTTCCAGGTGTCCAAAAAGAACCTAATGGAGATAGTAAAGAAGCTGATGGTCCACATGGAGCGAGCTGAGGGCACTCTGTACCGCGACGAGCTGCTCACGAGAATGATAGAGATCTGCTCGCAGAACAACTACCAACATGTGGTGGACTTCGAGTGGTATGTGACGGTGCTGGCCGAGCTGACCGAGATGGAGACTAGTGCTAAACATGGTGAGTTAAATAGCAAAAATAATCAGGATCGGTGGGGTTCGAACCTATGACAACACCTCTCGCATCACGAGATCTGCTTATACCACTCCGAAAGATCGAACCTACGTCTTTCGTAAAAGGTTTGCTAAAAACAATAGCTATCAATTTGTTGTGGACTTTGAGTGGTATGTGTCTGAGTTGACTTAATTGACAGAGATGGAGACTAGTGCTAAACATGGTGAATCAATATTTTACTACTAACTAGAAAAATAACTAACTGATCTGAGTGTGTTTCATGTGGCAGAACTAAAGCCGTGTAGTATATGTATGTGCTTGTACTGGTAACGCGACAATGCAAACACCGGCAGTGTTTTTACGTCATTTTTGATCATTGATTTCGCACCGGTGTAATTGCGGCCTAATTTCACGGTTAACTGGTAACTAGTTGCTTGAATAAAGACAGGCTTAGTGAGTCAATCACTGTTCGATACTAAGTGGACTGTATGAGGTTGATTTTGACGTTACAGAATTGATGCAATGAGGGAAATCATAAAAAGCATTCACTAACCTTTCATCCACGACGCTGCTTCTCCGGGGATAGCCTCCGTGATGCGCGACAGAAGAATGGTGCTGCACCTGCTCCTCTTCTATATGAGTTATTTTAGTCCGGTTAAATATTCACGGAATCTGGTGAAGTGCTGGGGTGTCACGGACACAACTAACGCGCACGGCGCGATCTTGGCACCTCAACCCGGGTCTGCGACGCGCAGACGTCCAGTCGGTTCTTGCAATTCACAACTATCCTCAATTGCATCAAATACTACTATTAAAACCCAACAATCAGTATACATATTCTACATTCTAGTGTTTACTTTACTACATTTTGCCAACAGACCCCTGTATCTGTATCTTATCTTCTTACCTTGTCTGGAGCTGACTTTGAGATCCACTACTCATGCTGATTGTTTTTATTTACTTTTGATTCTCCAATTCCAGGTACAATAATAGCGGGGCAGCTGACGGAGGTGGGCGCGCGCGTGGCCGAGGTGCGCGCGTTCTGTGCGCGCGAGTGCGCCTCCATCACGGCGCGCGCCGCCGCCGCGCCGCCCGGGCCCGCCTCCCGGGAGGTGCTGTATGCCGCCGCCTACGTACTGGCCGAGTACTGCACGTGAGTATACTCATTCAAAAGATAGTTTAAAAAATCAAGGTACTAAATAAAATAATAATAAAAGAAAACAACTACAAGGTACTAGTGTGGCAGAATAGCAAACAATCACAATAATGTTTGCTATGCCTTTTCTGAAGGCGTTACTGGTACGCACTGAGGCAACAAAAAGTGAGGTTGAAGGAGTCGCTTAGTCCGATTCCGTCCTCGCCGGCGAGGCGGTAGACCCCGACCCCTCGTTTATCTCCAAATAATCACCCAGACACAACCACTGATAGGGCCTTAGCTCACTCCCCTTCAGGGATGAACAGGGCAACCCGGTCTCCCCCTTCTGGCGACGGTCCAAGCCGAGGTTCGTGCCTCAGAGGCGCCCTTGTGCCAGTCGCCCCTAACTAATACATAGGCCCGGGCACCATCAGTGCCCAGCCATCGTCTGGTGACGCAGCAAAGGTAGCTACGAGCAACCAGCTGCATGGTCCTTTCAAAAAAAAAAAAAAGTCGCTTAGTGTATAATTTCACACTAGGTCCCCCAATGGCATAATCTTTGGTCAAAATTACTAATTAATAAGAACCAGTACCTATATTAGTGAAAAAGATAGTTTTAAAAATCAAGTTACGAGGTCTACCCAGTGGCAAAATCTTCGGCCATAATTACCAATTTATTAAGAACCAGTCACTGGTTACTGCCATGTTGGACAGAGAGAAGACCGGCGGAGGGAATATATGTGCCAGCCTTAACACTATAGCTAATTGTTATACGTGAGCGGTTATATTATTTTAGGGTAAGCCATATAAATAATAATAAAAAATTATTCATGAAATATTTCAATCTATGTATAGTTTCAGAATTTGCAGAACATACACTTGGTATCCAGTCGGATCTTGTATTTGTAGGCTTGCAGTTCCACTTACCGCATCTACAATTTACCTATTGTACTCTTACTTACATAAATAAATCATATGAGAGCCTTCTAACTAAATGGCGATGTGTGCAATGTCCCGAAATATTTATTATATATTTATTATTTACTCTAATAACGCACATAAGGCTGGCTTGTAAACTCTAGACAGCGAGTTTGAACTAAAATGTGAACGTGCGATTATTTGGCCGTTTTATTTGATAAAGATAAAGATAAAGAATCTTTATTGATAATGTAAAATTGTAACATACATAGGTATAAGTACTAATATCACAGAATATGCTACACAAATTACAATATCTCGTCAAATTGAATTTATAACATTAGGCTTTTATAAAATTTTAGAAGTTACATATGTCTAGTTTTATTAATAAAACAATGAAAATTTTTGTTATTAAAATCATGTCAAACATAATAATAGGTATGTGATCATACAATATGTCAACTTAAATAAATCTTGGTACTGTCACTTTAGCTGTATAGGGGCTAAAATGACAATTTGGCATCACACTCCTTACTCAGTAGTTAATTACATAATTTCTAAGCAAGTTTAGAATCAATTGGTAGTTGACTGTAGTCATTTTCAAAGTATTCTTTAAAACTGTATAGTGTCTGATCTAACAATAATTGTTTGACGCTATTGCAAAATTGCTGATCATTATTCAAAGACTGAATGTGTGCGGGTTTGACTAAATAAATGTTGTTTGTTCCCCAGTGAAGAGGCAGTGATGCGCGAGGCGATCTCCCCGCTGCTGCTGTGCGCGGGTGTGAGCGGCGCACACATGCGCGCGCGCGCCGTGTGCGTGCACGCCGCACTCAAGCTGGCCGTCAGACTGCTCGCCCGCTACGAGGAGAGGGGGGACACCAAGGCTGCCCTGTCGGTAAATATACAACTATAGAATAAACACACTCAATAAGCGAGTGTGGCTCGGCGGTTAAAGCGTCTCCAGCGCACCCTGCGGTTCGAATCCGGCCCTACACCAATGACTTGTTATTCAAGATATGTGTGGATAGTTGATTATTAACCCGTATCCATTTATTATCAGCTATGTTCTTCAAAATAAAGACAAGCAAGCAAATAGGTAAACATCAGCAGTCTTATTAATAAAAAATGCTTATTCCAAGCTTATTCTGGCGTCACGCTTAGAATAGTTAATCACAGACTAATCTCGTATTAACTTCGTAATAAAAATGTCATTAATAAACATGGAGTAAACTCGGAGTAACAATACATTCCTTACACCGGGAGTACGGTGTGTTTTATGGCAACCCATCCAATTTAAAAGTAAAAAAGTGAACTAATTGAATGAATACATCGAATGAGTTGACGTCTATAACAGTGACAGTCGAATATTTTGATTGTTATGTTGTCAAACTCGCACGTGTTATTGTGTTGATAAATTAAAACAAATTTTATTTTCTATATTTCTTGTGCTGTACCTATATTTTCTTAGATTATTAAAAATAAATAAGATGAGCAAGGAAAAACGTAACCGTGCAATTAATTGGGATGAAGATGAAAAAGTAAGTACCTACATAAGCAAAGTAATTTTGTACCTACTGTGAGATATTTTGCAGATAAGTAAATCTAATATTTGATATTGTTTCAGCAACTATTTTGCATATATCCTTATATATTCTATCCTTCCTACATTCACAGTTATTCTCCAAAATCAAAATAGGATGAGAACTAACATTATTTAGTGAATTAATATTTATACATATAATAATATTTTTCATATTTGCAGGACAATGATTACCTATGTATCGTCGATGATACAGCCGCCTAAGATGATTAAGGAGAAAGAGCGTTTGCGATGGGCTGAAATGGCTGAAGAAGAGCACAAAATAATAATAGAAATAGTAAAGAGAATTTAAAATGTACCATTCTGGAAAGAAAAAAAACTGAAAAGAAATATGAAGAAACCTTGTAACTGTTTTAGTTTAGTTTTTAGTTCTGTGGGATAGTCACGACCCTCACTTAATGAGGAAGATTTACTTTTTATTTTATAATGTTTATGTGATAATTAATATTAAATTAAAATATCTCATAATAGAAACTTATTTTTATAACAAAATATTAGTAGCAAATCTTTTGCAACAAAAATAAACCTCACAAACTATTTTTTTGTTATATGACAAGACAATTGTCTGACTGTGACAGGACTAAATCCTTTCTTATTCCATTGCTAAACTATGTTGCTTCGTGGACTAACTTTTACTCAAAGAGTAAACTCGGTTTAGCTTACAACGACTTTACTCCAGGTTTATTAATAGTAGTTTTACTTAATACGTGTTTTAGTCTTGGAGTAAAATTATGACGGCACTAGTCAACGTTTATTAATAAGACTGCAGGAGTCGAAACATTTTGGAACATAGTTTTTTTTGGCAAATAAATAATTTTGTGTTTTTATAAATGAGACAACAACAACATGAATACAGAGGCTCGAGTTAATAATAAATAAATAAATATTCCGGGACATTGCACACAGCCCCATCTAGCCCCACACTAAGCAAACGCTTGTGTCGTGAGTACTAGATAACGGATATAATACTTATATACTTTTTTTTGTAAATACATAGGTACTTATTATATAGGGTGTCTCAGCGCCGATTTTAAACTTTAAATATTTATTTAAAAAAAACTAATTGTATTGGAAATATTTTTATTGCTGTAAATTATAATGTATTGTTGCGGATTTTATGTACGGAATATTACACCATCAAGATGTCTTCCATCACGGCGAATACACTCTTCAAAGCGGACAAGCAAATTTGCAGAGACACGTCGTAGAACGTCAACTGATATGGCTCTCACTTCTGTCGTTATTTTAGCCTTCAACTGCTCCAAACTCGAAAGAGGGGTATCATAAACTCTTCCTTTAAGATAACCCCATAAAAAAAAGTCAGCTGGGCTTAAGTCAGGAGATCGAGGTGGCCACAATATGTCTTCAATATGTCTCCAAAAATCGTCGTGTATGCTCCGCGACTGCAGCGGCGACGCGGTCGATGTTTTCAATCGATCGCACAGGTTTATTTCGAGGGCGAAATGAATGATTCAGTAAACATCCTGTCGCTCTAAACTTTTCTATCCACGACTTAATTAACTGGATACTCGGAGCGTCACTTAAACGGCTGATTTCAAAGCGGTTACAAAACTTGCGCTGTGCTTGACTCAACGAAAACTCATTGCAAAAGTACGCCTCTACTGCGTATGCGCGGTGTGCGCCAGACCACTGCGACATGGCGACTAACAAATCCGCACTCGTCACCGACCGAACGCTACCACTCCCCTCCCGCTAGCCCCGCAGGCTCCCGAGAAATTCGTGTTTAAAGTTTAAAATCGGCGCTGAGACACCCTTTACATATAAACGACCAGACTCAACACAAGTAATTATATATTTTTTTAAAGTACATACATACTTGTGTTATGCGGGAATCGAACCCGCGACCTGTAGATTAGAAGGCAGAGCCATTACCAACTAAGCTAACAGGCCAGTCAAAATAGCGATGAGTTGTAAGTTAGCCTACAAAATAATATCATTGCCCATCATATTATTTTGTACGACTATTTGTTGACAATTCGAATATTGTATAATTATGTTATTTTGTTTGCATACTTTGAAATCTAGGTTAGACCATTGCAGAGTTGTCTTTCTCGTCAAGTCGGTATAAAAAGTGTATCATACGAATAAAACTAAATCTTTATTTCATGTCAAGCTAAACTGGGAGAAGCCATCGGCATCCGAAACACAGTTATTAACTAGTTCAGATGCCCTTGGATTTTCATACAATGTTATGCCATAAGTATAATCTAAAATTTAGATTATACTTATGGCATAACATTGTCACCTTTGAGTTTTATATATTTAGATTCTAAATATATAAAACTCAAAGGTGACTGACTGATATAGTGATCTATCAACGCACAGCCCAAACCACTGGACGGATTGGGCTGAAATTTGGAACGAAGATAGATGTTATGACATAAGCATCCGCTAAGAAAGGATTTTTGGAAATGCCACTTTTAAAGGGGATGCAAGTTTTACTTCTTAATGCGAGCGAAGCCGCGAGCAGCCACTAGTGCAAAATAAACATTTCTTTTCAAGGTGCTCCGTGAGTCCATCGCGGGCGTCCGCCCCCTGCTGTGCAGCGAAGACATGGAGGTGCAGGAGCGAGCACACAACGCGTCAGCACTGCTCTCCATGGTGCTGCGCAAGCTGGACGCTGATGATGAACTGCTTCCCCAGGACAGCGAGCTGCAGGCAGTGCCATTGGTGGATCATATTGTGGACCATGATCAGAGGTGTGTAGAAAACATTGTTTGACATCACCGAGTAAGTACAACATTGTAGACAAATAAAGTTTTAATCAGTCCCATCTGAATTTCGTTTATTCGTTAAGAAACATGTTCGGGCTGAAAAAGCGAGCATCAGTAAGGGAACATTTTAAGGAAAATAAAATTATGACAGTAATATCGATGTATATATATAATTGTCTTCTAGAAATTCATGATGAAAGAGAAGTATGGAGAAAAGAAAAGAATTACACATTGAGGAAACCTGCCAATTTAAAGAAACCTTATAATAGATTAGTCAAAACAAAGAAACAGGGTATATTTCACACGATTTGCATGTATAACAAATTGCCACACAGTATCGCAAACCTACCATATAATGCTTTTAAGAGGAGGTTAAAACATTTTTTTGAGATACAACCATTTTACAAACTCAACGAATTTATGACTAGTGCCTAAACGGAATCTTCATTTTTGATAAAAAATATTAATCTTTGTTTGATATACCTACCTAGTTTTATTTTGTATAATTTAATTAAATCTAAGAAATGAAATTATTTGTAAATTGACTTGCCCTGTACGGTGCGATGCGGTAAGGTAAATAAAAATATGATTTATGATTTATTCCTAGCTAGCTCAGTGTTCAACAGCTGTGACCGTTGATCACTAGATGGCGTGTATACTAGTTAGGCGTCAAATGTTCAAGGTCATTGGCAAATATTAGTCTCATAAGCTTTCACAAACGTAATTGGAAATGGGCGAAAATAATAATTACGGTCCGCAGGATAAGCACTTAGCAAATCAACTAATATCAAAACTTAAGCCATGTATTTGTTTAGTAAGTAAAAAGACTGTGGTGCTAGGATTTCATAAACGTTTTAGGACATAACTTTTCTACTACGTTCATTCAAGTTAATTTTGTTATAAATATGTACTGAAACTCTGGAGAAATATATAGTGTTTTTCCGCTGCGACTGCTCCTTAACCGACATCAAACAACAAACTTGATGGTTTTTAGGAGTGTTCCTCCATATACCACCGCCACACCTCACCTCCTAACCAACGTGGCCTCCGTGGATCTCAAGATCTTCCAAACACCGCACCTTGTGTCTTGAAGCTTTGTTGTTCTCTTTCGGCAAGATATTCTAGTCGACACGTGTTTCGCCTCTCCACGAGGCATCCTCAGGACTCGTGTTGACTCTTCGAACGTCGGTTCGAAGAGTCAACACGAGTCCTGAGGATGGAGGAGTAACGATGGATTTCCGCAAAGTAACGCCTGATTCAATATCTTATAAATATGTAACCATTCTTAGAGAACACTCTTAAGTAAAGACGAAAGAGCATGCACTACTCACTACTGTATTCAGACGCATTACATTTCTTAGTTCCTAAAACTAGTCCTAGACTATTAATTACCGGACTACCATAAACAGACCTATTAATCGAGTATTTTTTTTTCTTTTTTTTACAAGAATTGGGTTTGTACTTGACCGTAATTCGCCTGATGGTAAGCAATCATTACGGTCTAGGATGGAACGTGCTTACCCAGTAAGAACCGATTCACCCTCGCTTTGAAGATCGCAAGGTTATATTAAATTAACTAACTATACATACCATACAACCTAACTTTCCGTTCCCCTAAGGAAGAGTCTACACTCCACAATACAGGTACATTACATCCTAGTGTGGAGCGATCAAAATTGTATTCGAATCTAAGTTTTAAACCGACTTCCAAAAAAGGAGGTTCTCAAGTCTTCTGAAAGTTTTTTTTTATCAATAAAGTTATCATATCTATTCCTACTTCCAGCAACGGCCTCGAAGCTGAGATCCCAGAAGACACGGCTCCGAAGAGACAGGGTTTCAGCGGCGGCCTCATAGATGAACTAGCTGACTTGTTTGACGGGGAACTGAAGCCAGTCGCGCCTAAAGCGCAGAAGAAAGTACCCATGCCTGCAGAGTGAGTATTTGTTGTCATTTTTACTATATTTTAGTTCAATTACTTATTCCTTGTTACCTCTAATCTGAATTTAAAGTACCATGTTGGATTAGATACGATACTTAATCTAATTGGAGCAATCTTCCTACATAAAAACTAAGTTGGTATTTTTTTAATGTGACATGGTTTAAAGTGGCAAATTTATTTTACTCTTTTTTCTGTGCATCCCAATTATTGTTTTAAAAAAAAAACAACCTTTTTTTGCAAAATTAAATATTGGCCTTAGTAATTATAGGCAATATTATTATCGAAAAAATTATGTAATCCATCACTGTGAGAATTATTGTACACAGTTCTACAGTTTTATGAGACAAACACAAACTTTTCTTTAAGTACATATATTATTTCTTATAGCTATGTCATATGTGCTCATGTGCTCAATTTATAAGGTTGTCTCCCAATATACTTGATTGGCAGAATACCAGTTTTTACACAGAGGACCTTACTCTGAAAGGGCTTGATTTAATTTATTAACTTTTAGCAAATTTTTTATAAATTTCATTTATTTGTTTATCTTGTGATGTGTATCAAATATTTGATATGAATAAATGACTATAACTTTTAAAATAAAACATCCTAATTATGTAATGTATGTCCAGTCTGAACCTGGAGCAGTGGATGTGCCACTCGCGCTGGTCCTCGGACTCCAGCTCTAGCTCGGAGGAGGAGGGCGAGGGCTCCGGCGCCGTGTTTGCGCCGCCGCAGGACGCGCGCCCCACCGCGCAGTTCACGCCCGAGGAACTGGAGATGGTAAGCTCACACAACTAGTAAAATAAAGTACTCAATAAAATGGATAGAATAGAATATAACTTTAATGTACACCATAAAAACACAAGAATTACAAAACAGAAATAAACATACTCAAATTAAAGTGTTGCACATTGGGCGGTCTTATTGCCTTAGGCGATTTCTACCAGGCGACCTTTTGGATGGACATAACTTACTATTGTAAACAGGCGGAATACAGAATTACTTAAATTTAAGAATTGACAATTAAAGTAGCAGGTACACAGCTAGTACTTACCTACTTATCATGAGTTGACCCTAGTCTAGATATCTAGTTATTGCATCCAGTTGGTATTTATATCTCTAATACATCCACAAATTTTCGGAGCACTCGAAACACAAGTCGGGCTCGGAGCTAATGAGACTCCACTACCGACTAAAACCCACCACGATGTCCCTTCCTCTTGGAATGGACGGGTTTCGCGGGCAATGACCAATTGGTTGGCAAATATCCCTATGTAACAGTTAGCGGTAAGTCAGTTTTCTTGCTTGTCATTCAGTCACCAATATAATTTTGTAGTGACAACCCGTGTTTGATTTGCTTCCCAAATTAAAAACTAAAACTAACTAGGTTGGCTGAACTCACCCAACAACCCAAATCGGATCCTGGCCTCTGACACCAAAAGACGCCATTCATCTCTGTCCTGTGCCACTTCCTGCCACTCAGCGGCTTCGAGCTGGGACAGATCTTTTTCCACCTGATCTTTCCAGCGGTATCTGGGACGGCCAACCGGCCGTCGACCGTTTGGTCGTCCTAGATACGATCTCTTCACAGCACGATCTGATCCCATCCTTTCCACGTGACCGAGCTAGCGAAGTCTGTATGATTTTATTTCGCCTATAATATTGGGTTCGGCCACGAGCTCCTCGACCTCGGCATTCTTTCTTATTCGCTAATTTGCTTCCCAAATTAGCGACAGGAATTTCAGCGGTGGGTGGGAAAGTGTGAATTTCTGCATTCTGAGACACCGCCAATAGTTTTCTGCAAGTCTCGCTCCGATTGCAGTCCGCAGTCCGCGTGACACCACAGCCTCGCGTCGCGAGGTATGTCCAGGGACATGTGGGCATCTACTTCTTAGAAGTGAATCGGCCTGGAACTTCTTTTGGAATCGTGCCTTGCATTGTGCGAGTAAACTATTTTCGCCCAATACAATACATTTATTCATAATTCCATAATTAGGTCAATTATTAATATTAAGTCAACGGTAATTCAACAATCATAGTTTAAACAAACGACAAATTCAATTATACAATATATTTAAATAAAGATAAATGCAATTGTTAACCAAGTCTCTAACGTACATGTTGCAGCTGCGAGAGGCCCGGCGCGCGGAGCAGGCCAACAACCCGCACTACTTGAAGGAGGAGTCCCCGCGCGGCTACCAGCAGGAGGACGTGCCCACCGCAGAGATCGCGCTCGAGGTGCCGCTGCAGGTGCACGGTCAGTACCGCCCCACGAACACTGTTACTGTCTTATATTGTTGCAAATATGGAACGATACCAAGTGTTTATATCGTTCCATATATGGAACAACACCAAGTGCTGTATACTGTTATATTATATGCTTCATTGTATGTGGAGTAATGAAAAAGTGACTTTCGCCCACGGAACACTGGTACTGTTTTATATTGTTTCGTATATGAAACAATACAGTATAAAACACATCGTATTGTTCCATATGTGAAGCAATACGAAGTGTTAAAATACTGTCTTATTTTATTTAATGAATAATAGAAAGGTTTTTATCCTTTTATACAGTGTCGTATGTACTGTGGAGCAACAGGAGTTAAAACTGCTCCAGTTATGAAACAGTATCAGAATTTTATACTGTCCCATTTATGAAACAACATACTAGTAAGTCTTCCTGTCTCGTGCATGGAACAATAGTAGGTTTTTATGTGGTCCCATATACGAAACAATTTAAATGTTTATACTGACCTACTTATGATCCAATATACATGCATACGAGTAAGTGTTATATACTGTTTCATTTCTAGAATGGGTTGATTATATTTAATTCCAACGAATCTGTTATTCCAGCAAAGAGATCTGACAAATACCTGATCTCCCGCGAGAACTCCACAAAGAAGAAGAAGGAGAAGCGCCCCTCCAAGAAACGGAAGAGCAAAAAGGATAAACACATCTCTGAATCCGAGAGCGAAGGTAATCTATACTAATATTATAAAGCTGAAGAGTTTGTTTGTTTGAACGCGCTAATCTCAGGAACTACTGGTGCGAATTGAAAATATATTTTGTGTTGAATAGACCATTTATCGAGGAAGGCTTTAGGCTATATAACATCACGCTGCAACTAATAGGAGCGAAGAAACAATAGAAAATGTGAAAAACGGGGAAAATTATTCATCTTTAAAGGTTTCCGTTGCGTGCGCTGCGAAAACAGTTCAAGATATCAAAAAAATATGTATGAAAGAATTATTCCTGTTGAAATGTCCGCAACAGTATGCATATGTCTATGTTTTAAGGTTAACTCACTAGAACCGTTTTTATGGTAATAACTATTCCACGCGGACGAAGTCGCGCGCACCAGCTAGTAAATAATAAATGTAAATTAATATATCAGGAGATATCACACAGCGCATTATACATGTAGCATTACGTTATCACCTTTGAAAAACCAGACTCGACAAAATCTTTTATCTACACTAATGTTGTAACATTCTACTTATGTTTCCAATACTTGACTTATAATTACTACTGTTATAGCACAGACAACAAAACACTCAATTTAAGCAATTTCACATGATGGTATAATATCCACATCGATATCGTAATAGCTCATTATAACATCAATAAAGCGCGACCAACCTGATTGCAGGGCCAATCAGGTTGGTCGCGTTTTATAGATGGTTAGATTTTAATGGCGGCAAAATCACTGTTTCGCAATGTGTTTTGTTTTTTAAATTCAAATTAGAAGTTAAAAATGGATAGCGACGATGATATTTGTACGCCTCCGGATATTCTAGAATTGGCAACAAAAGTAACTCGCAATCTTTTGCCAGAAAAATCTAGAAAATTATATGAAAAATTAACTATTTTCATCTTTTACTCTTATTGTTTGATTAATTGCATTAGTGAAGATAAAGTAGTGTATGCAACTGCATATAACACGGCTATTAAAACACTCGTTACTATTATGAAACTCACACTCGTGTTTTAATACCCTTCATTATATGACAGTTGCATAAACTACTATTTTCGCCGAGTGTTTAAAAATACAACATTTGGTCGACCGCAATATTTAGAGCTTTTAGTTGACGAAATGTTTTTTTATTTATTTTAGTTATCTGTGTATTGTGATAAATGAAATTCCTAATTCAGTTTGAAATTCCTTCTATAACTTAATATTCTTTAACGTTTATTGCTAAATTACGATTATGGAATTTGGATTATGGATTATGGTGTCATAATTTGCGTTCGTAGCAAGTTCATTTTTATTTTGCGCTTTGACTTAGTAGTAGGAAACGAGCTAATTTTAATAATTAGGTTTTTATCGATTTATCACACTAACACGGTATAAATTTGCATCATTGTTTACCTTTTCAATAAGCTTATTATTCGTTTATGTGTTTCAGAGGAGACCTCCCGGCCGAGCGTGGCGCTGGGCGGCGAGATGCCGGAGGGCGCAGCCCCCTCGGACGAGGAGGCGCCCGCGCCGCCCGACGACCCGCACCGAGCACTCGACCTCGACCTCGACCAGTGAGCATATTATTTAATAAATATTCCGGAACATTGCACACAGCGCCATCTAGCCCCGCACTAAGCAAACGCTTGTGTCGTGAGTACTAGGTAACGGATTTAATACTTATATAATTTTCTTTTGTAAATACATACAAACGACCAGACTCAACATAACTAATTATAATATTTAAATTCATAAATATGTCGCTCGGGAATCGAACTGCAACCCCTAGATTAGAAGGCAGAGCGACTACCAACTAAGCTAACAGGCCAGACTACATATAGAATTGTAACTTCTTACATAATATTGCGTCGGAAATGCTGCCACATTTCAGTAACTACGTACTAATCTCACTCAAAGCTTGCTAGTAATAGGTTATAAAAATAAATAAGCTTTTATTTTCCCTTACTTAAAAAAATTTAAACAGAGTTTTTGAACTTACTTAATAAATGTTAGTAATATTATCTTATGTTAGTGTTTTTTCATTATTATTATTGCGTTAAGTATAGGGACCGCCTAGTGCGGTAAAAGCCTCCTCCATTTTTCTCCATGTTTGTCTCGATGAAGCAGCTCTTGACCAGAGCGCTCCTGCCACCTGCAGGATGTCCGTGTTCCACCTCTGTAGCGGTCTTCCTCTTCTTCTTTTGGCTTCTCAAGGCACTCAGTTTGTAGTTATGTAAGCCCATCTATTTTTGTCCATTCTTTGCGCACATGGCCTGCCCAACGCCATTTTAGCCTGAGAACTTGTTTTACTATGTCTCTAGATTTTGTTGTTTCTCTTATTTTTTTGTTGCTTATTTTATCTTTTAACCTTAGACTGAGGTAGCTCCTCTCCATTCCTCTCTGGCATATTCTGAGTTTTTCAAGTTGTTTTTTAGTCAGCGGCCATGTTTGGCATGCGTATGCGAGGCACGGGAGCAGGCATGCTAGTGATAGGTTACAATGTAATAATAATAAGGCAAGACTACGTCATCTCTGATAGTTTTTATCCATCTCAAATTTACTTTATGGAATGTTATCCCTTCCTGTCGATTAATCTGGTAGTTTTTTTATTTACTGAAGATTGATACGATCTGGTAACAAGAAGCTACCGAATTATTTTTTAGCTTTTACTAACATTATTTTTTAATTTTTATGCTGATTCTTAATCCCTCCTTTTCGCAGACCTCTCCGCGAAGATGAACTACTGACATCCAGACTGAACCAGTACCCGTCTCCCGACGCCGGCTTCCTCGAGAAGCCGAAGCCATCCAAGAAGAAATCCACCGACAAAACCGACGAGAAAACTAAGAAAAAGAAGAAGGAGAAGAAATCAAAGAACACTGAAGCTAAGGTAAATAAATAAATATTATGTATTTTAGAATGTTTTTGCAGCGCCATCTAGTCACAGCTCCAATCTTCTGTTCATATTATATAGTCTTCTTATCGTACGAGAGTGGCCAACACTGGTGTCGTGAGTTTTCAAGATACTCTCTCAAAAAGCCTCTGATAAAGACTTTCGTTGTTCTTTTTCGTAGTCCCATCCTGACCAAAACTAGGGTTTATACTAACTATACAAACGACATGTCATCATGTCGACATGTCGGTCATGTGTACTCTTTATTGTAACACACATACAGAAAAAAAGACAAACAGAAACACAAAAGACTTAAAAAAATAGCGCCACAACTGGCGGCCTTATCGCTAACAGCGATATCTTCCAGGCAACCGTAGGATGGAGAGGGGTCGATATCCAAATAGGTAATAGTCGGAGTTATCAAAATAGGCCAATTTGTTTGAACGTCAGTTTATTTGTTACTTTTTTTAAACATATATACTGTCCCACTCCTGGGCAAAAGTTGCTACTACTAGCTTAAACAAAGTACACGAGCATCTTAAGGTTTTGTATGTGCATTAAAGACATTTTTATAAATTTATTTTTACAAACTGAGGAACTGCAAGCTACAATACAGGATCAGACTGGATACCTAGTGTAGGTTCTGAAAATTCTGAAACTATACATAGATTTAAGTATTTCATGAATATTTTATTTATTTATTTATAAACGTTTGCCTTTGTTAAATATTTCTTTCGGTACAACAGGAAAACACTACTTCTTTACAGGTGGACCTGATTCTCCCAGAGCTAGCTAACGACAATGACGAGTCAATCCCTAAATCCAACGGCAAGAAGAAATCTAAATCAAGTACGCGCGACTCGCTCCCGGACGAGGGGAAGACATCAAAGACTGATAAACATAAGAAGTCCAAGAAGAAGACAGACGGGGAAGAGAGCAAGAAGAAGAAATCATCGAAAAAAGGTAAGACTTAACTTAATCTTACTTTAAATTTTCCATACTATGATGACTAGAAATTTTCAATTCCATATAATTATAAACATGTAAACTAAAATCAATCTCCATAAAACTCATCAAAATTGGTCCAGCTGCAAGCGTGAAGAAGATATAAGAAGGTATATAACACCTGTAACTACACGTATTAATTATTTGCACGTTCTTAAAATATGTAAGAGCGAAAGAGACAAGCAGTCTTTTATTAGCGCTCGCTGACGATATAAGCGTTCGGCCACTTTCCTGCGCTTTTTAGTTTGAGATTGTGTCTCTAATCCTAGCTCAAATGCTTGTTATAATAAATTTATATTATTCTTATCAGGGATACCTCTATTCCAAAATGTACCCAAATTCGTTTGGATTAGATTTGACTCGAAATTATACTTGTTCTTATTCCTTTTCAGACAAACACGAGACTAAGATCGGATATGAGGAGGCGTTAGGTATATCCACACCGAGCAAGGAGGTGGTATAGTGTATAGTAATAAATATAAACATATATATACAATACGACGAGGCTATTTTGTCACACAATTCCATACATGGCGCCAGACATGCGTGAGTGACAATATAGCCTCGTCACATATTATATTATAAATGAATATTTTCTGTCTTGTCACGTTACTCACGCTATCTCAGTGCAATTGTTGATTTGAACAATTTAGTTTAATATTATTTAGTAGTTAAGGTCGATTATATGATTATATGAATGCTTCAGTTAGTTACGTTCTCATCCAGAGTCAAGTGTCCATTAAGTCTAACTATTTATAGTTAAAGTGAAAATATAATAACGAAATTATAATCATGATGTACAGTTTTATTAAAAATGATTTATCACAAATCGAATTTGCTTCTTTTCTTTTATACATTGATTACAAAATTACATTTACGTTTTTTTTTCACCCCAGTTTACTAATGTCGAAGCAGATTTATAAGGCTATAAAAAGCTGTAAAACATTACCTACAAAAATATCATCGAAGCTATTTTACATTGAAGTTGCTATCTAGCGTAAACGTTACATCAAGTGACTTATGTCTTGACTATGAAAGAGTTTCCGACTTCCCATCACTTTGATACATTAACAAACTTAAAACAAAGCACTTTTGTAGAACGCCTTCACATAATAATGTTACAGTAAGAAGGCGTAAGCTGAGCTTTGCATTTGTGTGGGTGTACATAGATAGTGTAGGTGTGATGCCCGGCTTACGGCGCGGCGCCGTTTTACTCCCCCGCCCACCTGCCACACTTCACCTCTTGTACTGATAGCAGCGTTACGTGTTTCATTTTGAATATTTTAAAAAAATAAAACTCTAAAAAATTTAAATTCATTACGTAGCGAAAAAAACGTATCCATGAATATGGATAAAATAATGAGGTTAGCGAAAGAAAAAAAATAAACTATCACTGTAGAATGGAAATATGTATGTGACCACGCAATAAAAGAAGGAAAAAAAGTTTCATGGATACGACGCCGCTGTTGATAATAATAATGGAACGATTCATTATTAACACAAACGACACATAAGACGAGAGTGAAAAATAAAACGAGAGTGACAAGGAAAATTATGACGGTGCAATGTCCGCTGTAAAAGAATTTGTAATATTTTTTTTATTTGCGAATTTTATATTAAAAAATATAAATAAAATTTGTTTTAGGATTTTATTTCTGACTGTACTTTTGGTGATCACTCACACAAATGCAAAGCTCAGCTTAGACCTCGCGGCCTGTACAACAGTGTAATTTTATTATCCACCTTCAATAAAAAAGTACATCAAAAAACACAACTGTAAAATACCCGTAGCAGACGACAAGGTGGTATTAAATACTTGTCACATATAAAAACCTTATAAATCTGCTTTGACAAACAATTTATGAAGTCGAAAGGTAGAAAATACACTTATGTTGTAATCGGCGGCCTTCTTAGTGCTATGATGTGTTACCCGTCTCCTCCTTTAGAACCTTTTTTCACGTACAATTGCGCCTGCAAATAGATAAATATTCTGGGACATTGCACACAGCGCCATCTAGCTACATACTAAGAAAACGCATGTGATATGGGTACTAGATACAATAGGGATCTACGACTTGTGTATCACTGGTGGATGCCCGCAGCTTCGCTAACTCCATACTATAAATATAACATACACCAACAAACACTTTCGCTTTT
Source organism: Macaria notata (assembly GCA_927399415.1). Classification (NCBI taxonomy): domain Eukaryota; kingdom Metazoa; phylum Arthropoda; class Insecta; order Lepidoptera; family Geometridae; genus Macaria; species Macaria notata. Next base: position 9,455,870 of record OV656746.1, on the reverse strand, counting down.
ATATTGGTATTTTTTAAGAGACATAAAAATGTTTGTTGCGAATTCTGATAAAAATATTGTTAAATTTCGCCAATGTAACACGATGGTCACATTTAATCGTATTAAATTACATGCATATTCAAATTGCAAATTCAATTTTATATTGGGTACATTCTAATGATTGTGATTGATTTATTAAAATAATAAGAAACAATATTTACACATATTAACACTAATAGAACTAAAAAAGAGTATTTACATCTAAACTAAATTTAAACAGTCTACATGTGGTATGGAGCCAAGAACGCTGGCTGCATTCCCACGCTGGATTGCTATAGAAATCCTTTGCGCAAGGAACCAAGGAAGGAAGGAAGGAAAGGAAGGAAGGAAGGAAAGGAAGGAAGGAAGGAAGGAAAGGAAGGAAGGAAAGGAAAAGGAAAAGGAAAGGAAGGAAGGAAGGAAGGAAGGAAGGAAGGAAGGAACAAGGAAGGAAGGAAGGAACCAACCAACCAACCAACCAACCAACCACATTCTAATTGTTTTCTAAGAATAATTGATGAAGCTAGTATAAAATAATTATCAATAAAAATGCTATTTATTTAGATTCTTTGCTAGAAACAGGTTAACTACGCTATCTAAGTATTTATATTTATTACTTGTATTATAATGATCTGCAACCTACCGTCTACTCAATTTATCCATTTTCTATTTAACTATCAACTAAAGGACGATGTATGAACAACAAACAACATTTCAGATCTAAAATAAATGTATTACGATGACTTCAAAAAGCCCAAAAAATAAATATGGTGTTCACATTAATTAGAGTTATCTCTGCGTTCCATCAGATACATAAACTTAACAAATGTCTCGCTATTTACAAAGAAATACATATACATTGAGTAAATGTACAAAATACTACAAATTATTGCGCTGATACACGTCTCGGGGCACCCTCTCGGGGTCGCCGCAAATAAATACTTCCAAATTAAATGTACATAAACATTCCACGTAGAGCGGTAGGTACTTACTCGGCAACGATAAATATAACTTAGTTGTAATAACCGGCTAGCACTTACGTCAAAAATTACGTCGAAAAATTAGCTCGACAAGTTTCGGAAAACTGAGGTTTCCATCATCAGGAGGACGAGAGAGGACGCGCGTCCCGGTTGAAAAAAAAATCGGTTCGGTTGTCTAATTTTTCGACGGAAGTGCTAGCCGGTTATTACAAATAAATTGATAAATATAACATATATATAAAACAAGGCTGCTTCCATTTAATTTAACGTTCATGTCTTACGGAATGCAGCGTCAAAATATTCGATGGTTCGTATCAACTAAATTACATCAACAACTACTACAATGGTCACTTACTTCTAGATGGTATTCAATAAATAGTAACATGAGTTTATAACTAACTACCTACACACAGACGTACCACCGACTGATCCAAATATTCTCGGACATTTCTTGTTGCAAGAAATACGCGAATAGTTCATATAGTATACATGTTTCATCTCAATAAGGTGTCGGCTTTTGTTGTGTATCGTAAACGCGCTAAAGTCACAACTACGTCGCGACAATCTCGATGATTTTACAAGACAATAAAATACACAATTAAACGGACTCAGTGAGTCAAAACATGTATAACACGCGTGGAATCACAAACAACAACACTAGACCTTATCAGATAAATAGAACAATAAATATAGATCTGAGTAACAATTCAAAATTATATACCTATCTAAGTTAAACAATAGCGCGACTTAACGTATGTAGAATATAAATATGTATATAATCTACAAGCAGAAGTACATAGAGGTGCAAGTTACAGATGTGTTGAGTAACAATGTGCGGTATATAGTAAATTCGAATAGAATAGAACAGGCGATCTGACGCTGTAGGTACATATATGATGAGAATACTGTTACCGCCTCAGTTGTATCGGGCGAGTTTATTAGATGCACTTCCTGTTTGTTAATTGGCTAATGCAAATTTTATGATTTTGCCATTCAAAGAATTATATTGGGAAACTCACTGCCAAGAAGTTTAAATCTCGGGCTTGATTGAATCTAAACACTAACCCCTGGTTAAAGAAAGACTATCAAACTCTCCCATCAAATCAAGAGCAACGATGCGCTAATGAATCAGTAGATTTGAAGAATTAAACTACTCGTCGTTATAGAAACCGGGGATAGTAGCTTGAATCTCACAACTTATCAGTTTGAATCCCATAACTTATCAGTTAGCAAGGTTTGCACTTGAACCCGATGGTAAGCAATCATTACGGTCTAGGATGGAACGTGCTTACCCAGTAAGAACCGATTCACTCTCGCTTTGAAGATCGCAAGGTTATATTCCGCGGGGAACAGGGAGTCAGGCAGTTGAATCCCACTCTTTATCAAACTCAAGCTAATAAACTCGCCCACCACGTCCGGCCTACAAAGTACACGTTTACTTGTCGATGATGTGCTTGGGGATAGCGAATCTGACCTCCACGCCGGCCTTCTTGGCGAGCGCCACGATCTCTGAGAGCTGCACGACTAGCGCGGCCGCCTCGTCCAGATCGTTGCGGGGCACGATCCTGAGTCCTGACTCGGCGATCAGCTTGCGCGCCTCGGTCACCTTGGTGCCCTAAGAAAAATCAAATATAAATTCATTTCCCGTAAGAAATACACGGTAGCACATTTATATAATTAGGTCGAATACATTATTATACTACTGAACACGATGATCCCGAACTAGGCCAGGCCTGTATCTAGATGGCCCAAAAAAGAATTATTAGAAAGATTTATTTTGTATAAGTTCGCGCATTTCTTAAGACTTTAGTCACAAAAAACTGAATAGAAGCAAAACACTAGTAGGTACAACATATAGTGGCTACAACACATAGTGGCTATACAAATATACTGGGCTAGGTAAACCTTTTTAAAAGCCTGTTTGTTATATCTAGGATATGATATTTTTGACAGCTGTCATTTCTTAAGCAAAGGTTGACGCGGTCAGTTCTTAGATGGGTGTCCGAAAAGTTGCATTCCATTTTGGGCGCTTCCGTGGGTTGGATGACACGTTAAATTGTAGGTCCCGGCTGTTTGTATAGTACGGCAGTCGTTAAGCCATGTCAGAGGCCCTTAGGGCGGCTTGATTAACTCTCGCCACCAGAGTTGGCCACTCTCATTAGATAAGAAGAAGCTGACATTTCCACGTATTGTGCGTCAAATTCGCGGAAAATACAAATTATCATGGTTGAATGCACGAAGTATACCTATACTTTCAACTTTTATTTGGAACTGTGAATAAGCGAAAATTCGTCCTCTTTCATATCGCAACAAGGTAACTGGTCATCATGATTTTGGAAACAGAGTCTTGAAAATAAGTCAAAATGGTTTTGTACCAAAAAATAATAGTCAAGCGCAACTACTGTATTAGCAAAGTAATACGTGTATCACATAATAATCTAATAGTTATGGTTTCTGTGTAACAGTCAAGGTAATGTAAAAACAACAATACGTTCCTACAAATAAACTATAGAAATGTATGTCTTTTCAGCTGGCTTGGCGAATGTTTCCTTTGTTGTTACTAATTTATTATTAGTTCTTAGTCATTAATTTCAATTTACTGGTAACCTTTAAATTCGAAATAACATTCATACTGTCTCAGTTAAAAACCAGTACCACATACATACATTATCTATATATATAAAACTCAAAGGTGACTGACTGATATAGTGATCTATCAACGCACAGCCCAAACCGCTGGACGGATCGGGCTGAAATTTGGAATGAAGGTAGATGTTATGACGTGGGCATCCGCTAAGAAAGGATTTTTGGAAATGCCACTTTTAAAGGGGTGAAATAGGGGATGCAAGTCTTACTTCTTAATGCGAGCGAAGCCGCGAGCACCCACTAGTATCATACAAAAGGTAAAACTGTGACTCTCAAATTCAGTTATTCAATGGTATTCAAATAACATAGCATTGAGCTATGTTATTCAATAATGAATCAATCACGAATTTCGCAACATAAATCATTTAAACACATATTCTGAGTCAACATTACGAAATACATATGACGCGTATATGTGATAGACACGACGTTATCAATATGAGATAGATATTCCAAAGTCCGTGCAACTCAATCTTTAGCATAACAACGCAGATAAGAAGTTTGAGAGGGAAATATATACATATAGAACTCAAAGGTGACTGACTGACTGACTGATATAGTGATCTATCAACGCACAGACAAAACCACTGGACAGATTGGGCTGAAATTTGGGATGAAGGTAGATGTTATTACGTAGGCACCCGCTAAGAAAGGATTTTTGGAAATGCCACTTTTAAAGGGGTGAAATAGGGGATGCAAATTTTACTTCTTAAAGCGAGCGAAGTCGCGAGCACCCATTATTGTAGTATAAACCTCTTCTATAAAGGGTTACAAAAACATACGTTCTACGCATTCTAAAAACTTTGGGTACTTACTTATATTTGGATATTTTTCATTACGGGCTAACAAACTTATTGTTGAAAACATGATTTGAAATTTACGGAATTATGTATACAATTAAGTAATCTTAAATAAAAATCGTGCCTGTGACGAATTTTATAGGGAAGGCAACAAAATGAATGCAAACAAACAAAAATCGGTCAACGAAATTTATGAAGCAAAAAATAATAATTAAAAAGTTTTAAAAAGTGTAATAACCCTATATTTATTTTAACAATGCAATGGCCGAGCCCCTTTGTTTATGTGAAAGATAAGATTCCACTATGGACTATTATTGAAATCGCGAATTTCAACAAAAGTTCATTGACTTTAAAACAGCTGATATAACATTGAAGGTCAAGTTCATAGTTGAGATAACCAATATTCGTCATAATAAGTTATAAGATTTTCATCCATTTTTAACAGACTTCAAAAATGGAGGTTATCAATTCTTTTAAAAGCGAGTGTGGCTCAGCGGTTGCAATGTTGGCTTTTCATCTAGACGCACCCTGGTTTGAATGCGGCCCTACAACAATGACTTGTATTTTCAAGTTAAGTGTGAATTTGCACTAGCTTAACGGCGAAGGGAAACATCGCGAGGAAACCAACACGTTTGAGGGCCACAACATCTGAGGACATGTGTCATCCGCGCAAAGACCTGGGCGCCCACCACGATGTATCTGCACAAGAAAACTCCCCTAACAAATTAATTCTGTGAGGGAGTCACGATCCTCCGTCATGAGGAAATACGATTCCAGAGAGAGATCAATTCTTTTAAGTTTTTTTTTTAGCCACCACGATGTATTATCTCAAGAGAAACCCCCAATGAATTCTGCGGGGAGTCACGATTCACAACCCTTAGTAATGAGGTATACGACTCAAAAAGGGGAGTAAGACTTTCATTGATCATCAATAAAATAGGTATAACCTAGAAACTTCGCAAAAAGCATTTGCCATGAAACGAAAACTGTTCTCATATCAGTAGGTATATTTCAATCTTACACACAAAAAAAACCGTTGAACTTTGCTCGATTTCTTCGAATTTAATCCAAAGATAACGAAACAAAAATGCGGTTAGGTTACGCTTCCTATTTGGTGGTATTTTTAATAGAGGCGTGATCACATCCATTTTAGTTTAGGTACTTTTAAGAGAGTTTTATGTATTATTTATGTAAGCTACATTCTAGTTTTTGTAACTTTCTTAGCTTGCATCGTATCTATACAAGATACACAAATATTAATTAAGTAAACAGTACCTAAATTAATGGACAAGCTTTAACAATACGTTTTTCACAACAAAAAGACAAATCAGATAAATACTTGGAACACAGGTACTGAACCGTTTATTTGCTATACTAATAACTACTTCTCTATGTTGACACATCATGGCAATTTATTTCGAGCTAAGCTACGATTTGTGCTTTTTAGGCCAATCCAATACTGTAATATCATTCATTTTTAACCGACTTCAAGCTGTGCAAGCAGATCTAGTGCAGGACCCAGAGACCTACCGAGGTACGTGAAAACATGTATTGTGAATATAATTAGTGAACCATCAAATTTAAGTACCTAAGTAAGAATTTATGGAATAAACAACTTTTTAGGGTTCCGTACCTAATAGGTAAAACGGGACCCTATTACTAAGCCTCCGCTGTCTGTCTGTCTGTCTCCAGGCTGTATCTCATAAACCGTGATAGCTAGATGATTTTACGGAACACTTCGTGCGCGAATCCGTCTGCCACTTGGCCAGCTTTTTCGTATTTTTTTGCTGAATATTAAAAATGTCTTGTGTACACATACCTGCAAGCGCACAATGACGGGTATCTCGATGTTCAGGTTCTTGGCGGCGTTGATGATGCCCTCCGCGATGACGTCACAGCGCATGATGCCGCCGAAGATGTTCACCAAGATGGCGGACACCTTCGGGTCCGAGAGGATGATCTTGAACGCTTCCTGGAATAAGAAATATATTTATTTATTAATTTCAATCACTTATGTACTAACAGCCTAAGGCAACTGGTCAGGTACATTAAGCCAACTAAGATTCAAGTTAGAGCATTTGGGTTTTAAAAAGCTATTTGATCATTAAAGACATATGAAAGAGTGTAACAATTATATCACCACCCCAAATGGTTTTAGATATTTCGTGATCTGATATTTCGAAGAGCTTTTGGATAGCTGGGTTAGTCTGGAACGGGAGGAGCTTTCGGCCCCAAGAAGAATAAAATTAGAAAGTGATAAAAAGTGAATTAACGTTAGTGATATAATAAAGTGTATATTGGTCTAACCCGGTTCATAAAGAGATGAGTTTTATAAATGTCAGCCAAAATCATCCCATACTTTTCAAGAAAAAATTACTATAATTCTTACCTAGTATGTAGGAACCAGGCCGAAAAGGACATATATAGATCAAATAAAAGAGAAGGCAAGCGTCATGTCGTATAATGAGGTCGAGGAATTGGCCGAAAATCGAGGAGAATGGCGCATACTCCACAGACAAGAGCATCGCTTTTAAGTTTAGTAGGTTAATTGATGTCAATATATATAGGAAAGTGAGATACAAGCCTAACTTAGTTCAGAGGCACCAGTTCATAATTAAATTGTAGCACTTAAACTATTTTAGTTAGTTAGTTGTTTTGAATGAATGAATATAACTACACGGCTGTGTGATTCTGAGAGTGGGAAGTTTTAAATGTTACTGCCATTCATAGAAACGCTGATTATCTTATATTCCAAATAGTCAATTTAGGCATTTGTCTATAGGTGAGGCGAGTTATCAAATCAGCATTGATCAGCCGGAAATAATAAATAGGCACTTGGTTAATCTAATCTTACACAAATTGTGTATTTAATTTGTTGTTATTGTGCAATAATACCAGAAAAAATCTACAGAGATTTAATCACTTTATTTTACTGTTTTTATATGGGTAAATCCACGATAGGAAAAATAATCTAATAATCTCGTTGAGATAACGAAACAAGTGTTTTCGAGTAGGTATTTAACATTTTTTTTTTATTTTATAACGTATCATAAATGCATACTTATGTAACGTAATGGTTTTGCACTTGACCACAAATTATCGCAAAAATATGGAAATAGTAGTATAGTGCAAGCCAATTTTTGTTCAAATATGAAATATTTTACTAATATACAGAACAGTTTGATGTAGTGTGCGATTAAGTTCGCGTGTTTTTAGTTCCAAAATAGTCAAAATTATTATGTCTCTTACAGAGCTATTAACTATACTCACGCAAAAAAATACAATAATCCGTCGCTTTGCTGCGGTGTTAAAGAGGAACACGCATAGCAACAAACCAACATATACAACTTTCGCATTTACAAAATAATACAATTTCATTACTTATAGCATTTTTATTTAAAGTAAGCTTATTTACGAGCGAGCTAGTCCCTCCCCAAGAGTACTCCCTTAGCGAATTACTCCTGTGGGGGAGTCACGACCCTCTGACATGAGGAAATACGACTCAAAGAGAGAAATAAAGCAAGTTAGCGGTTTGGCGTCGAGTTTTCCAACTGCCCGAAGGGCCTCTGTAATAATTTATCGACTGCAGTACGTACGTACAGCTGGGGCCTACTATTTGTTAAATGAAATACCTATTAATGTATGTCTTTAATCGCAAACAATTGATCAGACAACAATGACCGAAGTAGATGAGACCGGTCGCAACGAGCACTTGTGCCTTCCGGCATTCAAACGTACTAGTTTGACTGCATACTATCTGAGCTCATTTAGCGCAGGTCAAGTAGAGGTCACAGATGTTAGTGGACTGTTTTGCCCAGAATTGAGCTTTTAAAATTAATGAATGTTATAATAATACAATATGTAGGTATTGTATGGGGATAAATCTTTACTAACATAAAATAGGAAGAAAACACAAATCCCGGTTTATTACAAAAAGCGGTTTATATATTAGTCCAGAACTAAGAAAAAAAACTAAGATTCTTGGGTGCTCAAAATTTGTTTCCTTCTGTCATAAAAATCAAATTGTGAAAGTGTTACCAACGTCCTAATTTGAAGTTGGCATTTTGATTATTTGTATGTAATGTTTCAACAACAAGAATAAACTTTTTGTTTTCTAAGTTCTGGACTAATATTTTTTTTTTACTTTAAATAGTCTTACGTTTGACTATAGCCTTCCTGATGTTAAGCACCACTATAGTCTAAGATGTAGCACGCTTGCGTAGAAGAAACCTATTTACTCTAGATTTGAAGATCCCTGGGTTATAATTTTCTGGGAACAGGGCTCCAGGTAGAGAGTTCCATAGTCTAACTAAACCACGCTTTGTAATAAGACGTTTTGATTCTAACGGTGGCCTAAAAAGGTGGAGGACCTCAGAACCAAACCGTCTTATGAGACGGTTTATGGGATTTACTTATTATTTATGGGATTTACTTATTATTTATGGGCTTATTCTAAGAGTCATGGTAACAGAAAACTGACAAGTGATAATATCAATTCTATTTCTTATCCAATATCAAACAATACTGACTTCATCATAACGCAGTATCTTTGCCGACACGTCTCTGACGCAAAACGTGACTTGTCAATAATACAATTATTTAACAAAATTTTTTTTGGCCTGTTGACTTCCTAACTCCAATAAGAACATGGACCCTCATGATGATGATACAAACATACTTATACTATATAAACAGTGAACAGTACAGTTAGATACTTTACATAAATAAAGTACTAGACTAAAGTTACGGTCACCATCAATGAAAAAAAAAAACCGGCCAAGTGCGAGTCGGACTCGCGCACCGAGGGTTCCGTACAAACCTGCAAGGTTAAATATTTTGTGATGTAACTAAAAATTTATGGTTTTCGTAATTTTTCCTTTATCTATGCTATAAGACGTTGCTTCGTACCAAATTTCAAGATTCTGAGTTCACGGGAAGCACCCTGTAGGTTTTGATTCCCTTGCAAGTGTCGAAAATTTGCGGCATAAATGGCTGTATCTTTTGATTGCGTTGGCTTAGAAGTTTGATTTTTTCACAGCTTCAAGGGACAGTAGACCTGAGTAATTGATATAAATTTCAGCTTCATACCTCTACGCGTTCCTGAGAAAAAGGGTCTTGACAGACGGACGGACGGACGGACAGACGGACAACAAAGTGATCCTATAAGGGTTCCGTTTTTTCCTTTTGAGGTACGGAACCCTAAAAAACTATGTTTCCTGATTATTTAAAAAAATAATTGTTCAATATATATATCTACTAATATTATAAAGCTGAAGAGTTTATTTGTTTGTTTGAACGCGCTAATCTCAGGAACTACTGGTGCGAATTGAAAAATTATTATTGTGTTGAATAGACCATTTATCGAGGAAGGCTTTAGGCTATATAACATCACGCTGCAACTAATAGGTGCGGAGAAACAATGGAAAATGTGGAAAAAACGGGGAAAAATATTCATCTTTGAGGGCTTCCGTTGCGTGCGCTGCGAAAACGGTTCAAGATATCAAAAAAATATATATAAAAGAATTATTTCTCTTGAATTGATCTAGTAAAATGTCTCCAACAATATATGTCTATCTTTTAAGGTTAACTCAATAGACCCGTGCGGACGAAGTCGCGGGAACCAACTAGTCTTTAGATAAAATTTAGTGCTATAAATTTTAATAAGAGATTGTGTAAAGCTCCTAAAGTAATTAATCTTAAGCTGTACTTTACTAGGAATACATATGTAATTATGTACACTAGTTTAGATACCTTGTAAATTTTATTTGAAATATGGATATTTTGAAATTAAAAAAAAAAGATGGAAAAAATGTAAGTTATTTTTTTGTAAGTGCACTTACCGCGACCGCCTGCGCAGTGGCGCCGCCGCCCACGTCGAGGAAGTTGGCCGGGTCGCCGCCGTACAGCTTGATGATGTCCATGGTGGCCATCGCCAGCCCGGCGCCGTTCACCATGCAGCCGATGTTTCCTGAACAACAACAATATTTGATAAGATAATCATAATCTTCTTCTTCTCTTTATCTTCTTATCTTATCTTTTTTCTTATATATAAAAATGAATAGCAAAATGTGTTGATAAGCGCATAAGTCAACAACGCGTGGACCGATTTGGCCAATTCTTTTTTTTAAATTCGTTGAAGTTCCAGTATGGTTTTTACGCCGAGAAAAATCGAAAAAATGCCAGAAAATCTCTAAAAACCGCCCTTTTCTTTTTCCCATACAAACGTTTTCTAACTAACTAAAGAGTAAAAGTGTCAACAGACAGGACGAAGTCTGTCGGGTCCGCTAGTATAATATACCTAATTGTTTGTTTGTGCATTACTATAGGTTCGCATATGTGGCGAGGCTCCAACAAAGTCACAGAATCTAGGCGTCGTGACGCAGCACGCTCATTTTTCCTCTTTAAATATTCAGTGAGATTTTCTTTTTACTAACTTATCACGCTTACTTTTTATGAGTTTATAAATATTATAGGTTATCATCAGAATAAATAGGAAGCTTACTGCAGCCTTTATATACAGGGTTCCTCGGATACCTAGTGCAGGGCTCAGTAAGTACCTTAGCAAAGTTAATCAACGAGAAAGATTTTGTTGAAAAAAAGGTATTCGTTGTACATAACTCAGACTTGCATATTTGATTTTAATCTAGATAGAGTTTTTAATTCGATATTTCAACAAAACGAAATTTTAACTAACGGATCTCAAGATTTTTAGAGTACTGTATTATAGTTCCCGTAAGGCATGATTAAATTTTGTTGTAATTGACGTAAGTGCTAGCCGGTTATTACAACTAAATGTTTTAGAGCAGTCTAACCATTTTGTAGCTCAACTATGTACTTGTATAATTAGCATCAAACAAACAGACAAATGGTATATAAATACATATAATATATAAATACAAACTTGTGCAAAAGTAGTACTGCAACGTCACACATAATTCATTAAACGTGTGAACTTATTTATACAGACAAACAATGTATGACATCACAGACAGACAAGTTTGCGCAATGCGTAATTTGTGGTGCATAGATGTTTGTAGCGATAAGACGATATCATAAATTGTAATCTGCATCTCATTATTAGTGTGAGATTTTTTTTGTATAGTTTACGTAATTAATAAGCATTGTAATATATCGAAATATCTCCTTCTGCCTGAAGTCGGCGTTGTCGTCGAAACTTAACTGACCATATCTCAATAACTACTGGACCGATTTTGATGAAACTTGCACTGATCTTACATTGATATATGCTTAATCCAATACAAAAAGAATCCTTTCGATATCACCTATAGTTTCCGAGATATCCGCAGACATACAAACAGACAAAAAGACAAAAAAGAAAGAATAACAAGATATCGCTACTGACCATCAAGCGCGATGTAGTTGAGGCTGTACTTGGCCGCCTCGATCTCCTTGGGGTCCTCCTGCGTGGTATCTCTGTACGCAAACAGCTCCTTCTGCCTGAAGTCGGCGTTGTCGTCGAAACGAAACTTCGCGTCCAGGCAGAAATCTGTTGAATAACTTAAGTTTTAAGAAAATAAAGTAATATTGTAATTTTATATCTACGGAATATACTTAGGGTATTTGTGGTAAATTATCTATACATACATATGTATAATAAAGCTGGAGAGGGTCGAAAATCTGAACAATTGAAGATATTAAAAAAAAATTTGGAAATACCTCGAAAAGATAGCATTTCAACGATTTCTAGAAATATTCTCTGTTTATTTAAACTTTCATCACGCAAAAACGGCTAAACGGATCATCATAGTTTGTGGATGTAGGTAGTATGTGGTCTTAAGAGTGTCATAGGCTACTTTTTATCCTGAAATAATACGAGCCAAGCCGCGGACGTCCGACTAGATAGATAGATAGAAGATAGAAAACACTTTATTATAAACACCTAAACAGGAAAAAACACAATGAAACATACTTAACTACAACTTAAAACTAGTGTCCTAATTGGCGACCTTATCACTCAAAGCAATCTCATCCAGGTAACGTTTGTAAAAAAGGTCAAATTATATTATATTCAAATGTATTATACCTAGATGTAATATTATTTAGCACAATAAAAGATTTTGTTTGTTTGTTAAAAACCAATCAGGCAGGGATACTATAACAGTTTATTATAAAGTGATGTATTTCCACTCACATTGTCCAGAGACCGCGTCCTCCGCGTAGGGGTTGATCTCGATGAGCAGCGCGTCTTTCTCCAGGAACAGCTTGTACATCTTCTTGATCATGTCCACTGCTTCCTCCGTCTCCAGCCCGATCTAACAATTAATATATTGTTAGTATTCCTAGAATCTTTTTATTTTAGCTGTAGAATAACCCTGAATTATAACCCAGGTGTCTTCAAATCTAGAGTAAATAGGTTTCTTCTAGGCAAGCGTGCTACATCTTAGCCTATAGTGGTGATTAACACCAGGCAGGCTATAGTCGAACATAAACCTATATAATGTAAAAAAAAAAGATGTTTAAGTCAGTACTTGTGAAATAACTTTTTTACTTGAGCTAATCTGTAGTCGTAATTGCTGTATATAACAAAATCACATTGATATGAAATGAAGGTTAAATAAATAACAGTAAAACTACAGTAATGGTCTACTTATATTGATTGATTTAGAAAGTCTAAGTTATAATACACTAGCTGTGCTTGCGACTTCGTCCGCGTGGAATAGTTATTACCATAAAAACGGTTCTAGTGAGTTAATCTTAAAAGATAGACATATACTGTTGCGGACATTTTGTTAGATCATTTTAAGAGGAGACATTCTTTGATTATGGATAATGTTAACCGTACTGTTGCACCGGGGAGTGCGCGAAGAGGTGACAGGGGAAGTGGGAGAGGCGCCGCATTCCAGCGAGGTGCACAGATATTCTGACCGGGTGGTAACATAAAAGGTTCTGATTACCTTGGCAGTGACGCGGCGCACTTGTTCGTCCGTGATGCCCGCCACGATGTCGATGGGCTCGTACGTGATGGCGTCAGGGTTCTCCGCCGCCACGTCCTCGATGTTCACGCCGCCCTGAGAGGACGCGATTATCACGGGGCCCTAGAGGAAGGAAAACTTTATAATCGTGCTTATCAATCAAAACCTTTGGTTTATAATTTAATAGGTACCAATTCGGCCATTTGTATTTAAAAGAGTAATAAATAGTCACAAGACTTGTCAATCAACTAGTACTATGTAATTATAGATAGATAGATAGATAGAAAATTCTTTATTGTAACACACGATAAAATTAAAAGGAAAGAAGAAAAAAACACTTATACTAGTGCCACAAGTGGCGGCCTTATTGCTAAAAGCAATCTCTTCCAGGCAATTAAAATTAATTAATTTAATTATCAGTAAGTTTTAAGTTTTAGTAGGTGGTGCAAAGTTCAAAATTTAGTTAAGAATACAAAGTTCAGAGTTGGTGGTACAATGTTTTCATTGTAACTGGAAATTCAATCAGTTAGTTCGAGGCTCTTGTGAATAAATTTGCTTTGATCGTATTATCTTTCAACTAGGCTTCTTTTCAAAGTTCCAACCTCGATATTACAAACTTTAACACTTGGTGGTATAAAGTTCAGACCTCAGTGGTACAAAGTTCAGGCCTCAGTGGTACAAAGTTCAGACCGCAGAGGTACAAAGTTCAGACCTCAGTGATACAAAGTTCAGGCCTCAGTGGTACAAAGTTCAGACCTCAGAGGTACAAAGTTCAGACCTCAGTGGTACAAAGTTCAGGCCTCAGTGGTACAAAGTTCAGGCTTAAGAGGTACAAAGTTCAGTCCTCAGTGGTACAAAGTTCAGTCCTCAGTTGTACAAAGTTCAGACCTCAGTGGTACAAAGTTCAGACCTCAGTGGTACAAAGTTCAGACCTCAGTGGTACAAAGTTCAGGCCTCAGTGGTACAAAGTTCAGACCTCGGTGGTACAAAGTTCAGACTCGGTGGTACAAAGTTCAGACCTCGGCGGTACAAAGTTCAGACCTCAGTGGTACAAAGTTCAGACCTCGGTGGTACAAAGTTCACCCCTGGTGGTACAGAGTCCACCAGTGGCTGTAACGAAGGACACTCACGTTGAAGCTCCGCTCCATCATGATGGCGACGTAGAACTCCCTGCGCGGGAACTTCCTCTCGGTGACCATCACCATGTTGCAGATGCGGCCGCCGGCGCCAGTCTGTTTCGTCACCAGCAGCTGCTGCAGCATCTTGCTGGCCAGGTCACCGGCTAGCTCGGGGCTGCGAGGAAAGCAAACATTATCATACTGATTTTGTAATCTCGTCAATCAAAGACGTCCAAACTGTCTTTATTTTGACCAATAATAGTCATCAATCATAGAAGTTACAAGGAGTTTTACGATTGGCTTTTCGTTTCCGAGTGGAAACGTTTCGAATTTCTGAAACACCCTGGTCCTTCCATGACTGACGATTTCGTAATAAGGTTTTATATATTTTTTAGATGATATAGTTGTTAATTTAATTGATATTGTAGTGCTATTTTTTTTATTGTGTTTAAAAATAAATTTCCAAGCATTTATTTGGTAATTGTAATCTTCATTTTTCATCATGTCTCGCGCCTGCTCGGGGCTGTGAGGAAAATAAGAATTGTTATTATAATTTCATAGTTATAATCATACATTTTCATGAAGCCAATTTACATTGACACTAATTGACGTACAATAGTGCTTGGTAAGATTCATGACACACTTGCAGTTACAAAGAGAGTGTGTATCATTCTCAAGATGCATAGACTTCTAAAGACAAACTATGTTCTTATGATAATGATAATTTAATTGTAGGTATGTATTTATTGTTGAGGGAAATATACACATATATGCTTGTCTATAACTGTATTATGTACGACGACGTATCTGCCCAAAAGAACTCCCCAAACGAATTAATTCTGCGGAAGAGTCACAACCCCCAGTCATAAACAAAAAAAATAAGACTTAAAAGCGAAAGAAGAATGGCTCTAATCTATCACAATACTTTACATCAGTTGAGACAACAAATATAGTAACATATGTAAAACAAATGTACATTATAACTGTGGTGTATTGAACTTTAGAGTCCAATAGGTTACTTATACGAGGGGTGATCAATAAGTAATGATAATCAAAATGACACAGAACTATTACATTGAAAAAAGTAAGTATTTTATTTTAACTTTTTTCTAAGCCCATGATTCCCTTAGAAAAAAATTCTTTGTCTTGACCCTCCCAAAATGCCTCTACTACGGCCATCACTTCACTATTGTCCTCAAATTTGTTGCCCCGGAGGTGTTCTTTGAGCCGAGGAAAGAGGTAGAAGTCACTGGGAGCTAGATCTGGCGAATTGGGAGGGTGTTCGAGCAGTTCGGACCCCGTTTCTTCAATGGCAGCCATCGCAACTGCGGCTTTGTGAGCCGGGGCGTTGTCTTGGTGAAGCAGCACTCCAGCGCGCAGTTTACCGCGTCTTTTTGACATAATAGCCTCTCGCAATCTTCTGATTTGGTCTGCGTAGTAAGAGCCTGTTATAGTGACCCCCTTTTCCAAATATTCCACCATAATAATTCCTTCTGCGTCCCAGAAAACAGACGCCATAACCTTTCCCGCTGAACTTGACACTTTGAATTTCTTCGGCGTTGGTGAGGAAGCTCGTTTCCAAGTCATTGATTGTTGATTGGTTTCGGGATCAAAGTGGTGGATCCAGGTCTCGTCCATGGTCACAAAACGCGACAAAAAAAATTCCTTATCGGCCTGGAACTTTTGAAGATTCATCCTCGAAATGTCGACTCGTTTCTTTTTTTGCTCGTCGGTTAACATTCTTGGCACCCAACGCGCAGAGACCTTTTTCATATGCATTTCGTTGACAATGATTTTTTGAACGCTGCCATAGGAGATCCCTGTGACCTCAGCTACATGCCTTACGGTCACCCTTCGATCGGCCAACACGATATCTTCCACTTTTTTTACGTTTTCTCCAGTAAGGGACGTGGAAGGGCGTCCCTCGCGATGTTCATCTTCAGTGGAGGTTCTGCCCAGCTTAAATTCCTTTGCCCAGCGTGCGACTGTGGAATATGGAGGATCAGACTCCCCCAATGTTTCCTCTAAGTCGCTGTGTATGTCTTTGGTAGACATTTTTTTCAGGCAGAGGTACTTGATGACAGCTTATTTCATTTTTCTCCATTTTTATGTTCTCTCTTCGACAGTTCGTATTCAAATGAATGTATCTCCCGGTAATGGTGTCCTATTTATACAATTTTTTGAAGCTGAACTAGTGGATATATAAGCAAGCAGAAAAAAAATTGGGTTTTTTTGTGCATTCTAGAAATACTCGATTATCATTATTTATTGATCACCCCTCGTATGTATATGTAATTACATCATCCTGTTTAAGATTCAGACTCATGTAACTAGACTACAAAACTGTCAGCAACATTTCTACAACCCTGATTGTCATTAGAAAGTAGTCATGTAAATTTGACACAGAAAACTATGGAGTACTTGCTGAGAGGACCAACAGTTTGTGTTTGACTAACTATATTACAAACTTATTGTACTGATAAAAGCTAATTAAATTAATTTTGATTGTGGCACCCATAAATTGCTACACATCAATATTTAGCTATATTTGCTCTGGTAAATTCATGTCTGTCTCTTCATTCCTTTAGAATCATTTTTATATTCAAAATTAAACTCTTCCAAAAAAAGGTTTATTAACAAAGAGCAACTAGATTTAATAATATCCTACTAAACTCCTGTCAAATAAATAAATAAATATTCCGGGAGATTGCACACAGCGCCATCTAGCCCCACACTAAGCAAACGCTTGTATCGTGGGTACTAGATAACGGATATAATACTTATATACTTTTCTTTTGTAAATACATACTTATTATACATACAAACGACTAGACTCAACACAAGTAATTATAAATTTTTAAAGTACATAAATACTTGTGTCATGCGGGAAACGAACCCAACTTTTTAATGAACTGACTACAGACTATATTATATATACTAGTTGTATATTGATGTAACTTACGTGGGCACCATCCTCACACCACCCTTAAGGCCAGATTTGAATGTGCCTTTGCCTCTGCCACCGGCTAGGACCTGCAAATAACAGAAACTTTATACATACCGGCTACAATAGTAAAGAAAAATATTAGAAAATATGTAGATAAGAGTTATAAGCAGAATTTAAATCACCCAGCACATTTATATGTGTAATTACTGCAAGCATAACTATAATAAATATAAATAAAGTAATGTACATAATTAAGGATGCCAATTCAGTAAATAAAGAATGATTTACAATACATTCTTCAGTATTTACTTAAAGGTTAAAGAATGTATCATTGTACCCTTAATTTAAACATAAAAATACAATTATGTGTTCTGAATAACATGCTTATATCACATTTTTGGAAAAATAAATATACTTTATAGTAAAAATGTAAACAGTTCAGGTATTTCTATTACCTGAACAAGATTTAATCTGTATCTTTAGTCACTTAGTGCCATTGAGGCAAGTATGTTACACTCTAGGCTGCAGTAATCCCTAACATCAGATAATGAGAAGAAAAACTAAAGATACTACTTCTAACTACAACAAAAAAGGTTTCTAGGTTTCTTTAGGCAAGAGTGCTACATCTTAGACTAAAATGATGCTTAACATCAGGCAGGCTGTAGTAAATGTAAGCCTATTTCGTGATCCCACACACTAATCCAGCCAACTTCAAAGCGAGAGTGTATTGGTTTTTATCGGGTAAGAAAAAGGCTATGGCCTAAGATGGAGTATCTTAGGCCATAGCCTTTGCTTACTATCAGGCAAACTATGGCCAAGAGCAAAACCATTCTAGTTTAAAAAAAAACAATAAATGTGTGTTATTTTTATTCTAATTACCTGGGCTTTCAGGACAATGTCCTTGGTGTTGAGGTCAGTTGCAAACTTGACCACCTCATCCTTGGTCTTGGCCACATGGAACTTTGGCACCGGGATGCCGGCGTCACGGAGCAGGGTGTAGCTGACATATTCATGGACATTCAGGTTGCGGACCTGCTGCTTGCTGGGGACTATGCTGCTTGATGCTGCTAGGAGCTGGGGAGGAAGTGTACAAGATTAATTGAAGGTGAAGAGTTAAGTTTAATATTTTATGTTTTATTTGAAACCTACAAATGAGGATCTATATTTTTATATTAAATGTAAGCCTACAAGTTATGTTTGTACATAAATAATGTAATTTAAAAACTACAGATTTTGTAATGTATGAATATAGATTAATGTAGTAAATAATATTACAAGAATAATAATTTTAAATAAATTGTGAAATTTGTTTTTACATTAGACTTAAATATATGTATATATATATTTATATATACCTATATATTAAGTAAGTAGGTACATTAATAATATAACAATACCGGTCAATTTTAGAATGCACTTACAGCTAACATAAAATTATTTTGCAGACTTCCACTTTACACTGATTAGTTTTTTATACAAAACATTTGTAATTTCTCTGTTCAGATCTGTTATTTAGTTATGAAACACAGTATAGAAACCTTGAAATACCTATTGCAGTGGTTTTAATTTGCTGCAAGTGGACAGTTCCATTGCCCTCTCAAAATAGATTCAACTACAAGTAGGTATATAAGTATATGTACATGGTTAGATAGGTATAATACTTTTTTCCTCCTATAATTCAGATTCAGAAGCACCCAGTGTACTAACATGTCTTGTTTTTAACTGATCACAGCTATCAAAACTCAAGAGATAAGATTATATGATAAGAAAACGTCTTATTATAATGCTAGTTAGATATGCCAGGATTTTGGTACTTGTATAAGTAATAGAAATTTAACATTGGGAATTTATTTTGTAGCATGCATATATTGATATGTATCGTGGTTTATATGTGAACATTAGTATTTAAATATTTTTCAGGCTAATACAAAGTAGTAGTAATGCTATGTTGATGACGTAAGGTCACATACGAGCTGAAAAACGACAAGGTCAGATTATAAATAAATTTGAAGTTTGCAATCAAGGCCCATTCGTCTAGCTCGTGGGCGACCTGTTTACTGATCTTATTTAGCTCTATTGTACCTATTCAATTTATATATCAAGGGCATATGCACGAAATATGTGGCGTTTACTCATGGGAACACATTTTGAGATTTAACGTGTGAATTATCTGACTATGGCACTACTGTATAATTTTAAAATGTTTCTTCCGAAGTTGTGCTAATAATTACCAAGATATTGGAATTATACACACCTTACTTCCATTTTTAATAATCAATGTTTCCGCAAGACCAAGGGAACGGGGTAGAAAGGCCGCCATTTTTTCACAGACTGACAAATGTTGCTAGAGTTCACCAGTAAAATCCATGCTACGCGTCTAAAATTTCACTTAGAACCGCATCACAGCAACGCCGTAATCTGTGTGTTGATATGAACGTAAAAAAGACAAAACAGATTAAATTTTAATCAAGAATTTATCTTAAACAATTTTGAGATAAAAAGTCCAAAGATTTTGTGTCACAGAAAACAAGTACCCCAGCATAACTATTAATCAATTCGAATTACATTTTTATAAAAATGGCCAAAGCTAGCAAAAATTTTAGATACTTTTGCAACACCAAAACAACCGATGACAGGTCATAATTGTCAAATTACAGTCAGCATCTTCTTGTCTAGCCCGATATTGCTATTTAGCCCAATATTAAGTTATCATCATTAATAAATATCTCCTGCTATCGAGGGTTTGCTAAAGCTTACCCGAACCAAACCACCCTGGTTATATTTTTTGTTAAAAATAATTTGTTTATTAACGCAAAAGATAGTAGTGTACAAATAATACAATTCTTTATATTATAACAATTCTGTTTTATTAAAATAATTAACAGCTTTTCCATACATTAGTCTTAACAAGGAACAATAGTTTTAATTTTCTCTTCATTCCATACCCCATTACCAGTAAAGTAATGGTCCTTTTCTAGAGCATACTGTACCAAACTCAATTTTTGTGTTTTACTCAAACATTGAATCTCGAGAGACTCATGAAAATACTCTTTATTCAGTGTTATTTCCTTATCAAACTCGTTGAGCAGTTTCTGAACTTTATTCCAGGGATATAACAATATGGAACAATTTTCATAAATTTCTTGATCAGTGAACCTTTTGGAAAGCTGTTCATACACATACTGCACTTGAACTAGGGGTATGTTTATCCAGAACGGATGCCTCTTAATTGCATCTCGAATTAGGCTATTTTTGTATTTTTTGCTCAGGGATTGTGCTACACAGAAAATTAAATCATTGCCTTTACCGAGCCTGTCACCTGGTGATTTTTCATACACTTCATAATGGGCAGAAGCTCCCGAGAGAATGTTCAAACTCAGACACTTTTTATTGTTGTTGTATAATCTCTGCAGTCTCTTCATGGCAGTGTTGTTATAGTGAATCATCTTCAGGAACCGAGGGTGATTGATGAAAGTCACAAATTCAGGAATAGTTTTCACTTTTTCCAGTCTTTCCCTTACAGTGGCGCTGCTCAAGGTGTATATTTCAAAACATCGCCTTTGTGCTTCGTCATTTATATCATACTTTCTTAAAATCTTTCTTATTTCAACCAGAGTTTCATAGTTTTTCATGGCTATCTTTGGATGTCTTCTTATGATTTCTTTTATATCAATCCCACCGATAGATCTGAACTTGTAGATTATGTTTTTAAGGTTTTGAGGATCAGCATGAACTAGATAAAAGTTAGCCTTGATTTTGTGAATTGGCATCATGATTTGTGACTGCAGAATGGTGACTGTTTCATTTATAACTGCAAGAGGCCTGTGTTTTAGAGTTGGATATGTTTCTATACCTCGCGAAAATTCAATTTCTGACAAATCTAGCATCACCTCAAGATACCGCTGTATGATCTTAAGGCGGAGGGAATAGAGTGATGTTTTGTCAATGTCTCCCCATATGGAAGAGGTCAGTGAAGTAGGCCATTGTGTCAAGCAGCTTGCCAAAGTATTTTCTATGTTCAGGATAGCTGGTATCAGTCCAGCTTGTTTCAAATCTCCAATGCAATTTTGCTTCATTATAGTCAGATATGATGTAAGAAGGCCCGGGGAAACTTTTATAAACCCACATTCAGTTAAGGCCTGGTGACGGAATTTGATAGTTATGGGTAACATACCAAATAACTGAGGATTCCCGATCAATACATCTTCAGCGTAACCAAGTTCATTGACAGTAGAGATTAATGATTTGAGCGAGTATTCGTCCATTTTAGTGATATGTGGGTGCTTGATTACCAAGTATTGTGCCACATTTTCATTGATTCCTAGATGTTTACGCAGATGCTGGCATTTATCATCAAGTTTTATTTTGTTGGTAGAAATTTGACGACTGTGAGATATACATTTGTATAATTTTAATAAACAATATCTATACCGAATCATTATAATAATTTAACGCATTTGGTCTAGATCTATTTATTTAACTATTAGAGCCTAAATTAAATATTACAACTTTTGTTTACGTTTATCTCAAAACATAACCTCACACATTTATTTATTATTTCTCATTTTTTTTATTATAAAGCAATGGACGCACACTTGTGGAAATTCACCATACCTACTAAAAAGGTAGCTCATATCCGGTTACCAACATCCGTTTCCGATTCCTACAAGTTCGTCTACTCAGCGATAGATGGCGACACTTTGGTAGTATCTAATTTCAAGTCAATATTCAAAGTTTGTCATTGTCATTTATTGAGTTCTAGGTTCTAGCATTGCTTTGTGGTTTGGGCGTGTTTACTAATTTTATTTTTTGAATTTCATCAATTAAAATTTGCTTAGTTTTCAAACAAAATGGCAAAATCAAAAACGGGGCTTACCGCTCTTGGATTTTTTACATTAGCGTCTATATTCGTTGTAATTGCTTTTGTAAGTCCCTACTGGTTGGTGACTGATGGCAAGCTAAAAAATCCGAAGTTCGTTAAAATTGGTGAGTTCTTACCTTTTATACTGTATTTGGACTATTTAGTGTATAATTTATATTCAACAGAGACATTAAAACTTTTTTATGAATTCCAGGGCTCTGGGAAGTTTGTTTCAATAGATTTGAAGAGGTACATCATTGGTATGATACAGTTTTCACTGGGTGTTGGTGGATTTTCGAAGAAGAATACTATATCATTCATGACATCCTGCTGCCGGGCTTCTTTGTCGCCACACAGTTCTTCTACACAATAACTATGTGCTGTGTTTTAGCTGGAATGTTCTTGACATCACTTTATATGAGAAAGGATAGAGATGATGATAATTATTTGACTTTGTTGGTTACCCTGGGAACAGTGCTGGTTATTGGAGGTGAGTTTCGTATTTTCTTGGTTTATCTTGTATTTGTACTAGTAGTAATACAAGAAAAACTCACTACTCACATGTGTCTTTAAAGATTTGACAAGGTTTGCTTGGTTAGTTCTGTAACCTTATAAAGTATATTGTTTTGTGAAGATACAAGATACTTATATGAAAATTGAGTAATTTCTTGTCACAATAAGCTATTAGTCATTGTAAATCATCCCTAAAGTATGTCAGTGACCCTTAGGGTTAGTTACAAACTTATCAAGGTCCATTAATTACATACAAGCTTAGTTTTAACTACTAAATCTAAATATTGACATCTTTATTACAGGTTTTGCTGGGCTCATATCCATGATAACATTCGGAGTGAGGGGTGATAGCCGAGATTGGATGCCAAACTGGGAGCACAATGATCTCGGATGGGCTTTTGCTTTGGGAGTAGTCGGAGATATCTTGCTCTTCCCCGCTGGCATCCTCTTTCTGGTAGAAGCTAGGGTGCAGAAGTACCGGAGACTGCATGAGATGCAGAGCCGGGACCCATCCTCCTATACTATGCAGGAGAGGAAAGTAGGGTTCTCCGGTGGACATACTGATATCTAGGGCAGGTCTGTATATGACTAGATGTAAATGAGGATGTGTAACATTTAATAGTTACCTATGAGCTTGTAACTGTATTGAATATTGTAAAATAGTTTTGCTAACCAGTTACAATAATAATGATGACTAACCATCAGAAATATGATCAAGTGCAAACCCATGCTATTTAGATAAATCAAAAACAATTCATTTTACAAATTGTGTTCGGAACTATTAATTGACAATCAATAATATGAATGCATAAGATGTAAGATCAATGAAAATATTTTATGAATACAAAGATAATTTTAATGTCAAACTTGTATGGAAAACCCATAACATGGTATTATGAACTGTTAAAAGTTGCACAATCTCTCTTGAGCCCTTTGATGTATTTGATGTAGCCTTATATTTGTAGATATTAAATATTCTTTTATATTAAGTAGTGTGTGTACTAATCCATCCTTTTTATCACATGGTCTATTTGTAAGTGAACTTTGCAGCAATCTCATTGTAATTGTATCCGTCCAAAATATGAAGTACTAATGAAGTTTTATTTGTATAATATTAATTTATGTGTTGACAACATTGCTTGTATGACCAAGTGCTTTGCAGTGCCTTTTATGACTTGGAAGACTGTTAAAAAATAGTAATGACTAACTATACTCTGTAGTAATGGAATAAATTTCTAGAATAGTTAAGTAAAAATAGTATGTAAGACTACACTGCATTTATATTACATTTTTAATCTTCTTATGAAATAAGAGTGCCCTCTGACATGGCTTAACGACTGCCATAACTTAACTTTGGTGATCACATGTGATTGCCTCCACTAGCTGAGCTACAGGCGCTTCATACTTTTTAAATTTTTAATGATTTTTTTTTATGATCTGTTTTATTGTATGAATCTTATCTATTGTATGTTTTAATACTCTTACAATTTTATGTCTAATTATATTGAAAGCATACTTTTATGTTGTACAATGTTTATTTTCAAACTTAGGTATTTTATTTTACTTTATACAAAAATAAAAAATGAACTTTAACATTAATCTAATGGTCTTTTATTTTGTACCTTACACATTCTGCTTCTGTTATTTTGTCTGTGTTAATCTGTAAACCACTGGGTACTGTGTTTTTACTGAACAAAGCTTGTTTAGCTGATTCAAAGCCAATAGAAATGTTTTGATATTCTTTGAGACCTAACAGCATTCCATGAATAAATCCACTGGCGAAACAGTCCCCTGCACCAGAGACATTTTCTACATTAGATAGAGCTTTGACAGGGTAATGATTTATTTGTAAATAATCTTCTATATGTTTTACAGTAATTACCCCTTTTGCGCCAACTGTTACTATAATAAAATCAATAAATTGAGACACAATCTTAGATAACCCAATAATCTCATTCAAATCTTTTGTTGCTTGTACAGCAATTTTAGGAGAAAGATATTGAGCCATTGCTCTCAGTTCTGATAAATTAGGTGAGCTGTAGATAGTACCTCCTTTTTGCTTCAAGACTTTCGTTGCTTTCCTTTTATCCGTGGGCTCGAAGAATACTGAAACAATATACAAAAAGATTTTAAATAATCGATTACCAAAACGAATCGATCTTATTAATATAATCGAAGTTTAAATTCAAGTCACCACACAATCAAGCGGCGTGATTGGCGGGCAACGCCCTTGCATCTGTCAAATAGTTTTTGAAGTCTGTCTCTTTCTCTCAAACAACAAGTAGTTTTGCAGGCAAACGGTAGTGTTTTTGTCGTGATTTTAATTATTTTAGATTCTAACTCTGAGTTCGTTTGAAAATAATTAAGAAAATCTGCAATCTTGTGTTAAATTTATCAGTGAAATAGTGATAAATCAATAAAATTGGTAAGTTTTGTTTGTTCACTTGTTCAGTCAGGTACCGCGTACACGCCTTGTTGTCATCATCGTGTAACGTTATTCTTATTTTAAAGTCCTTAAAATTAATTAAACGGCGTTCGAATTTTAATTATAAAGTAACCCCAATGATATATAACAGAACTCTTTTCAAGAAATAGGTGTAACATTTTTTACACCATGTAGGTATTGCATACAAGGTAGGCCCACTAAATAGTTTCTCCTTGTAACTTTGAATGAACCTCGCCTGCACTTACAATTAGCTGATTCATAAGAACTGGGCTCCAACATTGCTTTTGTACATTATAGACCATTGAGCAATAATAAGTGTAACAAACTGCACCTTAGCTATTTGGGTTTGTAGCTGTTTGAGATAAGTTTGACATAGTAAAAAGTTTAATATAATATGTTATCATTGACTTGGCTAATAGTATATACTACTTGTTCCTAAAAGTAGTCAAACTCATGCTATGTCCAAGGGTTTTGAACTAAGTGTCAGTTCAATGATAGAAGAACTTTCACTCATCCCTGGCCAAAGTTAGAAGGTATCAGTTACTTTGATTAACTTCATAACCAATTCAAGTATGCTAAATAATTTTCCAAATGAACGAAGCTGTAAACTCAATCTTACATAAACTATTATGTAAGATTGAGTTTACAGCTTGTGTAGTTTTTTTTATGTATATCAGAACAGACAATTCTGTCCCTGACTCTAATAAGTACTAGACTGGTAATTAACAAAACTATCTCTATTCAAAGACTGGTAAATAAGAAATAACTACTTTCTAAATATATAAAACTCAAAGGTGACTGACTGACATAGGTGATCTAACAACACAGCCCAAACCACTGGATGAATCGGGCTGAAATTTAGCATGTAGATAGATGTTATGACATAGGCATCCACTAAGAAAGGACTTTTCGAAATGCCCCTTTTTGAGGGGTGAAATAGGTGATGCAAGTTTTACTTCTTAATGTGAGTGAAGCCGCAAGCACCCGCTAGTTTATTTATAAAACAAATAGTTTTAAAAATAAAAATTACTAAAACTAAACTAAAACAAACTAATTAATTAAACTTACCTAAAATTACCAATTATTTGATAATCTCTTGGTTTTGAATTGAATCTAACCAAAGTCAATCTTTGGAGTATTAAGTAACTTCTATTCTATTTCCTATTCCAAATTCTTCAAAATCCTAAAATGACAAATACCAACATTATAAAAAGACAATGACTCAAGGTGGGACAGATGATTGTGTTCTATGGCCATTATTCTCAGCCACTGCTGAATTAGCATTAGTCATACTTGTACACAGTAATTAATCAAACAAGTATAATTTACTTGTTTTTTTAGGTAAAAAATGTAGATGGAAATCTCTTATAGACATGAAGTTTAGTCTATAGCTAAAGTTTAAAAATACAGCCTTTAACACTAAGAATTAATACTTTCTTGAATTTAAGTTAGGTATTTTGGTTGAGTAAATAAAAATAAATGTGCTAATTTCTATTAATTTACTACAAAGAGCCAATTAATCTAGTACAGGTGATTCTTAGCATAAATAAATAAAATAAAATAGCCTTTATTCCCTTAAAGAAAACTAAATATTTACAATGTTTTCGATATGGAACTGTTTCAATTATTAAAATAAATTATATGATTTATTATAATTGTGTTATAAGAGCACCCAAGTACAGGTATAGGCCTCCTCCATTGCCTTCCAAGTAGTGTGGATTCAAGGCTTAGTAAATGCCAAATAAGCTTAGTCAATTATAGAAAAAGTTCAAATAACAATTCAAATACATTATATAATTTTTAACCCATCTAAGGCATACCTGGGAACATAAATGTACATAGAGAATTGCTTAGCTTTGACCAAATAGATATGGCTATGTGGTATGGATACTGTTACAAAATCTATATATATAAAACTCAAAGGTGACTGACTGACTGACTGATTTAGTGATCTATCAACACACAGCCCAAACCACTGGACGGATTGGGCTGAAATTTGGTGAAGGTAGCTGTTATGACGTAGGCATCCACTAAGAAACAATTTTTGGAAATGCCACTTTTAAAGGGGTGAAATAGGGGATGCAAGTTTTACTTCTTAATGTGAGTGAAGCCGCATGTACCCACAAGTTAACAATATTTGTTTAAAGTTTACACAAAATCTAAGTTCATCAAAGTTTATCAGGAGGATTGTAAATTCAATGTTAATTTTATGTAGTTCTCACGGCAGTTGGTACTTGAATGCATGTGAACTTCTTGGCATTGTGCTCAGGGCTGCCATTACTTCTGTTTATAGCAATATATAAATTTATCACAAGAGTAACTACATGGTAACTAGTATAACTAGTATTATTTATTTTGTGACACTAGTTAAAAAGAAGAAGAAATGTCAATGTTTTTTGTCTACATTCTGACCTATGCAGAGTATGCAGTTAGCTTTGCAACATAGACCTAGTGCTATGTGCCAGCCCTGCCATGTTCTTGGCGACTGTAGCCATTGTACATATACATACACGTAGATATAGTTAACTACCTTACACTACACACTGACCACTCGTAAACTTACAAAACATTTCACACGCCTCCTTCATTTAAGTAGTTATTCATCTCAGACTTGTGTTCAAGTTATAGAAAGTTTTGTAATCAAAATATTTAAAACGATCAAAGGTGACTGACTGACTGATATAGTGATCTATCAACGCACAGCCCAAACCGCTGGACGGATTGGGCTGAAATTTGGAATGCAGGTAGTTGTTATGACATAGCCATCCCCTAAGAAAGAATTTTTGGAAATGCCACTTTTAAAGGGGTGAAATAGGGGATGCAAGTTTTACTTCTTAATGCGAGCGAAGCCGCGAGCACCCACTAGTAAAATATGTAACTGGTTCAGAGGATGAGGTGAGTGCTCGCGATTACCAAAGTTTACAGCATCTACGTTTATTAATACCAATGATAAGTTGAAGTTGGAAACTGTCGACAAAAGAGTATCCACTATCATAGAATAGGTTTGCAATTTGAAGGTCTTTAAGCGGTAGTCGTAAAGCCATGTCAGGCAGCCTAACAGCAATTTGAAAATCTTAATACTAGATTTTCTCTCAACGAAATTGCTTAAGCACTAAGGTACATAGGTACCGTGAAACACGCCAACTTTGCCCGTGTTTTTTAAGGGAAATAATAAATATTACTTGTTTATTCTATGAACACTTACGCAGTTACGCTATTATCAGTTACTTTTCTAACATCATGTGTATAAATCGGCTTAGTACGAGTAAGATATTTAAAAAGTTCACATTTAATGTACTCGTAGGGTACTTTATCATGTTTTAGCAACCACACACATTGACCATTCTTAAAGTTGCAAAACAAATTCACACGCTTCCTTGATTCATTCATCTCATTCAGCCTTGTGCTTGTGTGAAATAGGATTTCCTTTTTAAGCTCCACTCCATTGCTTAGCTAATGACAATGTACTTGGAACTCGCTCTAATTATCGCGTCAGTTTGCGGTAATGATTCTGTAATACTTGTGTCACTTGTTATTATGGTGTCCTTTATTAGAAGTCTGAGAGTTGAGTGGGTTGAACCCGTAGCGAAAATAGCTGAGGTAGACGTGCGTGGTTATCAAAATTTAACAACTGTAGATAAATAAATAAATATTTCGGGACATTGCACACATCGCCATCTAGCCCCACACTAAGCAATCGCTTGTGTCGTGGATACTAGACAACGGATATAATAATTATATACTTTTATTTTGTAAATACATACTGATTATACATACAAACGACGTAGTCCGGTCAATTTAAACATTCGAGGGTACATAAATTCATATCAAGCTGAAAATCAGTAAGGTTGTTAAAAATATGATAAAAAATAAAATTTTAAAGTTCCCCATCTTTCCCATGCATGGAATTTTTTTATTCAAGGTCAAAGGTAATAAATGAGTTTTTCTCGATTTTCAGCGAAACGGCAAGTCTTATCAAAAAATATCTGGGTCAAAATGGTAGATCATATAATAATCTACAAAAAATGTATCAATACTTTTTTTCCTACAAGCCACCGTTTTTGAGAAATATGGGGAACTTTCAAATTTAATTTTTTATCATATTTTTAATAATCTTACTGATTTTCAGCTTGATGGGAATTTATGTAGCTTCGCTCCCATTTTTAAGTCTAAATTTGCCGGACTAACGATGATTATCAATAAACACCATGATACTTTGACACTGCCCTAGATCGCATAAAAGTAGGTATGTCTTGATTATTTGTCGTCGCATAAGATCGTATGGTTTTAAAAACAGAAGAAGCCAGTGGCCAGCCTTTGTCGTTCGGAACTTTTCATTTGAAGCCTTTGTTTGTATGTCACTTGGTTACTGAAGGTTATATAGGTAGTTACTAAAAAAATATGTAACTACAGAGATTATTTAATACTTGTTAGTTTACATTTAGAAACTGTGTACCTACCTTGTATGTCTATTCATGAATGGAACCAATAGAATTGTCGCATTAATGTGTACATACGTAAAATCCGTCAAAATATCGCGAGGTTAAGTTCAAGGTTAAGGTCTCAGTAAGTAGATATAATACCATTGTACTAAGTACAACTATTGGTTACAGAAACAATGAAGAACAGAAGTCTGGCGGGCAACTGCGGTATCGGCGTGTTTCTGATCGCGCTCGTGACGGTGGGGATTGCGTTCGGGACGCCGAGCTGGCTTGTCAGTGACTCCAGGATACGAGGGGCTCGCCTTGATAGGTATTTAATACTTTAGGGGGACTAGTGCTTTTTTGGGGGGACAATCAATGCACCGACACAGCTACCAAAAGGTAGCGTTGGATCAGTGAGCCGCGTCTGCCGGACCCTGTGTGGAATGTATGCTTCTCAGTTCTGATCTCGCTGTACCGAATATTGTTTGTATTTAATTTGTCCTAGTGAAGTCAAGATGTTAGATTTTGTTTTTACTAGTTTCGTTGCATCAACATGAATCTTATGTGTTCTATTTACTTGTAAAAAGTTATGAATTAACATTGAGCTATAATGTACTTACGTAAGTACATTATAGCTCAATGTGAATTAAATGTATTTTATATGTCTCTGGTGTGAGTACATACGGTAGGTGCATGGTTCGCTCCACGAATAAAGTCGGATGGACATGGAATTTGTATTCCCGATGAATGTATAAATTACAGTATGTACTATGTAGTACAGTAATTTGTTCATTATTGTAATATGGTAGTGTAACTACGGAACAGGCATACGTTCGACTAAAGCCTGCCTGATGTTAAGCGCCGTTGTAAAGTAAGATGTAGCAAAATTAAAAAAAAACCAAATGCATTCCCAACAATATTGGCGAAATCGGGAAAAGGAATGGTCCTTTTCCCGATTTCGCCAATATATCTTAAAATTATTACACTCACAATATTACAAACCATTCAACTCACTTTCAGTTATGCTTACTTAATGTATGATGTGATGACGTTTGTCAGGGGCGATCCCTTGTGATAATGGGATTGGCATATTATATCTAAATCCGGCCATATTTGGTTAATTTCAGTTTTAACCGTACGAACCGTATAGAACCGTAGATTAGGATTAGGGAGTGCCTTATTATAAACGTACGTAAATGAATATATCGCTTGGCGCCATTGGCTGATTGAATACCATTGTTTGGCGACAAAAAGTTAAAGTAACAACAGAGAAGGAAATACGCTTATTTGTTGGTTTCCATTGTGAATCATCGCTCTGTCTCTTACACGGCGGTTGATATCAAGAAAATTGGCGGTCAGAGGCGTAATATGGCTTCCATTGAATCACTGCTATACTCAGCTAATAAATTATGGTCTTAAAAATTACAGTAGAGTGAATAAAATATTTACACTTAATAGAGTTACTTTAGTAATTGTTAAGAAAGTTAAGTTTAGTTCAATAAAACACGCCTAAACTGAAATATTTGACCGTGACACTAATAAGTTCTATGATTTGCGTTCCATTTTTGAGTAAAAATTTTCCGATTTCATACACACCCTGCATTATTGTTAAAACTAGCTGTGCCTGCGACTTCGTTCGCGTGGAATATATATTTTGGGCATTAAGTCTTTGAATTTTTAACCGTTTTCGCAGTGCACGCAACGGAAGCCCTCAAAGGTGAATAATTTTCCCAGTTTTTTTCACATTTTCCATTGTTTCTCCGCTCCTATTAGTTGCAGCGTGATGTTATATAGCCTTCCTCGTTAAATAGTCTATCCAACACAAAAATAATTTTTCAATTCGCACCAGTAGTTCTTGAGATTAGCGCGTTCAAACAAACAAACAAACAAACTCCAGCTTTATAATATTAGTATAGATTAATCAACATGTTTTCTCCCCAGGCTAGGTCTGTGGAGTCACTGCTTCCGCTCCCTCCCCGACCCCCTGGACCAGTACCAGCGTCGCTTCTTCGTGGGCTGCCGCTGGGTGTACGACCCCTTCACCACCGGATACGACAAGATCCGGGGCTACTTGCTGCCAGGTGAATATTCTGACTACACAAGCTTAATCAAACCACTGTTTTTTTTATTTGAATTCCACACGTACAACTTCCTTCAGCCTAGGCAAGGGACATTACTAATGCTTATACTAATTAAAACTGAAAAATGCTCCGGAGTAGAAATGTGTCTTATCAAGTTTACATTATTTTCTAATTTACAATAGAGTTTGAATACACATAGGCACATTTCTGTTATCAGTTTCAAGCTTTATGTTAATTATATTTCTTAATTATATTATGTACATGTATATTGTCAAACATTTCACATATTTTGAAAACATAAGTTCACACGTTTGTTGCGAGTACTTACAATATTTGCAGATATTAGATATGGTTTCAAATCACTGATTGGTGAAGGACTCCCTGTCCTCACTCCATTTTCTTTTTCATAAACATACATATATTTTTATTGCAAAACTTTACATGATAATATAAATTAAAGGTTTGGTTTCTGCTGTAGTTAACAACTGTGTTGTGTAACAGAAGGCAAAATATTTATAATGGAATTTTTTCAGTGTAAGATATTCTATATCACCCATAACACTCTGATATTAGATGTAAAAGAAGAGTCAATGTCAGAGAACTACTACGGTCTATCTATACGGTTATAAATTGAAAGATATTTTTATATGTCTGCAATACATATCTCGTATTAAAAATTGAGCCGTTACTAATAAATAAATATTCCAGGACATTGCCATTGCACACAGCGCCATCTAGCCCCACACTAAGCAAACGCTTGTGTCGTGGGTACTAGATAACGGATATAATACTTATATACTTTTCTTTTGTAAATACATACTTATTATACATACAAACGACCAGACTCAACACAAGTACCTACCTAATTATATATTTAAAAAAAATCATGAATTCTTGTGTCACGCGGGAATCGAACCCGCAACCCCTGGAAACTGAAAATAGTGAAAATGTTTTTTACACATGTACCTTACAATGTTTCCTCTTTATTTCCAGGGTTCATGATAGCGACCCAGTTCTTCTTCACGCTATGTTTGCTGGGAGTGCTCATATCCACAGTGCTGGTGTTGATATTCTTCCTGTGCTGCGGACCTGATCAGAACCGGTTCATAATACTTATCAAGAGTATTGGATATATTTTACTGATATCAGGTATTTTATTTTATTATTAAAATAACTATAGTAATTAGGCAAACAGATACCACGACCCCTGTATAAGCTACAAGATTTTATTGTAATTTTTATTGGGTAGTGAAAAAGTCTTTTTAAAAGGTTTTATAATAAAATATATATATTATTAATTAAAAATACATAGTCTCTCTCTTAGAATCGTATTTCTTCATTACTGAGGGTTGTGACCCCCCCTCAGAATCAATTCGTCAAGGGAGTTCTCTTGGGTAGATACATCGTGGTGGGCGCCCAGGTCCTTCCACAGAAGACACATGCCCTTGGATATTGTGGTCCTCAAACATGTCAGTTTCCTCACGATGTTTTCCTTCAACGCTAAGCGAGTGCAATATAATAATATGCTTTATCTAGGTAAATATTAATATTATAATAAATATACAGAATTTTTTTAAATTTATCTTTAATCTCGATTGTGATGAATGTTATATTTCCCTGTTTCCAGGAATATGTGGAGCCATAGCAGTGATAGTGTTTGCGTGTCTCGGGAACACAGATGGCTGGATGCCGGACCATCCAAACAATTACTTAGGTAAATAACTATTATTACCAATGTTAAGCAAAGGACGACACGGTCAGTCTTTGGATGGGTGACCGAAAAGTGGCATTCCATTTCGGGCGCTTCCGTGGGTCGGATGACACGTTAAATTGTAGGTCCCGGTAGTTTGTCTAGTACGGCAGTAGTTTAGCCATGTCAGAAGCCCTTAGAGCGGCTTGATACACTCTCGACACCAGAGTTGGCCACTCTCATTCAATAAGAAGAAAAAGAAGTAACTTACACTACATCATCTCTTGTGATAAAACTTTGTTTGTAAACCATTGAGCTACGATTATACAGAAACACAATCTCAAACTAAAAAGCGCAGGAAAGTGTCCGAACGCAAACATCGTCAGCGAGCGCAAAGAAAAGATTGCTTGTCTCTTTCGCTCTTACATATTTTAGGAACGTATCAAAGAGGTAGGTAATCCAAAAGTCTGCTCAACGAGTAGCGTGGGCAGAGTTTTGGGTCGGACATTTTTTTCGAGCGTTTGTGGCTCTGTATAATCCTAGCTCAATGTTGTAAACCTATAATTTGAGACACATTTTATCACTCGTGAGTTTTTTTTGTGTTATGGCTTTTGCGAAGATATGACTTTGCAATTCTGCCAATGTCAAGTGGGAAGTTTTTTTTTACGTGGGATAGGTTTACGTTTGACTACAGCCTGCCCGATGTTAAGCATTGCTGCAGCCTAGGGTGTAACACGTTTACCTAGAAGTTACCTTTTAACTCTAGGTTTGAAAACCCCATCAAACTGAGAAATTCAAAGTGAAATATCGATATGTACGGTGGTTCTAAATTGCACAGTTGAGTGTTTTTTCCCCCTTTTTTGCTTTCTGTAACAGCGATGGTTAACGAATCTACAGACATATACAGGACAAACACAAACATAGATACATGTTAATTAAATTAAAATTAATGTTACTACATATTAATAGATTAATAAAATGTTCAAATGTCAAATTATAAATGTCACATAATTAATTGTAATTATAAATGAACATTTTATTAAGCTATTATTTAAATAATGTAAATAAGCTTTACGGAAATTTGTGGATATGTTTTTATTGTTATTTTTTCTCATGTTAAGCTTAGACAATAAATAGTGTATGTAGCCTTGAAAGTAAGTCGTTCAACATGTACCTTGAACTGCTGCACTTTAGAATAGAATAGAAGTCATTTATTTCAGAATTACATCCATGTACAATAATTAAGGAAAACAGAATTAAAGAAAGTACTTATGTACATACATTACTGCCCCATTAGCTTAGTTGGTATTGGGTGCGGGTTCGATTCCCGTATAACACAAGTAATTATGAATATTAAAATTTGTAATTACTTGTGTTGAGTCTGGTCGTTTCTATGTATAATAAGTATGTATTTACAAAAGAAAAGTATATATGTATTATATCCGTTATCTAGTACCCACAACACAAGTTTAAGTTTAGTATGGGGCTAGATGGCGCTGTGTGACATGTCCTGAAATATTTATTTATATAATTGAGTAAAGTATAATAAATGTTTTTTTTTATTCCCCAGGTTGGTCCTTCGGTCTGGGCGTGGTGGGCTCCATCGCGTGTTTGGTGGCTTCTTCCCTGTTCCTCACAGAGACAAACATTCAGGACAAGAAGCGAAAGAAGTTCAAGGAAAGTCAGGCGCGCTTCGAAATGGAGTACGAATCTAAGGCGTAACAGGACTTTCTGTACTTTGGTAGGATTAAAGGCATATTCGTATATCAATCAATCAATACAGCTTACAATAAAATACAGAAACATTAATTAGCGTTACTATCTGACCCGGCGAACTCTGTTCCGCCTGAATTTTATTCAATTCAATAAAAAAAAACGGGATAAAAAGTGTCCTATCTCCGTCTCCTGGTTCTAAGCTACCTCCCCACCAATTTTCAGCTAAATCCGTTTACCTTTTCTTGAGTAAAAAATGGTGTAACTAGCACAACTTTATTATTAATATATAGATAGATTTTAAAGAAAATTTAACTCATGACAGTATTTTTTACGCAAACTTTGTAGCTGTAGTAACATATCACGTGTATTTATTTTTCGACTAACGCGCTAAAAGCAAAAACAATCTGCAAGTCCTGTAACCTTTCTGCTTACCTCTAGGCATTATTGTAATGGTTAAAAATGCCAAAAAAACCATCACGTGATTAATGGTCGGCCCCTTAGAGACAAATTGTTTAAGTTGAGAAGTGTTTTGTCCCTTTCATTCTTTGTTTAAACTATCAAGGAGAAAAAGAATAAGACACTTCTCAACTGAAACTTTTTAATCACATATACGTTTAAAAAGTAAATCTGCCTGCTCTATAGAACAACGAAATGAGTTATAGTTGTTTTTTTAGAATGTATTTTGGTCGAGTTGTAAATGTAATGTTGAATGTAATTGTGTATTATTAAAGTATTTGCACAATTAACAGAGATTTACACATTGACACTACTTTAGACATGCACGATTTTTTTTTAAATTTCTTATATAATTATTGAAAAATTATAGAAACAGACACATTTAGTTTTTCTTTTGTCTTGCTTATTATAAATCTTGACACAACGAGAGCTACCGTTTTTTGACATTTGACATTTCAAACCTTACGATCCAGTAGCGATCCTAGCGGCAAATTGGTGAGGTTTGCTTAGTTTGAGAACATTTGGACCTCACGGTACACTAGCGATGATCCTACACACGGTAGCCCTCATTTGACTTTTCTGAATCTCAAATATATCAACGTGTGTTTTTGTCCAATAATAACAAATGATATTACATATTGTATTAATTATTATGAATGTATGATGATGATTATGTGCCTTTTGGTAACATTTTATATAAACATAAGTAAATGTATTATAGTCTAAGTGTGCCAGAGAGTGATTTTTATTATTTGTAAAATAATTCTACCTCTTTAAGCACAGCTTAAAATTTACATGCACAGTTTAAAGCTCAGTTTACAATGTATTTATAAAACGAAATTGTAATCATGACTATTCATATCAACTTCAAATGAATGTGTGTAGTGCCTTAAATTATAGTAATATTTACTTTAAATGATGTGACTGAAATCATCTGATATGTAACTTTTATTTTTGAGTTTAAATGTAAACAACAATAGTTTTAAATAATGTAAATGTCACTACAGATAGCGCGGTTGTGCCATCTATAGGGGCATTATTGTGACCAACATCTCGGCATCTATGAAAGATAGAAACATAATCCAACCATTTCCTCCATTTTATTTTTAAACAACATAAAAAAAGTGTTTATCAAGTCTTCTGAAAGTTTTTTTTATAACCTACTTTTCATGGCTATATTGCTATGGTACAAAAGTTGATTTGTTGCATTTGAATATCACAAATTTCATTGAAATGTAGTATTAGTGATAGCTTGTGTGTTATATTCCTTAATTTTAATTCCGTCCATATTAAAATGTTTTATGATTACTTAAGATTTAAGTATTTAGTGTTTAGAAATAAAGAATACCAGTTAACATGTATGATTTCCGAATGTTTTAATGAAAGTACCAATGTTTTAATGAAAATATAGATTTTATTATCATTTTGAAAGACATATTATTATCTAAGTAGATACTGTAGAATATTTTACTGGAATCTCGTAACTGCCGTCCTTAGTAATAAAATTGTTTACTGATTAATATAAAAACTTGTTTCATTGACTGGCCTGTTAGCTTAGTTGGTAATGGCTCTGCCTTCTAATCTAGGGGTTGCGGGTTCGATTCCCGCGTGACACGAGTATTTATGAGTTTTAAAATGTATAATTACTTGTGTTGAGTCTGGTCGTTTGTATGTATAATAAGTATATATTTACAAAAGAAAAGTATATAAGTATTATATCAGTTATCTAGTACCCACAACACAAGCGTTTGCTTAGTGTGGGGCTAGATGGCGCTGTGTGCAATGTCCCGGTATATTTATAATTATTATTTATTTAAAACTAATTTCAAATATTCTGCCATTGTGAATTATTCTTATAAGTTAGTATAAGTGTAGCAAACTTTATTTTAAGAGTTTTCGTATAAAACGTTGACTGACATGGGTTAGCGACTGCATTACTAATGAAGGGGTGGTGGGAGCTGCTATTAAAGTGTTATCCGACCCACGGAAGCGTCCAAATGTAAATTAAATGTCTTTTTGTCACTGTCACCACTCAAGAATGACCATGACCAACAAAGTTAAGCAGCTGATTATCTTTCGTAATAGTGAACAGTTAATGCAGTACATTGAGTCAGAAAGGCAAAAGGAGGATATGATAAGTATATAAGTAAGTATTATAGCCGTTATCTAATATCCACGACACAAGCGTTAGCTTAGTGTGGGGATAGATGGCGCTGTGTGCAATGTCCCGGAATATTTATATTTATTTACGTACATAATTTTGTAAGTACCTACTTATAACATTTTCAAAGCTCTCGCTAAAATATTTTTTGAATAGATAAGACATTGTTTATAAACCTGGGGTATGCGCTTCAAGAAAAAAGCAAAACCAGGATTATTGGATTAGCGTATGTACGAGGAGCGAGGTTTATTATATTATGCCCCAAAGCGCTCGCCTCGCTTTATCATATAAGGACGAAGGAAGACGAATGATGATGATGACGCTATAAATAAATATCTGTTATTGTCAATGTCAAATGAAAAAAATGATCTGTCATTACTTGTCAAGCAAAAGTGCAAAGCAAATTGCAAACAAACGGAAACAATACGATTCTAAATAAACGTTTCTTCAAAGTAAAACAGATTAAAACTGCACTAAGTGCTACTGATATATAAAATAAACGCATAGAAAACGTGAAAAAGTCCAAAAATAAAAAATATGGCGGCCGCCGATAACGAATACCCGAAGGCTTCAAGTGAGTTTCTTGCAATTCGGGCACGCCCATTCCAATTCCTTGCCGAAACATTATTATTCTTCAGAAAGGGAATAAAAATTATACTTGTGTATGCTGTTTATGAAACAAAATCTTCGGCTTAGATGCTTACTTTATCATTACTGCCTACGTACCAACTAGTACCGAATAGTTTTCTCTAATAAAATATCTACTGACTAGGTTTTCTAGACGACTTATTTTCAACCGATAGCCATAAATTCTACAAGTACTCTGACTACTTAACGTTTAAGCTCAATATCAAGCAGGCTAGCACTGTGGAGTGTGAATTATCCGTGCCATTATGTGCTAAAATAAAATGTTATCATTTACAGGCTGTACAACTCAATTTAAATGTGTTGCAAGTAATAGATAAATATATAATTTGACTGTGATAAAAGTGGTGTTATGAATTATATCACCTGTATCTTATTTTACAGATGCCACTCTGATAGGAGCATCCATCACATACCTGGCAGGCTTGTTTCTCCTGCTGTCATTTGCCGGGCCATACTGGATCGAGTCATATCCGGAAATGTTTTCTTCATTCAAGAGAATGGGGCTTTGGGAGTACTGTTTTGACCGTTTTCGGTTCCCGGCATACCAGTTTGATAAGCTATTTGATGGATGTCATTATATATTCAGTCAGGTGTGTATTCTTATGCATTTTATAATTGTTTTTTATAATATAATTTAGAGTCGCCAGCTCTGTTGTTGAGAATGAAGTGGCATGTTTTGTTTAGTGGTTATATTGACCAGTTTAGTATCATTATCATACACTCTATACTTTCATACGGCATAAGTATATGGGGCAATGCGACAGACTTTGAAAGAGTGTTAATAATGCAGAAACGAGCAATAAGAGTACTTGTGGGAGGTAGATATAGAGAGTCTTGTAGAAACCATTTCAAAGAGTTGAAGATTTTGACGTCAGTGTCGCAATATATATTAGAGATTATAATGTTTGTAAAAAGAAATCCACATTTGTTTAAACTTAAGACTTATAACTCAAATAGAACCAAGATAAACAG
Source organism: Macaria notata (assembly GCA_927399415.1). Classification (NCBI taxonomy): domain Eukaryota; kingdom Metazoa; phylum Arthropoda; class Insecta; order Lepidoptera; family Geometridae; genus Macaria; species Macaria notata. Next base: position 9,416,460 of record OV656746.1, on the reverse strand, counting down.
AGTATTGTTAAAACCAACTGTGCCTAGGCTGTGTATGACTAAGAAACTACCCACTATAATGGGAGAGAAACTGTTCAATAAACTCCCCGCACACATTCAGTCTTTGAATAATGATCAGCAATTTTGCAATAGTGTCAAACAATTATTGTTAGATCAGACACTATACAGTTTTAAAGAATACTTTGAAAATGACTACAGTCAACTACCAATTGATTCTAATCTTGCTTAGAAATTATGTAATTAACTACTAGGTAAGGAGTGTGATGCCAAATTGTAATTTTAGCCCCTATACAGCTAAAGTGACAGTACCAAGATTTATTTAAGTTGACATATTGTATGATTACATACCTATTATTATGTTTGACATGATTTTAATAACAAAAATTTTCATTATTTTATTAATAAAACTAGACATATGTAACTTCTAAAATTTTATAAAAGCTAAATGTTATAAATTCAATTTGACGAGATATTGTAATTTGTGTAGCATATTCTGTGATATTAGTACTTATACCTATGTATGTTACAATTTTACATTATCAATAAAGATTCTTTATCTTTATCTTTTATTATTAACAGAATCTAATACATTATTTTAATCTTATGTAACAAACAGTTCTAAAGATCAACCTAAATATCACCTTTGTGATCAGTGTACAAGGAGATTTTTTTTGGACCGTAAAAACAATTTTTCACATGAATATGCACATTAGCTAAATACCACTTGCCTATAAATGAAATCATAATCATCTTCAGCCTTTGTTGCCTCACTGGTGGGTGCCATAGATGTTGGTGTTGTGCTTTTCTCATCCATAAATCAGTATGTATGTAAATAAATAATATGATATGAGCTTATTTTTTCAGGAGTTTTATGTAATCCGCGAGTGGCTGATTCCTGGCTGGCTGATGGCTGTCCAGTCATTTGTCACACTCGCCCTGATGCTGTCCCTCGCGTCACAGGTGCTGCTAGCATGTGTGATCGTGCGCTGGCCACTGAGAACTGTGCTGCGTTACGAGTGGATCTTTGTGTCTTTCTCTTTCGGAATGGTGGCCACATCTAGTAAGTATAGATTCTGATTTACTGTTTTTTATGTATAGTACAGTAATTGTTACGTCATGTCAGAGGCCCATTGGGTGATTTGAAAACCCCAACACCAGAGTCAGTCTTATACAAACTTGTGTTTTCACATGAATATAACTAGTGTGGAATACATTAAAAATGACTTATTGCATTGTAGTTGTATATAGGTATGATGTGGAACCCATGCTAATCCAGGACAAACAGTTGCTTATGTGTTAATAATTCTTGATGTAATCTATTTACAAATCAAAATTTAACCAAATTCTTCCACTGTTTGAGCAAAAAGAACGGACAAAGATGTTTAGACTTAATCTCAAAAACGTTTGCCTTTACATTACATTGCGATTTCTGAAAAAATATATTTGTTATTTGCTAGTATTAACAACTGTATATTTTTTAATTCAGGTGTGTTCCTGTTCCTGGCGGTGGCTATATTTGGTGGTAACTGTTACCGGCGCGACTGGCTACTGTACCCCAACTTCAATGTGCTGTCCTGGTCTTACGCCTTCGCTGTTGTCGCGTTTATTCTCTTTGGTACGTATATTTTTTTTTGACTGGCCTGTTAGCTTATTTGGTAATGGCTCTCCCTTCTAATCTAGGGGTTGCGGGTTCGATTCCCGCATGACACAAGTATTTATGAACCTTAGAATTTATAATTACTTGGGTTGAGTCTGGTTGTTTCTATGTATAATAAGTATATATTTACATAAAAAAAGTATATAAGTTTTACATCCCTTATCTCGTACCCACGACACAAGCGTTTACTTAGTGAGGGGCTAGATGGTGCTGTGTGCAATGTCCCGGAATATTTATTTATTTATTTTATATGTTCCAGGTGCTGCAGCAGTCCTGCTGTACCTCGAGTCCTGCAAACTGTACGAGCTCCGCGCCGAGGCCAAGAACCTGGTGGCTCAGATGCAGCACAGCCAGCCCGAGCACGCCCTCAACCAGTTCCGGGAGGCCCTGCACCAGCAGCGCCAGGGCGGGGGCAACTGGTAACTAATATAACTAGACTGGTGTACTAAAGTCCATGCAAGGTTATAGTTAGGTTTTTTTTATTCTTTTGTGTGCAAAATGGTAATAGTACATTTCTATGATGTTTCTGCAAGACAGCAATATTCGAGGAGTAACGATAGCGACAAAGATGAAACAAGAAAACAGAGATTCTACGTGTATTGTTACGGGAATTGATTGATGAAATAATTTAATAATTCCTTATTATAAAGTTACACAGCCGAAGCTTATGGCTAAGCTTTTGTCATAAAACAGTGTTAAAATAAAAATATGCGTCTATCGTTTAAGGTTTTACCATTGATCAGTGTCGCTTGTGCGGGCGACGTTTTGAGTGATCATAGTCAAATGTCAGACTGTCAAATAGAGAATATATCTTCAACATCATACCTTGCTTGAACTATTCAGTTCAATTCTTATCTGCTAATAAGAGTTATCTTGTGTGGACTCTAATCCAGTAAGAAAGTTATTTTAATTTACATAGCATGTATATTTAATTTGACTAGTTAGTTTTTACTGTATATCAGAGACAATTAGTATTTTAATGAGTAGGCACTTAAATTGTGACTCTTGTGTGTGTACTGTGTATGTATTATACACAAGAAACACATTTTATTATTTTCACAATACTGCATAGTTTTTACAATTCTATATAGTTATGAATCTCACAAAAACTGCCTTTTAACAACTAACTTAGTACAAACATAATATGTCGTATTTACATATTTTCTCATATTATTTTCTATAAAAAAAAAGGAAAATAAATCAAATGCCTTTATAATTGGGCTGATAGATGTGCCTTTACTGAATTTAGGATTATACTAAAAATGCATTTAAAGATTTGGTGGAAAAAGATTAATGAAGTTTAAGTATTATTTATATGTATCTTACAAAATCAGGATGTGATTCTTTTATTTTAAATCAAATTTATAAGTACCTGGGACCACAAAAAACGAAATCATGTATTTGAATATTTGCATAAACACAAATGGTTGTTGTACATGTGTGTATGTATGTATTTGTTTTTATTACAATAATGATTAAATATGCTGTATTATAATTATTAATTCAAGGTGCACATGGTACCTATTAAAGGTACATATATATTTTTATACATAGCAAAATATATGTATAGAGTATTTTAATTTTCTTAATGAGAGGTTTTAAAAAATTAAAACTAAACAACTAAAATACTAAACAATAAAACTAAAATACTATATAACTTAACTATAACTTGTGGCTGATATAAAATATTGATGAACCTTTCCCATATTGATTTAGGTTTATAAATAAGAAAGTATAATTATGTAACTACTTCTTCTTATTGAATGAGAGTGGCCAACTCTGGTGTCGAGAGTTTATCAAACCGCCCTAAGGGCCTCTGACATGGCTTAACGACTGACGAACTAGACAAACAGCCGGGACCTACAATATTATATGTATTGACACTTTACACTCGTATAGGTTTTTATAAATCATTTTAGCATCCTCAAAATGATATAATATTCATATTTAAGTGTTTGAAAATTGACAACATGTTCTTATCAACATGATGTATAAAGAAACTGATTCTACAGAGGTGACACGACCCTCAGCGATGAGGAATTTAACTCTAGAAATATATGAGTATTATTGTATTTTCACAGTATTTTTACGTGCTTATTTAACACAAAAAGACTGTACTGAATCTCTAGAAATATCTTTCCTAAAGCGCCGGTACTTTACTAATGTTATTTATATTTTAAGTCTTATGTATGTATTTTAATAAGGTACTTACTTACTATTTTAGTATATAGTCCAAATGACTTACCCATTATAACTTTAGCGTCTTACTTAAAGTTTTAACAATGATCAAACATTTGCAAATAGAAAAATTAACTAATACTTAATTTACAGAATAATTACTAAGGGCCTTATTACAAAACGTGGTTTAAAGATAAGTCTAGACCAAGTCCGTTTTAGTTGTTCGAATATTGTCGTGTTTACTGTCATAATTATCAAACTGTCAAAATGTAGGTACCAATGTTAAATCCAGGATCGATCGTCAAAGGTTAAATCAAAGTTACAATTTTTTGGTTGACATTTTGATTACTTGTAAACAGTAGGTACATGTATGTCTGAACAACAAGAACCCACTTTTTATTTTCAAAGTCCTAGACTAATATTTAAAACGCGTTTTGTAATAAGACGGTAAAGGTTTTTTTACTTGAGATAAATTCGCGTTTGCCTACAGCCTGCTTGATTTTAAGCATTGCTCCAGCCTAGGGTGTAACACACTTACCTATTACTAAATAATAACTCAATATTTGAGATCCCTGATTTTAAAATAAAATAAAACAATTCTCAACATAAGCAAGTGTTTGATCATTGTGTTTTTGTAAGGCATAGGTATGATTATTAATATTGATTTAATTTAGGTTATTATAAGATTTAAATTCACACGGTCCGTCCAATTATACATCGCCATTATATTGTAAGTGTCTTGTACTGAGTTGAATAAATCATGCATTATTTTAGTAAACTGAAGTTTTATTTTGCATTAATATTCTTTAGGTATAATTAATTAATATAATATGTACATTCCTATTCTTTACGTAACCTGAATACGTTAACCATAGATATTGGAGCGTCACATCCATATACCACATAATAGCGGGCCAGGTCTACCAACATGAAAGAGGTTCCCGCCAACGACGCCAGGGGGCAGCCCGCGCGCCAACAGAACTACACAAACTGTCGATCTCTATCGCACCGCACATCGTACGCGCAATCATTGCAAAATACAGTCCACTCACATTAAACCATCATCAAGATATACCAGCTGTTTCTATCTCATCCAACGAAAGGCATCCCAGTAGGACCTAAGGATGGTAGCAACAATAACTAAAAAACAAAAAATTCGTAAACATTGGCTAGTTTTCTAGAGGCGGGATCCCAAGAAAGTGTTAAACCCACCGAAGTACTAAAATCACGCAAGATGTGCTTAATTTTTGAGTCTAAACATACAACAGGTTTGTATGTAAATTTGGCAGCGGAAGTGCCCCTTAACTGTGTTAAGTTTTTATGAGTAAACAAAATTAACATCAGTATCCACAACCGGACTTTGTAACCCGAAGAATATACCGCGCTTGTTAAGAAGAAACAGTTTTTTAAAACGTGTAATGGGTTTGCTCTTAGCCATACTTCGCCTAAGGGCTAGCGATCATTTTAGTCTAGGCTTGAACGAGCCAGTAAAAATCGTCATGAATCATGGTAAGCACAGTTACTAAGTGTAAATAAACGATTATTAAGTGTAAATAAACATAACGTATTTCTAATAAAACTATTAAAACTTTCGTGAGACATTTTATCAATATGTTAACTAAACGGTTTTCACTCACGTGTAATTCGCGCCGCCGCGCGAGATGGGGATAAACGTTTTTCGTCTTTGCCGGCTAGAGAACAAGTATTGAGACATAAAATGAAATCTTACCTGGTTTGTCCATAGTATTGCAGAGTTGTAGCACATGATCCATGGTGGTCTGCGGTACATTCCCATCGATCACCACCAGCGGGGCTTGCTCTAACACATCTAGATGTCTCTTTACCTGGAAACGGATTATTTTCCAGGATTAAAATAGTTTATGTGTTAGTCCAGAGTAGAAATATACACACTCACGCACAAACTTCCGCCATTATAATATTAGAGATATATGATTTAATTTACCTAATTGTAATAACCGTCTAGCACTTACGTCAGTAGGTAATTATGTCGAAAAATAACTAATTATTCTAAATTATATAATAATCATTCTATATATTTTTATAGTACCTATGTACCTACAGTGTTAGAGATATGTGATTTATTTTATTCATCATTATCATAACTTTCACGAAATTGAATAATATACCCTGCTAGCTAGAAATCCTTGTACAAAGAGTGACGCCAATCCATCTTCAAAGCTTGCACCACAGAGCTTTGAAGTCCATGCTTGTCGCCCTGTGGGGGGGCGCGCGCGGGGGCGATGTGGCCCGATCATTGTTCTGTGGCTTGCACAGAATTATAGATACGTTCTTTAAAACTCAAAGCGATTAGGCATTAAAATTAATGACGACTTTTTAAACTAGAACGGGTTTGCTTTTGACTATACTTAGTTTGCCTGATGGTAAGCAAAAATGGCCTAAGATGGAGCGTGCTTACCGGGTAAGAACCGATTCACTCTCGCTTTTAAGATCGCTGGATTATAGTGCGTGGAGTCAGGCAGGGAGTTCCACAACTTTGCGGTAAAAATGAAATAGGTATTTAGACTTTTTAGCCTATTCAGTCTTTGCTTTCCCATATGGTAGCGATATCTCATACAAATGTTTTCCTTTTACAAGAACCTTTTTATTTCTGTTGTGTGTTAAAAAGGTACGGTAGGTAATTTTGTGAGGTTTTAAAAAGGAATTACGGCTGTAAAAAGAATTGCAGGCAATAAAAGTAACGTAACCCCTGCTCCCTAGCAATGCGGTGAATATTTGATCGTATGGCTACGTGCGATACTTGGGGTAAATGTTAGGTTACCTATAGGTATTACCTATGTACCTACCTATTTATTCATATAAGATTCCGAAATAGTGAAATAATAGGTAAAATATTATCTCGAAATATCTACCACGATTTCGGCTGCAAATCTGAAAGGTTTAGTAACATATATGTATATTTATTTTTTATTTATGTAGTTATTTTTGCCGAATGGTGGCGGGTAGCGATTTTGTTTTACCTCGTTTTACTTGCAGTTGCTTAGCGATGAAGGAGAACAATGCAAGGAACAAAGCACACATTTTTGAGATTCACAAAATTCACAAACAGGTGTCTTCTGTTGAAGGATCACCTATTCCCCTGTGAATCAATTCTGCGGGAGAGCCACGCTCCACTCAATAATGAGGAATACGATTCGCAGAGGAGGAGGAAGTTTATTGTAGGTGGGAATTGCGGAGGAGTATTGCTCGCTTGCCCGCGAAACTCGCCCTATCTAAGACGAAGGGACATCGTGACAGGTTTTAGTCGGTAGTGGAGTTTCATTAGCTCCGAGCCTGACATATCCCGCTGCCCTTCCTTTGGGGACAGTGCGGGAATGTGTAAATGCATTTCCTCCTCGGAATATAAGGAGGAAGTTTATCTTAGGGTCCACGTACCATTTCAACAGAGATATGTGTATGCAGCTCCATATCCCCCAGCCCCAGCAAGCACTCGCCGCTCGGGTCCAGCACCGCGGCGTAGGTAGCGGTGCGCGAGTTTTTTACGATGCATCCTGAAACCGTTAAAGCACTCGTAAATGTGAAATACGGCTGCCCACCTACTTACTACACTTTTAGGGTCTTAGAGCTATTCTTTGTTCGGCCAATTAGAGGGCCAATTTTGTTAAGAGTTGGCATAGACAAATTATGTCAGAGACTTCTAAATTGACTACGCTCTGAGTCAGTGTACAACATTATCCATGAAGCTCTTGTAAACAAATTGTTGCAATATTAACTTATTTCTTTATTTTAAACTTACAAGCCTCCAGATATAATTAAACAAGTCGCGAAACACAGTATTTGAATCATAGATACCCGCTGATTGGCTTATAATTTCCGCTCATGCGTAATACTGGCTGATGTTTGGTCACGTGGTGTGATTGTGTCGTAAATATATAGCATCAGCACTGGCATTCAGATCTATAAGGTGATATTTATATCGAACCTACAGATTTTAAACAAAATTTTCGCTATAATGAGTCGTCTATAGCTTGTGATGTGTTAAGAGTCCGATTCTCGTTTCCAGGTCAACAACGTGGGTTTAATACTCCTTCGATTGGGCCCGTTGTAGGTTGTAGGTGTTTTACGCGGTACGTGCGTAGTAAGCCAATTTATGAAGTGCGTTCTCACGGCCGAACTGCAAGGAGGCTGATTAGGAAGCTATCTAAGGAGTTCTGATTAGATTCTTGAGAAGTTTTCATGTTAGTGAGAATTCGCTTAGAACGATAGCGTAGAATCGAAACTTGATGTTTTGTTTAACTCAGACGGGTTTGCACTTGACCATAGTTTAGGGTTTTGAGTAAGTGTGGTATGTGTTGCATTACAGTTAACAAATTGAGCTTGGATAGTGACTCGATTTGTTTAGTGCTTTACGAAAAAACGTCAAGGGCGACGTTTTTATTTTATATTCACCGGGTAACCACAGCAGCCCATGACGACTGACACAGCACAAAGATGGCGGCCCCTACGCAACTGCGTAGGTCTACGGCGTAGGTACATTATAATGATCGAAATTCGAAATCAGCTGTGATAGAACATGGCGACTTGTTTACCAGCAAACAAGATGGCGGCCGGTCGCCGTGTTCTATCACGTGATTATTTGATTGCGTTTATTTGCCATACCATCTAGCATAAGTCCCGGAGCGATACCAGCCAGGTATCTCCCATCAGCATCATCTCCCACAGCAGTGAGGAAGCGAGTGCGACCACCTCGCAGCCTCCACAGCGCCTCCGCCATGTTGCGAGCGACGCCACCGCCGCACTGCTCTGTCTTGCATGGGTGCGTACTGCCGTCCAACTGGGAAGAAGGTAGGACTACATTTTACATCCATAAAAAATATTAGAACCCAATTTCTAATTTTGTGACTATATAAAAATACTCAATGAAGTGTTTAATTCACTTTTTAAATCGCTCCAGGAATTTAACGTTGCATTGTAGGATGGTTGTAGGTAGATACTAGTAGAAAAGACTTACAAGTTACAGTCTAAGTATGTATAAACGAGTTATCCTACCAAACCAACGAATGGGCCAAATGGAAACCGATCATGTTTCTTTTTGTACCGTATTTCTTTCAGTAACTTAACACCCTTTTGTACCTATATATAGCAACATGATATTATTTGTAACATTTTCGTCAAAAAATGTAATAGTGAAAATTTTGCTGAAAATACCTATATATAGAACTTGCAAGAAATCTCTAACTAAAACATGCAATTCAAACAATTCAAAGTAAATCTAGATTTTGCATTAGAATTTAGGCCAACTCGAAAACAAAACTCGTTTAAGCAAGTTAAAGTATTTAAGTGGAAGCAGGTTGAAATCATGCAAAAGTTCTGCACAGTAAAACATAAAGGAACTGAATTGCATGTGAATTTTAATTCGTAGAGTTTCGAGTAGCGTGTCACACGAGGAAAGTAAGTACCTACTGCAGGAGTAATGTGCTAGCATTGATATAAAACACTACATACGCTATTTGGTACAGTCTTTTTATAGGTAGGTACCTAAGCTATTTTGAACATAATAGGATATTTATGTCTTTATTTTATATGGTACATGCAGTATTTAGTGTCTTTAATCTGAAGTCAGATGGGAACAGAAAATAGAGGTAAACAATAATAAATATGCAATATGTATGATCTCTACCATCTTCTATATAATATATATAAAACTCAAAGGCGACTGACTGATATAGTGATCGATCAACGCACAGCCTAAACCACTGGACGGATTAGGCTGAAATTTGTAATAAAGGTAGATGTAATGACGTTTGTATCCGCTAAGAAAGGATTTTTGGAAATGCCGTTTTAAAGGGGTGAAATAGGGGTGCAAGTTTTACTTCTAGATGCGAGTGGAGCTGCGATCACCTACTAGTTGTCAATATAAGAGTAAGAGAAAACAAAAAAAAAACGACGTTAAAACATATCTTGTTACATAAATTCCTCTCATTAATTGAAAAGCCTACTACACTATCCATATAAACCAGTCCGCAGGCGGGTGCTTCGACCGCAGCCCCGCAGCGATGCTATCTACTAAAGCCGCACGCGACCACTGCTGCATTCACTACTGCTATAAATAGTAAATGTAACACAACTTTTTGCACAACTATATATATATATACATATAGGATTTATAATGCTGCGGTTTTTACTGTTTGATATGGGAATGTTTGTCTATTTATTAGTTTTACGCCGCAAAGGAACAACAGAGGTAGATTAGTGCCCAAATCTAACATACATAGATTGATAAATCTCTCTCTTTGAGGCATATATCCACATCACTGAGGGTCGTGAATCCCCCGCAGAATTAATTCGTTAGGAGAGTTCTCTTGGGAAGACAGATAGATCATGATGGGCGCCCATATATATTGGATATTGTGCTCCACAAACAATTAGTTTTCCTGTGTTTTCCTTCACCGTTGAGCTAGTTTGAATCCGCACAAAACTTGAAATACAAGTAATGAGCGAAATTCCGGTACCAAATTAAGATTGCTGGCCATTTACGGCCCACCCAAGCGTGCTGGATTTTGGCCTCTCTTGATTATTAAGAGGAGTCAGAATCCGGCGCGCTTGGGAGGTGTAGGTCCGGATTTGAACCACGGTGCGTCAGGATGAAAACCAGATGCTTAAACGCCTGAGCCACACTCACTTAAATTGATAAATAATTGTATGTAATAATGATATTAGATCTTTGTAACTTTAATAAAAAATACCCAAAAATAACAAAGATAGTTGATTAGATAAACATTAAATAGATGATTCTTATACACTATAATGGAGCCACATGCAACAAACTGCACTACCCGCGTAGTAAAATGTACCGCAACTTTTTGCACAACTATAAATACAGGATTTATAACTTTGTGGTTGTTCCACCCTATCGCGGTTTCCACCGATTCATCACATTAATATACACAAAAAAGTTTGTGTGTATGTAAGTTTATGAGTTTTTTAACATTCGATCATATTTAAATGAAAATAATATAAAATAAAAAATACTTTATTTCATTTTTTAAAAATTGCATAATATATAAAAAAAAGTTAGGCAAGTATAATCAAATTCAAATTTTATATATAAGTTAAAAACTTATGAACTATTTATTACATGTTCACTGCAATCCACACTAGGATAACCTGTGTTGTGGAGTGCAGGCTCTTCCTTTCAAAATAGAAGTCGAATTCGAAGAAGCAACTTTTTTAGTTACCAAAATATGCAACCGAATCCACGGCTTGCAGCTAGTAAGTGCTTTATAAATTCCATATTACATTTACAGCATTGTTCCTGTATTCATACGAGTACGGCCGTTATTTCCCGCCAAGTGTTATATGTCGCGTGCTATTTAAATAAATTGAAAGGGACGTTGCGTTACCAAGTTATTTATTCGGCTGTTACAGCGGAGTTATTTCGACTGATTTAAATATTGCTGCAATACAATAACTAACGAGGTATTAGGTCACAAAAGAATAAAAAAATATGAAATAGCCTGGACATAGAAATAGACTTATGACTAATATACCTTTTCAAATCTATGAAAAAATTATAGAGAAAAAAGTGGTCGCCAAATTCAAACAGAAAGTCAACCAAGGCTTCGCTCGTTATGACGAGATAAGAAGTAGCATATGCTACTTTCAGATGCTTAAACTATCTCTATATATAAAACGATGATCTGTCACTCCGCTGCGGCGTGACGGAGTAATAAACATCAAGATACTGGAAGAGATCACTCAAGGTGATAAGGTCGCCCACTTGTGCATTCTTTTATAGTTTAAGTTTTACACATACATATTGTAATTTATTTTTGGTGTGCATAATAAAGTTATATTGTATTGTATTGTAAGATACTAACAAACTTGCATAATTCTGTGTTAATCATTAAAAGAAAAATACTAGTGGACGCCCGTGGCTTTGCGCACATTATTTCTGGATAAAAAGTAGCCTATGACACTTCCGGGACCTCAAAACTACATATATACCAAAAATCATAAGGATCCGTTCGGCTGTTTTTTTGCGCGTTGAACGTTTTAACAAACAGAGACACAGATAAACAGACAAAAAATCTATTAATTGTTGGAACGTGTTTTGTATATCAATTCTAAGTATGTCCAATTGTTTTTTATATCTTTGTTGTTCAGACAGATAAACAGACAAACATTTTATTGATAATTTGTTCTAACTACATGTCAGATTATGATTAAAATTAAAGACATATTCTAAATATGTACACTTACGAGTATATAAACATACTTAATTAGTTATATGTCAATTCGATAATTCCATTGATTTCGACCCTATTCAGCTTTATTATATGTATAGATTAATACACCGGCCTAGCTCTATAAGTAATTGTTAACTACGAAACACACAATTTCCCACTTAACAACGTCTTCATCAATCAAATATACATGTCAGCTAATACGAATCCGTTTGAATATGGTTACAACAATGATCACAATACAACACAATACTCTCATCTGTATTCAATTAATTATTCCATTTGACTTTGACATGATAATTAGCGTGATTTCGGAATGTTTGTGTTCTATGGAATTTTTAGCATATAGTAAGTAGACAAATTAGTAGTAGTTCTTATCGAATGCGAATGGCCGGTGTCGAGAGTATATCAAGCCACCCTAAGGGCCTCTGACATGGCTTAACGACTACCGTACTATGACGAACAGCCGGGAAATACAATTTAACGTGTCATCCGACCCACGGAAGCGCCCAAAATGAAATGCCACTTTTTGGTCACCCATCCAAAGACTGACCGCGTCAACCTTTGCTTAACATTACTAAAAGCGGTAACTAAATCGCACGCAATTACCGCCGCTAGCTGAGCTACGGGCGCTTCATATGTATATAATATTAGTATATTTCAATAAACACCATAATCCAACACCCGGCATTTAAATCAATGGTTTATAGACTTAAAGTACTATAATCATGCTCAAATTACACACGGCTGACGCCAATTGAGAAATGACGTCATAACATACGTTCAATACTATGAATAATTGGTACTAGAGAACTGTTACCTTACAAATGTCGTGTCGAAAATGATACCACATTTCCATCTCTATAAATTTCTAATATAATAAAAAACTAGTGTGGCTCAGCGCTTCCGGTGTCTGCTTTTCATCCAGACGCACCCTGGTTCGAATCCAGCCCCACACCAATGACTCGTATTTTCAAGTTAAGTGTGGATTTGCACTCGCTTAGCGGTAAAGGAAAGGAAAAACATCGTAAGGAAATTGACATGTCTGAAGACCATAATATCCGAGGACATGTGTCTTTCGTCGAAGGACCAGGGCGCCCACCACGATGTATGTATCTGCCTATGAAAACTCCCAAATGATTCTGTGGGGAAATCACGACCCTCAGTCCTGAGGAAATACGACGAATTCCTAATAAGCATCCAAATGTAGTTATTGAATGACGAGGTACAGTTAGAAAACAAGTTTTTTTTGTTATCTGATACATGTATTTAGACAGTTGTAGTTAACAATTTACACAGCTTGATTTTGTAGTATCTATACGAGATAAACTCAACGTTGCCAATATGAAATAATATTTAGTTTTAATCTTAGCAACGCCCTAATTCCCCTCTGAATAGGGTAAATGTAAATAGGTACATTTAAGTATGCTAATAAAGAAATTGAAATTTAATGCCTGCACATTTCTTCTCTCTCCCATACACCACTCGCACACAAGGCTTGCTCGTGACAGTTGATGTCGAAAATAACCGAATGCTGCCTAATGTTGGGTCGCAGTTGGTAGCATTAGGGTTAAACGACAAACTCAACCGCAGCAGCGACTGTTGACAATCTCATGGATTTTTTCGCCCAGTTTTGTTTCTATAGACTCAATTATTTGTAGGTTCAAAACAAGGGGAAAAGCTTTTCATTCACATTTTCACATCCTTATTTCTTTGTTATTAAGGTTGATTTTGTTATGGCTTTTGTAAAGGGTAGTTTTAACAGTGATTAATTTGTATGTCCAAACACATGAGTTGATTGTTTGATAAGCCCCGCACATTAGTTGTCTATTATGTTTCTGTTAATGCAAAGGACATTTGCTGACCTAAATGTGGTACGTTTTGTGTGCAATGACGTCACACTTGTAGTTGTTATGACATCGTTTTATTTATTGTTTTTGAATGATTATGTAATCTATATCTATACTAATATTATAAAGCTGAAGAGTTTGTTAGTTTGTTTGAACGCGCTAATCTCAGAAACTACTGGTGCGAATTGAATTTTTTTTTGTGTTGGATAGACCAGTTATCGAGGAAGGCTTTAGGCTATATAACATCACGCTGCAACTAATAGGAGCGAAGACACAATGGAAAATGTAGAAAAAACGGGGAAAATTATTCATCTCTGAGGGCTTCCGTTGCGTGCGCTGCGAAAACGGTTGAAGATATCAAAAAAATATGTATCAAAGAATTATTTCTCTTAAAACGATCTAACAAAATATCCGCGGCAGTATATATCTACCTTTTAAAATTAACTTACTAGAACCGTTTATGGTAATAACTATTCCACGCGGACGAAGTCACGCGCACCAGCTAGTGTCAAATGGTTATGGTTAATATTGAGGGTAGGTAAGATATTGAATCAGGCGTTACTTTGCGGAAATCCATTGTAACTGAAACTTTGGAGAAATATGTAGTGTTTTGTTGAATATCTTGCCGAAGGAGAACAACACCGCACCTTGGGCAAGACCCAAGGTGCGGTGTTGGTAAGATCTTGAGATCCACGGAGGCTACATTGGTTACGAGGTGAGGTGTGGCGGTGGTATATGAAGGAACACACCTAAAAACCATCGAGTTTGTTGTTTGATGTCGGTTAAGGAGCAGAAAAACACTACATATTTCTCCAGAGTTTCAGTTATTGAGGGTAGATTTTTTGATAATTTCAAAGTACAATATATGTGTTTACCTATATTGTATGTATCAAACAACAAATTTTCTATTTAACTCCGCAATCTAACATTCAAAAGCGCCTGTACAGGATTCGTAGCTAATTAACGTTGTACAAATATCCCGCTTCGAGCTTTGATGTGAGCACGTAAACTCATTCCTCTACAGAGTTACTTGAAACTGAATCTAGAACTTTGCTGGTGCCTGGAATTTGGTGGCATTTTTTACAAGGAATGGGCTTGCACTTGACCGTAATTCGCCTGATGGTAAGCAATCATTACGGTCTAGGATGGAACGTGCTTACCCAGTAAGAACCGATTCACTCTTGCTTTGAAGATCGTAAGGTTATATTATTACTATATATACAGTAAGCAGTACAGTAAGATACTTTACATAATTAAAGTACTAGACTTAAGTTACGGTCACCATCAGTGGAAAAAAAATTATGTATGTGTCTGGAGTCTCACCTCGCACAAAGCGTCGTTCCCAATGATCTTCTTAGCTCGCTTCTCAATTGTCTCTAACGCCTCTAACTGGTACTTGGCTGATCCATCCCAGAGATGCGAACAGTACTCCATGCATGACCGAACTTGTGCTTCATATAAGCAACTGTTCCGGCATGAAGTACTTTCGCACCTTGGATTCCCAGTTTTTTGGCTGCAACCTGAGCCTTAGCCTCAATATACGAGCCAAAGCTATTAAAATAGTCAGTAAACTGAAAACTTGGTTTGATTAACGACACCAGAGTTGGCCACTCTCGTTCGATAAGAAGAAGAAGAGACAGTTTTTTTGACACGGA
Source organism: Macaria notata (assembly GCA_927399415.1). Lineage (NCBI taxonomy): Eukaryota > Metazoa > Arthropoda > Insecta > Lepidoptera > Geometridae > Macaria > Macaria notata. Next base: position 9,400,895 of record OV656746.1, on the reverse strand, counting down.
ATTTAGCTTTTTTCTCGGACCTTGCTAGAAATTATGAAATTAAATTAGTTTATAAAGAAATAAAGATTAAGTATTTTTACTAGTAACCTTGTATAACGTATCGTAGCTGACTGCTTGATATTGAAGCGGAATTTCATATTAGAGACCTCTTATTAGCTCAATATACTAACATATTATAAATATTTTAAAAGTTGAATGTATGAAAAACGTTTTATTGGAATTTAATAAAAAGTTAATTGACATGTAAATGGCCTTTTCATTTAATTTCAGGGTTACAAATTTAAATTTTAGGTTTAAGTATTGAGTAAATTATGTATAACTAGTGGCAGCCCGCGGCTTTGCTCGCATTATATTGAGATAAAAAGTAGCTTATGATACTTCTAAGACTTCAAACTATCTACATACCAAAAATCATGATGATTCGTATAGCTGTTTTTGTGTTATGAGATTTTAAATAAACAGATAAACAGACAAATTTATAAAAACTGCTGAAACGTGTTCAGTTATCGATTTAAAGTAAACCCAAACATTTTTTGTCTAATATCTTCTATGTTCAGATTTTTGACACTTTTCAGCTTTATTAAATGTATAGATTGTTTCTGCGTTCACATTGTTGCTGAATATAAGGAACAGCTGTTAATATTGAACATTTTCAAGACATGTAAAAAGTTTTTGGTATTATTCGTGCCTGATGGTAAGCAATAGCTATGGCCTAAGAAAGATCGTGCTTAAAAACCAGTTCACTCTCGCTTTAAAGGTCGCTGGATTATAGTTCGTGGGGTCAGGGAGTCAGGCAGGGAGTTCCACCACTCAGCGGTACATACAGTGAACGTAAAGGAATACCTCTTCGTGCGACACTTTAAAAATAATTATAACTTTACATATTGCAGTCTCTTTTGATTTATATCTTGTCGACAGTCTTTTTACTTCATCATCATCATCTTCAGCTCTTGTCGACCCACGGCTGGGTATAGGCCTTCTCCCTAGGAGCCATTAGTGTCGGTCTTGCGTAGTGACTTTTACTTACCTACCTATATTACACGCATCCAAAACACCTTTCCTTAAAATGTAATAATGTAAAGCTATGCCCAAGGCTGCTGGCACTGACGAAGGTTCCCAATATTCACCTTCCGGTCCCTTATGCCCTTTAAAGCCTTGTTGAGAACTAATTAAAATGAACATACGGTAAGCATTTAAATTCTTAGTAATATTATTAAAAGGTTTGTGAAGCTCGGTTCGTTTGATCACAAAAAAATCATAAGATACGCTTGTAAGTTTATTCTGGAATAATAATATATAAAGAAATTACTACACACAGAACAAATTTCTGTGATTTACTTTTTTTAAGTGATTTACTTTAAGATTAAGAATCTTTTTATTTTCAATAAAGGGATAAAGAAGTACATGCCTGATGATAAATACCTTTCCAAGTGGAGTTGCAACAACAATCTGAGTTTTGAATTCAATAACTTAGCGTACTTAAAAAAGTACGCACTTAATCTTAATCTTTACTATCACAGTACTTAATCTTTATTTTACACATAACTACATCATCATTAAACTTATATTGGAAAATGAGCGTAAATAATCACGACCGGCAGGATTCGAACCTGCGTATTTCCGATCACCGTCCAGAACGCCTTAAAATCATCATTATCTACATCAGGTTTCATCCCACTGCTGGGTTTCAATTTTGTGCCAGCCTCTTTTAGGTACATTTAAAAAAAAACCTGTATGTACATATGTGTATGTATACCTATACATGTAGGTATGTTGGTATAACTAACTATAAATGTGTGTATACTATGTAGGTATAGCATACACACTCACGTACAACTCCACTGACGCAAACATGAAATTATTGCCATCTCTAAGCACTTGACACGTGCTATGTTGCTACGCCGCTACGGGCTACGGGTCGCTACGACATATTTTTCGTAGACGGTCTACGCCACATGTCGCGTGTACGTTTTCAACTTTTGATTTGTGATTTTTTTTCAGCCACAGCAGTTTCTGTAGTTTTTGACTACTAACTAGATATGTCAATAATTAAGTCATTTGTACATAATATTAATAAAGCTGAAGGGGGTCAAAACCTCAAAATAGAAGATTTTAGAAAAAAAAATGATTAGGGTATATTTTAAATCCATAACAGGACACGTTACAGAAGTCTTTCGAAATGTTGTCTGTTTATTTATACGCTCATAACACAAAACGGCTGAACGGATCATCATGATTTCTGATATGTAGGTAGTATGAGATATTAGGAGTGTCATAGGCTATAATAATGCAAGCGAAGTCGCGGGTGTTATTAGTTTGAAAATAAACTTAGTCTAGGTTACATTATTCGGGTTTAAATTATGATATAGATCGAATAATATCTTAAGAGAGCTATGGGTCAATTACTGTCGAATAAAATTGAGTTTTAATTTTGTATAAGTAATACAAGATTGCCTTTATAACTGATGAGTTTTGTTGAGTTTGTATGACAAATGATAAGTAACTAACCTCCAATAGTGTTGGTCCTACTATTAATTTATGATAAAAATAGCCTTTTAATGTTTTAGTGGATCCGTAGGTGGCATGATATTTCAACACTAGGGAAAGCTAATCTCATTCAAACGTACATATGTACCTCTTTACATACATTTATGCCATGCCCAGTACAAATTCTCAATAAAATAGTCAACTTCTTATCCTGACATAACGTAGGCAAAGCCACGCCCATCCACTAGTAATACATTCTTAGAAACATTATAATTATCACGAAGTGTAAAAATCTAAATATGAAATACAACTAAAACTAAAAATATACCCCATAATAACCAGTTGACTACAAGAACCACACGCCTCCTTAATACTAGACCCTATATTTAGAAAACTGTCGCTATTTACGATTTCCGTCGCTTGAATAAATAATACCGTTAGTGCGAAGCCAAAATAGATTTACGAAAATAAATAAACTTTTGATTAACTCGTTTATAACCCGCGCCTTCGGCTAACATGTGGCAATTACCACAAGTAGAGGTTATAATTTATTAGAAACCTGGAGAATATCACACTTAAAAAATATCAGGCCTGTGCTAGTAAGAAGAGATTACTAAGGGTTCCGTATCACAAACGTATCATAGAAAAAAATAGTATGTGTAATTTTTTTCCGCTTATTGCATTTATTTATCACCATATTTTACTTTATAGTTACTAGTAACGAAAATATAAAGAATATGAATAATATGTAGTATTTGTTGCGGTCGAACCCTGGTTCAGGACCGAGTCTATTGGCATATAAAGAGAGGGAGGTCTATACCCAGCAGTGGGAAAAACTGGCTATGGATGATGATGATGAACGCAAAGGTTCGTTTTAAAGTAATTCCATTCAAAATATCGGAGACCCACAATTCACAAACTTTCCCCTATATAAAATTAATGTAAAATGTAAACAAAATATACAGCTTAACAGCACTATTCGATTTAACTTACTACGACAACAATGACTAAAAACTCTATTTCCGTGAATGCTTTAATTAAAAAAACATACTCGATTCAACACATACAACAATGTGGTTTCCATAGATCGTTTAGCTAAAGAACTCCAGAACAAGGTTAAAAATAGCCCGAAGAGTAAACTGCCGACAAAATAATGGGCTTGCGTAGATAGTAATTATTTATTGTACTATTTCAGTGAAAACAAACTCATGTGGGTGCCTGGAAAGGAATTACTCGTCATAAGACCTTATTATTACAAGAAATTAAAATTTCCTGTACAGTAATCTATGATTAATTTATCTTTATGTTTATCTTTATGTTTGTCATAATCAAATCAAATCACATTAAAATTATAAAGGCGTAATTTTGGCATTAAGTATGTATATTTCTTCTTTAGATTAATTGTGATACCTTGTATTGTAGTATGCTTGTCATGATATAAATAAAAGAACATGTCAAATTAAAATTGAAAATTTATCCCTGTTCAATATGACGGCAATAAATAATGTAAGCATAGATATATGCAGATAGTAAGTATAATAGCATACATACATGACAGTAACATTTAAAACACTTTTATGTAGTGCAATGACAGGGACGGCCTTATCGCTAGTGATCTCTGTCAGGCAGACGATAGCCTTGAAAGTAACCTTTGCACCGGCGCGTGTTTATTAAAGTAATTGTAGCAACAACTCACATTAATGAACGACTAAGTGTTTAGCAATAGTTGAATTTTGTAAAAATGATTTTGCAACGTGGGAGGGTTGGGCGGCGGTATCGAGCGGGCCGCCCTAGCGGGAGTCGGGCGAAGCCCTACACTAGTCGACACAGCGGTCCGGGCCGGCGCGCACGCCCGCCCTGCTTCAGCGCCGCCCGCCCAGTGCCCGTCGCGACGCAACCAACCACACACGTTGCACTCACAACCGGGGACATATATCTCGTGAAAACTACATACACTTGCAATATAACTACTAAACTAAAAGTCAAAAAACGCCGGTGACTCAATCGTATCACGAAACGAAATCTGAATACCGACATCGTGAAAAAAAAGGACCTAGAAAATACCGGGCGGTTAAATTGGCGACAGAAAATTGAAAATAGTGTGTTGAATAATAGTAATATGTGACGGAAAAAAAGTGTTTACAGAATAATTGGGCGTGCCACCACTACGTCATGTTTCTTGGTATGATAATGATTTATTTTATTATTTGAAGTCTTACTTATAAAATGGATTCAACGAGTGATCAAAGTCTTTTACACTTTCTTTCAAAATTGTGGAAATGAAAGTAAAAAAGAAAGAATGATTTGCTGATCAGCCGTTGCTTGACTCAAAGTAATAAGTAGTAATAGAGATTCGTATAATGATTTATGTACATCGCGTTTTCCAATATGTATTTTTGAAGTAAAGCATAACTCCTCAGAAATATTAGACAAATATTTGATAAATGCAAACTAAGCCCTTTAATTAATTAGCAAAAGCAGTTTCATATAAATTAATTGACGTAAGTCACTCCCGCCGATATCTAAGTTCGCAGACATTATTCAGAGAAATCGTCAGAATTCATTTACAAAAGTAGATACCTATCTGAAGTAAAGTATATACAGAGCTACCTGTAAACATCAATAATTTGGCAGGGCTACAATGCTAACATAGTTTGTTTATGAATTTTGAGTACTAACTAAATAAAATTGGTAGTACATTTATTTCGCCAGCGGGCTTACATCAAATGTTATTTATTTTGTTAATTTATAAAAGTATTTAAAAGAAATGTGCTTGCATAAGACATTGTCTAGTCTTGCGGGGTTTCTGGAGTGTTAAATAGCCCTGTATATATAAATATCTAAACGCTAGAAAATAATTTATTACGCAGACAACTTGGCAGCGTTTTTGTATTGAAACACAAAGTAAAAAGCGGTGACTCTTCGTTTTATTGAATTGAGAAAAATGAGTTGGAGATATTTCGGTTTGTTTTGTACAAAATGTGTGGGTAGATATAAAAATAGCCGTAGCTAGATAATATCTTGTCTATATCATATAAAACACACTAGCTAGTGCCAGCGACTTCGTTCGCGTGAAATAGTTATTACCATAAAAACGGTTCTAGTGAGTTAATCTTAAGAGATGTATACTGTCGTGAACATTTTGTTAGATCATTTCAACAGGAATAAATCTTTCATACATATTTTTTTGATATCTTGAACCGTTTTCGCAGTGCACGCAACGGAAGCCCTGAAAGATGAATAATTTTCCCCGTTTTTTTCCACATTTTCCATTGTTTCTTCGCTCCTATTAGTTGCAGCGTGATGTTATATAGCCTAAAGCCTTCCTCAATAAATAGTCTATTCAACACAAAAACAAACAAACTCTTCAGCTTTATAATATTAGTATAGATTATTTAATTCTGCGGGTCTGATGATGTCAAATTGTAAGACATAACCGTTTGTAATTTGATATGCGTCTATTGCTTGAAGATAAAGAACTTTAATCACAGAAGATTTAATCATAGCACAGTAGTAGTTAAGCCTTGCCAGAGATCCCAAGGGTAGTTTGAAAACTCTCAACACTAGAGTTAGCTACCTTTATACGAAACCCCTTATGATCTCACCCTTTTATAGGTTAAGTTCTATTTCAAGAAACGATTTCGATGTTCAAAATAAAGGAAAGAAAGAAATCAGCTTGACGACAACCTCGTTCCACTCCATTCCGTTGCCATCAAAAGAAGAAACAAATAAAAATAATTGCACAGAACTGATTCAGTGTAAGGTCGTTGTAAAGTTTATACCGCCCCTGGGGCCCTGTTTTGAAACTTTGTCAAGAAAGGAAACTTGCCATTGTGAAGCAGAGATGTATCGAGTTTCGTGAATTTCACGACTATTGATTTAGTATCGGCGCCTCGTGGCCCGCGTTAATCTAAAGTTATATTGTCTTGTTCAAATTGCCTGGAAGAGATTACTTATTGTGATAAGGCTGCCCAAAATATTTAGATTTAAAAATATGTTTCAATTGTGATATTCAATAACCTTTATTTACAATAAGAAGTAAAAAAAAACAAGGAAAAGAAAATATTAAGCATAATATTTCTAACTACTAAAATATAATAAAAAAGGGGCGCTTATAAAATGTTTAGAAAATAATAATAATATATTTTATAATAGGGTTCCCAACATTCATGCCAATTTTTAGCAAGGTGCAAATTCATGTAACCTTCTATGTCTATTTTGACCGGACTATTTGTAGTATTTGTATTTATTCTAATGTTACAATGTAAACGTATGATGATGATGACAATGATTAATAAGTCTGGGTTTAAAGTAGCTTATGTGTTAATCCACGCTTTGATCTAACTTTATAAGAAAAACATAAATAAAAAAACAACTCTCTCCATGAGTCGTATTTCCTCATGACTGAGGATCATGATTCCCACGCATAATTAATTCCTTAGGGCAGTTCTCTTGGGTAGATAACATCGTGGCGGGCGCCCAGGTCCTTCTAAGAAAGACACATGTCCTCGGATATTGTGGTACTCTGACATGTCACATGTTTCCTCACGATGTTTTCCTTCATCGTTAAGCGAGTGCAAATCCACACATAACTTGAAAAACAAATCATTGGTGTAGACCCGGATTCGAACCAGGGTGCGTCAGGATGAAATGCCAGACGCTTAAACCGCCGAGCTACACTCACATAAAATGAATAGACATCCCCTTTTATAATATAAGTGTGATAAGTTCTTTGCACCAAAGTACCTCAACTACGTTATACATTAATTCAGGTTCATTGAACATTGCGTTGGAAGGTTGTTTAGGTTAGAAGGTCATATAGACCAACTAAACCTAACGTTTTGCATACCTTTTATATAGTAAATTTTAATTACACGTCATACAATATTTTGTTACATTAAAAGTTATTTTAGAAGAACTAAAAATTCCTCGATTATGTAATTGGGTGGCAAGTTTTTTTTAAATTTAAGCAGAATATAATTTATAATGTATTTTTTATTTATTTTTTACATGAAATAGGCTTACGCTTGACTACAACTTGCCTGATGTTAAGCAACGTTATAGTCTACGATTGATGTATTGTTATCTTTTTGTGAACGTAATGATACTTATTAATTTTAAACATATCTAATTAAGTTGCTACCGTTGTTACCGTTTTAATTGAGTAAATAAATAATTTATACACATAGTATTCTATTTTTTGCGCCTTAAAACATACTACATTATAATAAAAATCATAACAGAGGCTTCATAAGCGGTTTGAAAACACTTGAAGCTAGAGTTCGCCAGCCCAGTCTCACATTTATTCAATTACTAGTGGGTGATCGCGGCTTTGCTCGCATTAAGAAGTAAAACTTGCATCCCCTATTGCACCCCTTTTAAAGTCATAACATCTACCTGCATGCCAAATTTCAGCCCAATCCGTCCAGTGGTTTGGGCTGTGCGTTGATAGATCACTATATCAGTCAGTCAGTCAGTCACCTTTGAGTTTTGTATATTATGAACTATGACATCATCTGAGCTGGTTAATAGTAAATGAAATAAATAGTTAAATATTCCTCAGCGCCCTTTTATCCTATACTTAGCAATCGTCTGTGTCATGGGTACTAGATAACTTAAATTCAAATCCAGACTAAATAGGTCTCTTCTAGGCAAGCGTGCAACATATAAGACTACAGTGGTGCTTAACACCAGGCAGGCTGTAGTCAAACGTAAGTCTATTCCGTGTTAAAAAAATATACTTTCATTTTGTAAATACATAAATATACTAGGAACATACATGTGAAATTCCGGAATAGAAGAATCTCGTATTACATGTAACTGCGGAAATCTCGACATTAATATCGATTTGTCCGGCAAGAGCAGGGAAATCCAATTAGAGCATTCGCCGTAGCCTTGAAGCTTTGGTTTTAGGTGGAGAACACATAATTTGCAGACAACTAACTTTCCATGAATCACTTGTTCTGTATACAAATAATTTTATTAATTAAACACACATGCGTTGACGCATACATCATATGTTCATTAGCGTTAAATAAAGTAGCGTATACTTTATTAGCGTTTCCATGGGCCAGACGAAACATAAAATTTGTCCTCAGTTATATGTCATAGTGTAAGCGAGTGTGGCTCAGCGGTTCCAGTGTCTGCTTTTCATCCAGACGTACTCTGGTTCGAATCCGCCCTACACCAATGACTTGTATTTTTCAAGTTATGTGTAGATTTGCACTCGCTTAGCGGTGAAGGAAACATCGTGAGGAAACCGACATGTTTGAGGACCACAATATCCGAGGACACGCGTCTTCCGTGGAAGGACCTGGGTGCCCACCACGATGTATCTGCCCAAGAAAACTCCCCTAACAAATTAATTCAGCGGGGGAGTCACGACCCTCAGTCATGAGGAAATACGACTCAAAGAGAGATATGTCATAGTACTACTTACATTGTGATGAAAATGCACTTGTTTATAACTTCTCACACAGGACAAGAAATTACACTGGCGTTCAGGAAACTAGAAGTTAATGCCGCTAGTTAACTAAGTATCTTAAGACCAATAAAATAAATAAAATAAAAATAAATATCACAAGCAACTACACATTAGAATATACCACTCGGAGCTAACACGTACTTAACAAGTATTAACATAAGTCTATATTAATATACGATATATATTATGTAGAATATGTTATGTATGTTCAAGAAACATACTATTCAATAGACGAGTTCTTCAAAACGAATAAAAAAAGCTACCTAAATAGGTATCTTGTAAAATAAATAATTGATATAATATAAGATATGTAATTTTATATATAATAATTTATGTTATGTAGAATTGTAATTTCTTATTGACGTGTAAGCTTTTGGTTACAAATAAATGGTTTATCTTATCTGTTTATCTGTTTAGAAAAGGTTTATTTATACACAGGAGCTAAAATATTAACAACATATTAGACGATTTTTTTAGTGTCACAACATAATTGATGGCTTTAACGTTAAAAACAGTCTCTGATAAAGATAAAGATAAAAACCTTATTAGCCTTATGGTATCGCACCATACAGGGCAAGTCAGAATACAATTACTCTTAAGTATCTATAGTTCTTAATGTGTAAACTTATGTAATACTTATATAATATATTATATCAACTATTTTAACATACACGAGAGAAGTTCAATTAAAGAGTTGCAATGAAGATTTTACTAGTGCTAGATTCATAAATTCTTTTAGACTGTAAAATGGATCTGATGAACAGATGAAGGATATAAGCATTCTATTCTGAATGATTATAAAAAAAGTGGTTGATAAAGACAAAAAAATAAATAAATGAAAAAACAAAATAGCATATCCATCTATGTATTTAGTACATCGTTGGTTTTAGGTATCCAGGGCTTACTACTTATACCTACTGTTCGTACTTATAGACCTAGTGTAGGGCTTAAGCTTGCAATACGATAACCAGATCCAAGTAATCTTCTTGATTTGGAGGTATTAAATCTTTCCGGTTTCCGGTTGATTAAGCTTGTTCATAACGGCTCTAATGAGTAGTTGCTGTCGTATTAGAGATTTGATTGTTATCATTCGTTAAGCCATTCCAGAGGCCCTTAGGGCGGCTTGATAAACTCTCGACACCAGAGTTGGCCACTCTCATTCGATAAGAAGAAGTACAAAACATCCACAATTAGTTGTTTGAGACGAAATTAGTATTACAGATTTGTCATTCTAACAAAATACACTGTTATAAATTTTTTTACACTACAAAAATACAAGAACTGAAAATCTGATGTTTATGTGTATTGTTTCCAATGAATCGATTTTGATATATTCTTAGATCGATCTTATCGTTTATCTTTAAAATAATTATAGTTAAAGTATTATTTTCAATTTCTCTTCTTGTGTTGATGTATAAGTTAAGTGATTTATAAAATCAGGGGAAGAAAAACTTAACATACTACTTCAACTACAAAAAACCCATTTTTTTCACTTCGAAAATTGTCAGTAAAGCAAGATAATGTAAGTGCTCCAGCCCACTGCCAGAGGCCAGCGTGCCTGCATACTGGCCGCATTACCACGCTGGATGACAATGCTGATACGTTGCGCCAGAAAAGACCAACATTACGGTAACATGATTATTAATCTATCTAATGGAAAGTTATCATACTGCTAGCACTATTCGATTATTATTAAGCTATGAAATCTCGCAAATTTAGGCAGAAACTTCTGTTAATTATCGTAACGGTTTATTTTATGTCGGTTCAAGGGTAAATATCGAGAAAGATTTATGCACTGTCCCTTCGCTTGGCGCGGCTTGCTACTCGATGATAAGAAAACAAATAGACAACTTATTAATTTTTGAAATGTACTGTAAGCTATTGTTTAATCTATCATTACATACAATAAAGCTCAGCAGGGTCAAAACTTTGTACATAAATAAAATAAATAAATAAAATAAAATAGCCTTTATTCCCTTCAATATTTAAATTATTTGTATATAATTTTAACTAAGTTTTAACTATAGTAACTACTGTATTTACAATTTTGGTGATATTATAAAGGCACCCAAGTATGGGTATAGGCCTCCTCTATTGCTTTCTTTTGACTTTGTACATAGAAGAATATTTTTATTTTTATTGAAATCAGTAACAGAACACGTATCAGCAATTTTAGTATTTTTTGTCTTAGTTTTTTTTCTGGACGGATCTTCATGATTTTTGGTATGTGGGTGGTATGAGGTCCCGGAAATGTCATAAGCTACTTTCCGGTAATAATGCAAGCGAAGCCGCAGGCGTCCAACTAATATATCATAAAAATCATAGACACTATTTTTAGCTAGCAACGATAGAACCGTCTTTGTCTTTAAATAAAAATTATCCAGTAAGTTCCGGTCCACTTTTACGTACATAAATGTTCGTAATTGTAATCCAGGGGAACGAGGAATTTTGTAAGGAAGTAAAGGGTATGAATTAGGTATTATTAGGTGTCTCTGTTATGTTTTGTCTATGTAGCGCCCTTCCATAAATTACAGGTTTGGGCATAAGCTTTATTTCATAAATAAATGTTGCTCTTTTGTATTGGTATGGAAATTTCGATACGGAATTTATCTCCGTTTTCGGAATGCATTACGTTGTTTCTGGGGTTTCCTCTTATTTTATGTCGTAACCAATTCACAATAATACAAAAACATGTACAAAATTATACTATTGCTATTTATTATGAAATTATTACACTCATATAATACTATAACGAACGAATTTTTGGTTCAGGCCTGCTGATTTTTTTCACTATTTCCAAAAATGTTAAATCAAAATTAGTTCCTATTTATGTACTTGCATCGTCCTTACCTAAATGGCTATGTGTTAGCTATCAGTACTACATATAATAATAACTATATTCCACATATACAAGATGTAAATAAATATATGTCATCATCATCATCATCCACAGCCTTTCTTATCCTACTGCTAGATAAAGCTTTGTTTATTTGTAGGTACTATGTACGTACCAGCTGCGCCGATCTTGTTCCTACATAATACATATAAGAGTAAATAAATATAAACAAGCATACCGAAATAATTCTGTATCCAGCCTCTGTAGAGCAATAAGCACGTAGGCTACATAATGGCACATGCTGGCAATGCTGGAATCAAACCTTAGCGTTACTAATTCAAAGGTCGAGAGGTGGAGTATATTTGTGCAATTACATCACATTTCTGTGTTACTAGAGGCGTATTGTGGCTTTCGTCAATCATCATCATCAGCCTGTTATCGCCCACTACTGAGCATAAATGTTTCCACGCTTTCTTCTAGCAAGCGCGCTAGATCGTAGATTATAACGTTGCTTAACATCAGGCGAGTTGCAGTCAAGCGTGAGCCTACCTCATGTAAAAAAAACGTTAATCCAGGATTAAATTATCCTTTGAGTTAATACAAATTCAATTTGTTTATTGACTAAAATACTTAGTCTAACACGTACATTCATTGGGAACACAGTTTGCCAGGTGCAGTCAAGTAGGAATCAGGTACGTGAGGTAGCCCCGGAAACTTGCACTAGGTACCGAAAAGGTCCTGTGAAGCAAGATTTCGGGAAAAACCACAGCAAAATATACAAATTTAACTACTTACTTGCACATCACTTGTCTCAAAAGAACATAACTAAATTTGACTAAAGAGATTGTCACAATACAGGTTGTAATTCAACTTTATTTTGAATTTTTTTTTTTTTTTTACTTGAACGAGTTTGCTCTTGATCATAGTTTACCTGATAGCAAGTAAGGCTATGGCCTAAGATGGATGGATGGATGGATTTATTTAAATCGGTATTGTCACGTGATTGTAAAGAAGTAGGATATATACAAGTGTAATTTTGCTAGTATTATAATTTATTTTTTATTTTAAAAAAGATACTCATTACTATTTACAGTTATTTTCGACAATAGATAGAGATAATAAGTATTTCTACAATAACCAGAAAATTAAACAATGTTCATTTTCTTTCAAGTTTCTGTGTAATGTTCGGGCTACTTCGCATTTCTTGTAAAAAGCATGCCGTGGAATACTTTCTTGGAAAACTTATGTAATTTACAGCTAAAAGTAATTTGATATAAATGTTAACGATTCATTGGTTGTAATGTATAATTGTGGTGTTCTTTCCATTTTTAACCGACTTCAAAAAAAGAGGTTACCAAGTCTTCTGAAAGTGTTCTATTTTTAGTAATCGATTACTTTTCATAAATAACTAACTAATTTTTACACATATACCATAAGTATATACAAAAATGACATAAAAATACAGAAAACTTATACAAAACAGATATATACAAAAAGTTAATATATTATTATATATTTCATTAATATATTATCAATATAAAAATAAATAATTGATCGAGAGAGTTGGCTGAAATTTCAGTGGTTTCAGTACGAAGGTCTATTTAAGCATTCAGATACTTGTGACAATTTAAGATTATATATAACTTTTTAGCAGGGTGGGTTTATATTATTTATTACAGAATCCAGTTAATTTAAATCAAACGTTTTCCAATTACACTGGCTTACATTTATAAAACCTATAAGCATTTCACTTTAAAATTGAGGATACGTAGCACATTAAGAGCTCTTTATCTTGATTAATGTGTTTATTTCTATAAGTGATCATTCGCACCCAGGCTTTAGAATAAGGCAATCGTAATCCATCAAGTTGCATTAAGTATGTGGTTAGCCGATGAAAAAGGGTTTCAGCTATATTTTTATTTGTATAAGAGTAAGTTACTTTGCTAGTAAATGAAATTCAGCACATAAATTTTAGGGTCTACTTTACTTATTAACAAACTACATATATACCTACATACATATTCGTATTCAATTGTATGTAGGTATTAACTTATCCCCCAGTTAAGAAAGCCAGTTTAGCCATATCAGAGGCCCTTAGGGCGGCTTGATAAACTCTCGACAACAGTTGGCCACTCTCATTCGATAAGAAGAAGTTTAGAAACCAAACTGGCTGAAACGTTTTTCAGATTTCAAATAAACTTTCACAACTTTGCAACCCACATATAAAATGTAAGCTTACTTCCATCTACGTATAGTGTTTGGATATTATAAAGGCATGTAAAACCTAGCCAAAATATAACTTTCACACATGAAACTTTCTACATACTAACTACAAATTTAGGTTTGTAGTAAGTATGTAGAAAGTTTCAAGCCTGCTTCTTGACTTACATAAACTAGCTTTCGAAAGAGGCTATTTCCGAGCTTAGTTATAGTAAGTGCAGTGCCTTATAGACTCTGTAAATTAATAAATATTTGTTTTTGATATGATGTTTGTATAGGTATACATCTTTTCATACTGTTATATTAATGCTAGATGTGTTTTTTTGTCTGTTTGTTAAGTTTTTGATTAAGGCTCTTATAGAAAGGATATTATTTCATTTCCCGAAATGATTACTTCTTCTTTTTATCGAATGAGAGTGGCCAACTCTAGTTTCGAGAGTTTATCAAGCCGCCCTAAGGGCCTCTGACATGGCTTAACGACTAGCGTACTAGACAAACAGCCGGGACCTACAATTTAACGTGTCATTCGATCCACAGAAGCGCCCAAAATGGAATGCCACTAAAAAATGATTACTGATAAATAAATATATAATAGTAATATAGCCGTAAGAGAGCGTCGGATGATTGTGGTTTTTGGTAAAGTAATAGATATACGGTGTTGGTCATAACATAGGCTACTTTTCATACAGCAACAAGAGAACGAAAACGTGGGCATCCATTAGTATTTGATAATTCAACAACAAGTGCATCGATAAAATCAAAGAGAAAAAGGTAAAATTAGTGATTAACTTTTTATTTATGCTGTATAGAAAGTTCCATTTAGGTAATATTTTTTGTGTTTTATAGTTATACCTTTATATTTGCATAGTCTTTTTACATAATTTATCTTAAGTTACATAAATCCTAACCAAAAAACATGTTTACTCTGATCAAGTAAGATAAACTTTCTCCATGCATGCTGCCTCGTGGCTTAAACTAGTTTTCCAAAGTGGCCATCTCAGAGCGTGGTTATAGTAAGTGCATGTAACAGACTCTAGTAATTTAATCAACGTTTATCTCTCGGTGAGCTTGCGAGAGCTGCACTTCGGTTATATGACCAGCCTGCTACGGTAATGTGATTTAAGAACTGATTAGAGTACTGTAAACCAGAATAACAGAAGGTTTATCTATGACTAGTGGGTGCTCGCGGCTTCGCTCGCATTAAGAATTAAAACTGGCACCCCCTATTTCACCCCTTTAAAAGTGGCATTTCCAAAAATCCTTTCTTAGCGGATGCCTACGTAATAACACCTACCTTCATTCCAAATTTCAGCCCAATCAGTGAGGGCTGTGCGTTGATAGATCACTATATCAGTCAGTCAGTCAATCAGTCACCTTTGAGTTTTATATATTTAGATAGATGTACTCGGTTTATTTTTTAAATTGGCCGCGCGTTTATTGAATAAGGGGAAGGAAAAATCCAAATCACCACTGTGCAGCTTCTTTTACTTATAGAATGAGAGTAGCAAACTCTGGTGTTGAGAGTTTTCAAACCGCCTATAGGGCCAAAAACAAATTCTTTTTTGGATATTCCAAAGTAAATATAATAACGCTTGATAATGATGTAAGTATATATACTTTACTTATTCACCGAAAAGTAAATTTGTGGAGAATATACTTACGATCTACTTATTTTCATGTTTTTTACCATCTGTGTGTACCCATTAATGCAATAATTAATTAATTGATTTAAAAAAAAACTTAATTAATAGCTAAAAATAATTTTATTAGTAATCTGTTTTTTTACAAAAAAATAGGCTTACGTTTGACTATAGCCTGCCTGATGTTAAGCACCACAATAGTCTAAGATGTAGCACGCTTGCCTAGAAGAAACCTATTTACTCTAGATTTGAAGACCCCTGGGTTATAATTTTCTGGGAACAGGGCTCCAGGTAGAGAGTAATCTAATTACATAGTTGAAAACTTGGACCAAATTTATCTTTTACAATTAATGTACTAGAATATTTTGGTTATACAAAGTATAGGAAGCTGCAGATAATGATGATAAACGGTAACATACCTATAGTAGTAAAAGCTTACCTACCTACATACATACATACATACAAAATAGCAAAGCTCTTTAGTAACGATAGTTAAATCCCACACAAACATTATCGGGCTGCTTCTTAAAGCACTACCTTTCTAGAAAATAGATCGATGGATGCATAGTTAGCTACAGGGTTATATGGAAACGAAAAATAATAAAAAAACAGAACTTTTGTTACACCGCATAAAGCAAACATGTGCGCAAGAGAACAATTTGAAAGTTAATTAACGTCAACATTTATCAATAGAGATATAATTTTTAGGGACGTATGTTCCTTCTAAATTTAAAAAAAAACGCGTGTAAGTCCACTCTTTAGTAATACTTACTTAATAGTAGTTTATGCAACTGTCATATAATGAAGTTTTAATACCCGTGTTATATGCAGTTGCATACACTACTTTATCTTCACTAATGCAATTAATCAAACAACAAAAGTAACAGCTGACAATAGTTAATTTTTCATATAATTTTCTAGATTTTTCTGGCAAAAGATTGTGAGTTACTTTTTTTGCCAATTCTAGAATATCCGGAGGCGTACAAATATCATCGTCGCTATCCATTTTAACTTTTAATTTGTATTTAAAAAACAAAACACATTGTGAAACATTAAATTCACGCGTACGTGTATTGTCACAGTGATTTTGCCGCCATTAAAATCTAACCAACGAGAGTGCAGCGCGACTAACCTGATTGGCCCTGCAATCAGGTTGGTCACGCTTTTCCGATGTTATAATGAGCTATTACGATATCGATGTGGATATTATAACATCATGTGAAATTGCTTAAATTGAGTGTTTTGTTGTCTGTGCTATAACAGTAGTAATTATAAGTCAAGTATTGGAAACATAAGTAGAATGTTACAACATTAGTGTAGATAAAAACTATTTTCAACATTGTGCATGATTTGATTGCAAACAAAACGGCGATGGTTTTATTTATTATTTATTTTATTTCGAAATTCCTTTAAAGCTTAAAGCATTAATATATTTTTCAATTAATAGTTTAACTACTCATTTACATTATGTTTTCTGTGTAGGTAATGTGATTAAAATTAAAATATAAAGCACCAAACAATACGAATAACTACTAAAAGATAAGATAAGATAAGAAGAGAGAGAAACCTAAACGAAGGAAGAAGGACCTGGGTGCCCACCACGATGTATCTGCCTAAAAAACTCCCCTGACTAATTAATTCTGCGCGGCAGTCACGACCCTCAGTCATGAGGAAAACGACTTAAGAGAGAGAGAGACATACTGAATTCTCAACCTCCCCTGTACAAGATACCTCTAGTTAGGTATGCCCCGTCGAGGGAGTCTTAGATAGGAGTTACATTAGCCAGCGCCAGATAACGAGCAGTTTTCCATCTAGCTGCTACCTGGGAATATATATCTTCTGTATGTTAATAGATACTTTATTACGTAGCTTTTAACGTATTGTAAGTAGCTCGAAATTTAGGAAGATCTGCCACCTTAGACAGGAGGCGTATTTCAGTGAGCGTACTGACGCATACTTATGGAATAGAAATACCAATGTATGGGATTGAGATCACGATACGCTCCGCGGGGGGAATTCTTACGTCACTCCCGAACATTGGTTTTTCTATTCCATAAGTATGCGTCAGTACGCTCACTAAAATATGCGTCTAGTCTAAGGGGCCTGTGCAACGGTGGCTGGACAATATAAGAAAGTTTGAAGAAACATTTGGGCAAGAACTACGCAAGTCAGGGATTATTGGCGTAAAAGAGAGGTGGCTTATGCCCTACAGAGGCTTTTAGAGTAATGATGATGATATAGCCCGCCCCTGGCTTCGACACTAGACAGGCTGGGGGCTTGTATGGAGCGCTTGAGAGGAGGCCTATACTCAGCATTGGATCGATGCGGACTGAAATGATGACGATAATTAAATAATCTGAGGTTATTATGTTCTCATGCGATCACAAATGTTAAGCAGCTATCGTTTCGGTCTGCGTTTGGATGGGTGACCCAAAAGGCAAGGTGACGTTGACGTTTGATGTTGTGTGGCAGTCATAACCTATGTAAGCAGCGCTAAGTCTATTTTGTTTACCATCGCTGTTACAGAAAGCAAAAAAGGGGGAAAAACACTCAACTGTGCAATTCAGAACCACCGTACATATCGATATTTCACTTTGAATTTCTCAGTTTGATGGCCTATCTTCCCACTTGACATTGGCAGAATTCGCAAAAGCCACAACAAAAAAAAAATCTAGTTTGAACCCTCTCGGTTCATTATTTTACGTTAAGAAAATAATAGAATATTCATTAAAATTACATTTGGACATAACTATATTGGCAAGGAAAGTTTATTATAATAAACTAGCAAACCCGACAAACTCCGTTTCTCCACCAGATGACATCATTTTTTTATAAACCTCACGGAGCCCGAGACGTTTCCAACGAATACAAAACCGGGGAAATCGGTTCGTGCGTTCTGGAGTTATAGCGTCAGGAAGGAAAACCCGACTTATTTTTATATTGTAGATAAACGATTCACAAAATAGATTATTACAAGGTAAGTAATGTCTTATTGCTATTGCATTGATTGAAACAGTAATAAATCAACTACAACTCAAATCTACAATAATAAAGAACCTCCAGCCATGGATAAAAATCACTAATTACGTCCAATTTAAAATGCAAAATGAAAAGTCGGCAATATCATAAAGAAATATGAAATCGTTTCAGCAAAGTTAAATTATAGATCGATACAACAGTCATTTTTTTGCTTATTGTAGCTATTATAAATCAAATGCCAGGTAAGTATTGCATGCAAGGAATATAAGTACTTCTTTTATATCAATCGGTTGTCATGAATTAATGTTGTCGCGATCTGTCTTTGGATGGGTGACCGACTTTAAGAAATAAGTATTTACTTCAAGGCACTTCCGTGGGTCAGAATACGTTTTTGGTTATTTTTAGTTTACATGTTTTATGTGGGAGTTGGGGGAGACCTTTGCCCAGGAGTGGGACAATATAGGTTAATAAAACATGAATTGTAATATTATATAGGTTAAGTTTTTCAATTAGTAAATAAACATATTTTACTTACTTTAAAAAAAAATGTTTTATGTCAGATATTGAAAAAATATATTGTTTCAAAAATATAATACAAAACTGTTTGTGATACTCAAAATTGCTTGCACGAATGTAATTAAGTACCTACACACAAATTTATACATTGATTTTTTTTCAGACTTCGGTCTGTATCACATTTACTGAAGAAATAATTAAATTCTGAAAAGTTTTTTGAAAGCAAGGGTAGCCCAAAGTTTAACTCTCCGTTCTTTATCCAAACATTATCATCAAAGACAGTATATGCAAAAATTCACTCAGCTAAGTCCAAACTGTGTAAGTCTTGCACCGAATACTTAAAACTCCATCCATAGATCCCGTGGCATTTTTCCTGACTTCATTTGGCATCGTAAAAGTTCACACCACATTAAGTTCACCGTTGGCGTCGAGCCACGGCCACAGCGCTGCTTTTTGCTAGATATTGTTTCTGAATGAATTAACTCTGAAACGTACTAGTTGGACAGTTTTTGGACAGTTTTTTGGAAAAAGTCTAGATTTGATACTGTTTGATTGAGATGTAGGTAAATATAGTAGTTCTGGTATTGAAATTATATGTCTCTTTCTTAAGTGTGCTAGTTTGTTCCCAATGATTTTATGTAGATAACCAACTTGATGTTTTAAAAAGTCAGTAGTAATTGTACTCACAACAATAACCATGCATAATAAAGATCCTATATAGCGTACTTGGGACAACCAACTGGTCGACGACGGCCAGGCGGACGTCCCAAGTACCGCTGGAAGGACCAGATAGAGGAGGATCTGCAACAACTCCATGCTACCGAGTGGCAGGAGATGGCGCAGAACCGAGAGGAGTGGCGTCTCCACGTGTCGGAGTCCAGGATCTACTTTGGGTCGCAGCGCCACATTAGTAAGTAATATAGATATTAAAAAAGAAAACCTTTTACCTGATTATGATTTGCTGAATTATTGTTTCCCTTGAAACCCAAACTATAACTATGATTTTTAATAAACTAAAGTATACTAATAATAATCAGATATTTTTCTATCCATAGTAACACCACCTTTACACTTCCTTTACTAAACATCAGCAATTCACTTACCTTGCTATCTCCTTAGAGACATAAACTATTCGTAAGTTAGCCAGCTTCAGACGGAGCTAGCGATGTTGCTAATATAATAAGTAGTTATGGCCGTACATTGATTCGCGAGAGATTCACGAAACAATACATTGCTGGCTCGATACTGGCATAAAACTATTCCCAGTGAGAGACCGGATTTAGGGAAGGGGAAGAGGGCGTAAATAAATAAGTAGGTAATAAGTTTTGTGTGGGGATTGAGTTGTGATTTCTGTTGATGACAGGTTTTGACCAATATAATAAATATATAAATAAATATTCCGGGACATTGCACACAGCGCCATCTAGCCCCACACTAAGCAAACGCTTGTGTCGTGAGTACTAGATAACGGATATAATACTTATATACTTTACTTAAATGTTCTTCATATCCTAAACATCCTGATAACAAGGTTTCACTCACTTTACTTCTGCCATACATAACTTGAATGGTGGTGATATATGTACATAATATTACTCCTCGTATGCTTACGAGTTTCGAGTATAACGACTCTTACCTTCAAAACATGCTTTCTGCACGTGTTTCATGCGTTAATATCCAACACTCACGAGAGTTTTAATCTCAATTTTAATGATACAATAGCCCCGTTCTGGTTTGTATACTATTCCTAACTATCTCCGGCCCTGGAATAAAGCTATTCCCCGCGGTAGAACTGGCTCTCGGATACCAAATTCGATTACGAAATGTGGTTCAACTTGCAGCAGACAAACGATGGAATGTTTCTGTTTTTGACTCGATTCAGATATCAAACAGTTGAAGTATATTGTACTTTGAGCGGAAATATGAAATGGAAATCTTTTAACGCGGATGCGATGTTTTGCTTCAATAGTTTAGGAAGAAAGAAGGAATGAAATATATTTTTTGAGACACACAAACTTAAACTTATTTACTTACTAAACTTAATTGTTAAGAATGTGATGACCCAATACAGCCGCAACTCAGCCTAATGCTGATGGCACAAGGCCACCAGCGCTGATATTCTGTATTTAGTAAGTATTTACCTCAATATGTAACTGAAACGGTTCACACTCACATGTAATTCGCGTATGTTGTTTTCTGACGATGGATGTCATTACAACCGAAACGCGTATACAACATACGCGAGTTACACATAAGTGAAAACCGTTTAAGTTACATATTGAAAAAAAGGTCTTAGGACAGTTTTAATAATAAAGTTTTTACCTTGTTTCTATATAATTTATTCTTGATTAACTATCTACATAATATATGGAATGTGTGGAGTAGATAATGTGTATTTACCTTTAAATATTCCGGGACATTGCACACAGCGCCATCTAGCCCCACAGTAAGCAAACGCTTGTGTCGTGGGTACTAGATAACGGTTAAAATACTTATATATTTTTCTTTTGTAAATACATACGTACTTATTAAACATACAAACGACCAGACTCAACACAAGTGATTATAATTTAACCTTTACATTCCATCTATTTCTAAAGTTACATAAAGCCCGGTCTTTGACCTGCCTAGTGCCATGATGGCTCATCATTTCGCAGTATTTATGTGGTAGCCGTGAACCTGGCACCCTGCCATCGCAACCTCGCTAACCACCCACCTTTCCAAGGGCGTTTTGTCACTGCTTTTTGGGATTTTATTTGAAATTTTGTTGACACTCGTGAACTAGTTATCATGTGGTGATGTGGTTCTAGTACGATCCGAATTTTACGCTCGTTGTCTTCTTAAATTCTGGTTAGTTATATACATATAAGAGTAGGTACAAGCAAAAAAACCACTTAGTAAAAAAAAACTAAATATATTTTGACAAAATTTGAAGTAATGAATTTATTTTAGAAGTTACTTAAAATTTGATAGTGGCATGTGTTTTTTATTTGAAAAACTAATACGGACATGACATTGCTCCCTTATAGGTTACTTTTAATTTCTTTTAAATTTCAATCGTAAGTACATCGGTAAATTTTATGTTTCTCGTCCTTTAATTTTTTACGAAAAAAAATGTTTGTAAGATTCATTTAATTTTCCTTTTCAACAAAAAACACCTCAGTGAACATTTATATTATTTTAATTCCCGGAACACAGCAACAGAGTTGAAAATATCGCTTTCACGGCACTTTAACATTAAAACCATTGTGGTAATGTCTCAATTTGGGTTCGGCGTCAATTTGTATGTAGGTTAGTACGTTCAGAGCTGGAGGGGTACTATGAACGTTACCTCAGAAACTATGATGACTTTAATTCAACAAATAAACAGATAAACATTTATATTCATAATTTGACAGAATTATATGTCACATGGCGAATTGTAGTCAAGCGTGAGCCGATCTTGTTTAAAAAAAAAACTAAATGTAGTTAAGTGTTTCATGTCTTTGGCAGCCATCTTGGAAAAGCGACTTACCAAAGGAGGAGAATTAAAACATAAATGCCGTATCTAAAGGGTAGCGGACGTAATATAAGCTTCTCCTTAGGACACCGTGTCACCTCGGTGATTGTCGTTACAGGTGAATTGGTTTCAATTACCAGACTGTCTGTTTTAAAAAGTACGAGTTCACATGAGAATTTTCTACGTCAAGATCTATTTTATTTATTTAATAATAATTAACACGGTCGCAGCCAATTACATTAATTATTACATTTACAAATATTGAAATACCTTACAATCACTTAACAAACAATGTCATATAACAATTAAAATATATACCTATAATTAAAAAGTTGTCAAAAGGAAGTAATATAATAATCAGTCCATTTAAATTAAAGTAGGTACATTACAATTCATATTTACATTTTCTAAAATAACAATCACTTAATCTTACATCAATGAAATCAATCTATTGGGAAAGAATGTTTTGTCTTTGACCCCACCATAGTTTATATTCTCTTTTGGTATTAAAAGCACGCAGAGTAGGCTCACTAAATGATTGTGAATAAAAAAAGTGATAGTTACGTTTTAATATATATATATATTTATATATATATATATTTATATATATATATATACATATATATATTTACGTTTTGCTTAGTGTGGGGCTAGATGGCGCTGTGTGCAATGTCCCAGGATATTTATTTATTTATTTTATTTATTTTATTAATAATGTACAGTCAAACCTGTATAAGCGAGAGTTCAAGGGAGCACAATCTCATTCTCACTTAGAGTTTTCTCACGTATCAAGTTCTCACTAAACCAGATAAGACTGTATTTGCAAAAAAAATGTAGTAGTTAGAAGTAGTATGTTTGTAAGGTATATTTTACCTTGTTTTTATATTTTATTATTGAAAATAAAGACTTTTTCATTAAGAAAATAATAATAAACAAATAATCTGCATTGTGTTGTACGGGGCTCGAACCGAGAAAAAAACACTAGTAGGTTAGTTTAGGAGGTCTACAATAGTACCCCCGGGCCCCGGCAGCAGGCTTGCGGGCTGGCAACCTGCCACGCGCTGACTCCGCATCAATAGGGGGCCGAATGTTTCGTTCACTTGTTTCCAATGTTGATTGATTGCAGAGTATTCAAAACTGCCTGGATAGGTATTAGGTATTCCCGGGTTAGATAGCGGGCTTAGATATTTTTGCCTCTAGCATTTTTTTTAAATAAATCATAATCAACCGCAGCCTTTTCTATCCCACTGCTGGGCATACAGCTCTCTTTGAATGTGCCAGCTGCGTCGATCAATAGAATAAATAAATAATTAGTCTAAATTAATCTAGTTTTTGTGTGTGTAGATTTGCACTTGCTTAGCGGTGAAGGAAAACATCGTGAGGAAACCGATATGTTTGAGGACCAGAATATCCGTGTGTGTCTTTCATGGAAGGACCCGGGCTTCTACCACGATGTACATATTTGCCTAAGAGAACTCCCCTAACGAATTAATTCTGCGGGGAAGTCACGACCCTCAGTCATGAGGATTTAATAACTGACTAGGTAGTACGACTAAGCATCTATCTGGGGCCGAATAGTTATAATAATTTATTTTTAGTCGTTTATTCATGAATGTGGTAAATTGACACTAAATTTTAGTAATTGTCATCGACTATCCTTTATCCCTCTCTTATTACTTTTTATTTTTATACAACGCGCCACAGACTCCCACTTTTTACAGCACTTTTCATATATTTAGATAAGAAGCAGTTATAAAACTCAATTCTTTTAATAACAATTTCATAAAGATCTACTTTAAATTCAATGACTCATTTTTCGTTACGAAAGCGTCTCACCGCGCCTATAAAGTAGTAATTTATGTGAATAAAATGAGTTTTCCAACTGTCATGATTTCTTTAACGCGGTTTTATGATCGCGAATGCCACTTTTGATCACTTCTATTATGATCTTTTAAGTTTTGATAAAATTATTCAATAGGTAAATACTGCGGCGTTGACCGCGTTTACTGTAACATAACATCGATTTATATAAAATTTTGTTTCATCATTATCATCATCCACAGCCTTTGGGATCCCATTGCTGGGTATATGCCTTTGTATGTGCCATCTTCGTCGATCTTGTGCAGATCTCATCCAAGTTGTGCCCTCGACTTTGACGATATCGTCGACCCATCTCGCGACCGGACGACCCACTCCCCGCCCGCCAGTTCTAGGCCACTACTCTGTAACTGCTTCATTCAAATTTAGTTTAATGCGATACATTGAAATTTCAATAAAAAATTGAATGAAATCTATCACTGTGGGCGATACAAAAATATTGCATTACTCATATTTCTACACGAATTTTCGTAAAAATTGGTAGCTGTGCGTTTCCACTGACAAATTTAGGCAGTAAAATAAGTTACTTTGGTAACCCAAATATTACGCATTTGTGTTTTTTTCTTGAATTATAACGCCATTATAAAACATAACCAAACAAACCAAATCACCATTCTACAATCTCCATACACAGATATAATGCCGATTGAGACTCCATCGCTAATATTATCTGAATAAGGATTCAGAAGGTACATTATATGTCGTAATAACTATCTCCTGGCCTTGGAATCTATTCCAAGATGAGATGTATCCTTGTACGGTACATATATATGTATCTAGGTCGCTATATGTTTTCTGTATGGAGGTCTATAGGTTTTATATTATGGGACCTACTGGCCTACTACGCATTTCGCCTGAGTTACCATATAAAGATGGAATCTGTCATTTCTATGTTGCCAACACTATTATTTTAATTATATCTAACTGCACCATATTTTAAAATATACATATAAATAATAACATCGAGAGTACGTCTGTTTAAAATAGCTTCATCGATATTTTTGCGGCCATTATTAAATCTGACTTAATATTTTTTTTGAGACATGGGTTTAAAAACTTATCATATAAACTTTTTTATCTACACTAATGTTGTAACTTATAAAACTTATAAATGTAAAAAACTGCCCATTATAGTAGTTTATGCAACTGCATATAACACGGGTATTAAAACACTCGTTACTATTATGAAACTCGCTGCGCTCGTTTCATAAACTCACACTCGTGTTTTAATACCCTTAATTATATGACAGTTGCATAAACTACTATAATGGGCAGTTTTTTACATTTATAAGATATAAACAATACTGGTTGCTTGTGGCTTCATTCACGTTGTTCCAGAATACATTTTAGTTTTACTGTCTCGATCTGAATTTGTATGTACCTTACATACAAAAACAAATAAATTTTGCACAATTTTATATACTGATCTGATGTTCATTGATCATTTTATTAATCTTTTAAAGAAGACGCAAAAACATTTGGTAAACTCTTCTTCTTATTATCGAATGAGTGTGGCCAGCTCTAGTGTCGAGAGTTTATCAAGCCGCCCAAAGGCCTCTGACATGGCTTAACGACTGCCGTACTAGTCAAACAGCCGGGACCTACAGTAAACTCCTTAACGCTCAATTTAAAGATTCTTTCATAGAAAAAACGGTTGACAGATTCACTTTGTAAAAGAAAAAGCCTCATTTTGTTCGCTAACAAGCCAAGTGTCTTCGCCAAACGCTCGCGAACTTTCTACGAGTGGTTCTGAGCACGTTCTCTCTTCTGTAGTGTTGTTGAGCATAGAATATATATTCCAATAAACTCCTTACTTATATGTATGCCCTTTGTTTGAGTTTATGTTACTTTCACCTAGGCACTAGGCTCTTAGTGCACCAAGTGATCAAAACTTTTTTTTTACGTGGGATAAGTTTACGTTTGACTACAGCCTGCCTGATGTGAAGCATTGCTGCAGCCTAGGGTGTAACACGTTTACCTAGAAGATACCTATTAACTCTAGATTTGAAAATTGATTGTAGTTCGCAGGATACACAGCTTCTGGTAAAGTGTTCCAAAGCTTTGCTGTCCGTACAATAAACGTAGAAGCAAAGCGCTTTGTTAGATACTTCGGCACTTCCACCATAAAACGGTGTCTACCTGCGGACTTTCTGCTTGTTCGGTTATAGAAAGGAGCTGGGGGAATCAGTTAGTTACTTCAAACTAGACACGATCTTCAGAAATTAATACAACGATTAAGAAGGAGATACTACTTTTAGGACTATAAATACATTATGACCAGTAATCGCATCGAAAATCATTATGGTCTGTCGTCACATTGCGTCGTCAACAATAAAACCCACGCTTAAATAAAATTAGATATAAACATAAATAGCTCTATATATATATTTATAATGTAATCTTTTTTGTAGAAAAATGTAATATGTTTTATTTTAATGTTTTTTATATTTTTTTCTGAAGTTAAGGTACATATAACTGCAGTTTTGGGTGTAGTTCATGCAAGATACTTAATGCGCCTATTAAAGCAGAATTTATGCCACGTATTGATTTTATTAGGTACTTACTCCAAACTTTTTAGTATTTTATTTCGATATATTGAGTTGTCTATAAGGTGTGATATCTTTATGTTCGAGTGTCAGGAAACTAGATGACTGAATGCCTCCAGAGGTCGCCACTGTAGTAGGTGCGGCCTCAACCTAATTTCGCTATTATAGTTTGTATACAGTATGATTTATTATAGAAAACAATAGATAAAACCCGATACAAAATTTACTATAAATTTGCAGACACCGAACAAATACTTTTAGACGTGGGGTATAATAGCAACAACAATTTCATTACCAAAAATAACTACAAACTATAAAAAAAAAATGTTGGTATAAGTGCTAAAACACGTTTTTAACACGAAAAAATAATGTAATCTTTTAGTGCTAAGTACCTGAAAACAAGAATTTAAGTCTTAGCAATAAAAATAACATTTTTAAAGCTGAGCATAGGGTGCCATCTTCATATTGTAATTCCAACTGGGAAAAACTTCAGCTTTTTTTGTACGCCCGCGGCTTTGTCCGCCTTATTTCAGGATAAATAGTGGCCTATGATACTCCTAAGACCTCATATTAGGTACCTACATACAATCATGATGATTTTGCGTGATGAGCGATTAAATAAACAGAGACACAGATAAACAGACAAAATTTCTAGAAATTGTTGGAACATGTTCTGTTATCAATTCGAGGTATCTCTAATTTTTTTTTAATATTTTTAAATTTGTGACTTTTGACTCTCTTCAGCTCTATTATACCTATATGTATAGATGGAAATAAATCGGTTTTGTCCACTTCATAAAAGCAAGGGGAGCATGCTGTATATTCCGAGTCACGGGGTCAATCGCTTATCACATCACCGGATGGTTGCTTCGACTGTCTTTTGTCTCTGTCATAGATACTTACTATAGAACTACTCGTGGATATCACACGAGGACAAATTGTACAAGTGAAGTACTGCTCCGTTAGCTTAGTTGGTAGTGGCACTGCCTTCTAATCTAGAGGTGTGGGTTCGATTCCCACATGACACAAGTATTTATGAACTTAAAAAAAATATATAAGAATTACTTGTGTTGAGTCTGGTCGTTTCTATGTATAATAAGTATGTATTTACAAAAGAAAAGTATAGTAAGTATAGTATATATATGTATTATATCCGTTATCTAGTACCCATGATACAAGCGTTAGCTTAGTATGGGGCTAGATAGCGCTGTGGGATATGTCCTGAAATATTTATTAAAAAAAAAACGAAAACGAACAGTCAATAAATAAACTAGGTATCTTTGAGTCCATCTCATACGTGAATAGTAAATGATTAAGTATGTAGCCATTATATAAATCAATGTATTATATAAAACTCAAAGGTGACTGATTGACTGACTGACTGATATAGTGATCTATCAACGCACAGCCCAAACCACTGGACGGATTGGGCTGAAATTTGGAATGAAGGTAGATGTTATGACGTAGGCATCCGCTTAGAAAGGATTTTTAGAAAAGCCACTTTTAAAGGGGTGAAATAGGGGGTGCAAGTTTTACTTCTTAATGCGAGCGAAGCCGCGAACACCCACTAGTTTCTTATATGCGCTTTGATAAAGGACTATTCTGTCACCATCTCTATGCTTAGTTAATGTATTTTATATGAGTAAAATGCATTTTTAAACATATCCAATTCTCCGTAAATCCAACATGTTCAGTATAAAATCCAAGTTTCCCTTGCGTTAGTAGTTTTGCAATGTGTTTACGTCAGCAAACAACAAATATCTAAGCTTATTTAGTCTACAGACGTTGAATTTTATTGAAAGTCTGCTTGAAAAATGTATGAAGTACTGCTTGAGCTAACAACAACACAGTATACAATGTTCAAAGCGGGTAATATTTGTTCGGAAAATAAAGTGGAATTCAAAGTTAGGTTTTTTCTTACTTGATGAAATAATTCTGAAACTTGAAGTATTCTTATATGGCTCTATCTTTATCTTATTCTGCTTTTTTACTTAGCAATTTTGTATGCTTTTAAACTAGGTAGGTCTCTAGTATGGCATAGCGACAGTTGTCCCTAAACAATAAAGCATAATAATAATAATGATCGGAACCACGAAAGCGCTATGAAAAGCGATGTAAAAGCTTAATTCTAGTAAGTTTGACGGGCGACGATAGTTTCTTAATAATTAGGAACAAGTCTACATCTCATTACTCAGGTTCTACGTAATATTTATAATATAATGCATTCTGAATGTTCACTAATTTAGTAAGCACTTATCTTCTGAAAATCATTGTTAATTGAGAACAAAACTTCAATAAAGAGAGCTTCGGGCGCTTTTACAGTATGCCCTTATGAAAAGTAAAGGGCATCCCGTTTCGTAGCGCTACGCCTCATTCTCGTAGAGGGTGCTACGCACACCTTTATTGTAAAAGTTGAGATCGTAGCAAAGGCCTACGAGTTTCTGTTGGGCGTAAAATTTAATATCACCCGTGTAAGTACTGTGAAGTGAACGTAGGATGAGAATGTTCGAGAAATATGGCGGAAATTCAAAAAAATGAAAATACATAACACATTTTCCTACATTTGTTTTTTGTGTTACAACGACTTGTATCTTGAAAATGAATCTGCTTTTATCTTTTGTCGTTTTGTAATTAATGGCTTCGAATTGTCTTTCTTTGGCTATCTAGGGCAGGCGAGGAAAAAACAATACAAACCAGTAAAGTACAAAAATAATAACATAATTAATGTCGCATTTCACGAAGGCTACCGTCGATTCAATTACAAACTGGCAACGCAAAGCCGCTGATAATTTACTTTATTTAGTAGCTACAATGAGCAGGTACTTCAATTTCTTTTCAAAAGCGGGGAAAAAACGCAATTCTTCAAAAAAGGTATTCGCAATTTTTCCTTTCTTTATTAAACTGATTAAAAGTTGGTAGAGAGAGAAATTCTTTTTAACTAGGCTTTTTAAACGGTCTTTGAGACATACAAAGGCAATAATCGGGGACATTCAAAGGAGCTGGAGGAAAATTACAACTGAGTTGACCCGACGATATTATACCTAGTAAACTCATAATAAAAAGAGTTGCGGAGCCGAATTTTAAATTTTGGTGTCTACGTTATCACTAACGTCATAATTTTGATGAAACAGCTTCGCCACACAAGAATGTAATATTGATTCATGGGAATATTAATATCGATTGACATTAGGGACGAATAAAAAACAACATATATATAAAAAAATATTATTTTTCATTATACTTATGACGTAACATTGTATGAAAATCCAAAAGGCATCTAAACTAGTTAATAACTGCGTTTCGTATGCCGATTTTCCCAGTTTAGCTATCGAACCAATCATCATCTAGTATTTCGCTTTAGCGTAGCTTAGTCGGTTGAATTTATTTTCGATGATTTGACGATTGATAGTTACAAACACTTTACTTGGAGGAAAAGGAGTTAAAAGGAAATTGTTTACAAATTGATTGATTGATTGATTGATACTTTATTGGACACAATAAAACATAATACACAAACAGAAAAGAAAATTAATTAAAACTAATGCCACAAATGGCGGCCTTATCGCTAAAAGCGATCTCTTCCAGGCAACCGTAGGATGGAGAGGAAAATATATAAAAAACAGACTAGACGGGGTGTACAATAACGATTACATGAAATTTGACTATAAAATATTAAACATAATAATTTTTTTTTTTTTTTTTTTAAATAAATAATAAATATTAAACATAAACATAAACATTTAAAATTATAAACTATTCTAACCCATACTTACATCATGTATATTATACTACGTAATATATAAAAATATACTATGTGCTAATACTACAGAAATAACTACTATAAACTTACATATAAATAAGTACAATATACTTTAAACTTACATACAAATAAATACAATATATATATATATATATATAAATATAAATTCATAGACATACATAAACTAATGCAGCCGGTTTAACCAGTTTGCATGGACAGATACCAGTTCTTTACTTGGCTTTTAAAAGATTCCAGTGACGGGGCCTTCTTAATGCTAAGAGGTAGCTCATTCCAGAAGCAAACAGCTTGCACAGCAAATGAGCGCCCAAAGAAGGATGGCGAGTTAAATTTAGGGTGAGATAAAGTTAGCATTTCCGACGACCGAAGATTACGAGCGTGGGTGTCATGTACATATTTGAATCGACATTTTAAATAGCTGGGAGTTGTAGGATTGAATAAAACATTATAAAGAAGAGACAAGATATGTGCATTCCGGCGAAGGCGAATTGGCAGCCACTTGAGCTTAAGGCGATACTGAGATACGTGGTCATATTTTCTCAAGCCAAATATGAACCTAATGCAGTAATTTTGGAGCCGCTCAAGTTTTCCTAACTGGTCTTCTCGCAGATCTAGGTAACAGGCGTCTGCATAATCTAACACAGGAAGAAGAAGGGACTGAGCAAGCGCAATTTTAGTGGCAGTGGGTAGAAAATTTCGGAGGCGTCGCAAGGATGCTCCCGAAGCAAATAACCTGCGGCTGATCATATCTAAATGACAATCCCAGCTAAGGCAACGATCCATCATTACGCCAAGATTTTTAACAGTCTCGCTATAAGGTATGACAATCCCGTCAAATCTCACTGGTGGTATGATATTCCAATCAATACGAGAGATCATCCGAGAGCTACCAACAATAATTACTTGGGTCTTTGAAGGATTTATCTTGAGCCCGAATGATCTGCTCCAGTCTACGATATGATTTAGGTCACCATTAATAGTGTCAATAGCAGAATCTAGCTCGCTGACATGTGCCTGAGTATAGATTGAACAAATGAGGACATCGAACATACACTATTACATACATAGTTGCACAGTGCCTGGAGACAGACAGACAGACAGACCGACAGACAGCGGAGACTTAGTAATAGGGTTCCGTTTTACCCTTTGGGTACGGAACCCTAACAATCTGAACAATTTATTTACAAGAATGATAAGTAATAAGGAGTCTTTGTGTTTTTTTCAACGACTTGACCCTTCGTTTCCTTCGGAAGATACTTTGTATGCATGTACTTGACCCGTTTCGGTAATGCGTGAAATTGAGGGATTTGCATATCTATGAATATTAGGCGCAGGAGCGTTAGCAATGTAATGATCAACTAATAGATTGAACATTTCTCAATAAAGTTGATGCATATTTTAATTTTATAATATGGGTTACATTGACAGTTTTCTTAAATGAAAAACACAAGCAGTAATAAAATGTCTATTTTGGTTCTTGTTTGATCAAGAAATAACACGAAAAACGCTTAATTAATCTTGAATTTTAATTATCATAGGTATACTTTGCTTTTGTATAGTACAAATAATTCTACACTAAGTCAAATGTTACTGACTATGCTGACGTTACGTTAGTCTTAACTACGGATTAAGCATATCCGCATAGATTTGCATGCTGTAATTTGCAGCATTAATGCGGATTAGCCTGTCACCAGCATAATGCCGAGTGGCGTTAGCACTGTTACTGAAGCAATATTGTATCTGATTTGCATTGTAGTGGTTAACCAAACAGTTAACAAAAGAGTGACGGTGTATGCAATTTAGAGATTACTATTGAAAAACATCTATGGAAATGTGGCAGGAACGTTATTTAATATGATAAGAGAAATTAAACTGACGTGGTATTGTCATATTGTCGGTCAATCAGCATAGCGATATATAGGAGACAACAAAAAACTACTGTCCAAATTAATCCAAAGCACTGTAGTAATAAAGATTTGTTTAGTTACAGACATCAGCAAGTTCTTGCTAACTGATTTAGAGATAAACCAGATAAACAATTTATTAGTAAACAAAAGATTACACGTCAATTAGAAATCACAATTGTACATAACTTATATTGGACACAACATAATTTTTTTATTTTACTAGATTTCTTTTTTATTTATGATTGTAAACTTAAATCTAATTATAAATAAACAATATCCTCTGATCCTTAGTATTTAATAGCACCAATAAAAACAGAATTGCAACCATACCAGTCTACCAGTCACAGCACGTCATAAAAATAGTAGCGATTGTCACGCACAGGCAGGTACGTGTATAATTGAATTAAAAGGCTTTACTAGGTGTCACTGGTTGTTTCAGCTATTTGCTGATACTGAAGTTAACTGAAAACTGTCTCGGAATTAAAATTGGGTATGGTTAGTATTATTATACATATATATTAGTGGCACGATGCTACTCTTTAAAATTAATCGAATGGTTTTTTTACATCGATAATGGGTTTAATTGCTTTAAAAAGGATTTCTGGCCATTTTCGATACTCTATAATCGTTGTGGATAAAATCAGAAGCCTGATTTTTTGGAGTGAGTATTTACAAGACCCATGTATAAAAAAGTACTGGCCCAAATGACAGAAAAAAAATATGGGGCCATCTCGAATACAATCCCTATCGAATAAAAAAAAATCATAAATAACGGAGTAATCGCGTCACATACCCACAACAAAAAAAAATCTTTCAGGAGACTTGATTACCTCCTTTTTTAAAAAGTTGGTTAAAAGTTAATGGTATTGAGTTACTTAGGGGTAGATGCACTGTTGTTGTCAAGCATTAAATGTTTTGTACAAGTTATCGATAACCTTGTAGCCGTTTATTTATGTTTTGCCTATAGGTCTTAAATAAAGGTTAATTCAATTATTTAATTACAGCCAAACATTCAACTAAAAATAAAGCCTGTTTAATTGAAGTTGAATAAACAAACAAGCTGTGCTTAAAGTTCAATGCTGAATGCTAAAAATAGACACCAGCCTGGTGAGGGTCACGGGGATTTAATATTAAATGTCAGTCAATGAAAATAGATATTTTATAATACATTCATAGAAGATGTTTTGGAGGTTTTTACAATTTTAGTTTTGAAGCTCGAATTCGAGACACTAATTCAGTATTTACTCTTTTTAATCTTACTAACGGATTAGCACTTTACCACAAAGTAAGCCTAAACTAATCTAAATCTAATAAAATGGCGTAGTTTGCATGTCTAGGTATGATAAAACCAATTAAATATTCAATAACAAAGAATTATAGTAATCAAAGTAATTTTACAAAAATTCATTAGTTACAGTAACACTATTTTTCACTGTTGTATTACAATCTTTTACAACCTAAAACTTGTAATAAAAACTAACATAATATATACATACATTATTCACTAACACGTACGTACGTAGTACCACGTAGTACGTTTAGTAATACGTCAAAGGTAAATAAGGCCTTGCACCGCATACAATATAAATAACATTGTGACCGACAAACATTTTAGGAATACTTTCACAAAGGTCACGGGAATGGACGTACAAACAAAAAGGGCCTTTTTATTGGTAAGCAAAATCCAGGGGTCTTAAAATCTTTTTTTAGATTTTCTAGGTAAGCGTTTTGAACCCTAGGCTGCAACAATGCTTAATACAGGCAGGCTTAATATAGTTCATCGCAAACCTATCCCACGTAAAAATAATAATTGACGAGCATCGAAGTCATTGTTTGGGCAGAAAAAATCAAGTTTGCAGACTAGATTGCATAGATGGGCATATTAAGATCTAGTGGTATCAATATTAAACCTGTTACGCTGGTAAGTAAAGTTGATTGTCACTATACTTCACAAAACTTTGATCCCTATTTTAGATGCTGCAATATTTTATACGGTTTAAAAATTGTTGATATTCAAAATAGTTTGGCAATTGTTAATTCGTCTTGTTATAAACTAAGCTTTAGCTTTTTAGTTAATATTTGCATTTATTCAATTTAATATAATTTTCCATCATGAAATTATGGTCAAGTGCCAACCTATCATGAATAAAATAAACTTTACTATGTACATAATCTCAATACAACGGCTGACCAAATAATTGAGTCCCTAAACAAAAGCGGCTAACACGGCCGTAGCCGTGAAAATGTGTTGTCTCACGCAACTTTCTGATTGTTTACTTTATACGCTAAAATAACAACATAGTACTGTAATAGACAGACCTTGCCATGACAATTGTGTAGATAAGGGTTTAAAAAAAGATGTGAAGTAATTGTTACTTAGGAAAGAGTAAGACGTGTTCTGAATAAAGGATGTAATGTGTTTATTGATTATATGATTATGAAGAAATTAACCAAGAAAAAAATAACTAGAAGAAAAAAAAATCTTCTGAGAGAAAGTGAGAGAAGTGATTCGCCAGGAAGTTTTCTCACACTTTCTGGCTAAGGAACCTGCGGTGCTGCTTTACGTCATAAAAAACAATTTCTATCCTACGACTTTTGGAAATTCATTTAACCTGTATTTGACGTAAGTGTTAACTGGTACAGTAACAAGTGATTAATAATGCCTTACAAGGTAATATAGAGCACTGTTTAGTTCAGTTTGTTTGTAACCGAGGCCCTCTCCATAATCTTACAAAACAGTGCACATATGTAGGCTAGTCTATGTTGTAGCTAAGTTTTTTTGAAGCTGGGACCCGCTGCACGCAGTCACAATACGGCACAATTAGGCTAGTCCATTCCTGTTGTATGTCAACCACTGGAATCGGTGTCAGCGAGTCACGGGCTCCGTCTCATTAGGGTTGATACGATTTGTCTCACACTCATTGGATCTTACTTTAAGGTGGCACGAAATACGAGGAGGTGTAGGTTCTTCCTGTTCCTTGATAATATGTATTCTTTTTATATGGTCATAGATTTATATATCGTTAGATGTTTAATGACCTGGATTTAATATTTTAAGCTCTGTAAACTTCGAAGGAAATATGTATTAATAGGTAAATTGGTTATAATTAACGATTTGGCTAGTAATTATGAAACTGTATTTTATCAATCAAATCAATCAAATATACTTTATTGTACACCAAATAAAAAAGAACATATTTAACATAAAGGTGGAAGGTAACCAGGGACATTGGGCGACCTTATCACTAAAGTGATCTCTTCCAGGTTTATTTTATATAAGTGTGTAACTATAACGTTAATACAAGGTTAACACCTTTTAATGTCTTTTATTAGATTTGGTAACACACGAAACCACTTATTTGATGAGCTACGTAGTAATTTTAATTTATATCCGTCTTTAAAACTATATAATTATTAAAAAAAAAAGTTTTGGCAACTGTCGGTTGCCAAAATTTTTTCCGAATTTTCAAAATATTTATATTTTCAGATCTTCCCGCTACTCGAGGGTCTCGTGGCTTTCCACATCTAGTATTACGCCCAACTCATCTGAGGTATTGTTTTCAGGACTTTGGGCGTACAAAAACGGTAGTTATTTTCATATTTATTTTCCCCTTTATTTTTGACAACATACTGCTGGTGTTTATTTTTCTGTTTCTATGTCAACGGCCCCTCGCGTCGGCGCACGAGGAGCGACGTGCCAGCTTGACGGCTACGGGCCGTCATCTCCACGTCACTAGACTATTTATTTTTATTGTAAATGGCTTCTCCCACCCATGTCGCGGCTATATTTGCCCCCCAAATTAAAACAGTGTCGCAGGAGAACATGGTTCAATGCACGGAGTGTACCCAAGTCCGATATTTTAAGGGTCTTAGGGGCCTTAAAATACATCGTGCGAAGTGTCACAAAATTACAGAAATTCCGTTGTCTGCTCCTGTTTTAGGCTCCGCTGGAGCCAGTAGCAGTTCCGTGAGCGCTGTTACTCCTTCCGAACCGTTTTGGAAGGTTTTGAGCTCACTCAAAAACTCTCTTCCGATTCTCAAACGCATCCCGCGTGGTGCCCGTGTCTCGGTGTCCCAATGTTTGGCTTCTGCTATTAGGAACGTTATTTCTAGGAACACTAAGCTCGCTTGGGAACATCTCCTGTCTTTTCCCTTCTGCGTACTTCACGTAACATTCGATCCTACCTCCAAAAAGTCCCTTACCCAACGGGTAAAGGACAATTGCGTAAAGTACGCTGCATGGGAAGAGAACCCTTCAGACCTAGCTCATATTATTCCGCCTAACACGCGGAATAATCAAAATTCTAAATTCACTGGCGATTTGGCTACAGTCCGTTTAGTAGAAAACAAAATTAGTGACGGTGATATTAAAGGCGCCGCACGAGTCTTGTTCTCCAGCGATACCATAGCCCCACACTCACCCGATACGGTCCAGTCACTCCGTGACAAACATCCACCTTCCTCAGCGGATCTCCACCTGCCTGATCCACCGGACTCTGATGTTGACTTTGACGTGTCCACTCAACAGGTTGCTACTGCCGTTTCATCTTTCCAAAGTGGTTCAGCTGGAGGTCTTGACGGCCTTACACCCCAGCACCTAAAAGATCTTCTATCTTTTAGTTCTGGTGGGGTATGCGAAACTCTTTTGAAGGATCTAACTGCATTAGTTCAACTCATGTTGTCTGGACGGGTTAATGACAACATCACCGAAATTTTGTATGGTGCCAATTTGTGCGCCCTTTTGAAAAAGGACGGTGGCATCAGGCCTATAGCGGTCGGGACCACATACCGTCGCCTCGCGGCCAAGGTAGGTTGCAGGAAGGAGGTTGTTCCTTTGAGCAATCTTTTTCAACCACTGCAGCTTGGTTTTGGTTCGCGAGGCGGGTGTGAGGCCGCCGTCCACTCTCTTCGGACTTTTCTTCACCAAAATTGTGGAGATGTGTTGCTGAAGGTGGATGTCAAAAACGCTTTCAATTCGGTAGACAGAGGAGCGTTGTTGACCCAAGTGAAAGACAAAATTCCCGACCTTTATAATTTCCTTTGGCAATGCTACGGTAAGTCATCGAAATTGGTTTACAAAAAGTATTTTATGGACTCTTCAGTTGGTTGTCAACAAGGTGACCCTCTTGGACCGGCCATTTTTAGCCTGGCCATACATCCCATAATTCAACGTCTCAAGTCCAAACTTAATGTTTGGTACTTGGATGACGGAACTTTGGGAGGTGACGTGAACACCGTCCTCGATGATTTCAAAATTTTGGTAGACGAATTTCGTCATGTTGGTCTCGAGTTAAATTCAAAAAAGTGCGAACTTTTTGTTTGCGATTCATGTTCGGACAAGGATTCAGTCATATCTAAATTCAATGATTTGGCACCGGGTATTTCTATTCTAGACAAAAGTTCACTTCGCCTCCTCGGTTCACCGATTCTAGATGAGTCGTTTTCTCCTTTCGTAGAGGACAAAATTCAAAATTTCAGGGACACTCTAGGCCGTTTGCTCAAAATTAACGCCCATATGGCGTTTACTATTATCAAATATTGTTTGTTTGTTCCAAAATTCACTTACTATTTACGATGTTGTCCATTGTGGCAACACAATGGGCTCCTTTCGAGCTTAGACAACATCGTAAAGGACACACTAGTTTCGGTTTTGAATGTGGACATGGATGACAGGACATGGTCGCAAGCTTCCCTACCTGTACGGTTAGGAGGTTTGGGTGTCCGCAAAATTTCAAGTGTTGCTTTACCAGCATTTTTGGCTTCTGTCCACGGTACTTACGAATTGGTCCAAAAAATCCTCGCACCCGCTTTAGGCCCGTCTGGCGTAGTTGTAGTTGCGCATACGGACGAAGCTAAAAATGCTTGGCGCCTGGCCTGTCCAAACACCGATTTTCCTACAACACCTCGTTCCCAGAGACTGTGGGATCGGCCGATCAGCGAACTAGCACGGAAATCACTTCTCGATACGTGTACTAGTTTCGCGGATCGCGCCCGCATCCTTGCGGTCAGTGTGTGGGAATCCGGTCTTTGGCTGCAGGCCATGCCCTCTTTTAATACAGGTAACCTTTTAGATCCGACAGCTTTTCGACTCGCGGTTAGCCTGCGCTTGGGTGCGAGGAGCTGTGAACCGCATCGCTGCCAGTGTGGTACTGATGTCGACCAGCTCGGGCACCACGGCCTCTCATGTTCGAGGAGTGCTGGTAGAATTAGCCGCCACGCTAGTCTGAACGACATCATTCGACGGGCTTTTTCCACTGCCAATGTTGCAGCTATGCTCGAACCGAGCGGCCTAGCACGTGACGATGGAAAAAGACCTGACGGTATGACTCTTGTGCCATGGAAGTTGGGTCGGCCCCTTGTGTGGGACGCAACTTGCGTCGACACATTGGCGCCGTCTCATCTGTCTATGACACGGTGTCGGGCTGGAGCGGCGGCTATTATTGCCGAGCATCACAAGAGACGCAAATATGCTAACCTCGGCCGAGGTTACATCTTTGAGCCTTTTGGAGTCGAGACTTTGGGGCCGTGGGGTCCGGGAGCCCATACTATTTTCCAAAACCTCTCGGAGCGCTTGGTTGACGCGACGCGTGACCAAAATGCTGGCCTTTTTCTGGCTCAACGTATCAGCATTGCCATCCAGCGTGGTAATGCGGCCAGCATGCTGGGTACGCTGCCCTCTGGTAGTGGGCTGGAGCACTTAGATTATCTTTAGGCTTTTCTAAAGATTTTCTAAGTGCCCCTTTTTGTAGTAGTTAGAAGTAGTAGGTATGTTTAGTTTTCCTTCACTTGTTTTTATATTTTATTATTGTACATTATAAAAAAAAAAAAAAAAAAAAAAATATAATTATTTAAAACCTTCAAAAATAGCTTCCGTGTCGTTCCGTACCATCTATTTATAATTACGTTTATTAGTAGTTGTTAAAATTTCCAGCGACCGCAGAAATTACCGTAAAAAGTCGACAAATAGGCATTTTTCAGAACATAATGAGCGGAACGGGCTGCAATTTGGCTTAACCACAGTAATTATGTGAGGTGTTTCTTTAAACGCCTTTACGAGGTATATTTTTTGGGGTATTAGCTGCGAGGTCTGGGTTGTCTTTTTTGTACTGTGACTGTGTTAAAAAGGCTGAATAAAGCGAATAAACAAAATATGTAATCGCGCAATTATAATATTTGTTGCTATTACTGGAATGGTCATAAACCTATTATAAATATTAGTAACACATTGTTGTATTTAACAACAATGTGTTACTAATATTTATAATAGGTCAAATTTGCACGGGTGACTTACTAATTTATAGGACACGCCATCGGATATGAAAATTATTGAAAGAAGGGTACAATCGCGGGGTAAATTTTATTTGTACCAAATACTCGTAATATTCGTAACATAGCTCAGGTGATTTTGGAATAAAGATAGCTTACCTACGTCATTTGGAGACCCTGTTACAAATACTTACTTTACCTAGTGGGTGCCCGTGGCTTCACTCGCATTAAGAAGTAAAAATAACAACCCCTATTTCACCCCTTTAAAAGTGGCATTTCCAAAAATTAATTCTTAGCGGATGCCTACGTCATAACATCTACCTGCATGCCAAATTTCAGCCCGATCCATCCAGTGGTTTGGGCTGTGCGTACGTTGATAGATCACTATGTCAGTCAGTCATCTTTGAGTTTTATTTATGTAGATTACGATTAAAGACAGACCAATAACACACTCGTGATTTTTATTGATTGCTGTGACACTGATCGAAATAGACGCATACTAAAATACTATTTTATTCCCGAAGAAATTTCAATAACATACAAAGTATATATGCATCCGCACTCGGTCTGCAACAAACTACAAAAGAAGGTGGTATAAATATAGTATTTTATGCGGCATTGTGCGTCAGTGTCGCCATTTTATCGCTACAACGTCGCCACGCTTCCTGCCAGTAGCTGGAGCTAATTTCAGATGTTGGTGGATGTTAGTAAACCACGTCCGCGTTTAAAATTTATCTTGAGAGAAATTAATATTGTTTTTAAAATTATACTACATCATATTCTACATTATGTAAAAGTATGTTGATTGAATTGTTGGTATGTTTGATCTTTCCTGTCGCGACTCAGCATTGGATCATTGTGATTTTTGGTATGGTGGAAGAATAGGGTCTCAACTTTGATTTTACTGGAAAAATACTATTAAAGCCACCGAAATCCGTTAATACTAGTGAGTTAGTTAGTTTATATTACAGACTCATATGTTAATTAGTTTGGTAAGTATTGTTGCAAGTTATTTTTAAAGTTCATTTTGCGATACAAAATTATTATTATCACCTTGTTTTACTATATTTTTATGGCATAATTAATTGAATAACAACATTCCTAAAACCCAATTTCAATGCACAAGACATCACCTGCGTTTCAAACCCGGATGGATCGCGCACGTTCAAATCATGACAAATGATTGTTCTTACTTTTTCTTGCAAACTGCCACCGGAGTACTGACACTTTGCAAATTAGTTTGTGGTATGAATAACGGTGCTTATTTACGTTTAACCAGTGACTCGTTCGTTACGTACAGGAATTGATGCTTGTTTGTGATTTAGAGGTTTACGGGTAAAATAAACTTAATTTTTACTTTTTTTCCACTTTTGATTAGTAAAAATTTGTCTTGACTACACCAGTCAAATGATTAGAAAGTTTGGCTTGACATTTACTAGAAAAAAAGTTGAATCTCCGACATAATCGCTAAATATTAGACCATTTAGGTCATCTTATCGAATGAGAGTTGCCAACTCTGGTGTCGAGAGTTAATCAAGCAGCCCTAAGGGCCTCTGATATGACTTAACGACTACCATTCTATGACAAACAGCCGGGACCTATAATTTAACGTGTCATCCGAGTCATGAAAGAACCCAAAATGGAATGCCACTTTTCGGTCACCCATTCAAAGACTGACCGCGTCTATAATTGCTTAACATTGGTAATCGCATGTGATTGCCTCTGCCAGCTGAGCTACAGGCGCTACCAGTTTAAGTAATCATTGGCCTTTATATAATAAATCCACCCTTTACATATAAAAAACACCGAATCCAAAACCATTTCTCAACAACTTAACATGTAATCTGAGACCATGTCAGCAAAGCTAACTTGGCGTGAAGTTACAAACGGATGAAGGCAGTACGATATTTCCTGCTCATGCCTGGAGGTATATGGTTTACTAATTTTGATAAAGTGGCTGCTAACTGTGGCGGATGTTTGAATGACGATGCTGTTATGGCTGTATGGAGGGAAAAGGGTGCTGTGTTGTAATGGTAGCCATTTTTTTACTTTGAAATGGTCAGTTATTTTTTAATTATTATGTCCAGTTTTCAATTTAATGGAACATGTTTTGAACAATTTTGTCATGTGTTTGACTTAAACAAAATTTGGAATTTCGATAGTTCTAGCCAAAATTTAAATTAGTTTTTTTGACAATATTTTATCTAAAATTACTTAATTATATCTAATTCGATACACGAGCGCTATCTATTGGTTATGTTTTTTTGTAACCAAACCAACCACCTCAAGAATATCTAGGAAATTAAATGCACGTACTCGTATCCATAGGTACATACATAATATATTATATGTATAGTCAAGGCTTCTTCAATTCCAAACCAAAATCTATAGTAGTATCTGAGGAACGTAAAAAAACAGTAAATTAAAGATATCAGAATAAAAACTGTTTACGTACATTTTAAATCGATAAGAGAACACATTTTACAAGTTGCTAGAAATTTTGTCGGTTTATCTGTTTATTTAAACGCCCATCACACAAAAGCGGCTGGATAGATCATTATATTTTTTGGCATGTAGATAGTATCAGGTCTTAGAAGTGTTATAAGTTACATTTTATCCCGAAATACCTAATGCGAGCGAAGCCGCGGGCGTCCACTAGTAGCCAATAAGTATAACTAGGTACACACTCATATCGTCTACTAATATGTACATTTGACATGATTTTAATAACAAAAATTTTCATTGTTTTATTAATAAAACTAGACATATGTAACTTCTAAAATTTTATAGAAGCCTAATGTTATAAATTCAATTTGACGAGATATTGTAATTTGTGTAGCATATTCTGTGATATTAGTACTTATACCTATGTATGTTACAATTTTACATTATCAATAAAGATTCTTTATCTTTTATCTTTATCTTTACAAATATAAATAACTACTTCAGCAACAAAATAGCCTACTGTTATAGATAGAACCAGATAATACATAGCCTGCGTGAATTTGCGTATAAATTCACGATGATAACCTCGGCGAGTCGTAAACCGCGGTGTTTGCGGCTGTTTGGCCGGAAAGGCGGCTCCATCGCGTGCGGTCGCCGAGAGGAAACATGTGGGAATAAGAATGTTTTCAGAACGAGTTGAGAAACTCACGTGGGTGACATTTTGGCGTTTGAATATATAATAAAAATATGAAGCTTTTGAAACATGTTGAAATCCACTTAGCACTTTTCTATTATTATTTGTCTATATTGTAAAACATTGCTGTTGACTTTTTCAGCAGCAGTAGCTTCAATTTTTTAATAGTTCAGTAAATCACATCTGTACTGAACATCACATTATAGCATCTTAAATATACAGTTTTTTGTAAAGTGTGTGACGTCATCTTACACTTACAAAAAAAAGAAAAAAAAAGCTCATGTTTGCATGCAGCACATGCTGGGTTTAAAAAAACATACTTGTCTATTGTAATGGACAAGCTTGTTATAAAATGCATGCTTATCATAAAACTAACACGTCCTTCAGTTTAACAAAAATCCTTACAGACCTAGCAATAAAAAATGATATCATGTTCCACCATTAGCTAGGTTATATCTACGATCTGGAAAAGAATTTCATCTCAACATGTAGGTCATGTCGATCGCCAGGGGGTTACTATGGTAATAGGTCATCATAAAAATAAGAAAACGATATTGATTGTAAACGAAACAATAAAAAAACAACACAGAAAAAACATTACATATACACAAGGTACATGTTTCAAGTCAAAATCTGGCCTCAATTTCACATCAGCGCTGCCCTTTCGTTATTAGTGGATTGCACACTACTAAAAATATATTTTATCTTTACTCGAAATTGAAATTTAGCTCTATTGTAATATTCAGCTTGTTTTCCCACAAGTAAATTTTTTCAACAATAAAAACATAATGGTTTTTTGAAACGATCGTAGTCCTCGGGAATCCTTACCCCATTCGAGTGGCGCCTGCGAGCGACTTCTAGCATTCTACGTCTGAAAGTTACGTAGTATGTGCACAACTATTTTACGACAATATGGCAATGGCAACTGTAGAAAGGC
The DNA here is from genome assembly GCA_927399415.1 of Macaria notata. Lineage (NCBI taxonomy): Eukaryota > Metazoa > Arthropoda > Insecta > Lepidoptera > Geometridae > Macaria > Macaria notata. Next base: position 9,356,783 of record OV656746.1, on the reverse strand, counting down.
AAAATTTTACCAACAGAATCAAATTTATAGTCCTCTCAATTATTGGAAATATCTTTATACAATCAAACGAAAACATAGATCAATAATTGTATGAGTGTTCGTATACGTGTTATAGTATAGTTTGTCTGTTTAATAGCAAAGCAGTATCATTTTTAATACCACGTACCAGCAGTTCTATGAATATGGTTGCTTGACTACAGAGACTCTATGGTCGTTCTATCTAGGTTGCCTGGAAGAGATCGCTTTCAGCGATAAGGCCGCCGCTTGTGGCACTAGTTAAGATGCAATATGTTTAATGTACTGTTTTTTAAATATGTATTAACAATAAAGAGATAATCTATCTATCTACGAAATTGTTTACGTTTTGTGATAACATCATATTTGAGCAGTTCATTACGCTTGCAATTTATGTAGCTTATTGATCTTTGGAACTTCTCTTATACCACGGTTCTTATATCTATTATTTTTATTATATCCAAAGTTGCACACGTAAATTTGTGTTATCGAAAAGTTTGTGTATTGAATTTCATACAATACCATCCCAGATCTCGTTTAGTTCAGACTTTTTACCTTTTCTAGTCAAGTCGTCCACAAGACCCACAAGTTCTTACTTTCCTAGTTGCCCTCTCTGTTATAAAGCCTCCACAGCGGCGTAAGAGTGGATTGCTAGAGAATCATTTACACGGAAATGGTAACGCGGGGGTTTTCTGTACACTCGTTGTGATTGACATAGAATAGTAATAGATTAGTCTAACCAAACGCAATATTTTGTATGAATGAATGTATCAATTGTCTGAAAAACTAGGTAAGGTTCCAATATTTAATTGTTTTTTTTGGACACAATTACTGAATTAATTTGAAATGATGCGTCACTAACACACTTTTTAAACAGTTGCAAAATACGTAATGTCAAAAGTAAAACATATTTTATCATTTATAGAATATAGTTATAAAGTTAATAACACTTAATAATTGTATAATGACACATAAACAAAATTACGGCACATAGTTATTTCAAATTTAACCTCACTACACCCACAAAAGTGTTTGTTTCGTTACGTCCGTGTTTCGACAGTTGAATTTAAAGAAATTTATCGATAAGACCATTCTAAAACCGTTCTATGTCGATGGTTTTGGTGGATATTATTAATTTAGTAGAAGAGTACTCGTGGGTATTTTCTGCGTACCCTGCGTATGCCACTGGTACATTTCATTTAGCAAATGTGCAATAGTACCACTAAACTACTTTTACGGCGCGTACCACTCCGGTTATGGGTCTACTTACTGTTTACCGGGGCTTATCCATTTTTATACAACTGTGTGGAAGAATTTGATTATTTCAAAGAATTATTTAGGAATCATATTTAAAAAAGTTTTCAGTCAATCTAGATAAATTAACTTATGTTTAACTCTCTAATACAAAAGTAACGGTAATAAATCTGTTACTTTTTTTTTTTACTTAAACGGGTTCGCACTTGACCATAGTTTACCTGATAGCAAGTAAGGCTATGGCCTAAGATGGAGCGTGCTTACCCGATAAGAACCGATTCACTCTCGCTTTGAAGATCGCTGGATTATAGTGCGTGGGTTACTTAGAAATTCAGTTTATTTCTACCTTGAAATATTCTCTAGAGATAATTGCTTTATAAAAGTTAAACAAGTAGGTAACCGTAATGTAATTTCTATACTGTTTGTTTCAGACAGCAGTCGTCCCCACAGGACGAGCCCCGTGCAACAATGGAGTTCAATGCACTTCTGTTCCACCGTGTCCTACTAAGAGGTACTTCAATATTCATGTCAATATTTTTACTTTGATATCCACTGGTATTTAGTTATTATAATTGTTGTAAAACGGTGACGAGGATATCCTGCGTGGGTTCTGCGTGGCAACACAGTTAAAAAACAGATAACTGAGTTTCAATGATTAAATATAGCTATTGTTACTTAAATTAATATTACATAATATAATTTATATAACTAGCTTAAAAACGAATAAAAACAGTTTATTTTATCAAGAAAAGAATTACAAACGCATCTATTATATTCGATAATGCCTTTCAGTATGTATAATCTTGTTTACAACGCAGCATTTTCGCGGCACATTTCTTATCTCACCAACACCTATTCCCCGTGTTCACAGATTTCCCAAAACCTGCTTTATTTATACCTATCAAGGAAAACACCTTTCCGGATAAACAAGACGGTTAGAGTTAAAGCAGTGAAAGGGTTGGATAGGTTGTTAAAACGTGTCTATCCGCAGTGAATTTACGATAAAAAATATCTACGAAAAAATACGGTGAATATCATATAGCTTAGGAGAGATTCCGGAAAGTATTCCTGTGAACTTTATAAACGGAGCGGGGAATATTTAGAAGTTTTACTTTGCTTCCGTTTTATACAAAAAAACTTTTATTTACGTAAGTTTTTAGTACATTTCACTATCACATAATCTGGTGCTGTTTGTGGCGGTGGCGTATAAGATACAGTTTTTGCCAGAGGCATGATATATCTTTAAAAATTGCGTAATTTATGCATCTACGCTCGCCCATATTACTCCTGTACCAAGAGTAGATATAGGTATTGTAGGGACTTGGCTTTGCTTAAAAACTACATTCATCAAGTCGATGTACAATCGAATATATGTCACTCGCGCATTCACCCCGCGCTCGCGCATCTCTAAAATGAATGACATTTTCATACATCGACAGTGCTGCTCCAACCTTTGAGCAGAAGATACGTTACGCAAAAACTATCTAAAATCGCGGGTGCTAGAACTTAATCAGTGTCCCTCTTTATCCATTGTGTGTGTTCCGATAATTGGACTTTGCCTGGATGCCAGGAGGCGTCTAGGACTCGCCGACGACCACATTCAGGAGGACTTACTAGCAGGCCAGGTTTTTTTAGAGAAAAAAGGGGTACGTAAAACTTTCGCGTAACTAGTAAATTGTAGTTTTCAAAAGCCCTGATTACAGGGCTGTCCATTTTCGAGCCGGATTTCTCAGTTTACTAGCATAAACTATAGAAAATTACGTATACTAATACACTTAACACATTTTTTCCATTAAAAAATTGACTTATTACCCCAAGAATTGCTAACGATATTATCTCATAGTTTGGACTTTGTCACTATCGTCATAAGGTCTATTTTACTATATTTGTACAATGAATTGATTTTGTTGAAATGTCGTAATATTCGGAGTTGTGTGATTTTGCAATTTATAAAATTAACCAAAACTACTCTCATTTTTGTGTTACTTAAAAATAAATTCGTAGTCGGGAACATTTTAATCAATCAAAATGACCGATAGAACTAAAAGAAAAATACAAAAAGAGGACGATATTATGGATCTCGATTTAATGCTGCAACCATTTCTTACTTCAAAAGAAATGTGTTTTTTACGTGTACAAAAGTTGTACGACTTGTCAACCAAGGTTCTTTTAGATCCCACGATTTTACCCAATTTCAAATCTCGCGCTGAAGACCTTGACGATTTACGCGTAGAATATAATCGCTGCATCAAAGAAATCAATTCTATAAACAAATTGTATGTACCTGGCTATATACCAACATATACCGAACTCGACGCATTTGATGATTTGTTCTATTCTATTCGCACGGTTTGTGATAGTATATCTGAGCCATCATCGGTGCGTCGGGACTCTAATGACAATAGTGAAAGCACTCGCCGACAAGTAAAATTGCCCGAATTACAAATTTCTAAATTTGATTCTCAATTACAAAACTGGATTACGTTCCGCGATACATTTCGTAGTTTGATACACGAAAATAATACTCTTTCAAACATTGAAAAGTTTTATTACTTAATCGCTTCTGTAACAGGTTCAGCCTTATCTATAGCGAAATCTATGCCGGTCACGTCGGACAATTATTCTATTGTTTGGGAATGTTTAGTGAAGCGATTTGATAATCGACGTGCGCTTGCGTCTTCATTCGTTGATAAGATTCTTTCATACAAGGCGTTCACTACAGATTCAACTGAAAATCTAAACAATTTTATACAGGTTTATCAGGAAAACGTAGCCGCATTGCGTAATTTAAAACTAGCAAATTTATCCGAGTTTTTGTTATTCAAACTTGCAATCCGGAATCTGGATCCAACCACGCGCCGTGCTTTTGAATTGAGTATCGATCAAGACGAAATTCCTGCTATCGGGCAGTTACTAGACTTCGTCGAAAAACAGGCTCGTGCTCTGGAGATGTCAGATGCTAGGCCGGTGTACGTCAAGCCGTCTATGCCGCCGCCTAGACATACTGCACACAAGAACTACGTTAGTTCTAACATTCCAGACTCGACCAAACCACTTCGTACGAAATCGACTTTCGTATCAGCTGCGGCCAGCAAGGCTCCCGACGTTGTCGACCGTCAGAAATCCAACGAGTGTCCTTGCTGTCAAAAGCCACACGCTATATATAAGTGCGATATATATAACGCACTCACGCCTCAGCTCCGCGCTGCTAAGGTCAACGAGCTAGGCCTTTGTGGGAACTGCTTGAAAAGGCACGTTCCTACGGGGACAGGCAGTCATACCCGTGTCACGGACTGTCCGTCCCGAATGTCGTGTGTCGTGTGTGGAGCTCGCCACCATTCATCTTTGCACGTAGATACGCTCACGTGTCAAAAGAGATCGGCTGCGCTAGTTTCTACATCAGATACAACAGTACTTCTAGCTACTGCTATCGTGCAGGTAGAATATGTTCAGGGTCATTTTCACGATGTGCGTGCCATGATTGATGGAGGCTCAATGGCCGGTTACATGACAACCGAGCTAAGTGAACAGTTAGGCTTAAACAGACGCGCACTAGACTTCTTACCGACGGCGTTAGGTAAAATACCTGTAGATAACCACGGTCAAACCACTTGTCGAATTCGACCGCGCGACGGATCAGATAAACTGCGTTCCACGGACGTAGTGATAGTAGACGATATCGCAGGCGATTTACCTACTATGGTTCTACCTGACAAGATACTACATCACTATCAGCATCTCGAGTTAGCGGACCCTGACTTCCTCAATTGTGGCCCCGTGCAATTATTAATATCAGGGGACATATTCCCGCACGTCTATGACGGTGTGAAAATATTTTCAGACATTCCTGGAATGCCCCCGGCCTTGCATTCTATTTACGGATACGTTATCACTGGGCATGTTGATTTGGATTTACTTAACGCAGAGGTCAATGCCCCCGCATGCCTCTCCGAGTGTTTACAAACAAATGCATTAGATCAAGTCGAATTGAACAGCGAAAAAGTAGCCGCCCGCGCCACAAGTTGCGCCTCTTTTTTAGCTTGTTCAAAAATAGGTGATTCTGATATGAACGAATTGAATCAACTACGCGATAAGGTCAACGACCCTTGTGTTGTTCCTCTATCCACGTTGTCAACTTCGCTACAATCAACACCAAATCGGCTGAATCAACCTGAGGAAGTCAATGTCCCTTGCGATTATACTTCCTCTGGGTTTTCACCCACTCATGACTTGACTACAGTGATGAATTCGTTGCGGGAAGTTGAAAATATACCACCTGACCGGGCAATGAAACACAAAGATGAACTTCCAAAAGTACTTCACGCCAGCGCTGAACATAGCCCGTGCGCTGATGTACTTTCTATCGAAGCTACTCCATCCGCGTTGCTCGCCATGACAGAAGGGACACATGGCCCTAGCTGGCCCGCGCGTCCAGACTGGCCAGTCAGATCAATGGATGAGTTTAAAAACGAAGTTGTACCGGAGTTGAGACCTTTGAACGAATCAAAGGTGATGGTCACTACTAACGTGCCATCAGATCCTATTTATGAATTATCTGAGAAGTGTTCCAACTACACTAAGTTAGTCAATGTTGTAGCTTGGATACATAAGTTTATAAATAACTGTCGCGCGCCCAAAGTCGAGCGTAAAACTACGCTCACGCTCGGTGATATTCGACAGGCGCGGGACACAATCGTTAAGGCGGTGCAGCGGCATCATTATGCTGGAGATATACGTGCCCTCTCTCAAGGTCAGAAACCACAGCAGTCATTGCTGAAACTCAACCCCTTTGTTGATGAAAATGGTTTCCTGAGGGTGGGGGGTAGGCTAGCACATTCCACGCTGTCCTTTAATGCGAAGCATCCTGTGCTGCTACCTAAAAAATGTAATTTCACTGACCGACTGATCGATTACTATCACGTCACATATATGCATATAGGCCCCCGCACACTGCAGGGTATACTTACTCAAAAATATTGGATCGTTTCCGCACGCAATGTTATCAGATTGCGAACAAGACAATGCATTGCTTGCTTCAAGACTAGACCGACAACTAGACAACCTATTATGGGTCAACTCCCTGAGTTTAGGTCACAAGATGCTCAGACGTTCTGTGCTGTAGGTCTTGATATAGGAGGCCCATTTCACATAAAAGAGTCTACTCTCAGAAACGCGCGCGTTCACAAAGCTTATTTATGTGTATATGTTTGTTGTTCAACTCGCGCTATTTACACGGACGTTCTCACGCAGTTAAGTACGGAATGCTTTTTCGCGTCGTATGACCGTTTTACTGCTAGGCGCGGATTAAGTAAGTTACTGATTTCTGACAACGCGACCAACTTTGTTTCTGCGGGAAAACAGTTAGCTGAAGTCTCACACTTTTTCCGTACTCATACAGATGAAATCTCGGCCGGTTTCATTTCACGAGATGTTGAATGGAAGCATAACCCGCCGACCGGTAGTCATTTTGGCGGTTTATATGAAGCTGCGATTCGTTCATGCAAAGACCTGCTTAAACGGACGGTCGCGGATCGGTCTTTAACACTAGAAGAGTTGACAACGTTTTTCGCACGAGCAGAAGCTGTTCTAAACTCACGGCCTCTTTGCGCTTTGTCATCAGATCCTAATGAGTTCGAGATACTCACGCCGGCTCACTTTCTCATAGGCCGCGAACTTCTCAGCGTACCGGAATACGACATAACATCTACTCCTGTACATAGACTCACGCGTTGGCAAATCGTACAACAGATGGCACAAAAATTTTGGCATTCATGGCGTAAGAACTTCCTCCACACACTTCAGGAACGTCAGAAGTGGTTCAGTGGATGTCGAGATCTGAAGGTGGGAGACTTAGTGCTCATTCATAGCGAAGCACCTCCCCTTCAATGGCCTTTAGCCAGAGTTACAAAGCTCCATCCGGGAGCTGATAATGTGACCCGTGTTGTCACTGTTCGCACGAGGAATAGTGAATTTACTCGACCCGTGGTCAAATTGAGTCCTCTCCCCTTGGACGATGACTCATAGTTAATTCTATGTAAATTCACACAATTCCCTAGAAGTAAGTTAGTTAAGACATTAGACTTAGCAATATCTTATCACTTAAAATTATACAGTCCACTCATATCGTTATACAATCATTTATCCTATCATTGTATACAGTCCACACGCTCTCGAGCTACATAAAATATTCTTGTTCATCACATTCAACGAGAAATACTGTACAACATTTAGTTGCATATTAACACTAGCTGCTTGTACACTTTACAGTGACACTGCTAGTAAGAACTGAGAAATCCGAACGTCGGATTTGGTGGGGGGAAATGTAGGGACTTGGCTTTGCTTAAAAACTACATTCATCAAGTCGATGTACAATCGAATATATGTCACTCGCGCATTCACCCCGCGCTCGCGCATCTCTAAAATGAATGACATTTTCATACATCGACAGTGCTGCTCCAACCTTTGAGCAGAAAATACGTTACGCAAAAACTATCTAAAAATCGCGGGTGCTAGAACTTAATCAGTGTTCCTCTTTATCCATTGTGTGTGTTCCGATAATTGGACTTTGCCTGGATGCCAGGAGGCGTCCAGGACTCGCCGACGACCACATTCAGGAGGACTTACTAGCAGGCCAGGTTTTTTTAGAGAAAAAAGGGGTACGTAAAACTTTCGCGTAACTAGTAAATTGTAGTTTTCAAAAGCCCTGATTACGGGGCTGTCCAGGTATAACAAATGTTTCAATGATTATTATGTATTTTTGTACAACATATACATACATACGTATGTTGGCAAATTTATAATGAAACAAAAGTTTAATTTCGTGATTATAACAGTCCCTTCTTCTTATCGAACGAGAGTGGCCAACTCTGGTGTCGAGTGTTTATCAAGCCGCCCTAAAGGCATCTGACATGGCTTTAATAACATCAGGAAAGGACAAATAAATTGAACAAGTTCCACAAGTAGCGCCACCATATAATTCACACTTTTTGTTTTGGTATACCTTCTCTTTTAGTCGTATTTCCTCGTGACTGAGGGTCATGACTCCCCCGCAGAATTAATTTGATAGGGGAGTATACCTTAGAAGTGACCTATTTCCTCTGCTTTCTACTTTTGCCACCCATGCTGTGATATATTATTTATAGTGATGTTATATTTATAATGTTGAGTCTGATCGTATCCAGTTTATGTATAATAAGTATGTAATTACAAAAAAAATATAGATATTCGAAGATCCGTTATCTAGTACCCACCACACAAGCGTTTGGGGTATATGGCGCTGCGTGCTGTCCCCGATTATTTATTTATTTATTTATTCCCAAGTTTGTCCGCAGCTGAAATATGAAAGTAGGGACGTGATGCCGCATCAGACATCGATGTTTGTAGCGTGCACAGAGTAATTCATTTACTAAATAAATCTGGTAAGGCACTGCAAAATTTGGTTGTCTTCACTATATTTTTTTATCAAATAAATAATCATACCGATTGGAAGGTTTAAAGAAGAAAAAATGGAAGGTATTGGTGTGACTCAGCAGTGGGGCTGTACAAAATAATTATCCAGGAAACCATTTTAAAACAATAAATAACATGGTATAACGGCAGTCGTTGAAACATGTCAGAAGCCCTGAGGGCTTAAAAACCCTCGACACTACAGTTGTTCACTCTCATATGAAGAAAAAAAAAACGTTATGTAAGACAGTTATGCTCGGCAAGTAATCTGTCCTGAAAGTCGCATACTAGTATTAGTATTAACATGTAAAAGTTACTACAAAAAAATAAAACAAATATTTGAGACCATTAAAATTCGTTTCTTAACCACAGCACATACAAAAAGTTAAAAATATCGACAATGGTTTCTAGAAACTCGTTCAAAGGATAATATAATAATGTATGAAAACTCATAAAGCTCAAAGAATATCGATACTGTGTCAATAAAAGCGTTCGCAAAAACTTTCAGCCGCCTAAGTTGACACGAATATGTAATAAGCTTGTATGTGTGACACTCTCAAAGCTCTGCAGGGAAGTGTTTCAGAAAGGAGGGTACTACGACCTTTTTTGACATTATGGTTATGATATTACAAATCTCTTCTACACTCATAAAAATTAATAATTATCTAAAAAATAAAAAACGATCAATTCGTTAATTAAATATTCAACAATCATCGATTATACATGTATATGTACATATTTCATTTGTACAGAAGTTAAAGTTGCAATGATAATTCTTGGACAAGCTTGGAAATTATTTTTCTGACAAGGTAACTAACATATTAATCTGTATTTGACATTTGTGTATAAATAAATATTGTACTTATGTTTTGAAATTGAAACCAAAAATGAGATTATATTGTAATAAGAGGATAAGAATAGATATGTAAGTCATCATCATTTGCATGCCGTGAGGCTACAATATGGAGCCCATACTGTTGTACTTTAAGATCATTTGACCTACCCATGTTGTGCTTATGAATAAATGAATTGAATTGAATTGAAAATAAAAATATTACTTCAATTTTCAGGGCATATCCGTTAAAAATTCACACATACATAATTAAATTTTATTAAGAAATTGACTACATACATTGAACATAGTAGACATTTTAAACAAAAACAAAAAGTGTATTGACTGGCCTGTTAGCTTAGTTGGTTGTGGCTCTGCCTTCTAATCTAGAGGTCGCGGGTTCGATTCCCGCATGACACAAGTATTTATGTACTTTAAAAATGTATAATTACTTGTGTTGTGTCTGGTTGTTTGTATGTATAATAAGTATGTATTTACAAAAAAGAAAAGTATATAAGTATTATATCCGTTATCTAGTACCCACGACACAAGCGTTTGCTTAGTGTGGGGCTAGATGGCGCTGTGTGCAATGTCCCGAAATATTTATTTATTTATTTTATTATAATTTATATTGCAATTTACAAACAGTTTTTGCAATAAATAGATATTATTTTTTAATTTATATACGCCTGTTATATTTAGTAGTAACCTCCTCCGCGTCATAAAGAATGTAGTAACGATAAGATGATACGTAGGCGCTTCCTGTTTCTGGGACGATCGATTTATTAGATCGCCTTGTGTAGGCTTCTACAGGGGAAATAAAATAGAAACGTACTCATGTCAGTTTTTAAACAACTGGAACGACCGGGACGAGTGGCGTACAAGAAAAGAGGCCTATGCTCAATAGTGGGCGATAACAGGCTGATGATGATGATGATGAACAACGATTACTATAAGTTCTAATGAAATTGTGAAAAAGTCGGTTAAATTCTAGCTATAAGCTAAGCAGCTGTAACCTCATTACTGTTTCATAATTTAGTCGATTATTATGCCAACAATATTGCATTTACTTATAAGCATAAATACTTGTAGGCATAATATACACTATGCAATTTAAATACAAATTATTTGTAATACAAATAAATATCACCTTTCAATAACTTAATTCTTGGTAGTAGGAAACTCCGACTCAAAACAGTGATGCAAAATACAAACTCTCTAAATAATCGTTCCAAATTACTCATAAGTTAATTCTAAACACATTGTCACATATTCCTTAGTATAGGTTTTTCTATAAGTCGTTAAGGATAATCGTGGGCCAGCAGTAGTGTAGGATCCGGCGGCAAAGAAGAAAGTACTCTCTATTGAGTCGCTTTATAAAGAGCGGCCCGACCTTTATCAAACTTTTTCCCAAGCTTGGGATGGGTCTCCATTTTTTGTTGTATATTTTTGAATGCATCGCTTGAACTTTGTCGGGTTAGTTTATTAAACGATGTTTAGCTGACTGTGTAAAATTTAGTGATGTTATTGAGAACATTTTGACACAGTGTGATATGGGCACATCAGCAATTTGCTGCTCGCCCATTATTCAAATAAATAAATAATAAATAATTTTTTTATAGAGTATTATTAAATCGTCTAGATTGAACACCTGGCTATGTAAATGTTATGGGTGTAGCAAACTCTAGTGTCAAAAGTTTCAACCCACTTCAGGGGCATTTAACATGGTTAAGAATTACTATCACGCTGGGATCTACTATTGAACGTATAAGACATTAAATAGTAGATACGTACGTACCCGCAAAAGCACCAAGAAGAAGTTTTTTTTCAGTAAATGACAACAATGCAGAAGAAAGGTGACAAAAATGTGATTATTGCACACCAGAAATGGTAAGATGTAAGATACCATAAATATTTTTGTACCATGATTCTCACTACATCTTTGCAAATAAATGAATTTGAATTTGAAAGGCAGAACTAATCACATTGCGTTTTATCTTCTTATTGCTTGGTCAAATGGCCACCTATCCAAGTACCAATCGCTACAGCAGTTACTTACCTTAAGCTTTTTCTAATTATTTTGATTATATTATATGTAAACATAAAATAAAAAGAGTTTAATCTTTCTTTATGTTTGCTTGATTAACCATCCAGGTACCAACCGCGACAATATATAAATAAAAATAAATAAATAAATATTTCAGGACATATCACACAGCGCCATCTAGCCCCATACTAAGCTTACGCTTGTATCATGAATACTAGATAACGGATATTATACATATATACTTTTCTTTTGTAAATACATACTTATTATACATAGAAACGACCAGACTCAACACAAGTAATTACAAATTTAAAATTCATAATTACTTGTGTTATGCGGGAATCGACCCGCACCCCTAGATTAGAAGGCAGAGCCACTACCAACTAAGCTAACAGAGCAGTCCATATAAACCATAATACATCCCACCACCACCTCCTGTCCTGTATCTAAGGACGGTATTAGATAAGCAGTAAGCGGATAAAGCGGGATTAACGTTTGATGAGCCAATACACCGGCTGGCGGTAATCGGGGCCTCGACTCCACTCTTTGTTGCTAGTTGATTGACCAGAAAATGACACTGGAGAAATATATAAAGTTTTGCCACTACGACTGCTCCTAAACCGATTTCAAACAACAAACTTAGTGGTTTTTATGTGTGTTGTTTTAAATCGGTTAAGGAGCAGTCGCAACGGAAAAACTCTATATGTTTCTCCAGAGTTTCATTTACAATGGATTTCCGCAAAGTAACGCCTGATTCAATATATTAATTGACCTGAACTTATACAACCATATAATACTATAGCATGTGCGTTTGTTACTATGTTTGTTACTAATTCACACCGAAACAAAGCGATGAACGTAATTTTTAGTATGGTGCTAGTATACATAAGTAGTTACAATACAGTTGTTTGTAAGTAAAATGTTTCTTTTATCCATATAACTAGCTGGTTCCCGCGACTTCGTCCGCGTGGAATAGTTATTACCATAAAAACAGGTTTATTGAGTTAACCTTAAACGATAGAGATATACTGTTGCAGACATTTTGTTATGTCATTTCAAGAGAAATAATTCTTTGATACATATTTTTGATATCTTGAACCGTTTTCGCAGCGCACGCAAAAGACGCCCTCAAAGATGAATAATGTTCCCCGTTTTTTCCACATTTTCCATTATTTCTTCGCTACTATTAGTTGCAGCGTGATGTTATATAGCCTAAAGCCTTTTTCGATAATTGGTCTACTAAACACAAAAAGATTTTTTTAATTCGCACCAGTAGTTCCTGAGATTAGCGCGTTCAAACAAACAAACAAACAAACTCTTCAGTTTTATGATATTAGTATAGATTTTATCTCCTTTAGGGGTGGAATTTATCAAAATCTTTTCATAGCGAGCGCCTTCGTCATAGTAGCTTTATGCATGCAAAGTCTCAGCCCGATCGGTTTAAAATTGACAAAGTTTCATACAAACTTTCATCCCCTATTTTATCCCCTTAGGGGTGGAATTTATAAAAAAAAATCATAGCGAGCGCCTACGTCATAATAGCTTTATGCATGCAAAGTCTCAGCCCGATCGGTTTAAAATTGACAAAGTTTCATACAAAATTTCATCCCCTATTTTATCCCCTTAGGGGTAGAATTTATCGAAATCTTTTCATAGCAAGCGCCTACGTCATAGTAGCTTTATGCATGCAAAGTCTTAGCCCGATCGGTTTAAAATTGACAAAGTTTCATACAAACTTTCATCCCCTATTTTATCCTCTTAGGGGTGGAATTTATCAAAATCTTTTCATAGCGAGCGCTTACGTCATAGTAGCTTTATGCATGCAAAGTCTGAACCCGATTGGCTTAAAATTGACAAAGTTTCATACAAACTTTCATCCCCTATTTTATCCCTTAAGGGGTGGAATTTATCAAAATCTTTTCATAGCGAGCGCCTTTGTCGTAGTAGCTTTATGCATGCAAAGTCTCAGCCCGATCGGATTAAAATTGACAAAGTTTCATACAAACTTTCATCCCCTATTTTATCCCCTTAGGGGTGGAATTAGTCATAATCCTTTCTTAGCGGATGCCTACATTATAACATCTACCTGCATGCAAAATTTCAGCCCGATCTGTCCAGTGGTTTGGGCTGTGCGTTGATAGATCACTATATCAGTCAGTCAGTCAGTCAATCAGTCACCTTTGAGTTTTATATATTTAGATTAACCTAAAGAACGTTAAACACTTTCCGCTGAAAAACAGCGTAGCTTGTCTTTTTCTCAAGTCAGTAAGTAAGTCACTATTCTTTTTTCGTGAGTCATACAAAAAGTATCATTACAGCCATGTGGACAAAAAGCAAGGTCACACAAGACAAGGTATCGTTTAGGCGACGAAACTCGAGATGGTGCTCCAAGGTCGCGTGATGTTGATAAGGCACGGTCTACCTGGTGTATATGTAGCTAAAGTCTTTTATGGGGTTTTACGTGTTGGCTAAGGCTTGATGAACAAGCAATTAATTTATAACAATAATTAATATTGTGAAATACTTTATTTACAATAATAAAATATAAGACAAGGGAAGAAAAACTAAACATACTACTTCTAACTAAAAAAAAGGGGCACTTAGAAAATCTTTAGAAAAGCCTTAAGATAATCTAAGTGCTCCAGCCCACTACCAGAGGGCAGCGTACCCAGCATACTGGCCGCATTACCACGCTGGATGGCAATGCTGATATGTTGAGCCAGAAAAAGGAAAAAAGAAACAATTGTTTAGTTTTCTAGATTTTAGTAAAGTTAGTTCTCATCTTAGTTAAAGATGTTGTTTGATTTGTTTTGGTGTTAGTGAGCTCTTGTTGACATTAAAAAATATTGTTGTTTCATAAAAATTATCAGTATTTTATTATGGAGCCAACAACATTATCAAACGGTTTATTTACCTTTTTTGAGTTCTTCTTGTTATTTACTAAGCTAAGCCCCACTTCGTAGCCCCTTGTAGCAAACAGCTACACATACTCGTAGAGCCTCTACACCGTAGACGATCTTATAACCAACATGAAACTGAGTGTAGAAAAATAGATAACATATTAAAGTCTGTACACGGCTTGAGAATCTAAATTAACTGTCACTTGAAAGAAAGGAAAGAATCTAGATGTTTAGAAGTCTAGGAGAGCTGTGCACGTGTCTAAGGTACCTGAACAGGTCTGCAATAAAAATTCGTGTAGCTTTCAAACATTTTATGTTACTATGTGTTAGTAAGTAAGTTTGTCTGTAGGTGTAGCAAGCTAAGATTATAAAAAAAAATGAATATATAGTCTTCTTCTTGAGTCGTATTTCCTCATGACTGAGGGTCGTGACTCCCCCGCAGAATTAATTCGTTAGGGGAGTTTTCTTGGGCAGATACATCGTGGTGGGCGCCCAGGTCCTTCCACGGGAGACACATGTCCTCGGATATTGTGGTCCTCAAACATGTCGGTTTCCTCACGATGTTTTCCTTCACCGTTAAGCGAGTGCAAATCCACACATAACTTGAAAATACAAGTCATTGGTGTAGGGTCGGATTCGAACCAGGGTGCGTCTAAATGAAAAGCAGTCACTGGAACCACTGAGCCACACTCGCTATATCGAATATATAGTGCTCCAACTCAAATTTACTGTTATTTTTGTTAAGTACTTAAACTTATTTTTTTTCTAAAGTCACTGGTTTCATTAAATGATACGTGTTTTTTAAACCTTTGTTAATTCATTTTCTTGCCTCAATAAGTCACTGTTAATTTAAATAAACGCCCTTTTAACGACAGTTAATTAATTATCGATATTTCACTTTAAATTTTTCAGTTTGATGGCTTATCTTCCCACTTGACATTGGCAGAATTGCAAAGTCATATATCTTCGCAAAAGCCATAACATTAAAAAACTGATTGATTCTCGAAGTTAATTAATAACGTAAATGACAGGAGACGTCATAAACCATTCTGTTATAATCCAAGGATTCAGTTTTTGATTAAGTGATCGCAGTGGGCGAGTTTTGCATTATTCAAAAGATTCATATTCAATATTGTATTCTTATTTTTTATTTTATTTATTTTGGCTTAACATTGGTAATAACATTGATACATTTATCTTACACTAGTATTTTTATATACAAGGTGTAACAGAAGGGTGTGACAATATTAAAGAGTATACATATATAACATGTAAGGAGTCATATACCAAAATATGAAAAATTAAATCGCATATATTTTTTACCATACAAAAATTAGATAATATTTTTCACTAGATTTCGTGGCAGCCCTAGCAAGTGATCACTGACCGAACGAAACCGAAATAAGCACACATTCTTTCATCCCGTTCTAGCATTAGTTTTAACGCAACGTATTCTCTCTCTCTCGCGCTCTCAGAGAGACACCGCCGCGCCGTGTCATTTGATAGCGTCAAAAGTCAATGAGCGCTCAAAATGATAAGATGCAGGGTTGCAAGTCTTAAAGTTTTAATGAAAGTTCAACTTATGATTACTCGAAATCTATGACACTTAGAATTCTGAAACATAGTGGGCTGTATTCTATATATACATAGGTATGTATAGTATAAGTATTGTCACACCCTTCTGTTACACCTTGTATACAAAATGTATCACCTATTAAAGCTAAGCACAGCATGCACAATTTTATTATTACTACAATAAATAAAGATAATGAAAGTATTTTTACAAACTAATCCTAGTTGTAAACAAAAGCATTGTTGTTTAGGAACTTAACAAGATATTGATTTAAAATTTATGCAACATTAAAATATATTATTCTTAATACATATACCATGAATAAATGACTATTTATTTCACCCAGTGCTTTTGAAGACATTTTGATAAATGTCTGATTTGACTGATATATAAGTTTGATTCCAGGATATAATTTCTCAGAATTTTAAATGAAGGCGCTTGAAGTTTTTATAAAAATGTAGGCCCGTGGATCCGTTATTACACAATAAATAAGCAATGCCTGACAGTGTATATCATAGTACTTATATATTTTTTACAGAAAAATTTGGAAGTTTTTAAATGAAATTTACACTAACATCAGACGAGTACCTATTTAGATATATTGAAATCAACGGCTGAGAACGTTATTTGTAATTTTATGAGGACAATTACTTTATAAGGACTTTCACAATTTCATAGCCGAATGAAAAGATTCTATATTGTCACAATAATAAAAGATTCTATATAAGAATGTACTATTAATGTTATAAATACTTGAAATGTTCACGGTTCATCTCTTAAATTCGTCGTCTGTTTTCAACTTTGTCAAGTTTTATTAGTATGTGGGATGCTTTCATGTTCATTGTTTTATATTAAGCTTATTGCATATCTTAAAATGGGAGGATGAAAATTATGTAGTGTAGTATAAATGTATAGCTAACTCGACGCGTTGTTATGAAGTATATATTATATGTAAACCATTTGTATTACAATATTTCAGAACTGACAATAAACGAATCTGAATCTATAGCCGTCTAAGGCTTATTTGTGACCTACCAAAACTGATGTTAAGCCAAAAACCATAGTCATTGTTACCTTGTAAGTTCGTCACCCTTTGCCATAGGTATTACATCCATGCAAGCTATTTTTATTTACTCCAAGCCACCTGGTGGTGAAATATACTGAATTTTCTATCTAAAAACCCTAGTAAAACACACTGACTGATGGCTTGAAAACTCAGCACCAATGTATTCTACTTACGCCATAAAAACAAACAATTTACGAGAATGGTAAGTAAAGGAAGTCTTGGATCGCGTGAGCGCGCGGCGCGAACTAGGCGGCTTGATGGGGCCTATACAATACATACAAATATGTTACACTATATGTACCATACACAGTTATCAAACACCCTGTAGTTACTGTACCTATGTACAGTAACTACAGGGTGTTTGATAATAAATAAAGTAAAGGAAGAAGGAAAACATTCTTCTTCTTATCGAATGAGAGTGGCCACCTCTGGTGTCGAGAGTTTATCAAGCCATTCATTCTCTCTCTTTCATTATCATGGCTTTATGACTGCCGTACTAGTCAAACAACCGGGACCTACAAATTAACGTGTAATTCAACCCACGGAAGCGCCCAAAATGGAATGCCACTTTTCGGTCACCCATCCAAACACTGACCGCGTTGACCTTTGCTTAACATATGTAATCGCATGCGATTCCCTCCGCTAGCTGAGCTACGAGCGCTTCATTAAACATTGAGAACAGCATGTTAGAGAACCATAAAAATTGAGCGCATTGTATCATCTGTGGGAGGAAAACATATGATGTGGTTGCAACGACGAGTGATGTAAATATTTGCACACGAGAACTCTTTTGGTTTGCAGTCTCCCTTGCTTAGTTATTATTTAATTGTATAGAAAAGTTTAAAACAAAGTAATTCATACCTTTTATGGTACATAAAGTAGGTACGTATACAAAGATTTTGGCCTTAAAAATGAGGAATAATTCATCAATCTGTTTTCGTTTTTCATATTCATATATTTTCATAAAACCAATTTACATTTTATTTTTTGAGTCCTACTTTTCTGTGGGGCAGTCACGACCGAGTAATGAGACATACATTATGACTTAATTTAGATAAGATTGTTGTCTTACTTTGACTTGGCTAAAGTTTTCTACAGCCCTGTACACATGCACCTACCTCAATGCGGTGGCGAGTGCGGCGATGCAAATGTGTTTGTAATTTATAGCAGTCACCGCCCCCACTATCTGCGTCCGGTGGCGTGCCGCGGTCTGTGCGCGACTTATCTATGCAGGGTAATGAACTTACGATGCAAGTCGCGTTGGAGGTATTTTAAGTGGAACATTTATTTATAAAAAAACAGCATTAGAATTATACAACCAAAACTAGATATGAAGCAAAAATCTATTTTTTTTAAATAATATACATCTCTCTCTCTCTTGAGTCGTATTTTTTCATGCCCGAGGGTCGTGACTCCTCTACATAATGAATTCGTTAGGGCAGTTCTCTTATATTAGTATACATAACAACATATAATAGAAGTATCTAGTTACAATTAAAAATCTAAGAATCATAGAAAATATATTACGATATGTTAGGCAATTTTTGTTTAAATACTCTGTAGTGCGTATTAACCTAGTGTAAGTTTTCTAAATCTATTCATAAAAAACATTTTGTGATGACCAACTACAAAAATTAGAATTCGTTTCAAAATTTAAGAAGTAAACTAAAACCTCCATTTAAAAACGCCACAATAGCAATTTAACTAGCAGACGAGGGCCTGTTTAACATTCAGAAACACTTTAAGAACTCACTTGACGTGAAACTATCACTGACTTTGTCTCGCTTGGGACGTAGAAGGGTACGTTACTAAGGACACATACATACATGAAACGTTATGATATAGATATTGGTTTTACATTTCATAATGTATCTAAAAAATCAATTTCAAATTATTCATTGAAGCAAAAACTCATGTTCTTAACATTTATGTTCACTGCACTACACACTAGGATAGCCTGTGTTGTGGAATGCAGGCTATTTCTTCTATCAAAGATATTTGATTCCATATTAAACAATTGTAATATCAACATTACAAGTCACAGGTTAATTAAAAACAGAAAAAAACTAACCGAATAAGAGTTTTGATAAAGTTAAAAAAAAACCTTTTGCGCCTTTTTTGAAATTGGTAAAAATACTTACTTGATGAAGGAAAACATCGTGAGGAAACCGTAACTTTTAAGACCACTAGATATGTATATCCGAGAACATGTGTCTTCCGTGGAAGGACCTGGGAGAAGGCTCCCAAATCCCAGGTGATGGGCCACGAGGTATCTGGCCAAGAGAACTCTCATAACGCATTAATTCTCTGGGGAAGTCACGACGCTCAGTCATGTGGAAACACGACTCAAAGGGAGAGAGAAAATTTCTTACAATTCTGAATAAACAGTAAACTTTGCGCTTCGTGTTTGTAAGTAAGTAGTAGGTACGGTGGTTTCGTGCAGATATTTTCGTGGCTTTCTTACGTAGGTATTGCTGTGCTTCAATGGAAGCGATTAACCTACTTGGACTTTTGATCGCGATTCGCGAAATAACTCGACATTCTGAGTTTGGTACTTGGTGTGACTATTAAAGGCGAGTTTTTGAATTGAGTATAACGTTTTAGTAATTATTAAATTTATGCAATACAAGCTTTGTTTGTAAACACACTTATCTATACTATTTATATAATATTATAAAGCTGAAGAGTTTGTTTGTTTGTTTGAACGCGCTAATCTCAGGAACTACTGGTGCGAAATGAAAAATTATTTTAGTGTTGTATAGACTATTTATCGAGAAAGGCTTTAAGCCATATGACATCACGCTGCAACTAATAATGTAAAATGTGAAAAAAACGGGGAAAATTATTCATCTTTGAGAGCTTCCGTTGCGTGCTCTGCGAAAACGGTTCAAGATATCAAAACAATATGAAATAATTATTTCCCTTAAAATGATCTAACAAAATGTCTGTAACAGTATATGTCTATCTTTTAAGACTATCTCACTAGAACCGTTTTTATGGTAATAACTATTTCATGCGGACGAAGTCGCGGGCACAGCTAGTACTTATATTAGAGGCGAAAGTTGTTGTGATGTGTGAGTGTGTTTGCCTCATCTTCACGGTCACGCGGCTGGATTAATTTCGATGAATTTTGGTATGAAGATACATAGATTAGACCCTGAAATAACTACTACATACTAGAAAGGCTTCTTATTATCCTGCATTAACGCTGGTACCTGCTAGCATAGATCTGATTTGTTACCGTTAAGTACGTATTATTAATACATTCTTCTTGAGTCGTAATTCCTCATGACTGAGGGTCGTGACTCCCCCGCAGAATTAATTCGTTAGGGGAGTTTTCTTGGGCAGATACATCGTGGTGGGCGCCCAGGTCCTTCCACTGAAGACACATGTCCTCGGATATTGTGGTCCTCAAACATGTCGGTTTCCTCACGATGTTTTTCCTTCACCGTTAAGCGAGTGCAAATCCACACATAACTTGTAAATACAAGTCATTGGTGTAGGGTCAGATTCGAACCAGGGTGCGTCTAAATGAAAAGCAGACACTGGAACCACTGAGCCACACTCGCATGGTTAATTAATACATAATGTATGTTTATACAGCAGATGTTTGCAATTTCAAGCTTGGCATATAACACAAGCCATAACAGATATAAAAAAAAACATTAGGTACCAACGTTAACTTATCTCTTTTATTAAAATGTGTCGTTATCGTGGCCACCAGGCGAGGAGTTAATCAGATACGTTTTGTTCCGGCCTCTCGCCGCTGTAATTAATAGCGAAGGCTCTGCAAACATCGATAAAGCTGCGAAACGGAACGTTACGCACTTCAATAGCTCGCGTTTATTACTCAGCTTAGGAAAATTGTGTTTTTATAACGTTATTGTTGACTCATTAGTTGTATACCGTGGAGCGAGCGAAGAGGTTATATTTAATATCGTACAAATACATACATGTATAAGCATTACGTAATGTAAGAACATATAATATATTAAAAACAACAAAAATTAATAGTAACACTTCCAAATAATAATAAAAAATAATACTGTTATCATCGCATAACTTGCGCATTGGATCACCTTGCGTCGTGCCCCATAGATGCAACTGCGGAGAGAGGGTTGATAGCCTCGGTCACCACGGTCTCTCCTGTGCAAAGAGCGCAGATTTTACGTGAGAGCTGGCACAATACAAAGTTATGGCCAATTAAAAAAAAAAAAAAAAAAAGAGCGCAGGACGCATTGCTCGCCATAGTACGCTGAATGACGTCATTCGACGGGCATTTGTCAAACGTCGCAGCAATTTTAGAGCCGAATGGTTTGTTTCGCGACGACGGCAAAAGACCCGATGGGATGACGCTTATTCCCTGGAAGTTGGGTCGGCCGCTGGTGTGGGATGCAACTTGTGTCGACACTTTGGCGCCCTCCCATCTTGAAACATCTTCCAAACAGGCTGGCGGTGCTGCTTCATCTGCAGAGCTCCTCTTACGTAATGTATATGTATGTACGGTCTATATGAATATACGTTATACAATATTAAGCTAGATATGCAGGTCCGCATAGATAGCTTAATTTGTAAGCAAAAGATTAAGCGAACACTGTAAAACATTTTAACTGTATGAAACAGAAATATTTTTAACTATTTATTTATGAATTTCTGAAAACGTATAATAACAAAAAAGGGAATATCTGCATATTAACAAATTACAGAGTAGCGTAATAAGTGTCTAGACGATATCAAAAAGTGGACAAACCTGAGCTATCCGCATCTAAAAGAAGCAGCATGGGATCGTAGAAAATTTTGCCAATTGACCTCCAAAATTCATTATAAAGATGGCACCCAATGATGATGATGATAATATGTGCGTATGTTAAATGTTATTACATTTATTTTATGCTCGTCATTTTATTTTATAAACTTCGTCATAAGATTTCATTAAAGGATTAATAAATAAATAAATAATAAATATTTCGGGACATTGCACACAGCGCCATCTAGCCCCACACTAAGCAAACGCTTGTGTCGTGGGTACTAGATAACGGATATAATACTTATATACTTTTCTAATTATTTTATTAAATTTTTATTAAAACTCCTATTATTTTTTTACTACTCTCTTGTTTTTGGTATGGAAGATTGATGATTGAATGATTTTATCTTGAAACAGCGCTCGTAATCGAAGTAAGAATCGGGTATCCAATAGTTAATCGTCTTCTGCTTATCGAATGAGAGTGGCTTACTCTGGTGTCGGGAGTTTTGAAACCGCCCCTAAGGGTCCCTGACATGGAATATGACTTAATAGTTAATTACAATCATATATGCACTTAACTTCAAATTAAATCCATAATCATATATTCCATTTCAATGTATCTATTGTCAGAGTTAACTTACTAAACTAATCTGAACTGTAAACTATAAACTATCCTAATAAGTTGACAATGCAGACTGGATTTAATTTACAACTAGCGCCGCTCTAGTGGCAGGTAGGGGAAACTTTGCGAGTGCTGAATAAAATGATTGAGCTACAATAGTTAAGATAGCTAATACAAGATTTATTTAATTTTCTGACTATGGATTTTCCATTTCCAGTGGCGTATTAGAATAGAGGCCTATGTTCAGCAGTGGGCAATAACGGGCTGATGATGATGGTTGGTTTTATATTATATGCATATTCAAAGCTTTGATCTTTTTCTACAAAGAAATGAAAGGAAAGGAAGTGATACCTCAGTCTATTTTACTTACTTAGTCATACGATTTTTATGTAGATATATAGTATTAATTAACACAATAATATATTATTAGACAAATAAAACACCTAGTTGTGACTGTACTAATTATTAGAGTATAAAATACAAAACTTTAATAAGTAGAATTAATTATATCATAGCACTAGCTGGTGCGCGCGACTTCGTCCGCGAGGGATAGTTATTACCATAAAAACAGTTCTAGTGAGTAAATCTTAAAAGATAGACTTATATCGTTGCAGACATTTTGTTAGATCATTTCAAGACGAATAATTCTTTCATACATTTTTTTAAAATCTTGAACCGTTTTCGCAGCGCACGCAACGGAAGGCCTCAAAGATGAATAATTTTTCCCGTTTTTTTCCATACTTCCATTGTTTATTCGCTCCTATTCGTTGCAGCGTGATGTTATATAGCCTTAAGCCTTCGTTGATAAATGGTCTATCTAACACAAAAATATTTTTTTAATTCGCACCAGTAGTTCTTGAGATTACCGCGTTCAAACAAACAAACAAACAAACTCTTCAGCTTTATAATATTAGTATAGATAAATTAACAGATTTGTTTTATTATTTATAAAATAATACTAACGTGACGCTGATATAATAAACCTTATGGCTAATTTTTTAGAATAAAATAAAATGAGGTTAATGACTTCAAGAGAGTAGTTGTGAAACCCTTGAAACTGCGTTGCAGACGCCTCAAGTACTTCACTTCGAATTTAAAGTTATAAGTAAATTAAACTATAAAGAAACAGGTCAATGAGACTTCGGATGAAGACTGAAGAGAGACTCAAGAATATCTCTTTTTATTTAAGCAACATGAATTTTACTACAAGCCAAGAAATGAGTTGACTTTATAATCTTTTCTTTATAGTGTTTTTTATTATTAATTATTTTACAACTCACCCTCAAAGGATGAAGCAAAAACTAACTTTTTCTAGCTAGCAGTTAGTAAGCAGAACAACATTTCATGACATGATTTCTGTGGAAAAAGTGTTTCGATTTTGTCAGGCTATGCTTTGTAACTGACAAAGTAAGCTTAATCATTCTGAAAGCCACATATTGTATAGCGGTTTATAATTAATAGTTTCTGATAAAGGAAAGCATCAATCATATGAAATATTATTTATTTGATGTGTACGTAACATTTAGACTTTAGCTACAATACATTTCTTTCCTCTCCCTGTGAGCGGCCATTATTCTCAGTGCAGAGTGTTAACGTTATTCTAAAACATGTAATCGAGAGGGCTCGAGCTATTTAATCCAGCTCGCTTTCAGCTCGACTGGCTCGAAACAGTTGTTTGGCTCAAAACAGCTTTGTCTGCCCCTAGATGTAGGATATTTGGATGTGGTATTTGTTGTATTGTGTATGGTTGGATTTTTATAAACTGTATAAATTTTCTTAATAGTTTTGTGTACTGTAAGTAGTTAGCAATTTGCAGGTTTATTGGTTCTTGTTTATCAAAGTTTAGAAAATAAAATAATGACAGTAGTTACCTGGAGGTACACACAATCAGCAAACGCATCAATCAGTATTGTATGTCTGTTTTTCTATCAAGAAAATAACAACAAATAAGGTTTTTTTATATTTTCCGCCCAAAACATTACAAAGGTTTTCAAAAGCTCAAGTAAGTATGAGACTTCGCACATAAATCTAATTATATAAAACTCAAAGGTTGACTGACTGATATAGTGATCTATCAACGCACAGCCCAAACCACTAGACGGATTGGAATGAAGGTAGATGTTATGACGTAAGCATCCGTTAAGAAAGGATTTTTGGAAATACCACTTTTAAAGGGGTGAAATAGGGGATGCAAGTTTTACTTCTTAATGCGTGTAATGCCGCGAGCACCCACTAGTTAATATATATGAATTTTAATTTCGATACTCATTTTTTATGACTTTTAGTTAGCTGTGTACGTTTGAACTCACATACGTCTGATCCAGATATGTAATGTCTATGATTCCCTTCTTCTTCTATTTGAATCTATTTCTTTTTATGTCTGCGACATTTTACTGCGCCTATAAAATTCAGGAGTCAATATTTTTATTTTAGTTTGCAATAAACGATATTTTAATTTTGAGAAGTGTTATAAAAATAAATGTTTAGTTTTCTTCTTATTATTTTAGTCCGTATTTTTGATACTGAAGATATAAGGTTTGCACCTTTTTTATTTTTTCACTATTTGGTCATGATCTAGTAAAGATAAAAGATAAAGAATCTTTATTGATACTGTAAAGTTGTAACATACATATATAAGTTCTAATATCATAGAGTATGCTACACATATTACAATATCTCGTCAAAAATAATAATAGAACGTTTATAGGTATAAAAACTAAAAAATAAATCTTAGAAAATCATACCATACCATCCCCTAATAAAAAAAAACAAAAATGTGAAAAACTTCTTTTTTCCTAAAAACAACTTTTTGTATTACAGTCGCTATTGATTATTAACATCAAATATACATAAATATACCTACATACAAAAATACGTAACCGTAATGCGTATTGTAATGAGTTTTTGATTTCATTGTGATTATTGTTGTCAATGACATAGAAATACGTATGTAATATAATAAAAGAATTTGTATTTTGTATATTATATACTTCAGGAAAAAGTATCATGGCGTTATGATATTTTATAATGAAGACATTGTTTTTACCTTTTTTGTAAACCATCGTCTGCTACTTCGAAAAATGATCAAAACTACTGAGAAAAATACTTTCTTATGGCTAACATCTGACCTGGAAACGTAATAAATAATATCGTCAAAATTGATCCTATACCATAAGCATAACCATTGTTTGCCTAAACATGTGATACTCAATAAATCCACCAGATTTTACCGAAATCCCTAGCTACCGGTAATAACAATAACTCCATATTTCAATAAGCAGAAATAACTACCTTATTCGTACCTCAATCTGACGAGCCGTCAAATGATATTTTATCTCATCCCTAACGTCTCGGCTGTTACCTGTCACATTGTCAATTTAAATCGAATAAATCGATGTAGCTCTCGTGGAGGCATCTCGAGAATACGAGATAGCAGAGGCAAGGATAGGCTGGGAGCCACTTGCTTAGTTTTGTCAAACACAAACCTTTCTAATATAATATATAAAACTCAAAGGTGACTGACTAACTGACTGATATAGTGATCTATCAACGCCGAAACCACTGGACGGATTGGGCTGAAATTTGGAATGAAGGGACGGATGACGTAGGCATCCGCTGAGAAAGGATTTTTGGAAATGACACTTTGAAAGGGGTGAAATAGGGGATGCAAGTTTTACTTTTCTTTTCTCTAGTTATTATATAATATAAGTAATGGGAACTAAGTTAATAGTAATTTATGTTAGTAATAATTTGTAAAAGATCTATAATTTTATGTATGTGACACATGTGTTTATGTTATACATCACAAATAACAGCATTTTGGAGTATTTAAAACTTTATTGATATACGCGGAAAGACGCTGAGTCATGAATAAATACTGAGTATTTACATGATATTTTTAAAATATTTGGGGAACCACTTTCCCAATTTTATTTTTATGGCTTTTTAGCCATTAAATATACACTGCCGTTTCAGAAGTCACGCTGTTTGAAGGCTAATATTTTGTAAAACTTACTTGAAACAAAGAAAAGACACTAGAATTAGTTAAATAAGTACATTAATCCATAAGCACAGTTAATAATTAATTAAATGTATAATATAATGTAACTGATCACGACCCATCCGTTTTACAAATGACTAAATTAATAAATACAATTAACTTAATATGTGTTAATAATAAGTAATGAATAGACTTTTCCAGTGCTCACTACCGACCACCTTACAAATATTTAGTGAAAAAATAAAGAAAAAACATGTATTAAAAATAAGCAAGTACTAAATTCCTATAGTAATAGATTCCTCCATTACTCCCGTCCTACAGAACATTTGTTTTCTCCGCCATTATTGGCATGATAAAACGGCTGTATCCTTTCAGAACGACGTGTTTACACATAAACAGATTTCAACGGAATCATTAGTATACGTGCCTAATGTTTTTCCGATCCAATTTGATTAATATGTGTAACGGCTTGAAATTGTACATATGCGCACATTTCTGTAGCTCAATTCGATTAATATAACGTTTAAATTTGTACATTGAGCACAGATGATTCGATTAGTAAAAATATCTGATAGCTACGAGAGGGAAAAATATGTATCGAATTTATCGCAAGCTTTTTATAAATATTGGTCAAAATGAGCCATTTTGATTTTTGAAGGCATGAAATTTGTGTCTCTGTGTTTTCAATTGTTAAAAAATTACACGATGTTTTTGTTATAAAATCGGAAATAGTCGATTGTCAAACCGAAACAAAAAATAGTTGAGAAAGTTGCCAAGCTTTAAGTCAAAGTAGCACGTATTTTCAATTAAAAATGTAGCATATTATACATCTATTTACATTTCTTTATCTTTGGTTTAAGTGGTTATGTAACTATCTCCGATATATGTACATATGTACATACATATAGAAGAAGGTATCAGAACTATAAAAGTAAAGTAACAGAACTTTTACATAACTTGACAATTTTATTGTGTCAAAAACTCTATAAAATCTGAAATGTTTCGGTACACAGAAGTATAAAACAAACGGAAAGAAGTTAAAACTCCACATTTTGAATAGTTTATGGAGGTTGTGTAAAACTACAAGAACTTTAAATCTTATGAGAATTGAACTTTATTGTTTGAGCAGTACTGGCTATATTTGTTTGGAATTATGTTTTATTTAACTTTGGTTTAGTATTTTGTTGAGTTGTGTTCTTAACTAAAATTAAAACTACCGATTTATTAGATTTTATACAATATGTGTATACATATAGATAGATAGATAAATATCCTATTTTAACAAAGATAATTACAATAAACTTATTACTTACATTAATATTAAGAGTTGGCATCAATCATATCTCGCCAGACATTGATATAAATGTGTAATAATGTTAACATGAAAATTGTATGGAAAGTAAGTGGTAACAATTTCAAAATCAAATCTAGCTTTCATATTATCTTTTTCATTATCTAAAAGATATCGACCATACTTATCAGTTGATTCAAATTTACCTTCAGATATTGGCAAAACGATAAGGTTTTTGAATACTCCCATCTTATGACGATATCAGCGTCTTAAAATTTACTTCAACCACTGACTCGAACATAATTCGAAGCATCAATCTATATTCGAAATGGAATTTATTTACAATAGGGTAAGTATATGCACAACTTTTTTTTATTACTTCAATGAAAGCTTTTTAATAGACAATCAGCATAGTGAAATTATTTTTCAATTAGCTTTAAGGCCACCATATTTCACCCGAAAACGCTTTGCAATTGGAAAAATGCCTACAGTTGCTTTTTCGCATGCCTTTCCACGCCGTATTAACATGAAGGCAAGGGCGAGCATCGCGCATAGCACCGGCCGACGAGTCTTGTCCACACGCAAACAATTTTGCACTATTTGAGCAGTTTTGCAGACGTTTTAGACGAAAAAAATTCATATAAAATCAGCTATTCAGAATATTCTGTTTATGGCTCTTTACTCCTCTAAATAATAACATTATTTTTTAGATATAATTAAATTGGTTTAAATTTCTGTACCTACTTACTACTTTTGGAAAAAAGGTGAAAAATATTACAAAACAACTATTTTTAAAAAAATAAAACTATTGAGCATAGTATACGTAATCGTGTTTTGGCGTCTTTTATTGTCTTAACACTGAATCAAAATTATAAAAACTGAAAAAAAATAGCTCTATCTTATATACTTCTATTTTATTTGATTTTTATGAAATGTCGATTTCACGTAGCACCCCGCGTTAACAATAACGCAGTTATACACGTTTTTATTTTACGATTAGACAGAGAGAACCGACATGCCATGTGACGTCACATGGCATTAACGCTCAAGGATTTTTTATTTCATCCCTACTACATACATAGGTATATATTATTTCCATGGATATACCTAACCACATATGATTCAGCAGGAAGCATAGTGCTTGCCGTAAGCTTTTAAGCACAACGTGTCTATGGTTATAATTTGGCGGAAATTTTTAAATATTCAATTCAATTTGATCTAGGATCCAAATTATACTTAGAAAATCCTATAAGTATCAGAAAAGTTTTCGAGTGTCGTGTATGTCAAATTAGTAGAGAGTAGCGCCTGACTGTTTTCTATGTACCTACTGCAGTCATTAAGCCATAATTTGACAACTTTTAATTTATATATTTTAATTATTATGTAATATTGTTAAGTGATAGTAAGGTATTTGAGTAAATTTGCAAATGAAATAATTAATGTAATAATTGGTTGCGACCGTTTTAATTATTATTAAATAAATAATATTATTCAAAAGGTCTCTCATACCAACTTATCCCGAGATTCTTAAATTAGAATACAAAGTAGTCTACAAAGATTGTCTTCTCTTGTTCTTGTTTTCAACAGTTCCACACAGATTTTTTTGAGAATTGCATTTTTTTATATCTTTTCAATGAAACTTAACACTATGGATAATATTTCAATACCTACATTCATGTAAATATATTTCTCAACTTCAAATCTAGATTGTATCATTTACTATTATTCTTACCTACCTCTGGATTGATTATTATTAAAATAACACACTTATATAAGCTTATATGCAATAATTTATTTTAGTAAGTAAGACAATACCTAAGCTATAATAATGCTTATGAGTAGGTACATACAGGATCGAACGTCAAAGGAGTACATAGTAGGTAGGTACTCAACAGTATTTATCGGCCATCTTGTTTTCGTTCCTCTTGCCCCCCAGTATATCTACATAAAGACCGTTTCACGAAAGAGTTTCCTCAGTTAAGGTGCCATTACCGCACGATTATATCATCTAATAACAATCAAATGTTAGTTCCAAACTTTTCCATGGGACTTATTTCGTGAAACAGTCTCTAGTGAGAAGGGGTCCCCGGGTGATGTTTGAGCATGTGGTAGGTACTTCAAGCTGGCTCTCTGCACGAATGCTGCTCCGCACTCTGTACATTTCTTTCTCTTCTCTCCCGTGTGAATTTTCTCTTGCATGTTTAGATTGGAGGAACTCTTAAAAGTTTTTGTGCAGTATTTACATTTATATTGTCTATCATTTAAATAACACTGTTTGTGACGATATATTGTTATGTTCCTGTAAGTCTCGAAGTCACATTCTTCGCAAGTGAACAGTTCACCTAATTTGTGAAAGATTGTCATATGGCGACGTAGTTGGCGTTTTATATTAAAAATAGCTTAGCATGCGTTGCACTTGAATCATTCGTCTTTGTTGTGTTTTTCTAATGTGTAGGTATTCCAGTAGTTGAATTTTACGGCAATACTTTTCGGTGCATATAGAGCACTTGAACTTGAAACAATTTAACAGACTTCTAAGATGAACATTATCAAGTGAACATTTAGTGATGCACTTAATGTGGGTTCAAGGTGATTCTTTTTATACTCAAACATACAACATTAACATACATACTTTTCCTTGTGTTTACGTTTACTGTGTATTTTCAAATAACCACTTAAAGAACTTTTATAGTCACACATGTCACATTTAAATAGTCTCTCCCCTGTGTGTGTTCGTATGTGTTGTTTCAAATGACTCTTTGAAGAACATTTATTAGTCACACATATCACATTTATATGATCTCTCCCCTGTGTGGGTTTGTATGTGTATTTTCAAATAACTACTTGAAGAACATTTATAGTCACACATATCACATTTATATGGTCTCTCCCCTGTGTGGGTTCGTATATGTTTTTTCAAATTACTACTTTCAGTACATGCAAAGTCACATAAATCACATTTATATGGTCTCTCCCCTGTGTGTGTTCGTATGTGTTGTTTCAAATGACTACTTGAAGAACATTTATAGTCACACATATCACATTTATATGGTCTCTCCCCTGTGTGTGTTCGTATGTGTTGTTTCAAATGACTACTTGAAGAACATTTATAGTCACACATATCACATTTATATGGTCTCTCCCCTGTGTGTGTTAGTATGTGTCGTTTCAAATAACTACTTGAAGAACATTTATAGTCACACATATCACATTTATATGGTCTCTCCCCTGTGTGGGTTCGTATATGTTTTTTCAAATTACTACTTTCAGTACATGCAAAGTCACATAAATCACATTTATATGGTCTCACCCCTGTGTGTGTTAGTATGTGTCGTTTCAAATGACTACTTGAAGAACATTTATAGTCACACATATCACATTTATATGGTCTCTCCCCTGTGTGTGTTAGTATGTGTCGTTTCAAAGCACTACTTGAAGAACATTTATAGTCACACATATCACATTTATATGGTCTCTCCCCTGTGTGGGTGCGTATATGTATTTTCAAATTACTACTTTGAGTATATGCAAAGTCACATAAATCACATTTATATGGTCTCACCCCTGTGTGTGTTAGTATGTGTCGTTTCAAATGACTACTTGAAGAACATTTATAGTCACACATATCACATTTATATGGTCTCTTCCCTGTGTGTGTTCGTATGTGTTGTTTCAAATGACTACTTGAAGAACATTTATAGTCACACATATCACATTTATATGGTCTCTCCCCTGTGTGGGTTCGTATGTGTATTTTTAAATAACTACTTCCATTGCATGCAAAGTCACATAAATCACATTTAAATGGTCTCTCCCCTGTGTGTGTTAGTATGTGTTGTTTCAAATCACTACTTGAAGAACATTTATAGTCACACATATCACATTTATATGGTCTCTCCCCTGTGTGGGTTCGTATATGTTTTTTCAAATTACTACTTTCAGTACATGCAAAGTCACATAAATCACATTTATAAGGTCTCACCCCTGTGTGTGTTAGTATGTGTCGTTTCAAATGACTACTTGAAGAACATTTATAGTCACACGTATCACATTTAAATGGTCTCTCCCCTGTGTGCATTCGTATGTGTCGTTTCAAATCAGTACTTCCAGTACATGCAAAGTCACATAAATCACACACATATGGTTTTTGTCCTGTGTGTGTTAATATGTGTTGTTTCACATGAGCATTTACATTACTTGTATAGTTACATATATGACACTTATATATCTGTTTCTTCTTGATAGGTTTGTGAGTGTGTGTTTGTTTCCCCTCCGAGTCAGCCAGAGAGTCCTGCTTCAGTAGAGATGAGAATTTATGCTCTTTTAAGTCCATTATACTAACTGCTCTATTAAAATCCCAATATCAAATCTTAATCACATCACAGGTCTTGTTATATTAAGTTTGATGTACTCTTCTTAAGCTTGGATGAAGTTATTTCAACTGCTGAAACAAAGTAAAATATCTTGAATAACTAGCATACATAAAGGGTAATATTCTGAACTCAGAGGCCATCACTATTGTGTAGTGAGATGGGGTTGGTAGAGAGTCCCTTCTATCTATCCCCCTACTGCCAGTAAGTTTTAATGTTTCGGATATTATAATATGTTGAGGTAAAGTAATATAGAATAGGGTATAGAAGAAAAGTGTATCACAATCCTAAAAGTAATTTACAGTAACACAAAAGCAAAAATAACAACTGAAAAGATCAGTCCATCTTTCAACATAAAGCGCAAGGCGATCCAGTCTGTCAACGAATACATATAGCTTGGCCAGCAAATAACTTTTACTGACTCTACCACCAAAAATATTGATCTAAGAATAGCCATTGCCTGGAAAAAGTATTGGGCAAACAAGGACGTGTTTAAAAGCAAATTGCCAATACATTAAAAGAAAAAAGCAAGATTTTGCCGTCGCTCTTATACTGTTGTCAAACCTGGGTGTTAACTAAAAAGCTTGTACAGAAAGTCACCACTTTTCAGCAAGTGGCGGAGAGATCGATGCTGGGTCTAAAACTTATGGATAAGATTAAAAACAGATATCAGAAAAAATACTAAGGTTCTAGATGCAGCATCGATGCTCTGCAAATTAAAATGGAAATGGGCAGGTCACATTGCCCGAGCGACTGACGACCGCTGGAGTGACTGCATTCTCCACTGGCACCCTGAGTCACGACCCACAGCAGAGGACGACCCCACTCCACATGAAGCAATGATATCGAGCAGGTGGCAGGCACTACCTGGACACGAGCGGCAGTTCACAGAGCAAGATGGCAACACCAGGAGGAGGCCTATACCCATATTTGGGTGCCTAGTTAAACTAATATTATTGTTTAAATTGTGTAAACTAACCAAATACCAGGCAAATAAAGGCTTTTTTATTTTATTTAAAGTAATTCAGTTCTACAACTTTTAGTAAGGATGCTCTATTTCAGATCTGTCACTCATACTGACCTAATCTGCTCAAGTTGGTCTCCATGTGGTCCCCACCAGAAGCTTCTGCAGTCAGCCTTGAGTGTCTGCTTTGCCCCGTGAAACTTTTAGGTTTCTATGGTTCCGTACAGCTTGCACTCACTCAGGACCTCCCACAGCTTCTGGCTCCCGCACTAGGGAATACACTCTAATTGTAGGGACCACAAGACCAGGTGGAGTTATGTTGCTCAGAGTCAGATCTGTCACTCATACTGACCTAATCTACTCATGTCTGTCTCTAGGTGGACTATTATCTTTACAAACAACCTACAAAAGCCGATAGGTATCAAATTTTTTTGGTCCTAATTAAATAGCCAGCCCTACATAGCTATATTGTTAATTTTAGGCCAGTTAGATTTCATAGTGCTTGTAGAATGTATGGAGTATGTACAAGACTTTGGTTATTGTGATAGCACAAGTAATAAGTAGTAAGTACATAGCTATGGAAAGCTAGAATATCGATATCGACTAGTATATTATAATAGTCACGAAAACTGGGGCCAACACAATTGGGCAGTGAAGCAATACTAATTTAATTAAGTATAAGTAAGTAA
Source organism: Macaria notata (assembly GCA_927399415.1). Classification (NCBI taxonomy): domain Eukaryota; kingdom Metazoa; phylum Arthropoda; class Insecta; order Lepidoptera; family Geometridae; genus Macaria; species Macaria notata. The sequence continues at coordinate 9,322,967 of OV656746.1, read as the reverse complement.
TTAGTAATTACTTACCGCGCTGCACCCCGTGAGGGATGATGTTGATAGCAGATTATTATGGATAGCACGTAACGGTAGGTAGGGCTACTGATGAATCCACCAAACTTCACAGTGTTAGCCAGTTCAATATATTCGAAGGAATCTTGAAGGAAAGTGAATCTGTATTCTGAACATCGAATATTACGTATTTAATTAGGTAATTAGCTTTTTACTTGACTTGAGCCTCAACTGACACAATACAAAGTTATGGTCAAACAAAAAATGCTTTAAAACTGCAGTGTTGCCAATGAAAATTTTTAGGCGGCCGTGTATGTTAGGTAAAAAAGCCGTGTTTATATGGAAAAAGATCATGGGTGGGCCGTGTCATTGCTTAAAAAAGTTTAATTATTAAAAACCTCGGAGGACTATCACAATGGAGGGAGCCATAGAGATTTTGAGCGTGGCCACTTTTTGCTAGTGTGCAGTTACAGATTTGCATTAGTGTGTGTGACTAGTGATGTGTCATTCCCATCAAGTCTATCGATGGAATATTGGTGAAGTGAATAAAAATGCATGTATTTTATATGAATTGTTTATTTTAAAGAATTTATTATTAAGAATAATAAAAGTAATGTTAATAAATAAATAATCGTTTATTCATATAAAACTTAATGTCTACGTACATACCTAGTTACATAAATAAAGAGTTTTTTGTTTCTTCTGGCTAATCCAGGTAGGTTTAACTGGGCTATGCGCTAGGTATCCAGGGATCCTGTGATGCAAAGCCGCAGTATCTCCTGCCGCGGCAAGCAACAGCTTAGCTTTAGCAGTAATGTTCAATGTTCAATGTTCATTTATTCGTAAAGATTATTTACACGTCAAATTCCATAATTACAATCTTAATAAATTGGATAATTATAAATGTCAATTTGTATACAATTAATCTAATATAAATATATAGTACAATGTACTTTGTACGTTTCATTTATTTATCTATTTTGTAGAACTCTTCAAATGTATAAAAAGCCTGTTCTATTAGCCATTCTTTCAATTTATGTTTGAAGACATGAACACTAGTGGCTGCTGTGACTTTGTCCGGTAGATTGTTGTATACGGTCGGAGCCATGACATGAGTTAACTTAGTCGACTTCACGAGAGTTCTTTTACAGTTTTAAACTTGCTTCCGTTTCGCGTAGGGTACCGGTGACATGAGCCACGTGTGGCGTATTCGTCTAGGTTCGCTCTGGCATAAACTGCTACCTGAAAAATCAGTAAAGCAGGCAACGTTAGGATCCCCAGATCTCTGAAATAAGGGCGAGCGTGGGTGTCTGGGGGGACGCGCGCCAAGCACCGCACCGCGCGCTTCTGCATGCGGACCACGCGCTCCCAGTCCGCAGCTCTAGCCCATATTTCAGCACCATATTGTAGCTGTGAGTGTACCGTGGCAAAGTAGCACGTTCGCGCTACGTCTCCAGGCACTACTCTTGCCACTCTCTCCAGTGCGAAACAGGCGCTCCCTAGCTTACCACAAACATTTTCAATGTGGGCTTCCCACGTCAGACCGCGGTCGATCTCAAACCCAAGGAACATTGTAGACTGCTGTTCTTCTATTCTCTCTCCATCCACCAGGACTGTCATGGGTCTCAGTGGCCGACCTGACAAGCTGAACTGGATGAAGTGAGTCTTCCCCAGGTTGAGAGCGAGCCCGTTCATTTTGAACCATGCTGACAATTCAGAAGCCGCACAGTTGAGCTTCCTCTCCAGTTCATCAGCTGATCTTCCTACCAGAACTGCTCCAACATCATCGGCATACATGAGAACTTCAGCACTGGGGACAGCTCCAGGAAGGTCATTCATGAGAAGAGAGAACAGGATATTGGAAACAGATGAACCCTGGGCGACTCCCATATCTGACGACATGGAATCCGATCTGTGCTCTCCCCCTCCACCAACTACTACCTGAGATCTCTCCTGCATGAGACTGATTATCAAGGAGTGTGCTACCCCTCGTATGCCATAGTGGTACAACTTTTCTGCCAGCACCAAGTGGTCTGCCACATCGTATGCCTTAGAAAGGTCGCAGCAAAGAAGAGCGACATTCTGCTTCGTTCTGCTATCCCTGGCGGCAACAATGCGGCGTACCACCTCGCGTGCCACCATTGTAGTAGAGCGCCCCTGCCGGTAAGCGTACTGTCGATCTGACATAGCATTTGTTTCCGTTAAAAACTTAACTAGTCTAGAACTGAGGCCATTCTCAAAAATTTTTGCGATAGCGGGAATTATGGAAACTGGCCTGTAATTATCCGCTTAGTAAGCTTAGTTAGATAATATTTATAATAAGATATAATAATACTCCTCTGATCAAGTTAGAGATTGTGCAAATTACAATAAAAAAAGAGATTTTTTTTTATACAAATGAACAAAAACTTACCGGTTGATAATATGATGGGTATTCTTCGAAAACGGTAGGTATTGCATCACTTTTGAGTTTTTTTATCTGTGATCCGGTGATGAAACAGGTTTCTTCGAAATGTTTCGAACACAGTCTGGAATATTTTGTTGGCTCCCAGTTATCACGCCTAAGTTGCTTTGATCCACTCACTTCTCATTTCTGGACATTTTGGAAACTTACAAATGAGTTGTACGTTAAAAGAAAAAGGAAACGATATGTACATAATTCAGTGTAAAAAATACATTTAGTTATGACATTACATTACATGTACTTAGACACAATTTTATCAAGATTAGAAGATATATCTTTTATCGATATATCGATAAAACTAAAATCTATGGTACGGACATCACTAGAATTGATGCTTAAATTATCTTTTAACACTTTTGCTGTTTTAAGACAGTTTTAGACATTATTTTGACCCAAATCACATGGATGTATATAAACTAGATTGTTAATATGATGGTACAATAGCATTTTGGCTAAAAACATCATCAATTGACTGGCCTGTTAGCTTAGTTGGTAGTGGCTCTGCCTTCTAATCTAGGGGTTGCGGGTTCGATTCCCGCCTGACACAAGTATTTATGCATTTTAAAAATGTATAATTTCTTGTGTTGAGTCTGGTTGTTTGTATGTATAATAAGTATGTATTTACAAAAGAAAAGTATATAAGTATTATATCCGTTATCTAGTACCCACGACACAAGCGTTTGCTTAGTGTGGGGCTAGATGGCGCTGTGTGCAATGTCCCGAAATATTTATTATTTTATTTATTATTTTTAATTTAGCATTTACAATGACTTAAACATTGTCACCAACTTACGAATGAAATGACAAATCCGGGTCTTTTACACCTCCTTTTGTAGTTCTTGATGAACATGACACTGCTGAGCACGACATAGTTTTACATTTAACTTTAAACAAATCTGTAACACAGTAAAATCACTTGATATTCTTTAAAATTCTAAAGCACAAACGCAATGTTTTGGTCTACTAGTCGGTCATAAAAAGACACGGTGCGGCGTTGCCAGCATGTAAATTTGCTATCTCTTTTACTCGTAGCTTCATTCTGAAGGAAAGACAAAGACACACTTAAGTGCTTTACACACAGACGTAAGAGCGGCAACGTCTCTATGGCTCCCTCCATTGTGATATTTCCTCCGAGTTAAAAACCTTATAAAAGCGCCATTTGGCTAATGTTGATTTTTTTTTCTATTTGTTTGAAGAAATAACAACAAATAAATAATAATTTTGAATAGCTTTAATTTTTATTTAAACTTATTATTCACGGTATAAATCTCGAATACTTTCTATAAACTCTTCTTCGTTCTTATTAAAAAAATATTTTTGCTTGTCTTTAATTTTTTGGTAAGTACATTGAGGTGGTGGGTTCAAACGTTCTGCAATCATTTTTGCTGTGTTACTTTTAATGCATTCTTTTGTCAAGTGAAGTCCGCAAATAGTTGAAGTAAATAATTTGTTCCTCTTCTTTGTGTTTATATTGCTTACGTGACTGAAAATTCGTTCACAATCACTGTTCGAATGAAGCAATTGATAAAACACTTAGTGCCAATTTAGCGATGTTCTTGGAATCGGTTGTGGTTAAAATTTTGGATTAGGAATCGAATACAGTAAGCTACACCGATGTTTAAAAATCGTCAATCCTAAAGTGCTGTTCCTCTCGATCTCCTGTCAAATAATATTTGGGTAAGTGAGAAGTGAGTAATTTCGCGCATCGGAGGTAATCAATTACCGTAGAATTTGCGAATAGCCGTAGAATCTGCTACGGCTACAGGGTTGCAGCTGTAGGCCGTGCATTTTTTTTTTCTTGCTTCCCCATTTTGTAATATTTTGGCATGAAAGCCGTAGAACACGGTAATTGCCGTAGCATTGGCAACACTCTTTAACAGCTTGCCAGTTTAAAAAATAATATGTGATAAATGTCACTGTCAACTTAAGTTTTGAAATTGCAATAAATATTATTATTTAATTTTATTTATTATAAGTAAATCTTACTCGACACAAAAAAATCTGAATTAATTTGTGAAATGATTAAGTAACAAATTAATATTATATTATTTTTCACACAAGCAACATTAAATTATGACAAAAGGTGGCGGGAAAAAAATAATTTCATTTGTAACTAATTTAAATGTAGTTTATTGTAAAAATAACAAAATGGTAAGAACTTGTAGTGTTCCAGGATGCAGAAGTAAATCTTATAGTGGCTGCAATATATCTTTCTACAGGTAGGTATGCTAAAGTTTAAGTAAGATTCACTGACCTCCATCAGTACCTATCTACTGATGGAGATCAGTGGTAAGATTACATTATTGGGACTAAGGTGACCATATTTTCTCGTGCTCGAAATAATTTGTGCAATATGATATTTTTCCAGTTTTCCTAAAAATGAATACATCAAAATAAAATGGCAAAAGAACTTAAATATAACACGTTACTCGTTTAGGTTAGTACATGCAACACAAGGAAAAGGATTATATTGTTGTACATAAGTAGTTTAAACCATCACTCGTTTAGGTTAGTACATAAAACACAAGGAAAAGGATTATATTGGTGTACATAGTTTAAACCATCACTCGTTTCAGTTAGAATATGAAACACAAGGAAAATAATAGTGCAAAAAAGTTATAGGATAGGTATTAGGCAATTCTACCTATATGCAATTCAAATGTGAACTTGTAAATAAATATTGTAATTACCTACTGCAAAATGTTTATGATTTTGATTACATTGCCTCCCTGTCAATTAACCGAATCGATACTATTATAAGTTACAAACTAAAGTGCATTTTGATTTGTAAGTAAGTTTGTTGGTGTTTGTTACTTAACGCGTCAATAGAGCTAGGGATAATCATGATGACTGGCAAGATGCAGGTAAAATAGGACCCCAAAAGAGACTGCTCCAGATTTGGTAAAAAGATGAATTGATATATCTTAATTATATAATTTATTGTCACCCTAGTTAGAAAAAGACAACAGCCTGTCATACATGCGCCTCACTTTGCTCGTAATTGGATCAGCAGTCATAATTCCAGTACTAAATATTATTTCCATGCTAACGCCATACAAAATACATAGAAAATTCTGTTTTGGCAGAAAGATATGGAATGAAATCTTCAATTGGTCATTACTTTTTTATTTTACAGTGAATATAAATGTGGTTTGCACAGCTCGTTTAGTATTTTAGTATATTTTTCTAATTTTTTTTTTCAAAAATGAATTTTCAGTTCCATGCATATACCTACCTACCCTTTATAATTAAACAAAAACAAGGAAAAATCAAAACAAACTACTTGTAATCACTACAATAAATGAATTTATTGCCTATGGCTTTATATTATTTTATAAACTAGAGGGTGCTCGCGGCTTCGCTCGCATTAAGAAGCAAAGCTTGCATCCCCCATTTCACCCCTTTAAAAGTGGCATTTCCAAAAATCCTTTCTTAACGGATGCCTATGTCATAATATCTACCTTCATTCCAAATTTCAGCCCAATCCGTCCAGTGGTTTGGGCTGTGCGTTGATAGATCACTATATCAGTCAGTCAGTCAATCAGTCAGTCACCTTTGAGTTTTTTATATATATATAGATAGATTATAGGACTTCAGTTTATAACTCTCAATTACAACTATTCATAGGTTGCTTGGAACAAATCGCCTAAAGCGATAAGGCCCCCCAATTAAAATTGTTTTTCAGTTTCTTTAAGTTTTATAATTGTTTTGTGGGAATCAAAGATATATTTATGTATCAATGAGATAGAAGTGCGCTTAGCACGGCACACGAGACGGTCTGCATATTTAACGAGGCTGCCCGCTACGGGACGCGGTAATTGTATAGATGCTATTTATAGCATACATTATACATTTAGCAGCTTTAGGTTCATCTCACTGTTAGGGTATGTGATCTGATCACAGTGGCCTTCACAGCTACAAGTAACTTCTTCTTCTTATCGAATGAGAGTGGCCAACTCTGGTGTTGAGAGTTTATCAAACCGCCCTGAAGGCCTCTGACATGGCTTAATGACTGCCGTACTAGACAAACAGCCGGGACCTACAATAATCTCGCTAATACTCTACGCTAATCTCAGGAACTACTGGTCCGATTTGAAAAAATCTTTTTGTGTTGAAGAGACCATTTTATCGAGGAAGGCTTTAGGCTATATAACATCACGCTGCAACTAATAGGAGCGAAGAAACAATAAAAAATGTAGATATCGGCGCGAGAAGATAATTAGTCAATAAAAATTAATAATTAGTCTAAATTATTTCATGAATTATTATAATAATTAGTTTACATTAACTAAATAAGCTAAATTGATGATTTAAGTTGATTTGTAAAATTTAAAAGTAATGATTTGAATTGTTTTGTAATACTTAAATTCTCATTTAAAAACTATTTGTAAATATTAATAATTTAATTAATTATGTGTTTCTACAATGCACAATTATTTATGAATAGCATGTTATTACTTTGCAGCGTTGGGCTCCCTTCCTTCCACCACCCCAGCGGGCGGTGTCCCAGCCAGTACCACGGCGGTGTACCACCCAGGCCCTCCGTTTTCGGCATTGGTCCAGGTTACCAACGCCCTTCTCCCAGTGTAGGTTCCAGTGCACGTCCCCGATTTCGTCCTCGCCGGCGAGGCGGTAGACCCCAACCCCTCAGGTCAACTCATTTATCTCTCTCATTTATCCCATCTCTCTATAATAACCCAGACACAACCACTGATAGGGCCTTAGTTCACTCCCCTTCAGGGATGAACAGGGCAACCCGGTCTCCCCCTTCTGGCGACGGTCCAAGCCGAGGTTCGTGCCTCAGAGGTGCCCTTGTGCCAGTCGCCCCTAACTAGCTCGTGCCCAGCCATCGTTCGGTGACGAAGCAAAGGTAGCTCTAAGCATCCAGCTGCATAGACCTTTAAAAAAAAAATCATCAAAGTCGGCTCATCATTCTTGTTCGAACTGCCGCGCAGTGCATGCGGACCTCTCTTGGTCACCGTTACGCTGCCCGTTGAAATATACGAAAAACTATCAAGTTTTTTTGGAAGTTTTATTGGTGTGACGTCAGTAGTGCAGCTGACGTTACGGCTTTTTAAAAACAATGTGGAGGTCCCGCCTCCGTCATAGAAAAAACGGGGAAAATTATATAGGTACATCTCTGAGCGCTTCCGTTGCGTGCGCTGCGAAAACGGTTCAAGATATCAAAAAAATGTTTATGAAAGAATTATTCCTCTTGAAATGATCTAACAAAATGTCCGGAACAGTATATGTCTATTTTTTAAGGTTAACTTACTAGAATCGTTTTTATGGTAATAACCATTCCACGCGGACGAAGTCGCGCGCACCAGCTAGTCTATACTAATATTATAAAGCTGAAGAGTTTGTTTGTTTGTTTGAACGCGCTAATCTCAGGAACAACTGGTGCGAATTGAAAAATATGTTTTGTGTTGAATAGACCATTTATTGAGGAAGGCTTAGGCTGTATAACATCACGCTGCAACTATAAGGAGCGAAGAAACAATAGAAAATGTGGAAAAAACGGGGAAAATTATTTATCTGAGGGCTTCCGTTGCGTGCGCTGCGAAAACGGTTCAAGATATCAAAAAGGTGTATAAAGAATTATTCCTCTTGAAATTTTCTAACAAAATGTCCGCAACAGTATATGTCTATCTTTTAAGGTTAACTCACAAGAACCGTTTTTATGGTAATACCTATTCCACGCGGACGAAGTCACGCGCACCAGCTAGTATTTAATAAGATTTCTGTACATTCACTGTTAAAATTAGGAATTAGCCATGCGAGGTCGTATTATCTACCCACAAAGATACGTTATCCATGACCAAAATCAATTGCCATCACAACAATGTCATTACAGAAAAAAATGTGATCCTAATTTGCAATTAATAAGTTCTTGGGGAGGATTAATCTATACTATAATTGAAGAGTTTGTTTGAACGCGCTAATCTCAGGAACTTCTGGTGCGAATTGAAAAAATATATTTGTGTTGAATAGACCATTTATTGAGGAAGGCTTTAGGCTAGGTATATAACATCACGCTGCAACTAATAGGAGCAAAGAAATAATGGAAAATGTGGGTAAACGGGGAAAATTATTCATCTTTGAGGGCTTCCGTTGCGTGCGCTTCGAAAACGGTTCAAGTCATGGGTAACAGCTATAATTTATAAAGCTGAAGAGGTTGTTAGCAAAAATAAATATTATGCCCAAAATAACTATTCCACGCGGACGAAGTCGCTGGCACAGCTAGTATTATTACAAAATGAAAAAATATAGCAATACTATTTTCGAGTAGCTTTCCACATAAATTGAAAAGCATATACCTAATAGCTATGTAGATTCCATCTAGAAGTCTAGAACTAGGACTCGTCTTGTTAGTAAGTAGGTTCCAGTATTGATCGGGAAAGTTTTCCAGTTGGTCCCGGTTAAGGCTGTGTTCTCATCATGTGTAGAACCTCTCTATTCTACTGTTTAGGTGAAGAGGCGACTTTAATTTCTTGCTTGCCAATGCTTGCGTATAGGTACTTTAATAAATTAAGGGTTTTAAGGCATTCATTTTCAACATAATGTTGTGTTTGTATATAATACATATTACATATTTTTATTCCAACTTTTGGCTTTCTTAACAAAGGAATCGTTGCATAAAATTACTTTTCAATATCAAATAGTTCAGAGCTAGGGGACTGTGTAGGGAAAAAGAGGCGCGTAGTGGGCTGGAATAAACATGTCCGAATAGTCCACCAGAGGGCGCGCCTTAAATACAGAATGTGGCTTTTGCATGGCAAGCCAACACGAGGACCCGCGTATAATGAAATGGTTGAGTCTAAGAGGGCATTTAAATCAAAATTAAAATGGTGTCAAAACAACGCGGAACAAATTAAAATGAATATTCTGGCATCTAATCATGATAAAAAAGATTTTAAAAGTTTTTGGAAACATACGAAAAAGTTAAATCCTAAAGTGCAAACTCCATTAAGTATAGATGGTTTAACAGATTCCGGGGATATAGCTAATAGATTCAAATCCTTGTTTCAAATTGATCCCATGCCTCTATCAGCCCCGCCGCCGGTGCTCGGTACTAATACTCGTCCGATGCCTGATGTTCCGTTCCCGCGATTTACTGCGAAGGAGGCGGCGTCTGTGATTCGTCGCATGACGCGAGGCAAGTCGCCGGGACACGACAGTATTAGTATTGAGCATCTGCAGCATGCTGGCCCCCACTTACCTCGTGTTCTTCCCATGTTTTACACATTCTGTGTCCGACACTCGTACCTTCCACATGACTGTCTAAAAACGGTGGTTGTACCGGTAATCAAGAATAAGACTGGCGACCCGTCTGACAAGACGAACTATAGGCCCATCTCCTTAGCCACCACCATAGCCAAGGTGCTGGACAGTCTGCTTGATGGCATACTTAGCAAGCACCTGCAGCTGCACGATGCCCAGTTCGGTTTCCGAGCTGGGTTATCGACAGAATCTGCGATATTGTGCCTCAAGCATACTGTCCGGTACTACACAGATCGGAAAACACCGGTTTATGCGTGTTTTCTTGATCTTTCTAGAGCATTCGAGTTGGTCAGCTATAAGGTGCTCTGGAGCAAGATGAGGACGCAGACCAGTCTCCCTGAGGAAGTCATTCGAATTTTTGATTATTGGTACAACAACCAAACCAACGTTGTAAGATGGGCGGGCGAGTTCTCCGATGCGTATGGGTTGAATTGTGGAGTAAGGCAGGGGGGGTTGTCCTCGCCACGCCTTTTCAACCTGTACGTGAACGGGCTTATAGAGGAGCTGAGCGCTGCCAATGTCGGATGTTCTATTGACGGTACCTTTGTTAATAACATCAGTTATGCCGACGATATGGCGCTGCTGGCGCCCTCTGTGAGCGCGCTCAGGAAACTCCTCAACATCTGTGAGGTTTATGCCGGGGCACATGGTCTCAGGTACAACACTAAAAAGAGCGAACTCCTCGTGTTTCAGTCGCGCGGTTTTAAGATTTCCAACGTACCGCCATTAACACTAAACGGAGTTCCACTGGCGAGAGTTTCGCGTTTCAAGTACCTGGGACACTGGGTCACGGAGAACCTCTCTGATGTAGAGGATATCGAGAGAGAACGTAGGGCGTTGTCTGTCAGGGGCAATATGTTGGCTCGTAGATTTGCACGATGTACGGCAGAAGTAAAGCTAACATTATTCAGAGCATTTTGTCAGTCCTTCTATACGTGCAGTCTGTGGGCCACATATACGCTCAAGGCAATCAACGCGCTACGAGTGCAATACAACAACGCGTTCAGGATGCTGTTGGGGCTGCCGTGGCGCTGCAGTGCGTCGGGGATGTTTGCGGATGCAAGGGTAGATGGTTTCCACGCCGTACTCCGCAAACGGGCCACCTCGATGCTCAGCCGCGTCCGGGGCAGCACTAACAGCATCCTGCGGGTTGCAGCTGCACGACTCGACTGCCCCATCATCAATCACGCCGCACAGCTACACATGTTTTACGACCCTTTCAAAAAGAAAATATTAGTGGGTAACAAAGTATTTTAGAGTTTTACATTTTTATATTTTTACTGTAATCTTTGACATTTTAATTTAATTTTTATTCAATTTTTTTCAATTTCAAAATATCTTTATTTCAAATAAAAATTTACAAAGTATCTAAACTAGTGTACATACCTAGTAAAGTACAACTTAAGATTAATTATTTTACGAGCTATACACAATCTCTTATTAAAATTTACAGCACTGAATTTTAAACGCTTCTTAGGTTACATATACATTGAACAATTTTTATTTAATCAGGAAACATAGTTATGTAAGCTTTAGGAGGTAGCTGTACATTTTAGGTATAATGTGATTGAAAACAAAGTGTTAGGTACTGGAATACGAAACGACTCCATGATGTTGCACGCTCATTAGTTTGGACGTAGCAGACATTTCCAGTGATGGGTTGACGAGTAAGCAGCAAGACATGTAGGTATTCCCTGCCGAGTGGCCGGCCGCGGCAGCGCGTGCGCGGCGCGCATGCCAATCCGACCCGATACGAACTTGTAAAACGGGTGAGATTGGCATACTCGCCTGCTGCGCCCGCGCGACCGAGCGCGCGGCAGGTACTCGGGGGACGTAGCACGTAGCCACTATCGGTCTCCGTCGCACTCTATGAAATAGTGATGAGGTAGCTTATATGAATTATAAGTTTCGATGAATTTGATATTCTTCTTTCTGGTTTTGCAAAGATTTTTAATAAGTTTATTATCGACTAATGGATTGTTAATTGTGTGTAAATAAAATTTCTCAGATAATTTGTATATGTATTTATCGATGCGTGGTAGATTAATTTTATAGTGAAGATTTTTTATGTTTGTACGAAATGGGGTATTATAAGCTAATTTTAAGGCTTTATTCTGGATAACTTGGAGTTTGTCTATGTTAGTACGACATGTGCTACCCCACACGGGACAACCGTAAGTGAAACAGGGTCGGACTAATGTGCGGTATATTCGTAGTTTAGTGTTACTACTGAGTTTAGCCTTACGATTCATTATGGGATTTAGTGCATTCAGAGCTTTATGACCCTTAAGAAGGAGACTCGCTGTATTATCACTCCAGTTCAATTTCTTGTCAAGGACAGTACCGAGATACCTTACTATTAATTTTTATTAGTAGACATTTAATTTTAATAACTCGGTTTGATTATTGTTTGACATGCCTGCTATGTAATAATTTTAATTTAATTTTATCTTTAATGTGTATGGACTCAAAGTCTGAAATAAATGACATTTATTTTTTTATTTTTTAATATAATTTTTGGTACAAGACAGAGAACGACCAAATCTACAATTTATTGAATCGAAGGCAACAGGAACAATGCCGCGTGATCCTCCATCTTCTAACATACTAGTAAAAAAACATGACCACTTCGTGCCAGAATTGATTCACGTATCACAACTCTCAACTTTAATCGCACATGAACTTTATTGCTCTGTAATAAGGTTTCTTTTCGCACAAAGCAGAGACAGACAAAGTTTTGGATGAGACTACAAATTGCGAAGCACGTCTGTTTGACTGAAGCTACGAATAATTGTTGTTGTAGAATTGTAACTCTTTACAAATGTCACGTCGAAAATGCTTTCACTTTTTATCTCTCTCCCACCCGCCATATACCACCCGCTTAGAAAGAATGAAAAAATGCTTTCTTACAGTTGATAAAAATTTGTTTATTGTAAAGCAAGTTTGGACAGGCGTTTAATCTGCAAATAACTGTAGATAGCAGCCAGAGATTAAAGATTAGTAGGTTATTGCAAACGGTCATTAGGTAAACTAAACCCTTAAATTACATAATCATGAATTAGTTGATTATGATGCTTTCCAAGCTGATTTGGGCTACGGCGAACGTATTTCCTACGGGTAAGTTACTCATGCGTCCTCACAAGACTAATATACCCTATTTTAGCGGCGAATGAATTAGTTAGTAAGCAGTAGAATTATTATTTTAGTTCAGTTACTTTTCTGTAGCGACAATAATTATTCGTAGCACTGAAGTATGCAAACGGGAGCACTTTAGCCTCTACCTGAGCTCTGGGAATGATATTAACGGTTGAAATAAACTGCGTTTGTGTTCGCGGTTAGTTCTCATTCAATTCCACGTGTTTTATGTCGCATGAAATCTTAGGATGTGGGTTTCCTTTAAGTTTAAAGCTATTTTGTTGCCATTCTAATATATTTTCTTTGACTTACAGTATAGATGTATGAAAAGTATAAAGATAATGTAGATTTCAGTTAATTTACTTAGTTTGCAGATGCGTTTGAATGAACCGCTTTACAATATGACAAATATATCATGTTAGTAAATTAATGACGCTTAGCGATACAACACTTAAAACATATGATAAAATATGGTACAACATTATTTGATGAAGTGGTTTTAAAATTAAAACACGATCTTGTAACTCAGTTTTAATTTATATTCTTAGTTTTTATTTATCACAACACAACGCCAGAAAAAAAAAAATGACATGAAGAAACAGTAATAATTACGTTTCTATTTTTAGTTGTGACGTATCCAGTTTCATATAAAAGTACAAGTACACAGCCTCAGTACTAGCTTGGTCAAAGAATTCGTATAAAACATTCAATGGGTTCATATTAGAATGGAATGAATCATTTATTCATACCCTCATTATTCAACCATCCGCGAATTGTAGACCGATCGATATTGTTACGAATACCAATATTAAAGCGGCCACTTACTTGAGCTGTGCTTTAGAATAGGTTCCTTAATGAATGAAACTGTATTTTGTTGTGAAGAGATGATAATAAAAAAAACTTTCAGAAGACTCTATTATTTCAGAACCACAACTTCAAGTATTATTTCACCACAACCCTATATAAGAAGGAACACAATATAAACTATCAAAGTAATTTAATTCAACAACAAAAAATAATAGTAACACTTAAAAATAAAAATAAATATATATAGGTATATATAAACAAACTAATCTAGGGGCACGGCAGTGCCCCCGCCAAGTCGAGCAAAAAAAAGCGGCACGGCCGTACCATCCTTTTCTCGAAGCAATTCAGGCTATTTTCGACCCCCTATAATTTCGTTGTGGATAAAACAAGAAGTCTGAATTTTCAGCAACTGATCAGGCATTATATAAACACGGTATATTTAAAATTTCAGTCAATTTGAACCAGTAGTTTAAGAATGACAACTTGTTAAAGTTTCTGAATTTTGTCACTCACTGACTCACCGATCATCAAAAGTCCAAGGCACTTCTAGCAGACATAGAAGCTTCAAATTTAGAATACAAATAGAGTTTAGTGTCTTAATCATGAGAAAACCTAAATATTTTGTAATTTCGGTCCAGTTTTCTACATACACCAACAGCATGAATAACTTTGTAATCTCATATAAATGTATAGGATTACAAGGTGACATTTGCAGTTAATGAATCATTATTACTGTATAATAGAAAATAAGGTACCAAAAAGTAGGACTCTACAAAAAGAAGTGAGATGCCATCAAAAACATCCTGTAAAAATGCCCAAGTCTCGCAGCTCAGTCTTTCTACCGTAAAAAGTTGTGAGATCCATGTAATACCAAGTCGGGTAATCTATTTAGTCTCTACTTAAAGGACCTTCTGTCTTAAGTTATTATATGAGTTATTATCATGACAATATTAAAAATATTTTACGTTTTAAACAAATAGATCGACTTGAGATAACTGTTACACTAAAAACAAAGATTAAACTAAAAACTAATATCTCAAATTGGCATCTAAACAAAGATCTAAACTATCTCAATAAAACCAAATGTACCAGTTTTGTAGTTTTATCTAAAAATGCACAGCGTTAAGTTGTTAACGAACTTCAAAAGAGTAGGTTCTTGATTCCATTGAATACACTGAATATACTTGATTGAGTGCTCCGTTAGCTTAGTTGGTAGTGGCTCTGCTTTCTAATCTAGGGGTGCGGGTTCGATTCCCGCATAACAAAAGTAATTATGAATATTAAAATTTGTGTTAAGTCTGGTCGATTCTATGTATAATAAGTTTGTATTTACAAAAGAAAAGTATAATAATAATAATAAAAACGTTTATTTGCAAAATAACATGTGTATATACATGCAATAACTTAAAACTAGAACTATACTAGGCAACTAATTAGTGTGCTAAACAAGATATATTATTGAATGTTGGAGATTTAGTCCATTCACACTAGGTATTCCTGTGTTGTGAATGGAATTTTTACTACACAATTTTTTTTTTTACATTATTTACAAGAGCCAGGAAGTTGTTGAAGGAACGAATGGAGCGAGTGATTGAATTGAACCACAGACTGCTAAAGTAATACCAGGTCATGGTTCAAAAAGTGGAAATAATCTTTATTGACTAAGATACCTGTTTGTTGAGTAAGTGTTAGATATAGTATATATATATATATATATATATATATATGAGCATATAAATGGTAAGATGAAGGTAATATATGCATAAAATAATATATAAAGGTTTGTATACAGATACATAATATAATAAAAGATACAACGGATACTACCCCTTCTTAATATATATTTATTTGGTTTGAGAAAGTTGACATCGAACATTTTAGATTAGGATGCCCAGTAGCACTGTTTCTTTTTTTTTATGTTAACTTTGTTAATATAATAGTATCTATAATTTATCGAGTAATTACACAAGTTTTGTCACGAATACGTGAAACACATGCTGTCTAGATAGAGAATCAGGAAAAAAGTTGTGGATTAATACAAATCTGACTATTTTCGAGATGAATAAGAAATTGTATGTGTGGCCTAGGCCACAGTCAGCCAGCGTACCTCACTTTCCATCTAAGCCAGGGTTCTGACTGGTTAGAGTTATTTGAGGGTCACTGACTAGCTGGGGACTAGGCCACTTAGTGTTAGGTTTTGTTAGTTATTGAAAGTATGTCTTCAGTTTCACCGTAGTCGTGACTTTTGAGCCATGTCGTTATGATTTTCTTGCAACGATACCGAGTAACCTGTAGAATTTCAAGTTTTCGGTCCACAACTTGGTACAGCGATATATGTATTATATCCGTTATCTAGTACCCATGATACAAGCGTAAGCTTAGTATTGGGCTAGATGGCGCTGTGTGATATGTCCTGAAATATGTAGTATTTATTAATATATCTTTTTCTTTGTATTAATAAGCTGGTGTATAATTAGTTGTATTTCCATGTACGTAACTATTCAATTACCTGCCAAAGCCAACCCATGCGTTTAACCAAACACCCACAAAGCAATCTAATAAATAGAAGCCTAAAAAACAATTTGGGCCACAACAGGCCGAGCCCCGCTTATCACTGGCAATAAAATTAATCCTTGGGACCGACACCTATCGGTTTCTCGACAAGATTTATTAGTGTGCTTCATAGACATTAAACCTACAGACATCTAATCTATAAGTGTAACACAGCTGAAGAGGGTAAAAAATTTGCACAAAGATATAAGAAAAAAAATGTTGTTTTGGGTATACTTTAAATCGATAGTAAAACACGTTTCAGCAGTTTTTATATTTATTGTCTGTTTATCTGTTAATTTAAACGCTCATCACGCAAATACGGCTGAACGGCTCATGATTTTTGATATGTAGGTAGTTGAGGTCTTAGGAGTATCACAGGCTACCTATTTTTTATCCTGAAATAATGCGAGCGAAGCCGCCGGCGTCCACTAGTACTTTTACATTTCTTAATAAATTATAAATGAATCACGACCCTCAGTAATGAGGAATACGACTAAGGAGGAGGAGGATATTTTGGAATACTGATTCTACTCATTTTAATAGTTAATTCACATTCAGCCGCAAAAGCCCAGCTGGCAGTTGCTAAGTCCGAATGCATGAAAGTGATTCAAGCTCATTGATAGTGTTATTTTAAAACATGTGTCATGGTTTTCATATAATGTGACGTCTATATTGTGTTTTCTTTGGTTTCCATAAATGTGTGACGTAGCCTCAACCAAAACAACCCTCTGGCCTTGTGTCTCCCATACAGACATACATACTGCATTATATGTATATATTTGTGGTTGACAACCGCCGCGTTTGCGTTTCTGGGATAAACAAAAGGCCTCTCAATTGGTTTCCTTTTCTATATCTGGGCACGAAACGGTACAGCTATATAGATATAATTATCTATTGCCACATATATACATTGAAAAAACAATAGAAACACAAAAGACATAAAACAAGTGCCGCACGCCTTATCGGTAAAAGCAGCGTACAGTTTCTTTGATTTTCTTTGAGTTTTATTCAACATAAATGTTTGTAAATAACAGTAATAGTCTCTCTTTCGTGTTCCATGCACTATGTATGTCTACGATAAAATATCATGACCATAAGTTGGACGTGTTCCCACTGAGCCACACTTGCTACCATAATATTTTTAGTTTACTCTTTCTGTGGTTTAAGAATAGCACTCAGACAAATAGAATTATGATTACCGAATAAGCTGCAGCTAACTTCGCAATAAATAAATTAAACGGCTCATTTCATATTAAGTCACAGAGCCCGTAATCACTACAAAGTAATAGCCATTTTATTATGAATCTCCTTTAAAATAAGGGTTGAAAAGCTCCTGGTACTGACCTCATTAAATATTTCCCTCTGAAAGCAATCTTTACAGGGATAAATCATGTCTATGCGAGGCTCTTCTTCCTAAAGACATTCCGCCCGACAGACTACACATTAATGCCTAAAAATATCCGATTTTAATCAGGTAATTATTATAAAGTAAACCAACCACAACAAGATTCTACTTACGTCTAATTAAAAAAAAACTATAAACTTGATTGAATTGTATATTGAATTGAATTTAATCGAATGAAAGTGGCCAACTCTGGTGTCGAGAGTTTATCAAGCCGCCCTAAGGGCCTCTGACATGGCTTAACGAATGCCGTACTACACAAACAGCCGAGATCTACAATTAAGCGTATCATCCGTCCCACGAAAGCATCCAAAATGGGATGCCACTTCTCGGTCACCCATCTAAGGACTGACCACGTCGACCTTTGCTTAACATTGGTAATCGCATGCGATTGCCTCCGCTATCTGAGCAACGGGCGCTATAAACTAACGATAAGCATAGGTCCATATACGATAGGCAGGTGGACCAGATATGTGTCTCTAGACATTATTGTCTATATTTCATTGTCTACCCCTTTTCATCCCCCCTATATACCCTACCCCTTCACACCCCTCCCCTCACATTCCTGGGAAGGCTCTCATACCGAGTTGTTGGAGGCCACACATCGTTCTATTTTTAAACTTGGATAACAGTTTATTGGGTTTGATGGTACTGGGTTACTAAGAATAAGAGAAGAAAAAAAAGTGGTTGTTTGACAGTTTATGCAATGTTTGGATAATTTTAACTATTAACGCGCTGTAGTGTTAACTAAAGCGAGTGTGGCTCAGCGGTTCCAGTGTCTGCTTTTCATCCAGATGCACCCGGCCCTACACCAATGTAATAACTTGTATTATCAAGTTATGTGTGGATTTGCATTCGCTTTACGGCGAAGGAAAACATCGCGAGGAGACCTACATGTTTGACGATCACAATATCCGAGGACATGTGTCTTCCGTGGAAGGACCTGGGCGCCCACCACGATGTATCTGCCCAAGATAACTCCCCTAACGAATTAATTCTGCGGGGGAGTTACGACCCTCAGTCATGAGAAAATACGACTCAAAAGAGAGAGAGAGAGAGGTTTCGTTCGAATAAAATTAACCTATGTGCTAAGCAACATGGCATCAAAGTTTACATTTTCACATAATATTCATAAACTGTGAGTGTAATTCAAAGAAATCAAAGGTTCAGAAAAATATGGAAATATTTTATCGATATTAACGATAAAACACCGTAAAACCTTTTCTATTTAAGCGAGCACTAAGCGTTTTGCTTCCACTTTTATAGTGCGAACTGCTAAATTGTGGAACTCCCTGCCTGACTCCCTGTTCCCCGCGGAATATAACCTTGCGATCTTCCATCGTACGTGCACGTTCCATCCTAGACCGTAATGACTGCTTACCATCAGGCAAATTGCGGTCAAGTGCAAACCCATTCCTTGTAAAAAACAAAAGAGCGAGTTACATAATGTTTTTGTTCTTAAAAACAGATAATAAAGAATCGTCTTTATTTTTCCTAACCCTGTACATTTTATTTAATTTTACACAAACAAACTAAACCACATAAAAACATGCTAATTTCACATACACTGAAACATGTTAATTGTTCTGTTTTGCTAGTTAATAACGTAGGTGCCTTCAGCCGTGAATACGTTAACGCTCCGTTACTTGTATAACTAATTACGAATTCAGTGTACAGGGTGATTATTTGAACTTTACTATGAATCCATAACAGAACACGTTTTAGCAAAAAAAAATGTCTGTTTATTTGATCTGTTTATTTAAACTGTTTTTTAATTGTTTGTTTTAACTGTTTTTTATTTAAACGCTCATAACGGCAGAGCAGATCACTATGATTTTTGGTATGTAGGTAGTATGCGGTCTTTAGAAGTGTCGGCTATTTTTATCTCACAATAATCCGGCGGCGCCACGGGCGTCCACTAGTTGTAAAATAAAATTTATTGCTTCTTATAATAGTAATCTACGATATAGGACCATCCTGTAGATCTACGCACCTGTGAACAACAAACTCTATGTATACCTTACTAGATATACAGATACCAACGCCCGACCATTGCTTTTATATGAATACATTACCTATTATAATATATATATGTATTTACGAAAATATATATACATTATACTATAGGACGCCTGCAGCTATAATTTGTCGATCTTCAAGTCGAGAGTAAACCGGTTTCTTCTAGGCAAGCGCGCTACATCGTAGACTATAACGTTGCTTAACATCAGGCAAGTTGTAGTCAAGCGTAAGCCTATTTCATGTTAAAAAAAAAAAAAAGCTTCGCTCGCATTATTTGAGTTAAAAAGCCTATGACACTTCTAAGACATCATATTAACTACATACCAAAAATTATGATGATCCGTTGAGCCGTTGAACGTATAAATAAACAGACAAAGATTCAAACATATTTATTTACCTTATAACATTGCGCTACAATAGTTACGTCATATAATACAGTAATCATTTATATGTATAACTTAATACTAATTACTAACGAAAGAATTAAAGATAAAAACATAAAAATGTGTACATAATGCAATTTACAAACAAACAATGTCAGATTTATTTAAGTAGATTAGTTAAAATAAAATAATTTTAAGCTATGTCAAAGAAAATTCAGTTTACATAAAAAAAATATCACTTACAAACAAACAGACATATTGCTAAATACTGCTGAAACGTGTTCTGTTATGGATTTAAAGTATTTCCAAACATTTATTTTTCTAATATATTCTATGTTCAGATTTTATTTACCCTCTTCAGCTTTATTATACGTATAGATAGTGATAGTAAATAATGTAAATTACCACACGTTTTGCTTAGTCTATGTTATAAATTGAACAAACGTCTAGCACTATAATAAATTGCCTGTGAAAGATAATTATTCGCAATAAATGCTTATTAAACACTTAACTAATGCAATTTACTAAGAGCTGCTTCTATACTGGGCTTAGTTAATGTGTTATTAATAATAGGTCTTTACCTATGAAATTGCCGTTTTTTTTTTCATTTTAATCTGTTTGTAACTTTTACGTACAGCTATATTTTTACCAAATACAATTTTTATTGTATCAATTGTTGAATTATGTACCTTTTAGATAAAAAAATGTATTACTAGTCAATATAACTTATAGAGAAGTCATTGAAAACACCTCTTTCAATGTGTCGTCGGTTTCACTACTTTAACTAGGTATATATTTTATCATAATACTCTATTTTTGAGAAATTGATATACGCAGTGCATTTTTTTCCATCTAACTATAGTTATCGATTGCATCTAAATTTGTTCGACATTTCCATACAAACATTTCTCAATTTCGTCATACAAATCGGCAATTTCATAGGTAAAGACCTAATAATATATATTTTGTGGCGAGAAAAATGTACTATGGTCTATGAAAAGTACAAGATATTATTACATTGTTAATTTATAGGCGTTTTTATGCAACAGCTGATTTGTAATTAAAAAGTAGGTAAGCGATTGGATAACTCTGGTGTCGAGAGTTTTCAAATCACCCTTTAGGCCTGTGACAAAGCTTAACGACTGTTATACATATATTGACCAACAGTGAAGCCTACAGTTTTGTAATTAATTTATAGTTATTATGTCACATTTAACAACATAAAAACTATGTTTTGTTTAGATGTCAATTTTTTTTTACATTAGATAGGCTCACGCTTGACTACAACTTTGCCTGATGTTAAGCAACGTTGTAATCTACGATCTAGCGCGATGCCTAGAAGAAACCGGTTTACTCTCCACTTGAAGACCGACAAATTATAGTTCAAGGGGAATAGAGATTCGGGCAAGGAATTCCACAGTTTGGCTGTTCGCACGATGAAAGTCGAAGCAAACCGCTTGGTGCGAGTCTTTGGAACCTCAACTGTATAACGGTTGTTGTTGTTGTTGGTTTGTTATTATAAAAGTGGTTAATAATTTCATCCTAAAGCTGCCTTTAATACAATAGTTAATTAGTAATTATCAAAGGTAATCCTGAGTCATTAATTTCCTCCGACAGAGATATAAGCAAAGTAAAGTCAGAGCTAAGCAAATACTTAAAATCTTTGTCTTACGATGACACTGAAAATTTACTAAAAATTCCTGAGTAAAATAAATTAAATTTATTCTCAAATACACTATATCAGACGAACATCACACACGCACACACACACACACACACACACACACACACTCTCTCTCAAACAAACACTCATACATATACACACACTCACACGCGAGCATATATTCGCACACGCTAACACACACACAGACACACACACACACATACAAAACAAATGTATAAAAAAAACGTTTCAATAACTATTGTTTTTGTATCTCTTTCTTTTTTTTTTGTTAATATAATAGTTAATTTCCTTTTTAATTTGTACACTAGCTTGTTTCTTTTTCAAATTATTAGGTTAAAGATATAACAGATTAAATTAACAATAAAATGTTAGTAAGTCATAAACTCCACGCGGAGAGACCTGGTGTGCGCGATACAGTTTTGTAACTAGTGCGCGTACCAGATAGACTGTATCTCACAATTATTTAAGTTTAATCAATAAATTAGTCAATTAAACCTAATGTAAAGTTCACAAATTGTAAATAGTCAAATAAACTTTATTATTATTATTTATTATTAAGCCACCAAGCAGTATGCAAACATTAATTAAACTGCAATAAGGTTTTTATCACGTTTTCATCGCTGCTTGCAATTTTATGCATTTTATTAAAGCCATGTCTTAATTAAGTTTCGTTTCTAATATACTTTACGCGATCTTTTTATTTGCTTCTATATTTTTTTTATTTACTCGTATGCAAATTTTATTTTAAGTATGTCTTTATTACTGCTTTCATTTTTAGTTACTTTGTGTGATTGTGAACTTAAAGCTCGAAATGGATTTCATGTTTAAAATGCACTTACACTTTTTTAACTGGTAAAAGACACCGGTCGGATAACAACGTTAAATTGTAGGCTCCGGCTGTTTGTCTAGTACGGCAGTCGTTAAGCCAAATCCGAGGCCCTTCAGGCGGCTTGATAGACTCTCGACTCTCATCTCTCTACCAAGTTGGCCACTCTCATTCGATAAGAAAGAACTGGTAAAAGAAAATCATTAAAAATATAAATGTAAACACCACACTAATCCTGCGTCACTTTTATGTTTTTCTATCCTATTGCCGAGAGTCCAGTTTTCGGAAGGTACTCATTTTCAAAGAACAGGTGCTCCAACACCTAGTTTGGAGATCTCTCGAGTCGTATTTCCTCATGGCTGAGGGTCGTGACTCCCCCTCAGAATTAATTCGTTTGGGGAGTTCTCTTGGGCAGATACAATGTGGTGGGCGCCCAGATCCTTCCACGGAAGTTTGGAGATAGAACGTGTCAATTTTTAATACTTTTTACTAAAAAAATGTTTATTTTTGAACCGTTTGCCTCTGAATGTGAAGGCAATATTATAACATTTTAATTTCGACGTCCAATGCTAAAATATTCATCATCGACCGAATATCTTAGCAAATCTACTTAAACGTTTAATAACACTAATCTATTTTTATCATTATTTGTTTAGCAGAAAGCTAGGCCGTTTATTGGTTTAGGTCGCTAAATATTCGCACAGGCGCAGTAACGGGCAAGTTCATTCAATTTTGTTTCACCTTGACTAAGTAGGTAACAGATAGATACGGGCGTGGCGAAAATAGTATTCAATGAACTAAGGCTGCGGATAATTTCTTACCTGCAGCCTTTGTTTTCTCTTTAAATACAATACTTTATACTATATACTTAGGTGGTGCTTAACATCAGGCAGGCTTTTTTTGTTTCTTCAGTTTTTATGCAGCCCCATTTCACCATCGCACGAGTAGAGGTTTGGCAAGGAGGCACCGTTATACAGTTGAGGTTCCAAAGATCAAGCATTTTGCTTCGACTTTCATCGTGCGAATAGCCAAACTGTGGAACTCCTTGCCCGAATCTCTATTCCCTTTGAACTATAAATATAAGACTTATTAATCACTGAGATGTACACGCAAGTTGAGTTAACTTTTAGTGTTTTATTAACCACCTAAGAATTACTTACCTATAAAAACGCGGTAAATAGCTAGTATATCAACTTGTTTGGAAACCATGCCAGCTTTTACCTTGTAACGATGTATTGTGGTAAACAAACGAACTCTCCACATTATACTATTGGCTCTGAATTATCATGGATATCATGGGTTAGGTCTTACTTTTTAATATACGTCGTATCGTATACTTTTTTGGGATTTGAGGTAACTATGCAAGTTAAGCTACTGTAATTTTAAAATGGGCGATTAAGTAAAGTAATGTGAACATTTTATTTAGGCTTTTTCTAAAAAAAAATAGTCTGTTTTTTGTGTCGTAGTTAGAAGTATAATATTCAGTTTTTCTTTAAAAAAATATTGTTGTCATTAAAAGTCATGACTGGGTCTTTGAAACTAAAGTTGGTAGTAGTTTTGCCTTCTAATCTAGGGGTTTGGATTCGATTCCGGCGAAACACAAGTAATTATGAATTTTAAAATTTGTGTTGAATCTAGTCGTTTCTGTATGTATAGTAAGTAAGTATTTACGAAAGAAAATTATATTCGATATCTAGTACCCAGAATATAATTGCAAGTTTAGTATGGGGCTAGATGGCGCTGTGTGATATATCCTGAAATATTTATTATATAAAGAAACACATCAAATGAACACTATTTTGCGGTAACAATAGTAATATGATATTTAGCCCAAACCATGATGGCTATCAATACTTCAATAGTAAAACTAGTGGTCAATAGTAACCCCGTAGTTAGGTATAATGTTTTCACGTTGGTTCAATACAAATTTGTTATGCCGTGTTTATTTGACTAGATAAATGGTTTTACAATCTGTGAGCATACTTTAGTAGCTTTGTTTGTTTTACACAAACAATTTGGATATTGTTTTATGTATTTATTTACATAGCCGTGATTATTATTGTTCTATACATCTCTAAATAGTAGTGAAATTATGCTTTTACTAGCGTCAACTTCTTTCAGGAAAACAGGATCTTTTATGATGGGACCACCAAGATACAGGCTAACGCCTAGTTTGGGGTCTACTGTTAATACTATTATCATATTGTAGTGTAAATTAACTAAAATATGAATATTGTAATATGTAGGTAAAGTTTTCAATTGGCAAATAAACATATTTTTAGTTTTTTTTTACTGTTTGAGTTTTGGTGTTTAGTTACGTTTGTTAAAGTAATCAGCAAACTATATCCGTTATCAAGTACCCATGATACAAGCGTAAGTTTCGTGTGGGGCTAGATGGCGCTGTGTGATATGTCCTGAAATATTTGTAACTAGTAGACGTCCGCCGTTTATTAATTATTCAGGATAAAAAGTAGTAAATGACACTTCTAAGACCTCATACTCCCTACTTACCAAAAATCGATAATGATAAGCGTTTAAAAAATTAGACAAACAGACATACAGATAAACACATAAAAATTATAAAAAATGCTGGAACGTGTTTTATAATTATCGATTTAAGTATACCCAAACATTTATCATTTTTAAAATCTTTTATGGTCAGATTTTTGACCCTCTAGGTTTATTATATAGATAACGAAATGCGAATATTACGTTAAAATAAATAATTGACTCCCAAAAGAGGTGCCAGTTACAGCTGCATGTAGAATATTTTTAGTTTGACGGCGGTAGCTGTCCATACAAAAATACTTTTCCAGCATATGTGTAGTTCTGCCGTAATCTAAATTTATGTAGTATGAATTTAATGAAAGACAAGGTGAATATAAAATATCTCACTTTTATTAGGTGTTTTTTTTGTTACTCTCGAATAACTAAATTCATATCTACTTTTTTACTTCCTATTAACGTGTGGAGCACCGCTGATACCGCTAGTATTATGTCGCTCGTATCTATGAAAATTATTTGCGAATACCTTATCTCTATATCATATCCGAGGCTGGTTTTTTCCACACTCACTCTATACGAGCTAAAATGATCATGCAAAATGCTCCCTTCCCCCCTAGGGCGCATCAAACGACATGATACTTACTAGAGACACCATTGTGGCGAGAGCTCCGACTCATATATGCCAAAAAAAAAACTATTAAGGTTAGATTGTTAAAGGAAAGTTTTGGTCCAGTATACTGATTGGTCTCTTGCCATAATCACAGTCATCAAAACAGTCATCTATTGTACACAAAGAGTTGTATGTTTGTTCTTTTTTTAAAATATAATATATATACGTTCTTTTCAGAGATTTTTAAGAAAAGTAAAAAAAGGAACAAAAGATTTGGCTATTGAAGTATTAAAGCTACCCTTACAATACATTTACAAGTAACCCTATTCAGGATTATAAATATCATTTGAGATGTTTCAAATTGAATGGATAAATGAATGCATTTAATTTCTAAAATAAATAAAAAAACGTTTAGTGTGTATATTACTCTTTTTTATTTTAGTGTGTATAATATTGTTATTTTTTTTGTTATTAGTAAATATATTTTTTCAGAATAGGTAGATTTTACGTTTAGCACAATAGTTTTTACTTTGTTAGGTTTATATACATAAGAAATATAGCTACACTAAGATAGGTAGGCAGGAGTCTCTTGCTTATTTGGTCTCAGGGTGCTTCAAAAGAACTACCCCGGCGTCCTCCCTTTGCTCTTGACCTTTTTACCCGCGATATTAGCATTTGAATCAATGTTCCGCTGACCAAAAATACTCAGTGGCTTGCTTAGATTTATTATAATTGACTATTTTGGGCACGAGATGGCGCTGTAAATAAATTTAATGTTTAGAAGATTATTTGAGAATGACGGAGATTATTTAAATTAAATAAGTGTTAGCTGTATTTGAAACGGCTGGAGTTATTATTTTTATTTATTTTAGAATGCTGGCTTGGCGAAAAAGTTATGCTACGGCCAACGCAGTCAGCTTTTAGATGGGCGGGCGGAAAGTGTCATTCACACATGAGTGCTTCTCACGTCAGTCGGATGGGATATTAATTTGTATTTCTGATTCGCTAACCATATCAAAGTAATTGTCGCAATAGTTAAAAACTTCTAAGGCGGTATTATATATAACAACATATTTCAGCACTCTCATAAATTTTCATGTTATATGCGGTATGTATTCAATATAAAATGTAGAGGAGTTTGTATTTAAGTAGCTATATCAAGTGTCGAGAGTTTTTAAACCATCCTAAGGACCTCTGATCTGAACCTAGGCTATGATAATAGACATAACATTACATAACATACAAGTAAGATCCTAAATACTTGCTTCCGTGGGTCAGTTGACTCGTTAAATTGTAGGTCCCAATCAAAGGCCTTTAGGGTGGCTTCAAACCTCGACACTAGAGTTGTTCACTTTCGTTCGATAAGAGTAAGAAGAACCGAAATCAGTATTTTAAGTGCCTGTTAACGAACCAGTCTCAACCAGACCTTAACTAAAAGACGTCAAACGACAAAGAGCAGCTTGCATTTTTAATGAAAGCTCGCAAACAATCTTGTCCCGTAAAGGCAAGAGCGAGCCCTCGCCAAATTAGGTGGCAGGTAAGTAATGAGGCTTCAGTTAGTTTGTGTAGACGTCGTTTTATATGAGTTTAACTTGAATGCTTTCTTGACTAAAATCTTTTTCTAGACAGAGCTTTATTCTTGTCTAAGATCAACACTAGTAAGTTTGTGAAATCTAAATATATAAAACTCAAAGGTGACTGACTCACTGACTGACTGACTGACTGACTGACTGATATAGTGATCTATCAACGCACAGACCAAACCACTGGACGGATTGGGCTGAAATTTGGAATGAAGAATCCGAGCGAAGCCGCGAGCACCCACTAGTTTATAAAATAAATTTACTATAATATATTAGAAATAAAGGCTATTTTTTATTTTTTATTTTTTTTTATTTATATTTAGAAAGGTGGAGACGAGAAGCACAAAGTCGGGCTGAGTGGCGTGCCTTGGGAGAGGCCTATGTCCAGAAGTGGACGACCGTGGGATGATGATGATATTGATATATAGAAAAATGTGTTTATAGGTCTCTTCATTCATTTTTCACTCTGCAACAAATCGACGAATCATTGTGATGTTCCGTGTGGCGTTTGTACCTAGTATGTTATATACTTAAGTTAGTGACAGAGAGTTATATAAGCGTCTTTGAATCCTAAAACCACGGACAGCCACTATTAGTAAATAAATTGAGTCATTTTTTTGCAGGCTTTACGAAAACATTATGTATCTGTATTTTTTAACCGATTTCAAAATACAAGTTTAACGAGTCTTCTGAAAGTTGTTTTTAATCTAGTATTGTAATTTAATTCATTTTGGTAATTTTTAACAAAATAAATAAAGCAATTTTTCTAAATATTTTTTAATTTATTTATACTTCCTACACATATTTAAACTAAATTTAAGCACATTAAAATTCCTCTCAAATTATCGTTTTAATACTGTTACAAAAAGGCTTTATGTCTCTGTACATTAATCAACCTAGTCCCTTACAATCCAGGTGTATCCTAGGTCCCATAAAGTGCGTACCTAAGTGCCTGATGTATGAGATCCCGACCTCGGCTATTCATTTTCATATAATTACTACCACCTGCTTGCAAGATATTTAACGTTGAAAATTAATCATACTTTGTTAGCATGAATTAACTTTCTTAATGTTTTCATATAAATATGACTTTCACGGTAAGATAATTTGTTACTTTCTTTGTTATAATTTATTTCTACTTATTTGTAATCTCCTTTTTTTTTTTTTTTTTTAAAAAAAGGAGATAATTCCAAACTTAGTAATTACCGTCCCATAAGTCTTCTTCCTCAGATTTATAAACTCTTTGCCAAAATTCTTACCCACCGACTTACTCGCCAACTTGATGAATGCCAGCCCATCGAGCAAGCTGGTTTTAGGACCGGATTTTCTACCATAGACCACATTCACACTGTGAAACAGTTGATGGAAAAGTGTGAAGAGTACAACCGACCTTTGTTTTTCGCTTTCGTGGACTATGAAAAAGCCTTCGATAGCGTTGAACATTGGGCTGTTTTTCACTCACTCCATCGCTGCCGCATAGATGCACGATACGTTAACATCCTCCGCAATCTGTACGAATCAGCGTCGATGCAAGTACGGTTACATGCTCTTACAGATCGCATTGTGATTAAAAGAGGTGTACGCCAAGGGGACACCATTTCTCCCAAGCTATTTACAGCTGTCTTGGAGGACGTCTTGAAGCTTCTCGACTGGGAGAATAGAGGCGTCTCAATAAATGGTGTTCACTTATCCCATCTTCGTTTTGCCGATGACCTGATTCTTATTAGTGAAACTGAGTCTGATCTCCGAACGATGTTAGAAGACCTTCACCATGTCTCTCTTGGAGTGGGCCTTAAGATGAACATGTCCAAAACTAAGGTGATGACCAACGCTTCTGGAGATTCACAACCAATTATCCAGATTGGTGGTGAAAAGTTAGAAGTAGTGGAACAATACACTTACCTTGGACACTGTTTGTCCTTTGGCAGAGAGCATAAACACAAGGAGATCAAAAGACGAATCCAACTCGGATGGGCGGCATTTAGCAAACTAAGCGATATTTTTAAAGACCGTAAAATGCCTCAATGCTTGAAGACACGACTCTACAACCAATGTGTTCTGCCCACAATGACGTATGCTGCCGAAACATGGACGCTCACCAAGGAAACCATCGAAAAGATGAGAGTCGCACAAAGAGCAATGGAACGGTCCATGTTAGGCATTACGTTACGCGACAGGGTTCGTAATACTGAGATCCGAAAACGTACGAAGGTGGAAGACGTCGGGTCTCGTATTACGAAACTCAAGCGGCGATGGGCTGGACACTTGGCGAGACGTACTGACGGCAGATGGAGCAAAGCAATAACTGAATGGTACCCACGGCTAGGTAAGCGAAGTGTAGGAAGACCTGTGCAACGGTGGCTGGATGATGTAAGAAAGTTAGAAGGAAACATCTGGGCAAGAACAGCGCAAGACAGGGAGTATTGGCGTAAGAGGGTGGAGGCCTATGCCCTGCAGTGGGTCCCATTAGGCTGATGATGATGATGATGATTTGTAATCTAAATATATAAAACTCAAAAGTGACTAACTGACTGACTGACAGATATAGTGATCTATCAACGCACAACCCAAACCACTGGACGGATTGGGCTGAAATTTGGAATGAAGGTAGATTTTAAGATGTAGGCATCCGCTAAGAAAGGATTTTTGGAAATGCCACTTTTAAAGGGGTGAAATAGGGGATGCAAGTTTTACTTTCTAATGCGAGCGAAGCCGCGAGCACCCATTAGTTATAGATAAACACTAAAGAACAGTGATATGATATCCTCGCGATGTTTTCTTCCAACCTTGCGTAATCCCTTAAGAGTAACCTAATCATGTATGTATGTACCTATTTTGTATACAAAAAATAATAATTGTACAAATACAAATAATTTATCAACAAACGATTATTTATGGGTCAAAATGTGAAAAAAAAATTATCATGTAGTATTGTGATTTAATAATCTACTGAGTAGATTGTATACTTATAATACAACATTATTACAGTAGTAATTACTAGTAAGTGTTAAGAGTCTTATTAAAACTATGTATATATATTATCATCATCATCAGCTTAATGGAACCCACTGCAGGGCATAGGCCTCCACCCTCTTACGCTAATACTCCCTGTCTTGCGCTGTTCTTGCCCAGATGTTTCCTTCTAAATTTCTAATATCATCCAGCCACCGTTGCACAGGTCTTCCTACACTTCGCTTACCTGTTTACTGCCTTACTGTATATATATATACAAGTATGTATTCTTATAATACAAAATGTGTCAATAAATTTAGTACGTTCAAGTTGCATGTGAATCGCGCCATGTGGGGCATTAACAGCTTGCAGCGAATTATCGATTCCAGTGGACTATATGTAACGAATATATATGAGTAATGGGAATTTACTGTCTATTTATAAATGAGTATTGTGCGCTATACAATTTACTTGGTTGATAAAGAAAACGGTATTATGTCCTTAACGGTGCTAGGTTTTTTCAACCGTTGTCAGGCTAGTTGTAGTCAGGCGTGATCCTATCTCATGAAATAAAAAACCGTTTGAGTCCGATTTCTTTCTTAAGTAGAAATTTGACTAAACAACAACAATCGTTTGTTCATAACTAACAGTGATTAATTAAGTAAAGTTAATATTCGTCATTAAATTTATACTTGTAATAATTTTATAAATTAACGTATTACCTATACTAATATTATAAAGCTGAAGAGTTTGTTTGTTTGTTTGACGCGCTAATCTCAGGAACTACTGGTGCGAATTGAAAAATTATTTTTGTGTTGAATAGACCATTTATCGAGGAAGGCTTTAGGCTATATAATATCACGCTGCAACTAATAGGAGCGAAGAAACAATGAAAAATGTGGGAAAAAAACGGGAAAATTTTTTTCATCTCTGAGGGCTTCCGTGGCGTTCGCTGCGAAAACGGTTTAAAATTCAAAGAATGAATGCCCAAAATAACTATTCCACGCGGACGAAGTCGCGAGCACAGCTATCATAAATTTTCACACAGAATATCGTAATTACCAATTAAATCATTAATTAACCATTAACAATCTGACTTACAAAACAGGAAATATTACGAAACCGCGGTTCCTGTGCGTCATCAGAATTATGTTCGGAACCGGTGTGAATGAAGTGATAATACGCCCCACGGGCGCATGACGCACTCAGGCAGAAGTAGATAGCATTTACGTCACTATTGTCATGTTGGAAGCGTTATAACATTAACGTCATAATCGGGCTTGATGTGACAGAATCGATTGCTTGTTAATGCTGATAAGGTAGCCATAGCCTCTTATCATATGCATATTAGCAAGCTATTTTTATATCTGATAAAACGAAATAGATAAATACTTATTTAATTTATTAGTAATAACACAAAAGATACATAACACACAAACGACAAAGCTTATGTTATATTCAAAGATCAGAATATATACTTACCATCCAATATAATTAATTACTATAAATACTAAAAACGACGGACATAATACGAAGGCACAAAATTCTACGTGTTCCGTGACCATATTTCAGCTCAACAACATGCTATCACAACGTTTTAAAAAGTATTTTTGTCGTATCAAACTATATATGCCGGTACCTATCACAATCACGATATATATTTTGTTTTTAGAATTATTGAATGATTTTTTTTGACCATAAAGATTATTACTACAGTAATATATAGCCTATTCTAACTCGTATTTCCCTAACACCGACCCTTAATCACAATCGTATATAGCTACATAGTATTATATATCGTACTTTTATACAGCCCAAGTTCCGTCACAAACAAGAATCTCGGATCTTTACGAACTTCCCGTCGGCCACAAAGGCTTCCAAAAAGGTTCTTTTCGTAATAAAAGTTTGTTTTATTGCAGGAATTTTCCAAGGTGTAGACGCAGCGCAGCATGCCACCTAAGTAAGCTAATAAATGTTCTTAGATTTTGACACCAGAGCCTACCGCTTTACGGCATTCATCATAAATTTTGCGACACTAGACCTTCACTTTATGGCTTCAAGATCGTAAATCCATTCATAAAAGCTTTCTAAAACTTTGGCGTTTTGGTCATTCCGGATTGTATAGCAGTGTTGTTCATTTTGGAGCTTTTGCGCTTTTTGGACGGTTTCATAGATTTCTCTCTTTTCTGACTAAACATGAAAATTGAGATTGTTCTATTAACTCAATAACAACTGGAAGATCTACACGTTTTAAAGGAGGTAAGAGATGATATCATATTTGCCAGGATCTCAATGTTTTTAAGCGTTCAAGTTACAATTCAAAGCTATTATGAAGCAAAGGTTTAACATGTATAGCGGTCCAAAATGTCTGAAAACTAATGTAGTAACCACGAATCCCACCAAAAACATTCTCTAAAAAACTAGCTTAGTGTCGATGAAGCTGCTTGTTTATCTCTAAAAAGTAATGAAATCTAGACAAGGTCGTGCCAAGTGTAAGGTTTGTTACTACGATTTCTTTATTATTATACAGTGCCGCATAAATGTTCTTCAAATGTTCCAAAAAGTATTAACCCACCACTTCTGCAGACTGCATAGTAAGAAAGTACACTATAAATATTTCTTTTGAAACTAAGTTCTCCAAGCTGCATTTAGGTTACGTTTTCATGAAGCCACGTTGTCAAAATTATATTAAAAGCACGATAAACCCGCTCCACTACCCATCATTCAGGCTATAGTACGGCAGAGCACGCAATATGACATTATCGTAACAAACACTGTCATGTTCGTATGATAACTCTATATTATCTTTATTATTTACGGAGGCCTATGCCCTGCAGTAGGCTGATGATGATGTTTATGTTATTTATTAGCAAGTAAAGTACCTACTCGTGGCTACGCTTAGCTTACGTTTTATTAATATATAGTATTTTTTTCATTTGATAGGCTTACGCTTGTCTACAGCTTGCCTGATGTTAAGCAGCTGTAATCTACGATCTAGCGCGCTAATAAAAAAAAATAGGGTATACATATATATTGTTTATTTGTGTTTTATTGAATATTTATTTAGCTAAATATTTATGTAAACAAAGGAACAAATACACAAAAAAGTAATTGTAATTGAATTCTATTTATCAATGTTGATGGCACTACTTTTTTGTAACACATTCATTAATGTTTATGGTATTTTTAAAAATACTTGTTTTTAAAATGTTTGCATTTTAGGTAGCAAAATCTTGAGCTACTATACCATCATGTTTTTTTAATAAGTAACACCCGATATATCTCATGTATGTTAGTATAAGACATGTGATAGCCCCGGTCCGCCATTACCTCCCTAAATCTAGGCGCCTGTCTCCGCCGGTTAGTAGATTAGAATGTTCCGTGTCGCCCAACATTAGCCCACCTGCAACTTTTATCACTTCAAATTAGTTTTCCGACCTCATTTTCTGTTTAAATAAGCATAAAAACCAGCGCCAGAACGATTTCGTTACGAACATTGACATGACAAGTTTTAAACGCCTCAATTGAGAAGCAAAACATAAATTGGTACATATGCCAAATTAATACACGTGAAAGCGACTCATGAAAACATTGTTATTTTATTGATAGAACACACTATGAGATGTCAAAGTAGTAAAGTGAGTAGTAAAGGTGATACATCAGGGTGTAATTAAAAACTTTAACAAGCAATGATGGTTGGACTATTTTGATTATTATTTGCACTCCTGTGGACACGGAAGACAGGACCATTTATAGTAAGAATCTAGAGTAAACAAGTACGCTCCATGCTATACTATAATAAATGGTCACTAGCTATCAGATTAATTACGCTCAAGTGTAAACACATATACCTAGTACTAAAGAAAGAAAGCGTGTAACACCCAGTAGACTGCATTACTTAACATAAAACGGGCAGTAGTCAACGTTTTGTACATAAAA
The DNA here is from genome assembly GCA_927399415.1 of Macaria notata. Taxonomy (NCBI): domain Eukaryota; kingdom Metazoa; phylum Arthropoda; class Insecta; order Lepidoptera; family Geometridae; genus Macaria; species Macaria notata. Next base: position 9,288,824 of record OV656746.1, on the reverse strand, counting down.
ACATGATGATTTTGGTTAGGAGTTTCTAGGTTACATTGTCTATGGCAACGAAGCAGGTTGCCTGCGGGATTTATAGGGCTATCAATTGTATCAAACAAATTGCTTCGGTCTATAGATACTTACTATGGAGAGAGCTACTTTAATATGTTTTCGTGAGCGCTTCGGTAATTTGTGCAGATGTTTTTTTGTAGAAGTCATTTAGATTATATTAATATGTATTCAATAAAGAATGTGGTGTTAGTTTATATATTTTTACAAATTTTCAGAGAATTCTTAAAAAATAAGCTAAGCTTTCACGTTAACTCAGAAATATCTGAGTTAACGTGAAAGCTTAGCTTATTTTTTGCACATGATTTTACCATAATTTCTACAATTAATAACACTTCAAAAATAAATACTGTTAACATATTTCACTTGTTTTTAGTTTTTTTGTTTATACCATTTCTTTTTTTTCCATTCGAAAAGTGTTGCCTAAATCGCACTCTTATGATGCACGTGCACAAATACCCAAGTTAGCAAACTTGAAAAAGATTTGCCGGGTAAGCTTGGCTTTACTACGCAGTATCACGATATTATGCAGGTGTGGGTAATGCAGTCGCCTGGTACTAACAATAACTATGTATGACGTTTTGTCATGTGATGTGTTGATATGATGAATTCTGAAACAACCTTTCATTGAATTGGTGCCCTTTGGGTTTTGGTGGGTGAAACTTTGTAGAACGAGGTATTTGGGTGCAGTTTCCAAAGTTAGCAACTGTAGTTACAGACAGTCATTAATGGTTACGAATGAAAAGTCGCACTTACGTGCGCGGCGTTATTTTGTATACCTAATCCTATATATGTATGTACGTCTTAGGCAGAATAAATAAATATTCCGGGACATTGACTGTTAGTATTAGCACAAGTACAGCAGTTTTTGAGACAGGTCAAAAAAGAAATCAGCTATTTAAAATGTCCTACACTACAGTTAGTCACTATCATATTATCTTACTGACAGTTTGCTTTAGACTTGAGTCTAATATAAGTGAGTTATTTAACCAATGAAGAAGGTTGTACTTTTCACGCTTACTTGTATCAGTCCGTAGACAGAGCATAGATACCAGTCAGCCAACTTACTTTCTGAATGATCGGTGAATCGTGACTGTGTATTTATTCTGTGACAAGTGGTCTGCAATTCTTCAATTACTTTTGATTGTTTGTGAAAATGATTATTATGTTTATTTTTTAATATTATGTGTGTGATTAATGAATGTAGTTGGTTTTGACTGTTTTGATTAATAATTATTTAAATATATAAATCTTTCTTTTAATAAATATTCTGATAGTGAATCATGAATGGACTGGAAATAAACTGACTCTCAAACGAGACTGCCATAGGGCACTGGTGGTTCATCATCATCATCAGACTATTATCGCCCACTGGTGAGCATAGGCCTCTCTTATTTTACGCCACTCGTCCCGGTCCTGTGCAAATTGAATCCAGGTGCTCCCTGCGGTTGTTCTAATGTCGTCAACCCACCGCATTGGTGGGCGACCTCTGTTTCTATGGCCAGTCATGGGTCACCAGTCCGTTAATGTTTTGGTCCACCTGCCGTCCTGTCTGTAACTGGTGGATACAAACTTTCAATTTAAGCTGATGATGATGATGATACAACTGCACTGCATTGCACCTGCACTCATTCCATGCCACTTCGTAGTTAGCTAAGCCTTGTTACACACGGAAACGACTCAAGAACGTCGTCAAGTTGGTACGGGCGTGGAAATTGCCTCAATTTATCCAACGGCATGACTTAACGGTCTCACCGTGGAGATGCTGACTTGCATGAAGATTTTAGTGGCGTTTTTAAGAATGTTGTGTTCAGTAAAAAAAGCTGATCTTTAGAAGCTCTGTTTTTTTAGATGAATTTTTTTTGTAACTATTTCTTTTTTAGGGACTATGCAGCTAGTTGCAATGCTACCATTGATGCATGACCTGTCGATAGCTGGGCACTGACGGTGCCCGGGCCTAATATTTTTTTTGACATACTCACCACAATTTAAAAATATATCTGTGTCATTAAAAGCAGTGTATATAAATTTACATATGTAATAAAACCAAATAAGGTATCCTTTTTCTATAGATACAGTATCTATTCCATATAATTAAGCCGGTGGAGTATGCTGTGATGTATTAAAAAACATAACACTTTGAAATATATTGTTTTAGATAAAACAAGCATAATAACTATACATTTTTATTAATTACATTATTGTTATATGCTTATTACCTTCTTCTTGTGACCTAATCTAGGCTAAAACGTCTAAACTTTACGCTGTTTTCATTCCTGTAATTTCCAATCCGGAACATTATTTATTCGGCAAACGACTTGGAAATGGGTGTTTAACAACTTTTGATGGGGTTCGTTTCGTTTTTGTGACGTTTTTGACTGACGCTGGGAATTACCCGCGATGTAACTGGCAGCTGTAATTATGGTGAAAAAAATGCACCGTTTTCAGGAGAATTTAAGTTTTTGATATTATTTTATCGCACGTTTCCTTTTGTCAGTCTGAAATGAAAGAGGACACGATATAAGTATTTTTTAATTATGTACATAGCACTTTATTTTAAACAAATTTTACTCGTATATCATACGAATACTAAGTGTTATAAAGGCATTCAAATCAGAGTTTGTAAGGTAATTCAGATTAGACCAAAAAAACTTAGTCGCTGTAATGTAAGTTCATATATAGGTAAGTGTAGTCATCTCTGGTTCGATACCAGAGATGACTACAGTTTGATGAGACAAACAGAGATAATTACAGAGTTTCCGAACCGCTCTAAGGGCATTTGACATGGCTTAACGTGCCATGGCAATATGATGTACTGTCTAATGCTATACATATTATATTCCTATTCATGTACATATGTATGTAGTGAACTAGTGAGCATTTTAGTAACAGTTCTAGTAGGTACTGTAAGCTCAAAGCAACTTGTTCGCCACTTGGAAACTAATTTCCTGTGGCACAAAGCAATCGCCGGGACAGAGGATTATCCAGCATGGATACTATAATCCATAATTTCTAGGATTCTCTAATGGAAATTTGTTTATTTGGCCATTATTTTTCCTGATGGTAAGCGGTCTACGATGGAGCAAACTGACCAGGTAAAAGTCGATTCATTGCGGCATTGAAAATAATCGTCATTCATGAAGTATTTCACAACTAAGTAGTCTTTTACCGTGTTACTCCAAAGCGCGGTTCAACTACTAGTACAGTCACTTTAAAAATAAAAAGTCGGTTCTTGTTGTTCAAACATCACATACAAACAGTCAAAAGTCAACTTCGAATTCGGACGTTGATTTATCATTGGTTACATTTTGACAGTTTGATTATTGTGATAGGAGACAGACAAATTTCGAACAACAAAAACAGACTGCTTATTTTCAAAGTTCTGGACTAATAGTTAAACCACGTTTTGTATAAAGACCCTAGGTTACATAATCCATGCCTAGTTCATGTATGCTTCCATCTGGTATCTTTGATAGACGCCGCCATCTCTCTGTCCCGCTCACTCTATCTCTAGTATTGATTTTTATTGCTTTCCCAATTTTCAGATTTTAATTGCTTTTTGCGATAGGTTTTTGTTTGTTTTATTCATATTCTATGACGTTATGTTGGTTTTGTAAATTGTTTTCAGTTGCATTTTTGACACGTCTGATAAATGTGATGTATGGTATGGTTTTGTGAACGGATATAGCTGTAATTTAAATATGTTTATATAAAAGTAGCCGACTCCGGTGTACTCGCTAATGTAAGTACAATTATAGAGGAGCATCAGATACAAGTAGCCTATATTGTAGGTGACTTTAATTCTCACCCGAGTTCTATTTTTGGAGTTGAATTACAAAATTTTTGTGACGAGGAATGTTGGACATGGGCGGACCGGGCCAGGCTCAGCCAGGACAGCTACACGTACGTGAGCGAGGCACACGGCTGCTGCCGATGGCTCGACCACTGCGTGGCCACCCGGGCTGCGCTTGACTCGATCCGCTCTATAAGTATAATGTACGACGTGCTGTGGTCGGACCACTTTCCGTTAATTGTTACTTGTGATATTGGCGAGTTATGTAATAAAACAAGTCTATGTGCGGGCACAAATCCTTTGCGGGGTATTTTGTGGGGTGCGCGAACGTCTAGTCAGGTAGAAATGTACTCTCTAGAATGTAATAAATATTTATGTGATATATATTCGAAAATTGACTGTATTGACTGTGATAATAATAATAAGTGCCTAGATTTTAATGATCATTTACATTTTATTAATAGTAGTTATTTAAGTATTGTAGATGTGTTACAGAATGCGGCTAGAAAAAGCGCGGTTCTGCCCTCTGGTGTACGGAGAAAGAAACAGATAACTGGATGGAATTACCATATAAAATCATATCATGCGAATGCTCGCATCTATTTTAATAACTGGATTCTTGCCGGAAAGCCGTCATCTGGCGAAATATATACAAATATGGTAAAATCTCGTCGAGAATTTAAAAATAAACTAAAATGGTGCCAAGTAAATGAAGAGAAGATACAGTTAGATATATTAGCAAAACATAGGCGTGATAAAAACTTTATAAAATTTTGGAACGGAACTAAAACTAAAAATCATAAGAATACTCTGCCAGTGACGGTTGACGGCGTCCAGGACCCTAGGGATATAGCGGAGTTATTTGCGCATAAATTTAAAGTACAGCCCGAGTTGCAGGCGGAGGCGATTGATGTGACACCGAACGGCGACATCTGTGGAATAAATTGTGTTCGATTTAGTGCCAAAGATGTGGCTAAAGCTGCTTGCAACATGAAACGCGGTAAATCGCCCGGCCACGACGGCTTAAGCCTTGAACATATTTTATGCGCGGGAGAAAGAATATTTGAAACACTGGCCAACTTGTATAACCAGTGTATCAAATATTCTTACTTGCCGAAAAGTCTGATGCAAACTGTCGTGGTGCCGATAGTTAAAAACAAAACGGGCAAAGTAAGTAGTGCTACTAACTACCGACCAATATCCTTGGGGACTATTATAGGCAAGATATTTGAGCGATTGTTGCAGCCTTTACTGGTGAATAACTTACATATAGATGATGCGCAGTTTGGTTTTCGTCCAGGTTTGTCTACTGATTTGGCCATCTTCAGTTTAAAACACACGGTGCGTTACTATACCACTCGAGATACATCTGTTTATGCCTGTTTCCTCGATCTCAGTCGCGCATTCGAATTAGTGAACTACAATATACTCTGGAATAAGCTATCAGCGACTCAGGTCCCAGAAGAGGTAGTCAGGATATTCAAATACTGGTACGGAAGCCAAACAAATGTAGTGCGATGGGGCGACACGACCTCCAGCGAGTACAAGCTGGAATGCGGGGTCCGCCAAGGTGGGTTAACGTCTCCGGACCTTTTCAATTTCTATGTCAACAACCTGATAGAGGAATTGAGAAGCACCCAGGTCGGGTGCCATATTGGTGACATATGTGTTAATAACTTGAGTTACGCCGATGATATGGTGCTTCTGAGTCCCTCTATCGGCGAAAACTACTAACTGTTTGTGAAAGATTTGCTACCCAACATGGGTTGAAGTACAACGTAGCGAAAACAGAAATGTTAGTGTTTCGAGCAGGAAAAGGTCCGGACGTTGTTCCCAATGTGTATTTGGCAGGATCACCAGTGAAGGTTGTAAAGTCGTTCAGGTACCTGGGACACATATTGACCGATGCAATGAAAGATGACTTGGACATGGAACGAGAGAGAAGGAACCTGTCCATCAGATGTAACATGCTCGCGCGCCGATTCGCAAAATGTTCTGACGAAGTGAAGGTTACTCTGTTCAAAGCTTATTGTATGTGCTTATACACGTGCCAGCTCTGGACGGAATATACCAGAAGTACGTACCATACCATAAGGGTGCAATATAATGACGCATTTCGCATCCTTATGAGAAAGCCCAGATATTGCAGCGCGTCGGGCATGTTTACTGATGCACGGGTTCCTGACTTCTTTGCGGTTATTCGATCCCGTATTGCTTCCTTCTGGGGAGCAATACGGCGATCGAATAATAGTATACTGCAGTGCCTGTCCGAAGATTTTTACAGTCCCATTTATCGATCCTGGATCTCTGTACACCAGAGTAAAAACCGCAAATGATGTGATATACTATTTTATTTATTGTATCTAGTTTAAGTTTTATCAGCATTTTGTAATATTTTAGTTTTATATGGGTTTATTGCCTGAAATAAAGACATTATTATTATTATTATTATTTTCAATTTCAAAAGCCATTTCTAGGCGCGAACTACTTCAAATAGTACACGAAAATGGGTTCGTGCATGTGAATGTTGATTTGAAAACGATGTGCTTTTAACGAACTTTGTTCGGTTTCAGAAATATACTGGCTTACTGATAAATAACGCATGACTTTTCAAAGGCAGATTTTATAGGTCAAAATATTAATAAGAGAGTGGCTTACTCCAGTGTCAAAGTTTACAAACCACCTTACGGGCCTCTGGCATGGCTTTATGATCGTGCTATGACAAATAGCTGGAACCGACATTTTTACGTGTCATCCGAACCATTTCTTTGATAGGTAGAAAACTACAACATTTCTACAACGTTTATCGACTTTTGGATATTCATGAAAAATAAAAGACTAGGTACATCGTTGGTTTTGGAAATTTTGGATGGCTGACCAAATCCGTTTTGATATCCCGTGGATACGTTGAATTGTATGTAGATTTTGATTGTTTAGCGCAGCGTGACATTAGTCCATGTTCAGTTAAAACTATTTCATAAAACTTACTTCTGTAACTATGTAGTTGGTAGATCGCAGTCGAGAGGTATCAGGCATTCTAGCTGGTAATCAGAAATACGCGGGTTCGAATCCTGACGGTCGTGATCATTTTCGATCATTTTCCAATAAAAAGTTTAAGTTAAACAACCATAGCGCGGGTTTAGAACTTAACAAAAAAGGTAGTATTGTAGAAGATCAAATGAACGTTATTTGCTCGGCAAGCATTACTCATACGTATAACAAATATCCTTACAAAAGTAAAACAGGAAAATCGACTTATATGTTTGTTTTCAGGCTTCTGTGGCAACTGCGTGGAAGCCTTACACGAGATGTAGATAAATAGTTAGTTTAACTTCGCGTGTGTTTGTTTTAAACTAGTTGTTTCCTGCGGTGTTAGAGGCGTTAGCAAATGTTATTGTATCAAGTTTTGTTTAAAACTTAAAATCTAAACTAAGCAGTAACTATGACCGGTGATGCATTTGTAACCTATATTCTAAAAAAATATAATACCTAGACTTTTGGTAATCTATTTTTTTCTGGTTTCAATACCTTTCACATACAGTTTGAATTGACGTAAATTCCTTTTTTATCCATTAAGTATTTAAATCATCTGTCTCGAAATTATCTTTATTGCATCCATAGTAGGTATGCAGGACATTATTGGGTATCAAAAGTTTCCTTCTGAAAAATACTAATGCAAACTCATTTAGGGTATTAAAACGTAATCAATACTTTTCAAAGACACCCGATCAACCTGCCGAGTCTACAGAAGAACAGATACGTCTCAAACTAAACATAGATTATGAATATCAGAATCACTTATCTCACCGCCAATAAATCCCATTCATAGGCAAAGTTGGCGAACTCACAGATTCGCCGATAGTTGCGTGCTAGGGCGGCGCCCTGGGCGGGGTTAGCATGGGGATGGTGAATCAATGTTTTATATACTTATTAGTGATTCAGTTGTACTGGTTGCAACCGACCAAACTGATCTCTTTTACCGCTTTCTCACACGTATTCACCTACCTAGGCCGCTCACTTGTACTTATATTTATTATTTCAACCCTTTTGACATTGTTCGTTTATTTTGCTGTGCAATAAAGACATATTGAATTATATGAGTTATATTTTATTCATAGTTATATAATATATAGCTGTATACTGTAATTGCACTGAATTCGAAAACTGTATTAGTCGACTCGTTTTACAATGTTTTAAAACGTATAATAAGTTGCCAAAAATCATCAAAATTTGCCTGTAAATACCAACATTTATTTGACGGTCCTTGGCTTGTTCATGTGTTCGTCTTGTTCATTATTTTAAACATTTTTTTAACTTACATGATAACAGTAAAAATAGACTACATTGAAATGAGACAACAACTCATATGCTAAAACTAAAACGAATAGCAGTTTTCCAATCTTATACCAAATGCAATATTGCCTTATTCACAATGCTAAGCCTCTAGGCCCTAATTAATTACCATTCAGGCTATTTTTGGCACCCAAGGACACTAGAGCGTGCCCAGAAATACAATCAAATAAAAATGGGAAATCAATAGCAGGATAATGAGTTTACTAACATAATGGAGGGCGGTTGATGTAGCCTTAATGAATATGGTCCAAGAGCAAATAGTTATATCGAATATCTGTCTATACTTAAAATTTTTATTTAATAATAAGAAACAATATTTACACATATTAACACTAATAGAACTAAAAAAGAGTATTTACATCTAAACTAAATTTAAACAATCTACATGTGGTATGGAGCCAAGAACGCTGGCTGCATTCCCACGCTGGATTGCTATAGAAATCCTTTGCGCAAGGAACCAGCCAGCGTTCTTGTCTCTAGTGATGTCAATCAACATTTTATTTAATTTTTTTATAAAGACTTCGTGCTTTTACCCCACGGACCAAAAGTTTCGAAGCCAAGCGGCACGAAAATATAATCAGTTGATAATGATGTATATTTTCGCCGCTTGGCTTCTTCTGCTGCGTCCGCCGCGGCTCCTGCTGCTTGTACTGTTCCACTGAGGCGAGAAGGAGCTAGTGTATCGACGCAAGTTGCGTCCCATACAAGAGCTTTTCCTCGCTCCCAGGGAATCAGTGTGAGGCCATCGGGGCGCTTACCATCGTCACGGACCATGCCAATCGGTTCAAGAACCGATGGTACGTTGACAGTGGCAAGTGCCCGTCTCAATATTTTAATAATCTTTTTATATTAATAGTGGCTTGGGCCTTTTAATAAACTTTTAATAATTATTTTTACCAGCATAAATTTTCTATTTGACGATATGTTTTTCATATATTGAAAAAAGTATTTATTCACTAGTATCGATTAATTAGTTTCAATTATTGTTTTTTTTGTTAAATACGCCATGTTTCATGTAGAAACCCTGATAAAATAATTGAAAGTACCTTTAGTCATTATATTCAGGGCCCTACAATACCACCACAAAAATGACACTTCTTTGTTGCATACAAATAACCCAACCTAACAAAGACACTTTCTCGTTTATTACTGTCAGATAAAACGATACAAACTTTAATTTACACTCGACAAATTTTATTTAACTCCGCAGCATTTAACTCTAATTTATCTGTATACAATATAACGTAAATAAAGGCTATCTCTAGCGTTTACGTCGCACTGCATTGCCTGACCAATTTAGCATTCAATATACGCTATTTAGGAACGTCGGGTCCATTTAAATGCTATAAAGCGGTGTGCATAAAGCCAGTTGCATAGACTATAGAACGAAGGGACTATTAACTAGCCTATATAGTTCTTTTGATATGCATTATTTACTAGTGGTCGTCTGCACAAACAGCTGTAGAAAGTAGGGAAATAAAAGCTATTTTATTTATTTTTATTCGTTGTTTGCGGTTTTGTACATGATTTTGAGGATAAAGGTAACCTCACTTTCAGAATCTCATACTACCTTCATAAAAAAACATTTTAAAGGAGCAAAATCCACAAATACATTTTCATTTTTAACTCCTGTATGGTGCATGTGATATTTCTTACTGATCTAGGTTTTTTGGACTTTTGTTGATCCGCCGAGTATACTGTGTTATTTCATCATGTATTTTAGCATTTCATTGATTGACAGTACACTTATTTTTCTGTCTAACACAAAAATTTTCACCTTAACATCCTATGATAGTTATGTCTTTTTTTTAATTAAGGTCTATCATTTTTTTAAGTCTATTAAGGCATACTTCAAAAATAAATAGTTTTTTGGCAATATGTACTTTTCATTTTCATTTATTCACTTGACAAAAAGAAGTCTACTGGCTGTGATATCGTAGTCCAGCCTAGTATGGCTGGCTAACCAGAAATCTCTGGATCAGAGCCAATTGCGACTAGCCAACTAACACTGGCCACAGATAAACAAGCACGTTGATAACTCATGCTATTTGCATGGACAATTCTTGCATTATACATATACAACTGCTATGATTCAACATCATCCACAGCCTTCTCTATCCCACTGCTGGGCATAGGCCTCTCTTTGAATGTGCCAGCTACGTAACTGCTATGATTAATTATAGTATATTGGTAGTATATTTTTTCAAAAACAGGTAAAGAAAAGTAGTTAAAAAACCCTCTTTTTCAAATTGTCACGAAATATGTTTGGTCTCATTTTACTTAGTTCTAATAAATGTAAACAAGAAGTTAATCGAATCAACCCATAAATGGGGGAGTACCTATTCGTTTCGGAAAAATAGCAGGAAAATATATCCTTTGTTTAGGAATAATAAATAAAAGAAACAATTGTAGCATTTGGTTACGCGAAACCACAACATAGTACATGTTACGAAGGTATAATAGAATATTGTTATTTCTTATTGTTTTGAGTCGTTTCGTCAGTCAATGCTATATATTCATTGCACCTAGCATTGGTCAGTTATTGGAAATACAATTTCATACAATTCGCAATTAACTCTCGAATCCAGCACTAAATGCTAATTCAATTATCATTTTTCTCATAATCGAACGCGTGAAATGTTATGAATTTGAATCCGTTTCATATTGACCAGTTTAATTGAAATTGAACGCTATTCAATTGTTTGCACAATTAGCAAATGTTTTCAATTAGGATCGGAAAGCTCTTGTTTGTTGCTTTTACGAAGATTTTAATTGTAAGTCTGGAATTTTAATGGGATTTATGTGATTAATTGGATATAGCATGAATATAGAGTTATTTTGCGAGCCTTTCAATATTGGTTGCTGTGTGGTTTTTACAAGATTTATCATGGCTAAAATGGCGGAAATAAAATGCAATGGTGAATATCGAGCGCTTAAGTATGTGCGATCCAACTAGGAAATCTTGACCCTCAGGAATCAGGAATACGAAGCAAGGAGGAGGAAGGGAAGTGACGTATAATAGTTTTCAGTAGCTACATTTGCTTGATATAAACAAGACAGTGAACAGTGGTATTAACGATGATGGTCATTTTAGTTTCCACCATAAAGACAGCTATTGCATCTAAAATCCAGGATTGGACCCTAAACCATCAATTATACGGCAGGTAGGCACAATTTCCTCGCCATTATATTACTTAATACACAGGGTTATAAGTTATAGATAAAAAATAAACTATGTCTAAGGAATATTTTAATCATTATAATTTTGAGTTTGACATAGTTTTGCTGAGATGAGTGATTTGGAAAACTCTGTGAGCTAATATCAAAATATTCAAATAAGATCATAATGAGTCCAGTAAATACGAAACGATACAAATGATTTATAAAAAACTAAAAATGTAAATATTTATAATTTAAAAAAAAATGCAAATGATTTACTTTTGTCCGTAACCGTATATTATCCTCGTGGGCTGCAGACAACCTCGTAAAAAAACTTAATATTTTTCAAGCTTATCATCTGCAATGGATTTCTACAAAGTAACGCCCGATCCAATTACCCGAAAAGATGTCTTAATATTATTATTATACGTTCTGTAAAATAGGTCTGTATGTACTATACCTACTAGTTCCGTTATTGTTCCAGAGCACCTTAATGAGAGCTGGCCGCATAACCATCCATCATCGTTCCACCTCCCTAATCCTATAAAATGTTTCGTTTTATCAAATTTTAAAGCAGCTTAACCCAATTCTGTCACGTTGATAAATTGCGCTTTGGAATAATCAGATAATGAAGCAACGACGTGAAACGACTGTGGACTGGACTTAGTGCATTTTGTGAGTGCATAGAGTAATTACAAAATAAAATACAATACAAAATTTATTTATTACTATTTTACAAATATAACCTTAATTCTATCAACTTATTTTAAGTACCTACCTAAGGTTATATTTGTAAAATGGTAATAAATAAATGTTGTATTGTATTTTTTTTTGTAATTACTCTATGCACTCACTCACGTTACTAATTAGCTGCAGTGATTTGTTTCCAAACTTTTTGAGAGAATGTATCGTACACATATTACTTATGCTTCGTTTGAGTAGTTTTGGTGACAATTCCGATAGTAGCATGCTATAGCTGAAAGCGGCGGATATTATAAGAAATTAATAACTTTGTAAGTATGTATCTGGATGGATGATCAAAAATTGGTTTTACTATAATTTTACCTTTTTATTTTACATGATATAGGCTTACGCTTGACTACAACTTGCCTGATGATCTAGCGCACTTGCCTAGAAGAAACCGGTTTATTCTCGATTTGAAGACCGACAAATTATAGTTCAAGGGGAATAGAGATAACCTAACTTACTAATTTTACCTGACTTTGTTGATTCATTATCTTTGAGAGAAATGTGTTGATATTGTATATTTTCTTCTTCTTCTCCTTATGTTATAGTGTAAAGAGTAACTCGTACAACTTTATTTTTTAATTCGTTCAAGAGTTTATCTATTCACATTTGATTATGTATATCATTATCATCGTATAATCATCTTCATTGAATTTTTTTTATGGTTCTTATTATTAGTAGACTTTTTTTATTAATAACCATCTCATCACATTATTACTAAAACATTCATTCACAAAATTTACAATCAATTATTATATATGTCGTAGGATAATTCGATACTTCGAATCTTCGCGGAAATCCTAGGGGTTTTGCGAAAACGCGGATAATTAGACATAGGCGAAAAATTATCTGTCCTGTTGTAGTGCTAGTGTTGGACTCGAAGTCACTTGTCTGTGACAGAAGGTAGATTAGGTTCGTTAGGTTGCTTTCTACCACGCACATGCGACGACGAGCGAAGCGAGGAGGAGCCAAGTCCTGTTGTAGTGCAAGTGGTGGGGCAAAAATCCTGACTTTGTCCAGTAAGATTTGATAATTTTTCGCCTATGTCTAATTATCCGCGTTTTCGCAAAACCCCTAGGATTTCCGCGAAGATTCGAAGTATCGAATTATCCTACGACATATACAAGTACAAACTTTGCATGTGACGTTTCTAATAAACCGATCATAACATCTCATTACGTCTAAGCAAATGTTCAGCCAGAAAATGTCCTTGACTCATGTCTAGAGAAACAATGGTGGAACTGCAATAAAAAGAAAAAAAAAGAGTAACTCTGGTGTCAATTATTTTTAAGCCCTTGGGCGTCTGACGTGGCTGAACGCTTATCCATTAGGTACTATACTATGTCGAAATAATGAACTGCTCAGAAAGAACCAGGACAAACTGAAATCGTTAGCGGAGGAGTTGTTCAAGAAAGAAACGTTGAATTACAAGCAAGTGGAAGATATTCTAGGGCCGCCGCCGTTCCCGAGGAAGAAGCTGATCGACCCCGTGGAGTTTGAGAATAGACTGCGAGAGATGGAAAACGCAGCGAGTCCTGTGGACACTCCTGTAGGAGCTCCTTCCGCGAAATCTGAGGCACAAGCTGGCCTATAGAAACCAATCTAAGGCACAAGCTGGCCTATAGAAACCAATCTAAGCCCCAGCATAGCAACTAGAAATCAAAAACATTTATTGCCTAAACTGTGTGACCTTGAATCGTATAAAGAATGAACCACAATCTGATTAATTTGGATGTATAAGATTTGCTGTGTTTATACTTCGGGTTTAATGTTCAAGATTTGTGTTGTTGGTATTGTGAGCTTAATTGCATTTTGATTTACATTCGCCCGTTATGATATTGCCCATGAAATCAAGTTATCTGAGACGGGCGTAGTCTCAGCTGCTGGGCCTATGAAGATAACATTAATTAATTTAAGCCTAAGTATGAATACTGTACAGTTGTCAATTTCTGCACTTTTAAGAAGTTTTAACATTAAAAGAAAACTGTTTGTTGTCTGTCTATAAGTTTCAATAAACAAATTTTCGAAAAAATCGACGAGCGATTTTAAATATATATATAATTACCTAAAAATAGATAGACAAGTGTCTGCAGACATTCTTAATTCAACATCCACGGGAATTATGCCAACAAAACCATCTAGCATTTCTATTTGTTACTTCTTACAACTTTGCTTTTCTCAGGCGTTAAAACATTGAGTCCTAAACCCACATACATTACAACCCACATACTTATAAATAAGTGAATCAGTCTGTATAGTATAGTTTTACGACAGCAAGTCCCTGACACAGTGCCCTATGACAGTTGTATTTGCATGTGACCATCGTGTGGACGTAAAATCTTCACGCCTTACATTGCTGTCCTATATTTTGTACTGTCAGCTAAACATCTAGTGATAACTTAGTTACATAATTTACAGTAAGCGGTGTTTGTAATACAGAAAATGTAACATTAACATTTCTTTTTAGAAGCGCCCGTAGCTCAGCTAGCGCAGGCAATCGCCAAGTTATGCAAAGGTCGACGCGGTCAGTTCTTGGATGGGTGACCGAAAAGTGGCATTCCATTTTGGGCGCTTCAGCAGGTTGGATGACACATTAAATTCTGGGTCCCAGCTGTTAGTCTAGTACGGCAGTCGTTAAGTCATGTCAGAGGCCCTTACGGCGGTTTAAAAACTCGACAACAGAGATGGCCACTCTCAGTCGATATGAAGAAAAATTTATTTTTTAGAAATTAGGGAAATTAGTTAATTAGATTTGAATTAACCTGAAATGTCTGAAAAATTAAGGTTACTCGAGCATGTTTATATTATTGCTTTAAATATTTTTTGCATGCACAAAAATAATAACGTTTAAAACAAAAACTAGTTTTAGTATTTTTTGTGACTTTGACGTCCATATCTCTTCCTTAAAAGTTATTTTCACGTGTTTAGATAATTTTTCAGTTTTTTTAACCAACTAAGGAAATGGAGAAATTCTTAATTCAACTCAAAGTGTTCGCGTAACATCCCCACAAAAAAATACTTTCAGAAGACTTGATAACCTCCTTTTTTGGGAGTCGGTTAATAAGTATCACTTTCCACCAAATTTTTTGCCTAAATTGTTAACATCTAGTAATGTCCCCTACAGTAAAGTCACTATATCCGAGTAGCAGTCAAGTTATGTGACTTATATTTATGTCAAGTGAAGGACGAGTCTATCCCGGCCCGATGTCGCGATACAAGACGCGAGTGTTTTAGTTACTTATTTGATTTTCCTGAAAGCCTTGTCAAATTTAGGAAGACAAGGGGAGATATAGATGGATAATAGATTACTATACGTATACGAGTGTATGTTATACTCCGATAGTATATAGTAGGTTGTAGAATATGAAGAAGTGGTGGTGTGGCACTAGTTTTTTGTTATCTTATGCCATGTTTTGATTCTTCGTAATTCTTGTTAGGACTTGGGTAAAGTTAACATGTTTTTATCACTAGCAGACCCGCGGCTTCGCTCGCATTCATCATCATCATCATCATCATCAGCCTAATGGGACCCACTGCAAGGTATAGGCCTCCGCCCTCTTACGCCAATACTCGCTGTCTAGCGCTGTTCTTGCCCAGATGTTTCCTTCTAACTTTCTAATATCATCCAGCCACCGTCGCACAGGTCTTCCTACACTTCGCTTACCAATTCAGGATAAAACGTAGGTATGCATAATATGACGCTTCTTACACCTCATACTACCAACATACAATGTATTTTCTGTGTGTCGTGATGTGTGTCTAATAAAAAAAATCATGATCATCCTGAATGGCTGAACGTTTTTGCGTTATGATCGTTTAAATAAACAGACAAACGATAAAAATCGTAAAAACTGATGTTACGGATTTATTATGTCACAAGTTTATTTTTCAAGTTGTGACTTGAAATACTTGAACCTATTGTCTAGTTATTTCAAAATGACTTTATTTATTGTTTTCGCGTTCCGTTCCCACATAAATGCGTGAAAAAAACATGTATTAAACCTTTGGACTTTCCACCAAAATATAAAGAATTTTCAGTAAATATGTTGATAGAAGCCTGTCGGTAAGGGGTAACCGCATGAAATGCTTCTATTAAAATAACGAGTACGTTGGGGCTCCGCTCCCGCCTCAGGCCTTCGCTGTGGTCTGGCAGGCGTTGGGTTGAGTATTTTTTTTAATAAAATTGTTGCAAAAAGGTAGACAGACGGTCTGTCTGATGGTAAGCAGTCACCGTTGCATATGGACACTGGCAACTCCAGAGATGTTGCACCGCTTAGAGAGATGTTTGAGAGCCTTTTTAAATCTCCCCATATTGTAGCATACAATATACATACATGCATAGTATTCATCTGGTAGTAATGATAGTTTATATCATTTGAGACAAATTGGAACAAGAAAAAAAATATTAAAGACATATAGCATTATTTTAATTCAATGTAAAACTTCCACCGATTACCGAACGGTGTGGAACACATGCCTATAGTCCTGATGCTAAGCACTGAACGTTTTTTTCTTTTAAATATATGTTGATGGTTAAAATAAGCAATCTTACGCTTGTTAGACATATACATCATATGAGTTTCTATTTTAAGACCTGAATATTATTGGACGCGTAATTTTCCTAAAACATTGCTTACGAAGAATATTTTGCACTATTTTTTATTTGTAAAGTTTACTGACATTTTCGAAGCTCATGAAATTTTTTTTTTGTTATAGTTTAGCGAAGATAGGACTTCGCAATTCTGCCAATGTCAAGTGGTAAGATAGGCCATCAAACTGAGAAATTTTGAGTGAAATATCGATATGTAAAAAAGTAAAAGTAAAAATAGCCTTTATTTCTACTACTCAATAAAATACATACAGGAATACTTAACTTATACATCTTTAAATGAAGGTAGGTATCAATAAACAGTGTTAATAAAAAGTGTTTTTAAACATGTTCCTTATGTTTACAAAATTTATATGAATTTACAAATCAAAATCCTTATTGCTTACATTGATTTGTGTAATATTTTTGTGCAAGAATTGCCAATACCAACCTTATCTCAAATGAGATAAGGATCAGATGCCAGATCTTTATATAAATCATTCGAAATTTAAATTTATAATACAATGTTGTAGTATATTTATTTGTAATGATAGGAAAATATTCTATAAGTGTAGGTATAGGGATTAATTTTAATACAAGTATGTTTTTTAAGGTTGACCCACAGCACGCTTTGGGAAACTGTAAGTGCTGTGGGCAAGCGAACAATAAATAAATAAACAAATAAAACACATAAGTACACAAAATTATGTAAAATTTAAACCAGAGTCCATATTATAATAATATTTGTCGGAGAAATATTTTAAACATCACAAAGGCCCAAACATACACATAAAATAATTAAACCTCGGCTTATATTATGACAACAATTAAATCCGTTTGTACCCGTTTAACCAAATTATCAAAGTTGTCCGCCATTTTGTTTGTATACGGGTTCCCTTGTCCACACTGAATAAGTTTACTGGCGGACGAATTTGGAACTAAAATGATTAGACCGCGATATTCTCGAAACACTGAGTCGAATTATACATAAACATATCTTTATTTTGCATTATATACAGTGTTTTTACTTAATTGTAACCCTGCCCTCTGCACTAGGCGCACCTGTGTCGCGGAGGGTAGTTGCTTAGCGACCGGACTGTAACTATCTATTTACATATAAAAAAAAAATTAGGTATTGAACACAACTAAAAAGTATTAAGTCGCTTTATGTTTATTTTTTCTTCGCACATAGACTGACGCTTGACTACATACAACTCGCCTGATGATAAGCAACGCTGAGTACCTATGTATCCTTTTAGCTTGTATAAAAATGAAAACAATAAAACAGATACATAGTGTCAGACTAGTCTTCAAAATCTTAAAATCACTAGAAGCATCACTGTATTGTATTGGCTGGTTATCCTTTTTTTAGTTTTTAATTTTAATTATTACCAAACTAAACCTGGTATTTGAAGAATTCTGGGGGTGCACGACATTCTTTTTAAAATCGTCACTTGATTGTTCTGTATGTATTAGTAACTATTTATTTTGAAGGTCTAAAGTGCTGCCTGCAGCATCCTACACACATCTAAATTGGACTACACAATCTATTTCGCCTCCTTTGATCTAATCTCCAGACCTCTGCTCGTTTCCACACATTTAAGGATGTCTCGTACTTAATCTTTGGGAAGTTGTTAATTTGCTTACGGGCGAAAAGGTGGAAATTTGTTGTACGTGCTTAAATATCTAACGCCATTTCTAGTTATTTTTTTTACTTTAGCAGTGTGGCGGACACAAGCGCGCACGGTGTGGCGCCGTGCCCCTGGGTGGGTGGACGGCTCGCGGTTCTCGTCTTGAAAAAGACGTCTGCGCCGGTGCGAACCGTCCCTACGTCGCGAAACTTAAACTTGTGTGCGAGATGCCTTGAGGAGGCCTAGTCGTGAGAGATGCCTAGATAGGGTACTAAGTCTATTGTGGGTTGAAAGCGAAACCAATGGTGTTGAATGAAGGAAACTATGAAACGAGGAACGGTACCACTATCTAACACCCCCTACGCTCGCGACCCCAGTCCAGGTTCACAGCAGCTGCCCGCGGTGCGGCTTCTTGTCAGCCCCTCGATGTCGCCGCGGTGCTCACTTCTTCGAGCAATCTGCAGGCTGGAATCCTTCTTGGCTGGGGTCTTGAGGGCACTTCTTCTTTCTTGATTTAGACGTCGGCTGGAACTACTACATAACATTCGACCGATCTTCAACCGCGGCACTGGAATTTATCGTTACCGCAAAGAGAGCCCCATTAAAATTCTCTACATTTTGAAGCAATTTCATTATGAGTGGCACCATTTCCCGTCCATATCTTTATTGATCTTAAAGTTACACACATAATATTTACACCATTAGAAAGCCCTTACAAAACTCTATTTATACATATAAAATTTACGCAGATCAACCAAGGACTTTAGACACAATCAGCAAAAAATGGTGAATATTTACACAAAACGCAACTTTCATCATACATTTTCGTTAATTACAAACTAACTACGGTCGTGATCCGCGAGTATCATACCATTCTAATTAGATCTCTTCACGCAGCATCTGTTTCACTAATGATACTCGCGAAACGTGTACGAAAATGATACATTCTCTTAGTTTGTTACGCGCACTCACTTTCACTAATTGAACTCGAACAAGGCATGCGTCGCTGCCTTCACTGTTCATATTAGTTCTTTTCATACATTGTCCACATGTCAGTGCATGCATCGCCGACATCCTCCCCCTCGTGCGAAAGCACATCTCCTGGCTCGGCGATGTGTAGTCTACAAGAGCGGGCGACGGCTGCCTCTGTTGTTTGTGACCGTCCTCATCGGTCCGCTGTCACCCGGCGCCTGTCCCGCCGTCCCGTTGCAAGGCGTCTCGCAAACGGGCGTGCTCTCGAAGTGGTGAGGGCTACCGCTCGGCAGCCCTGCGCAGCGCGATGTCTCGGTGCGGAGCGCCCTGTCGACCGTGAGGTGGCCGACAGACGCTCTCTCGTAGTGGTGAGGACCGCCACCTGGCGGCCCCACGCAGCGCAATGATGCGGTGCGGAGCGCCCCGTCGACCGTGAGGTGGCCGACAGACGCTCCCTCGTAGTGGTGAGGACCGCCGCCTGGCGGCCCCACGCAGCGCGATGATGCGGTGCGGAGCGCCCTGTCGACCGTGAGGTGGCCGACAGACGCTCCCTCGTAGTGGTGAGGACCGCCGCCTGGCGGCCCCACGCAGCGCGATGATGCGGTGCGGAGCGCCCTGTCGACCGTGAGGTGGCCGACAGACGCTCCCTCGTAGTGGTGAGGGCCGCCGCCTGGCGGCCCCACGCAGCGCGATGATGCGCTGCGGAGCGCCCTGTCGACCGTGAGGTGGCCGACAGACGCTCCCTCGTAGTGGTGAGGACCGCCGCCTGGCGGCCCCACGCAGCGCGATGATGCGGTGCGGAGCGCCCTGTCGACCGTGAGGTGGCCGACAGACGCTCCCTCGTAGTGGTGAGGACCGCCGCCTGGCGGCCCCACGCAGCGCGATGATGCGGTGCGGAGCGCCCTGTCGACCGTGAGGTGGCCGACAGACGCTCCCTCGTAGTGGTGAGGACCGCCGCCTGGCGGCCCCACGCGGTGCGATGACTCGGAGCTTCGCGTCTCGTGGGGAGATGCGCCGCCGCTGCAGTGGTCGCTCTCGTGCGACCCGACGTCCGGCGCCTTAGCGCCTCTCGGCGCTCCGGAGTTGCGTGGCTCGTCTGTAGTTGGCTGCCCCTCTTCGTTGCGACAGTCGTTGTTGAGCGCCTCGGCGCTACTGAGCGCGTCTGCAAGCGCCTTGTCGTCTTGCCTTGGTACTAGCAGCACCGTCTTGGAGCTCGGTCGCTTCAGGACTCCACCGTTGGTACGCACTCCTACAATGCGTGTGCGCCCATCAGGACCTGGATAGGTCGCCACGACCTCTCCTCGCGGCCATGTATTTCTCGGTAGAGTGGAGTCTACTATGAGGACGACATCCCCACATCGCAGGTCTCGAGACGCGTCGCTCTGGTTCAATTTCCTGGGGATTAGAGTTGGTAAGTACTCTCTTACCCACCTACTCCAGAAGTGGTCGGCGAGTCGTTGCGCCGCTCTCCACGCCCGCCGCCCCTTGATCTCGTCGTCGTTGAAGACGCCTATACGAGGCGCGCCGCAGGACCTCCCGATGAGGAAGTGGTTCGGAGTGAGCGCCTCTTCTTCGTCCATGACGGCTTCGACGAGTGGTCTGGAGTTGACGATGTGCTCGGCTTCCAATAATAGCGTGTGGAGTACCTCTTCTTTCGGGTGCCTTTCCTTGAGCGTTACGGCCAACGCTGTCTTGATCGACCTAACTAGTCGCTCCCAGGCACCTCCCATGTTCGGCGCGCCTGGTGGTATAAACTTCCAACGCACGCCTATTTTCTCAGCTTCTCTTACGGCGTCATCTTGCTTCAATTCTGTAAGGGCGTCTTGTAGATCCTTGTTGGCTTTCACGAAGTTGGTTCCGTTGTCGCTGAAGATGACTTTGGGCGATCCTCGTCTCGCTGCCATCCGTCGTAGTGCCAGGATCATTGAGTCGGCCGACAGGGATGCTGCCAACTCAACATGCACTGCCCTTGTAGTGAGGCATGTGAACAGTGCGCCCCACCTTTTCTCGTGTCGTCGTCCCACGGTGACGCTCATCGGGCCGAAGTAGTCGACCGCCGTACAAGTGAATGGTGGCTCGTTTTTCCGTAGGCGCTCTCTCGGTAGATTGCCCGTAGGCGGTGTCTGTGGCGTGCTCTTGTGAACGCGACACCACTGACATTCATGCGCCGTTGCTCTGACTGCTGCCCGCAGTCCCAGGATCCATAAACGCTGCCTCACCTCATTCATCACCGTAGCGTGGTTACCGTGGTTAAACATCTCGTGATAGTGTTTGACTATCAACCTCGCGACCGGGTGCTTGCTATCCAATAGTACCGGTCGTTTGAAGCTCTGCTGGACATCTGCAGCCGCATCGATTCTTCCTCGAAGTCGCAGTAGGTCGTCCTCTAGGACAACGTCTAAATTCTTCAACTTACTCGATCGGTCCAGCGCCTTGCCTTTTCCAATAGCGTTCAGCTCCTCTCGAAAGCTCTCGCGTTGGCTGCCTTGTAGTAGCAGCTCCTCTGCTCGTGTCAGATGAGCGGGATCGAGCGGTGACAGTTTTCTCTCTGGCGCCGCTTGCGGGGTCGGAGCCTGCTTTGATGACGCCTTCTTGTTTATTACCTTCCAAGTGGGATCTTTCTTTAGTTCCTTCTTAGTGAGGTGTACCGATGCTTTCTTGGGCCTGATCAAGTCGATGAATTGAAGGACTCGAGCTGTCGCTCGCAGCAGCCGGTTCCAACTGGAGAATCTCGTCCAGTCTGGTGTCGAAACTTGCTCGTTCATACGCGGAGAAGCGAGAGTATTTGTACTCACCCGCTCCTCGTCTCGGTCGGCGCTTGAGTTCTGACGACACGGCTTGCGCTCCTGTTCCGTACGGTCTCGGTGCTCGGGGTCGTTCGCATCTCGTCTGGCCGGCTTAGGCCATCGCTCTTCGTCTTCTGTCAGGAACTCAGGCCCGGTGAACCACCTGTGGTCTCCGTTGAAGTCCTTCGGGATGCCGCGTGTCGCATCATCTGCAGGGTTCTGCGCTGTCGGAACCCAACGCCATTGTTGCGGTTTAGTCGTGTCCTCAATCTCGGCGAGACGGTGTGCGACGAAAGTTTTAAAACTCCTCGGGTCGGCTTTGATCCAAGACAGTACAGTGCTTGAATCGCTCCAATAAAACTTACGCGTCGGCTTGATGTCCAACTCCGTCTCGACTGTATGCGCCATCCGTGTCCCGAGCAGCGCAGCTTGTAGCTCCAGGCGTGGAATAGATACCGGCTTCAACGGCGCCACCCGTGCTTTGCCCGCTAATAGTGAAACTTTGTACCTTCCTTGTTGATCCCGCTGTCGCCAGTAGACAGCGCAAGCGTACGCAGTCTCGCTGGCGTCGGTGAAGACGTGTAGCTCCCCCTCGGTACCGGAGTGTGTAGCGCACCGCGGCACGCGCAGCTCTCGCAGGATCTGCAGGCTCTCGAGGTAGTCTCTCCACGCCGCCTCGTTCTCTGGGACGATGACTTCGTCCCAGCCGACGCCGCTCCTCCAGATATCTTGTAACAGCTTTTTGCCCTGGATCAGCACCGGGCACGCCAAGCCCAACGGGTCGAAGGTAGACATCACGGCGCTGGTCACTTTTCTCTTGGTCGGGACGCTTTGTCTAGTGACAACATTCTGCACGTTCCGAAGGCAAGTTCTGAAACCAATTTCATCGCTTTGAGTGAACCAGCGCAAACCCAAAGTTTTCTCTTCGTTGCTCCCCAGGTCGACCTCTTCCTTGGTCTCTTCCTGGGTGAGCGCTGCGGTAACCTCTGGCTGGTTGGACGCCCAGCCTCGCAGCTCAAAGCACGCTCTCTTGTGCACCGTGTCTACCTCGCGTGCGACTTGGATGGCTCGTTCCGTAGTCTCGAAACTGTGGAGATAATCATCCATATAATGATTGCGTTCAATAGCTCTTACCGCGTCCGGATATTCATGTGCAAACTCTGTTGCGTTCATGTTCTTGACGTAGATTGCGGTGCTGGGTGAACACGCGGCGCCGAAGATGACTGATGTCATCCGATACTCCTTCGGCGCTCCGGTGCGTCTGTCTCCTCTCCACAGAAACCGCAGGCTATCGCGATCCTCTTCCCGGATCTTTATCTGTAAGAACATCTCCTTAATATCCGCCACCACAGCAATCGGATGTTGGCGGAATCTCATCAGTACTCCAAACAGCGATTGAAGTAGGTCCGGACCCGGTAGCAGCGCGTCGTTGAGACTCTTCCCCTCGTACTTAGCCGCAGCGTCGAACACGAGGCGCAGCTTCTTCTTAGTTGGATGAACAACAGCAAAATGAGGTAAGTACCACTTACGGTTCGAAGAGCTGTGATGCTGTACCTCCTCGGCGTAACCCTTATCCAGCAGGTTCTGGATCTGTGCCTTGTATTCATCCTTCAGCTGCTCGTTCTTGTCCAACTTTCGCTCTATAGTCTTGAGACGCCTCTCTGTAGACTCAAAGTTATCGGGCATCGTTTCTTGGTCGCTTTTCCACAAAAGCCCGGACTCATAGCGACCACCTTCAATTCTCCTGGACGTTTTCTTCAGGATTTCCAACGCTTTTCCGTCAGCGTCGGTACTCGGCAGGCGAGGTTGCACACCCAAAGATTCGATGGCGAAATGTTCCTTGATGAGCCGCTCGATATCTTCCTCGCTCGACGTACCATGCATTTGAGCGTGCGTACAAGTAGCAAAATTTACTCGCCTTGTAGCTGCTCCTCCGTTGGTGCCGTGTAGCACCCATCCAAGCTGCGTGAGGGACGCGACAGGTTGATGTTTCCTGCCTCTCCTTGTGGCTCTCGAGACGATGAGCTCCCAGTTGTCTTGACCAATGAGCAGCTTCGGGGGTTCGTCCTCGTAGTGAAGCTGATCGGCAAGCCGTCTCAAGTGCGGATATTCAATAATAAATTTATAGTCAATACCTTGCGGAGTTAACTTTAGTCCCTGGATTGTGCGGACGCCCTCGATGGTCCGCTTCGCAGCTTGGTAGACTCCTTTGATCTTCATGGCGATCTTCATGGAGTCCCTCTCGACGATGTTCCCTCCGCCGACAGTCTCGATACGGAGTGTCTCGTTCGGTCCGCTGAGCCCGATCTGTCTTGCCACCGAAGCGTCTAGAAGGGTTATGGTCGAACCCTCGTCCAGCAGTGCCAGCACCCTGGCTTTCCCGCCAGGGCCGTAGAGCTCCACCGGCACCATCTTCAGGTAGGCGCGCGCTGTCTGGGCTGCGTTCACCGGGACCGCGTTGTTGGTGGCCGCTTCTGTCTCGGCCTCGGGTTTCCGTTGCTTTTCTGAGTGCAACAGAATGTGGTGCTTGCGTCTGCAGCTCCTGCACGGTGGGCGTTTACAAGTATCATTACGATGTCGACTTTGTAGGCACTTAAAACACATGCGGTACTTACGCGCCATTTCCCACCGCTGTTCGATCGACGCTTGAAGGAATTTCTTACATTCGCGCAAGTAGTGTGCCTCCTCGCAGTGCGGGCACTTTACTGGCTGTTGAGTTTGCTTCTGTTGCGGGTGCTCAGCAGGTTGATCGGCCGCGCTGTGCGCGGCTTGCCGCGGAATTCTCCTCGCGGCGGCTGGTCCCGCTTCTTGCAGTGCGTACGGCCCGCAGCGGTCCGCCTCCCGTTCCAGGAACCTGCTTAGTAACACAAGGTCCGCGTCTTCCCGGTCCGCCGCGTAATCAAACCATCGGTAACGCAAAACAGCAGGCATTTTATCTACGATAATCTTTATCATTTCAGGCGAATGCAAGTACTGAGGCCTCTTCAGGCCTTTAATAGTAGCGACAGTGTTACTCACGTGGCTGGCAAATATACAGACTTCCTTGGCACCTTCTGTGATCCTGGGCAGCTGGCGCAGCTTGTCGAGCTCGGCGAGGACAAGCGCCTCCGGGCGCCCGAAACGTCTGCGTAACGCTTCAATCACTTCACTCGCTTTCACGTCGGAGTACAACAGGCTTTTGATCGCTTCTCTTGCCGAGCCTCTCACTGCGCGTCGCAGTCGCGCCAAGTTCTGTACACTGTTAAACAAAGGAGCACTGTCTTCATACACTGTTTTAAATGCCAGCCACTCACCACTATTTCCGTCGAAGGCAGGCAGCTCGTGCAGGTAGGCGGGCGGCGGTGCCGCCGGCCTTGCAGAATGTTCGATTGCGCGCAGTATTGCGCCCGCGAGGTCCACCGGCTCTCCTTTGACGTCCGCTGGAGTCGTCTGCTCCTTTGGTGCAGCGCCTTGTTCCCGGGTCGACTGCACCCAACTCTGGACATCTTCCTCGTTGTTGGCCGGGTCCTCGATGATGGAGTCTCCATCCTCTTCTTCGCTCGCCTCAAGCTGCAGCAGCTCCAGCTGCACCTTGGCGAGATGTGTGGCCGCTTTTGCTTCCTCGACCACCCTTCGTGAGTGCTCTGCACGCGCCTCCAGCAGGCGGCGCAGCTTGGCCGCGTCCAAAGTCTTCGACGCAGCACGCAGAGTCTTCGTTGGTTGCTCGACGGCGGGCCCCGCAGTGCCGGACGGGCAGCGCCCTCGGGTCCGGTCCTCCTCTGTGATGCGGGTCGCTGTCGAACTTCCCGTTGTCGCGTCGCTCGATGTACCGGTAGTCGCGCCCGCGGGCGCGGCCTCGGTCGGTGCGACGGTGCTCGATGTAGTAGTGGCCGGTGTGGTGGCGGCCGGCAGCACGTCGCCATGTGTGTGCGGCGGCTGCGCGGCGTCACCCGGGCCGGGCGGCGACGGGGGCGGACTTTGCCCTCGTGCCCGGCGTTGTCCCTCGTGGCTCCTGGTGACTGGCATCTCGACGTAGCTTCGCGACGTCTTCAAATCCGGCTCGAAGGACCAGCTGTGGCGGACACAAGCGCGCACGGTGTGGCGCCGTGCCCCTGGGTGGGTGGACGGCTCGCGGTTCTCGTCTTGAAAAAGACGTCTGCGCCGGTGCGAACCGTCCCTACGTCGCGAAACTTAAACTTGTGTGCGAGATGCCTTGAGGAGGCCTAGTCGTGAGAGATGCCTAGATAGGGTACTAAGTCTATTGTGGGTTGAAAGCGAAACCAATGGTGTTGAATGAAGGAAACTATGAAACGAGGAACGGTACCACTATCTAACACCCCCTACGCTCGCGACCCCAGTCCAGGTTCACAGCAGCTGCCCGCGGTGCGGCTTCTTGTCAGCCCCTCGATGTCGCCGCGGTGCTCACTTCTTCGAGCAATCTGCAGGCTGGAATCCTTCTTGGCTGGGGTCTTGAGGGCACTTCTTCTTTCTTGATTTAGACGTCGGCTGGAACTACTACATAACATTCGACCGATCTTCAACCGCGGCACTGGAATTTATCGTTACCGCAAAGAGAGCCCCATTAAAATTCTCTACATTTTGAAGCAATTTCATTATGAGTGGCACCATTTCCCGTCCATATCTTTATTGATCTTAAAGTTACACACATAATATTTACACCATTAGAAAGCCCTTACAAAACTCTATTTATACATATAAAATTTACGCAGATCAACCAAGGACTTTAGACACAATCAGCAAAAAATGGTGAATATTTACACAAAACGCAACTTTCATCATACATTTTCGTTAATTACAAACTAACTACGGTCGTGATCCGCGAGTATCATACCATTCTAATTAGATCTCTTCACGCAGCATCTGTTTCACTAATGATACTCGCGAAACGTGTACGAAAATGATACATTCTCTTAGTTTGTTACGCGCACTCACTTTCACTAATTGAACTCGAACAAGGCATGCGTCGCTGCCTTCACTGTTCATATTAGTTCTTTTCATACATTGTCCACATGTCAGTGCATGCATCGCCGACAAGCAGTGTCATTGGTGGATTTCAAATTTTTAGCCAATCATAGCGCGTACGAGTATAAGTTTAAGAAATAAATAAGCATTCCGGGACATTGCACGTAGCACCATCTAGCCCCATACTAAGCAAACGCTTGTGTCGCGGGTACTAGATAACGGATATAATACTTATATACTTTTCTTTTGTAAATACATACTTGTTATACATAGAAACCACTTACGACATTATTTAATAGAGATATCGATGAGATACCGTCATTCTAAAACCGTTGATTGTATTTTTTATCACTTTCATAGTTCTCAAAGCAAGATAACAGATAAAATATTGATTTAAAGCTGACTGATTCAGATAATATATTATAAAATCTTTATCATTATGTATTCATAATTAAGTACGAATGGTCAGTGGATGATTAGAACTTGTATCTCAATTAGAAAAATCTAAATTACATCATTTTAAGTGAAAACTAATTAACATTGCCGTCGTGGACTGTTATTGGATGGGTGTCTGTCAATTATTAAAGCTATATTAGCTATGCTATAAGGCGTGGTTTAAATATAAGTGGCAGAAAAAATTCAAACACACAAATGTATGCAAATATTTTACGGAAAATGGCGGAAAGAAAAAGTTTCGCAAAAATACAGACAATTTGAAGTACGAGTATATCTAGTGGAAAGCGTAGAACCTATTTTTAAACTAAACAAACAAAATAGAACTCGCCAAAAATATATATTCCATCTGCGTTTCGTAAACAATAACACTCGGAAACTCGAAAAAACATCGATATTGTTTCCCTAGAATCCGCCCTGGATAAATCTGACCCCGGATAAAAGTAGAACTAAGAAATGTGACAGGAATCTCTAAGCTATAAAGGCAACATTCCAATTCAAATAATTAATTCTTATGATTGGCAGTATCGTTTCGAATAAAAACTACCTATTCGCTGTGATAATTGCTAGAATTCAATTTTCTACAATAGATGAGCAGATATCATTGACAATTTTGTACACAAATTGAGGGTGGTTAGATATTAAAATAAAATAAAAACATTGTTTGTGTAACCTAGCTCATAAGACGTAATTATAATTAAATTAGAAACATACTGGGAGATGACTCTGGCCTCGTAACACAGCCTTACGGCTACCACGAGGTCAGAGGATTCGAAACATTTTGTGACAAAATTTTTTTGGCAAATAAATGATTTTGTATTTGTATTTAATCAAATAAAATATTTTTATTTATGAGTCTTTCATTGGAATTTCGAACTTTTCGTTGCGAGAATTGTATACCATTTTCATGAAAGTCAGCACATGCATAAGTGCTGCCACCGATGGGCAAACTTATCTTCCTACACGAATATTTATCGAGGAAACGTCAAACGTTATTGGACGAGTTTCAGCCAAAAGTTTACACATGAAACGAAACAAACGAAACAAGCTGGCTGGGAAATGGGAGCAAAAAAGTTAAAACAAATGCAGTGACAGGGATCAGAGAGAGTGAATGGGCAGAGAATACACAGTAATGGAAGATAGATGCATGACTGTATGTTGTCTATACAATCTACATCTACACTAATACACATAAGAGGAAAGATTTGATTGTTTGTTTGTTTGAATTGAATAGGCTCTAAAAATACCTAAATAAAAAAAAACATACGGCTAAGAAAACAATCCACCAATCAAAATAGTCCATCATAAGCCAATCATAATAGTGTTGTCATTAATTAAATAATGAAACTTTGCGCAGAACGATTTTTTTTATTTCTTGTTTATAAAGTAAGATTCTTCTGGTCTCTGTATTATTTTCAGTGTTGAAAACCAGAGTTTTCAGATGTCCAATACCAAACAGAGCAATTTTCAATCCACACTGCTTCCGCCGCCGGTTCACTCGGTTTGTTGACAGATTAATTATCTTGTATACGGTGGCAAAGGGTTAACTGTTACCATTCTGGTTAGTGGGATATCGATGGATTAGAACCCATTGTTTTGTATTATTATACTATCGATGGTTTGAATTAGCTCTACAGTATACATACACAACCACAAAAACCACACAGGCTGACAAACACAAATAGATCACAAGTCTATTAAATCCTCTGAAACTAGAGTTAATTCGTAAGTCAACAATATCAAATATTTAAGAAAATAATTTGCCAGTCTTCTTCTTCTTATCGAATGAGAGTGGCCAACTCTGGTGTCGAGAGTTAATCAAGCCGCCCTAAGGGCCTCTGACATGGCTTGACGACAGCCGAAATAAGTCTTGTTCACCAACAACTTTCTCGTTTCCTTACTCGACATGATTTGCTCAACCCTCTACAATCCGGTTTTCGTCCCGGGCATAGCACTGTGTCTGCGCTGGTTAAGATCACGGATGACATACGTGAGGGTATCGACGACGGTCAGCTTACTGTTCTAGCTCTGCTAGATTTCAGTAACGCTTTTAATACCGTTGATTTCGATATTCTGCTTGCGTTGCTTCGATCAATTAACATATCTCCATCGGTGGTCGATTGGTTTCACAGTTACCTGTTTGGGCGTCGGCAACGGGTTCGCCTTGAAGATGCATTTTCTTCTTGGTGCAACACGTCAGCTGGTGTCCCACAGGGCGGCGTACTATCTCCTCTTCTTTTCACACTTTTTATTAACTCTATATCTCTATCTCTTTCTTCGTCCTACCACCTATATGCAGACGATCTCCAAATCTACACTCGATCTCCTTTAGCTAATTTAGACACTGCCATTAACTTCATAAACACAGACCTAGGACATATCAGTCAATGGAGTACATCATATGGTCTCAAAGTGAATCCATCGAAAACACAAGTAATCATCATCGGTAGTTCCCGAATGATCTCAAGGATCGATTGGGATGCTCTGCCTCAGGTTGTTTTTGATGGAGTCACCATACCTTTCAGTGATTCTGTAAAAAATTTGGGTATTATGATGGATCGCACACTTAGCTGGGATACCCACATTACTTACATTAGCAATAGATTATTTGCGTCTGGCGCTTCATTGAGGCGTCTACGTAACTTTTTACCCACTGCCACTAAGGTTTCGCTCGCACAATCTCTTCTTCTTCCTATTTTAGACTACGCTGACGCCTGCTATCTAGATCTTCGGGAGGATCAGCTAGATAAGCTTGAGCGCCTTCAAAATTTCTGCATAAGATTCATATTTGGCTTACGCAAATATGATCACGTTTCCCACTTTCGTGCTAAGCTCAAGTAGCTGCCCATTCGCCTTCGTCGGAATGCTCATATACTCTCGTTGCTCTATAATATACTCTTTAATCCCTCCTCTCCGCGCTACCTAAAAGAGCGATTTTGCTACGCTCACGATTGTCACTCCCTCAACTTGCGGTCATCAGTAAACCTTAAACTCGCGACTCCGACACACAAAAAAGTTTCGTATGGTAGTTCTTTCTCTGTGCACGCCGTGAAACTATGGAACGCTTTGCCGCTAGATATTAGAAAAGCACCATCACTAGATGTCTTCAAACACAATGTAAAGAAATTGTATTTATCTTCTTTGGTTCTGACATAAGTTGCTATATTTGTTATTATTTTTTTTGTCTCTTGTATTATGCTATTATGTATGTATGTATATATGTATATATTATTGTTATATTTGTTTATGTTTATTCATATAAGAAGTATCAACATTTGCTCTATTTTTCATTATATTAATTAATATCTAAAACACCTCGTCCTACTCGTTTCGTTTCAAAAATATATCCCTGCCAGATTGGTTGCCTGGAAGAGATCGCTCTTAGCGATAAGGCCGCCAATTAAGACGCTGATTTTAATTTGTATGTTTTTTTTGTGTGTTGTTTCGTTTGTGGTGTTTTAATAAAGTATTTATCTATCTATCTATCTACAATTTAACGTGTCATCCGACCCACGCCGCCAGTAAAAATATCAATTAACCAATCATCATCTCTGTTCATCTTTGACTTACTTTTTTCTGGTTAACAAAGCTAAAATCTTCTGTTTTCTGTGTTCAAAATCCACAATTTTCAAAATCGTATAGTTGTCAAGACCAAACAGCGAGAAATTTTCAATCCACACTGCTTCCGCCGCCGGTTCACTCGGTTTGTTGACAGATTCATTATCTTGTATACGGTGGCAAAGGGTTAACTGTTACCATTCTGGTTTGTGGGATATCGATGGATTAGGTCGCCGTTGTTTTGTTCCGATCTTCTATTGGATTGTTCGAATAAGAGTTAATCTGCAGCTTTTTGTTTTTGGGAGTTAGATTATGTCAATACAACTAAGGTATGGTTGAGGGAAGAAATTTAAACAAATCTTGTCAGGAAGAAGTGATACGCCAGCCAACTTCCAATTTCTTAATATAATGTATATTTTGCCCTGTTTTTCAAATCAAATCAATCAATTTTCCTTCTTTTTATAGCAATAAAGAATTATTAAACTTTAAGCGAGTGTGGCTTAGCGGTTCTAGTGTCTGCTTTTCATCCAGACGCACCCTGGTTAGCATCCGGCATTATACCAATGCCTTGTATTTTCAAGTTCTTTTATATACATCGTAAGGAAACCGACATGTTTGAGGACCACAATATCCGATGTATCTGCCCAAGAAATCTCCCGTAACGAATTATTTCTGCGGGGGAGTCACGACCCTCAGTCCTATGGAATACGACTTGAGAGAAATTAAAATCAGTACCTAACTTTAAAAGAAAAAGCGATGTAAATAAACCATTTATTATTTCGCCACTTCATTCTCGTTCTTAGCGAGATTATTATCGTCGTATTACTGTTAATATTAAAGCCACACTTGGCCAGAATAGCGCGTAATGCCCTCCCTTATATCACATACCTACAGCTGTAGCTGTATAAAAACTGTCATTAAATTTCTCTTTACTATTTATTTATGAAGGCAATAAAATATATTGCTCTATATTTGGACAGTGATTTAGTATTTATTAGGCTTCGTACACATGACGATACGATGTCGTGTAGTTGAACGTTCAGGATTAATTCATTTTGGGCAAAGTCAAGATTTACAGTGTCAATTGTCCTTTCAAGTACTTTTGACTTTACTACAAAACTATCGTTCGGGCACGAAATACTGTGATTTAGAATTAAAATATATCGGAAAAACTCGTAGATGCGCATTTGAGTGTACAGAAAATTTTGTATTTTAATCTGGTGCCATATCTATACTAATATTATAAAGCTGAAGAGTTTGTTTGTTTGAACGCGCTAATATCAGGAACTACTGGTGCGAATCGAAAAAATCTATCTGTGTTGAATAGACCGTTTATCGAGGAAGGCTTTAGGCTATATAACATTACGCTGCAACTAATAGGAGCGAAGAAACAATTGAAAATGTGAAAATTATTCAACTTTAAGGGCTTCCGTTGCGTGCGCTGCGAAAACGGTTCAAGATATCAAAAAATATGTATGAAATAATTATTTCTCTTGAACAAAATGTTTGCAACAATATAGGTATGTCTATCTTTTAAGATTAACTCACTAGAACCGTTTTTATGATAATAACTATTCCACGCGGACGAAGTCGCTGGCACAGCTAGTGTACATATATATGTACATAGGTAATTGAAGTTTATCGCTTTTGATGATGAACTATCTTGCGATTTCATGTTGCTTATTTTAGAAGAGCAAGAGTGTTATTTGTTATTTATTTTTGTTGTTTATTAAATAACACTATAGTTATACTACTATACACTACTGCTACTGTACATTGAAGAGAAAACCTAAGTGGTTGATAAGCCGTGTTTTACTATTTTGTGCGACAAGTCGCAAGTCCGGTTATAAATAAAACACGACACGACGCTTTGTCGTAAGACTTTGTTGTGATATTGCCCTTAACGAAGACTATTTTTGTTCCGAATTGGGTGATCGTTTGTAATTTACGACCTCTTATGCGCCTACTTTGTTCAATAGTTTTTAGGTCACATCAGTGAGGAAGACGAAGTAAGAACGAATTAAGAAAAGATGTTTTATTAACGATAATAACATTTATTTACAGTAGTCAATACATAACATTTATGGAAAAAACGAAACATACTACGTGTAACTACTACAAAATAATAAAAAAGGGGGCCCTTAGACAAAATATGATATAAAGGGAAATATTGATTTGATTTGACTTATGTACACCACATGTTCATAACCTTACCAAGAAGTTTTATATAACAAAAAATATTTGATGAAGGTGGTTATTCAATATTATTATTTGAATATTAAAATAAAAATAGCCCCCCTTATGACGGACGTATGTACTTATATTAAACAAATAACCTAATTTACTCATATATTTAAATTGTCAAATTGAAAGCACGTATCATGTTTTTCTATTATATAAAGTTTTAATATTTATTGAGTTTTTGAAAGGTATCTTCTAGGTAAACGTGTTTCACCCTAGGCTGCAGCAATGCTCAACATCAGGCAGGCTGTAGTCAAACGTTAACATATCGTAAAAAAAAGATTCAACATTTTTCAAGTCAAAGAACTGTTTGATTATTGATTCCTTTGTAGGGTGAAAAAGTATTTTTCCTATATCTCTTTGAGTCGTATTTCCTCATGACTGAGGGTCGTGACTCCCCCCGCAGAATTAATTCGTTAGGGGAGTTTTCTTGGGCAGATACATCGTGGTGGGCGCCCAGGTCCTTCCACGGAAGACACATGTCCTCGGATATTGTGGTCCTCAAACATGTCGGTTTCCTCACGATGTTTCCCTTCACCGTTAAGCGAGTGCAAATCCACACATAACTTGAAAATACAAGTCATTGGTGTAGGGCGGATTCGAACCAGGGTGCGTCTGGATGAAAAGCAGACACTGGAACCGCTGAGCCACACTAGCTTTTTCCTATATACAAGTACTGAACACCTTTTTTTCTGAGTTGGTACAAGAGTAATACTGACCAATTTCCTTCCAAGTCCTTTATTGAATGGTAACGTTTACAAAAATACTTATCGGTATGACTACTCGTTATTGGAAATTCGGGAACGTGCTCTTTTGGAAGTTGACGGATATTTTTAATGGACCTCCATTTCATTCCAGCGCCGGACCGGGAAGGAAATGAAAATTAAATGGTAACTTTCTGAATACTCTTTTATTTATTAATGTTTTCTTTTTTGTAAAACTAAAGTACTCGTGTTGACGTTGGTGTATAAATCTTATAAAAGTTTGCCAACCCAATTTAAAAAATGTATTTCAATTCAATAAAAAAAATAGTCCAGATTTTATGCAGATAAAATGATTTTGAGTTGTACCAAGTAATCACCTTGTATCGAAGTAAATTTAAGTACAATAGTTTGTATTAAATTCACGACGAACAATCTACAGATTTGGAAAAAAAGTCATATAAAATTTCACAGCGTGACTCAAATACCAGCGTACCACCTAGCCTAAAAAGAAACCTTTCGTGCCTGAAACCATTCACTTTCTCAACTTTTCAACAAAAATATACCGTTTTTCATAACTTTTGAACAAAAGTGTACCGTTTTAAAATATTGAGCACTGAAACATCAAACATGGAAGCGTTTTATGGCCTTGTTTGTGTCCTGATGGCGGATGTGATACTGTTATTGCTTGAACGGATTTTTAAAAGAAGCAGTAAGGACATATTGTGGACGTTAGCACGCGCGTAATATGAAATGGTTTAAAAAAAAGTTTAACTGTCAAGTTGTAATAAATATATTTTTAAGATTATTATACAAACTTACATGCAATTTAGACGGCTTGTAAATTCTCTACACCAAAACTTGGCACCCTTGTTGTCTTAGATATTTTATATTTTCCTAACTCATTCGTGTTACTTAAAACTATATTATTTCTCATATTTATACTGTTAAAAATAAGTTTCACCAATAAAATACCTATTCAAAGACGCCTAAATTGACATAACATCTTGATTCACCGCTTTGTTTTCGAGGAAAATTAAAATGTTACGGGGATAATTTAATTATGCCTATAATATTGTAATATGATATTTTACGTAAAATATTAAAATTTAGGTCAAACGGTTTCAAAGCTGAATCATTTGTGAAATACACAAATGAATCATCGTGCCCATGCTAACGCTCCAGCAGATATTACCTGCTGTTTACTTACAGTCGGGTATAAAATTATATTTCGCCGTGATTTCTTCAGAAGAAACTCGTTTTGGCTTCGGTAAACATCCGAAACCGATGGTAACTTTACTTTAACGTTATTTACGGATTCCTCATTTCGTGTTATTTGTACTTCCTAATATACCTGTGTTTCCGCTATTGCGCACCGCCTTTGATGTTCAGTTATAGTACCTATTAGCATCCGTGGGCTGGATGACGAGAAAATTATAGGTGTCTGCTGTTTTGTTCAGTACGGCAGCCATGTCAGAAGCATATTCGCTCTGCGAAAAAGCAGTTAAATTAGGATTTAAAAAATCAAAGCCTCTAACAGTTTTTAAACTATAGACATCAGGACATATCTTAACACTATGAAGAATATTTACTACCATGAGGATTAAAATGTGCTATGTTGATCATTTAACAAATACAATAGAGAGACGAGAGAGAATTGCTTACGATGATAATCAATCAATAATTTACCGAGGGAATATTATGCTGATTTTGTTATTATTCAACTTCTTTTTTAATTAAACACTGGCCTGTTAGCTTAATTAGTAGTGGCTCTGCCTTCTAATCTAGGGGTTGCGGGTTCGATTCCCGCGTGACACAAGTATTTATGCATTTTAAAAATTTATAATTACTTGTTTTGAGTCTGGTCGTTTGTATGTATAATAAGTATGTATTTACAAAAGAAAAGTATATAAGTATTATATCCGTTACCTAGTACCCGCGACACAAGCGTTTGCTTAGTGTGGGGCTAGATGGCGCTGTGTGCAATGTCCCGGAATATTTATTATTTATTTATGAATGTTTAAACAGACTAACAAATAAACTTTTGCTTTCATATAATAGTATGATTACAAACATGCTGAGTGTCATCTGTCTGTCCACGCGAGGCTCGCCTAGGGAGGTCAGGGAGGTCAGATACAATATTATATACTAGTAAACATCGACATAGGGAAGTAAAAGATGGGCTTTATTAATCGTATCGGTGCTGGTTGAAGCCAAAAATAATACATACACCGATCTTCGACCATAGCTATTGCTTACCATCAGGCAAACTATGGTCAAGTCCAAACTTGGTTTAGTCAAAAAATACCTACCTGTTAAGACGTATCAATGAATTGGTGATCGAAAACGACTTCTAAACTAAAATATTCTAAATAGTTAATAGGTAAGTACATACAATTTAAAAGTTTTTTTTAATAAGTATATACTGTGAAAACCTAAAACTCATTATTTACTTTCCTGTTTTTAGTAATACACCTTTATTACTGGCTAAGTATGTAGTTTTGCAGGCGGTAAAACATATTGTTAAAGTAAACTTTACCAGTTGTTTTATTTTTAAATATATTAACACAGCCATACCTACATCTATCAGAAATGTGAACCAAATAAAGTGTCTATGACACAAACTCCAAGTCATACTTATTTTGTTTTATACTTTGTACGGTTACAAAATATTTCGTTGAGACCAGTCCTTTAATGTTTCATGTCGTTGCAAGTACCTACATGGCTGTCAGGCGCTAAACTCATTTTCCTTTTCACCGGATTTCTCAACGTCCGAGCCGGCAAATAAATGAAGGGATGCTTTGAACTTATTTTAGGTTTAGCCTCTTTAGCAAAGAACGGTCGGGGAATAGCCTTACCTTACCAGCGTAACCTATTTGAAAAATATTTCAAGTTTTAAACGTAAGCGATGGTTGTGCCTTAGTATTAGATATACAGGATTTACTGGTAAAATTTATTAAATAAATAAACATTATAGGATATTACACATTACCATTTAGCCCTATATGATGACATAACCTATTATATAACCTTTTACAGGCAGTTTTAGTACGTTATAAATAACCACTTTTGTTCTACGAGTTTTGAAAATACGTAACAAAAAACATCTTTCCATAAGTTTTCATTCGTTTCCATGAAAAGATTGAAAGATGTAGGTATGACACCGAATTAATTTCTTCGCAAAAATTACATCTTTTTTAAAACGAAAATTTTATACAAAAAAGTAACTAATATTTTAATATGGATTAGCTTACGCTTAGATATATAACATATTTTTTTTAAATATATATTAGTTTACGAGTAAAAAGCACGATTTTTCAGAGAAACTTACACTATATCCGCTGGCGTGGCGTGAAAAAAAAAATCGACAAATCTACACTCTAATGAACTCCTGGATTGACTAAAGGTTGACTATAAAGGTCGACGCGGTTTGTCCATAGATGGGTGATTGAAAAGTGTCATTCCATTTTGGGCGCTTCCATGGGTCGGATGACACGTTAAAATGTAGGTACTGGCTGTTTGTCTAGTACGGCAGTCGTTAAGCCATGTCAGATGCCAGAGTTGGCCTCTCATACGATAAGAAGAAGAAGCCCAACAAATCTATTATCTATACTAATATTATAAAGCTGAAGAGTTTGTTTGTTTGAACGCGCTAATCTCAGGAACTACTGGAGCGTATTGAAAAATTATTTTTGTGTTGAATAGACCATTTATCGAGGAAGGCTTTAAGCTATATAACATCACGCTGCAACTAATAGGAGCGAAGAAACAATGGATAATGTGGAATAAATGGGGAAATTATTCCGCTTCCGTTGCGAAAACGGTTCAAAATTCAAAGAATTAATGCCCATAATAACTATTCCACGTGGACGAAGTCGCAGGCACAGCTAGTTATTAAAACGTGTTATTTTCAACACACACACCCATATGTACATAATAGCTAATTAATGTTTCGCGCAGTTCGGTAAGTTTTCGCAAACGCCTCCGAAGTTGGGCGTTGTTATTGTGTTTGGCAGGTTTTCGGAGATCGATCGTGTTGGCTGTTATATAAACAAGAGTTTGACCAACGTGAAGGATGGTATTTATTAGAACATTCTTTATAAGCATTGCCATCCAGCGTGGTAATGCGGCCAGTATGCTGGGCACGCTGCCCTCTGGCAATGGCCTGGAGCACTTAGACTATATTTATGTAGGCTTTTCTAAAAAAATCGAATTGCTTCCTTTTTTTGTTGAACTGAGAGGTAGTACGTTTAGTTTTTGTTCTCTTATTTTTATTTAACCATATATATGTACTTATATATTTTTTAAAATTCGTGAATACTTGTCTTTATTTTTGATGACATTGATTAGATAAATGGTTTTTAAACTTTGCTTCTAAATCAGTAAATAACTGTGATATCAAGGTTATAATAGGGCTAAGGAGTTTTTAAAGGAATAATAATGTTGACACTTATCACAGAGGGTCATTTTTAGGTCTAAAATTATTCAGCACTAAATATGCACAACCCTTTTATCGCAAACACTGACATATTCCTCCTTTGTTCTGTTTACCTCCATGCATCTTCGGCCATAGCCTTTGCTTACCATCAAGCAAACTATGGCTAAGTGCAAACCCGTTCTAGTTAAAAAAAATTCAGTAAGAAGCACTATTTTTCAAATGTAAAACGTTACAACCACAGGCTACAGAAGGCATAAAGTCTTTAAGAGCATTGTAAACGTTTAGCGTAAGGCTTACGTTTACTGTAACAGAAAATTTGGCAACATTTGCTACGTCGAAAACCAGACAACTACTACAGCTCGAAACTCCCACATTCTACCTACCATACATACATACATAGCTACCTAACTACTGGTCTAACTTTACCTCTAGAATTGAATAATGCCTGGTTGCCATGTTCTGAAGCAAAATACAATACCGCTTGTTCAGATATAGCGACGTGCAGTACAACTGACGCTCCAACTTATTGTCGTCGTATTCAATGCTTTACTGAATGAATCTGTGCATATGTGACGAGGTAATGGCAGAGTGATTTGAGCAACTTATTTAACCAAATTGTAAATAGTAATGTTTGTATAATAGTATAATTGGCCTGTTAGCTTAGTTGGTAGTGGCTCTGCCTTCTAATCTAGGGTTGCGGGTTCGATTCCCGCATAACACAAGTAATTATGAATTTTAAATTTGTAATTATTTGTGTTGAGTTTGGTCATTTCTATGTATCAGATTCGTTACTTTCCTTTATATGGTAATATAGCCATTTAGATAAATAAACTAATAGTATGTGCTATTTGTTGCAGAGCCCGTACCGGCGTGGTAGGAGCGCTGCAGCGGCTGGCGAGACCCCTCCTGTGACTAGCGCGGGCGCTAGCCACCGGCACGGGCGGCGGGTTGTGAGTACTATGACATTTAGTAATTTTGGTTTTACATTTTATTATTATATGGTATTTACACTTGGTAATTTCATAATTTAAAAAAAAATGGAAGTGAAACTTGGACCATGACCCAAAGCGACAGAAAAAGACTGGATGCCTTTGAAATGTGGTGCTGGAGGAGGATGGAGAGGATAAGCTGGACAGAAAAGAAGACCAATGAGGAGGTACTGGGCATGGTTCAAGAACAAAAAACAATTCTGACCACAATAGAGAACAGAAGAGGGAAAATGTTTGGCCACCTTATTACGATATGACAACCTTATGAAAATCATTGTCGAGGAGAAGCTAGAGGCACGAAGAGGATGAAGAAGGCCGAGAAGGACATATATCGATCAAATCAAAGAGAAAACAAACGTCATGTCGTATAAGGAGGTCAATGAATTGGCCGAAAATCGAAGAGAATGATCCACAGGCAAGAGCATCGCTCTTAAATTTCGAATGAATGAAAAATAAATATGACGTGTCATGGGCCTGTAAAATTTCCACACGATATAGTCTGTTTTTTGTTGTTACGCAACTATACAACGATA
Source organism: Macaria notata (assembly GCA_927399415.1). NCBI lineage: Eukaryota > Metazoa > Arthropoda > Insecta > Lepidoptera > Geometridae > Macaria > Macaria notata. The sequence continues at coordinate 9,248,872 of OV656746.1, read as the reverse complement.
CACACAAATACCATCGGTTAGTTCCACTGGATTACAAAGTCCTCGCTTCGCTCGGTTAAATTAGGCATACGCAATAGACAGATATACTCTTACGAAATATACCTGCCCAAGCACGTGAAATGTGACCTCTTTTCCTACTAATGAAATTTTCGTGGGACCCTTCCTTTCCGTTTGCATAAATTGATTTGGCAAATATTGACCCAATTCACAGAATACCTTCAAAGCCAAAGTGAAACGGATATCATCGAATATTTCCTAAATTCCTTTGTCGCGAAAAACACAATGTCATTTAGCGTAATTCAAAAAAGTTGGAAGTCAAACGTTAACAGCAGAGCCTTGGATTAGGCGATCACGATTTTTGAGGGGACGAAATCTTCAGCAACTTTTTAGTCCAAATTATGTAAAATTTTAATAGGATCCTGATTTGCGGGCTTAGAAAAAATATAGGTACAGTAGAGGAATACTTTTACGTCTGTATCGTAATATACTCGTAGCAATAATAAAACTGTTCCTACATATTCGTTTGTTTGCATTTGATCCTTGAGATTATGGCAATGGAAGTAGTAGTAGGTATATCTTTCTTAGAGTAACGAGTCTACTCTTCATAACAACATAACGCGACTATGTCGACGAAACGTATATTTTATAAACCATTTTTAAAAGTAAAAAAATTGCCACGTGTATTTTCCCTTCATTCAGACTGATAAAAGAAGTACAATTTCATACAATATACTATTCGTTTTGTGTTTAGATTTAAACTCATACAAGTTTCAAGACAAACGACCGTCGGATTCTTTCAAATAACTTCCTTGACATACTCGTATATTGTATTCCGAAGAATTCTTTCTCCACGTTTGAAGCTTTTCTATTTTGCCGGAATTTGAACTAGGATTGCTTTTGAGTCAAACTTAATATAAAAGGCGACAGAATATCTATTTAGAATGTTTATACACCGTTTTACATGTGTATGTTAACATACGAAAATATCATGTTATACTTAAGTATAACATAATATTTTCGTTAGAATACATTCTGTTCTCTATAGTAACGTTACAACCCAATGGTATATAACAATGACACAAATATTTATAGCACTTTATGAAAGTGTAGTAAGTATTTATGTATATACATATAGGTATATAGATGTGTGACATGGGTGTGTTGTTGCAGAGGCGTGGGGCGCGGCTTGTGGCGGCGGCGCGGGCGCGGGCGGCGGCATGCTGCGGGCCCCATGACGCGGCCGCCGCCCGCGCAGCTCGCGCAGCCCGCGCAGCTCGCGCAGCCCGCGCCCGCCGCGCACCGCGCCATGCGCTACTACCGCATCTGGATCTACGCGTGCAACGGGGCGCTGCTGCTGGCCGCGCTCGCCTTCTGCGCCGCGGCCGGCCGCGCGCTGGCAGACTACCGGCGCGCGCTCGTGCCCGGCCTGGGCGCCGCGCAGCCCGGCTTCCTGTACGGGTACGCCGCCATGCCGGCGCAGGCGGGCTTGCTGCAGCTGCTGGGCTGCCTCGCCGCGCTACGCCTCTCCGAGCGCATGCTCAACGCATACTGGCTGGCGCTGCTCGCGCTGCTCGTCGGCGACGCCGCTATCGGCGTCTACTGGGCCTTCAAGTTCGAGCGCGTGTGTCGCGAGCTCCGGCCGCAACTCAAGATCCGGCTCGCGCGAGAATACGAAACCGACTTCGAGTTCTCGGAGGCGTGGGACCGGCTGCAGCGCGAGCAACGTTGCTGCGGCGTTACAGGGCCCGCAGACTACGCCGCTTTCAACCGCAGCGTGCTACCTGCGTCATGTTGCCGCCTGCCGGCGCACAGTGCAGCAAGCGTGGCGCTGCTGGCCACTACTGGGCCTGCCCCCTACACGCCCGTGCACTGTGCACCTCACACGGCCGCCTGCGCCGAGCGCCTGCTCGTGTGGTTACGACGGACGGCTGACGCGCTATTCGTGCTCGGTTACTGCGTCATAGCGTTTCTAAAGTTGTGCTTCCTCGGGATCCTCCGATACGAGATAAAGGAGATGATTCAGAAAATTAGAATATTACGCACCGAGATCGGCGCGGGCGAGCTGCTGGACGCGAGCCCGGTACACGGCGGGCCGCTCTCGCAGACGGTGATCGTGAACGCCGTCAACGCCAACGGAGGCGTGCGCGCGCACGGGGGCAGCCCGGAGCGCGAGGCGCTGCTGGGGCGCGGGGCGGAGTCCTGCCGTCGCAGCGCGCTGGAGGAACCACTGGGGCCCAAGACCATCAACGGCAACAACAACTGCGAGATGCGCGAGCTGGCGCGCGGCGAGTACCGGCCGCTGGCGGCGGACAGCGCGGCGACCCGGATCTGACTAAGATGTTACCTGGAGCGGCTGTTCGGGCGGCGCTGGCGCTCCTTCCCGGCGGCCGGCTTCGAGCCGGAGCTGCCGCCGGGGCGCGGGCCGGCCGTGGTGCGGCGCGCCAACGCGCGCGTGCGCCTCGACTCGCGCCGACACACCCGCTCCGAGTTCGAGCTGTAGGCAGGGCCACTGCTAACTGAACTAACTTGTAGCAACAGACAAGGTGTTAAAGTGTCATTTATTACATTTGCGAACCTGGAGTGAGCGCGGCGAGCGTGCGAACTAGTGAACCAGAGACGCTTGTGTTTAGTTCCTACAGGTTGCGGATACGTGTAGGTTTTACATCGTTTAGATTTATCATCTAATTTCATTTAATATCAGTAAATATTTTTAGCGTAGGTGTTTTTGGAGAGCAGTCGTTGAGAGTCGAAAAAGTGCTTTTTTCAACGTGTGTGATGTTTGATCACTCGATGTACCTTTAATATTGAGTTGTACTGAAAACGGGAATCAACCAATATTTGAATAGTTGTACCTTTGTAACAGTTAAACATAAGTCCGATCAAATTTTGACTGTTTACTAATTAACCAATAGATTTACGAAACTAAAAATGTAAACCGTAACTTATAATAGATTTTTCTCATTTACACCTAGGGTATGCATTTATTTTCCTGTAGTAAACCAAGAAACTTCGGCTAATTTAGATTATTTTCAAGTTAATACTGTACCAATAATTGTTCTTTCTAAGAATATTCAATGTTTTTATTTCATTTCTTAAAAAACAATGATTCAATTTTATTTCTGTTTACCATTGATTTACAAAAACTAAACAATAACGTTCACTATAGAGTTAGACCATGTTAGTTTATACCCGTAACTTAACTTTAATTGTAGTTTTTTAATATTTTTGCACATTTATCCTGAGCAGTATTCCTAGCCATAGATAGTTTAACCACCGCTTTATTTAGAAACCCCATTGCAAGACTCAAAGTTGCATAAGATAATTTTGCACTCGAAAATATTCTTAACTAAGATTTGAATAAAATTTTGAGAAGGTAACATGTTCTGGGATGTTAATAAGAAGCAGAAGTGCTTCTGCAAATATGGTGCAAAGTTATCTTATGTATACTCTAGTTATAATTTATATTTAGACTGGCCGATGCAAGGGGCAAAACTTCAGTGTTGCTGTCTACATTTGCACGTACAAATTGTTCCATCAAATTGTTTTTTTCTTATTGTTTCTTTAGAATGTTTTATAAGTAGCGTTTTAACCAATTATAGGGGATACAACTAATGCCATAGTTTTCAAGTCTTTTTAGCAATATTTTATGATGGACGAAATAAAATCCAAGAAAGAAGCTAGAAATATTATGACTAATATTTCCTTTCTGTTATTTTTCATTTAATTGGTATTATCAACGTTTGTTGTTTTAATAAATTTTGTTCTATTCTAAAACATCATGTTTGACTACAATGTCGCTTATGCGAGTGTAGCTTTAGCGAACTAAGAGGAATGGAACAAAGAAGATAAGTTTCACATTCAAAGTAACTGAAAACAAGACAGATTAGTAAATCGATATCTAAACACGATACAAAATATATCATTTTTGTCTTACAATTTGGATATATTGCATAAAACTATTTGGTACAAAATTTGCGTGTAAATGTAGAATAAAAACGAAATGCAAGTTGTAATAAATAGAACTAGCGTGAACAGTTCTGTCGAGTTATTTATTTTAGTATCTAGAATTAATACATAGATGTACTATTTACATAGATATATGTATATACAGGTTGTTGCCCTTTGTGTCTGGTTGGTCACCATTTTGTTTCTAAGTTAGATACCTAATAATATTGATGTTTCAGCCATGACTAGCCATCGTTTTTATGGTCGGTTTGAGTTGATCCAGTTACTTGATAAGATAAATGGAAAAGGCGGAAATATTTCTATGGACTGAAGCAAATGATGATCAAACTACATTTACCTAAGTATAAAGTTAGTTTAAAAAATTATAATATTCTAAGCATTCTTGATAAACTTGGGAGGAAAACAAATTAAAAATGCCCCAAGTAATGTTTGGAAATTTATAGCATAGTAATAATAGTGTATTGATTGTTTGACTGATTTCTTTCTTACATCCTAAAACATTCTAAATCATGTTTCATTGATTTTTTCATAAATAATTATGTGTTTAGTAAGTTTTGTTATTGACATGAGATTTTCAGATTTCTTTGCTATGCAGGTTTAAGAAACAGAAACTATTTTAAAACTTTTTTTTCATCCCAGTAACTGGATCAACGCGAACCGACCGTTATTTTAGATCTTGGTATCTTACGTAATGTTGTTCGTATATGTAAATAAATATACATAATTTGTACATGGTGTAGTCGCGGAAGCAGTCAGTGGGCAGTCTACAGACCTAGTACTGATATGAGCTTAATCAAGTAGTGCCTACAAATATATGCTTGTGACAGTATAAAGCGAACTAATAACAAACCAACAGAAGAGTTTTAGCAAGAACAAGGGTGATTCACCATCAATTCTCGTTGGAATTCACGAGCCAATATACATAGCTGTTTCCTCATATTACATGTTCTGATTGGTCGCTAATTATTGTTTGTTTTTCCTTATGTTTGGACCGCAAGTACAGTATAGTTGCATCCTTGCAACACGATGTGTAGTGAATGGATTTCTATTTAACTCCTTAACCAATTACAGAGATTTCCTAGCAATTGAATACGCTATGATTGGTGGGTCTATTTTTGTGATAATCATGGAGTGATTCACCATTGTAACCATGCTAAAACTCTAGCTCTCTAGGGCGTTACCAGCCTTTAAAATATTTAAGCAGTTTTATAACCTTGTCACTTTTACTTGACGTGGTGGCTTGCAATGAAGGCCATGTCAAGGGCTAGAGTCAAACGGGCTGTCTCTTTCTAGTTTTGAATTGATTGTTTCAAATCGCAGCTTTCAGTTTTAAAGATGGAGATAACACGTAACTTCTTGTGACGTAAGTGAAAACTGCGTCAGATTTATATGGAAAGTATAACCCACAGAGCTTTGAAGTCCATGCTTGTCGCCCTGTGACCGCGGGGGCGATGTGGCCCGATCGTTGTTCTGTGGTATAACCAAACTGAATTACTAATCTCGCTTTGCTTTTCAGTTATTGGCGCGAATCATTTCAATATACATTTATTTAGGCTCCATCTACGAATATTCGTATTACTTTATCTCTGGCTCTTAAGACCCCAAATACCTAAGCTGACAAAATCATCGAGCCAGCAGACACTCTTTTTACTTCGGCCTGACTGTGACAATCTTATAAGCTTAATTATTTTCGATCGTCATTAACAGTGAATTATATCATCTAAGACAACCTACATTGTGATCAGAAATTCATTGGTATAGCGCGAGATATCGACGAAATCATTGTAAAATAAACGCGTCTTCGATAACGTTGTGTGAATCGACTAAGACACGTATTTAGGTAAAATTTAATAAAGGCTGTGTCAAGTTTAGGTCAAACCTATTCAAGCAGTAAGCGGTGAGTTAACCACCTAGCATGGGCCTGAGTCCTTAGACAAAAGGCAAATTTTGGTAAGAGATACCATTCCATACTAGACTATACCTATCTTGACGTCATGATGCGCTCCGCAGAGCAAATTATTACGTCAATCCCATACATTAGTTTATCTATTCCACCAGTTAACGTTAGTACGCTTTACCAAATCTTGCATCTTGTCTAAGGGACGAACCGCCGCGAGATCTATACCAACTTTGATTGAGTACTACAATACATATATTTTGTACTTAATACCAAGTAACTTTATAGATTATATTGTAATGACGAGTACGGAGTTATGTTCGCTTAGAGTAGGTATAATATATTTGTGAATTTATGCAGAAAAATAGTTTTTTAATATTGTTGTCACATAAATGTACCAATCTAATAAAATTTGTACCTATATTCGGAAAGTTGAATAATTTGTAGCTAGGATCCAATCTAAACCCTGCATTTCTTCCAAAAAAACCTGTAAAATGACATGTGCCTTGTCTTAAAGATGTGTAACTGACGTTATGTTTATTGTAAACTAAAAGATGTAAATTAAATTGAAAGATTCGTCTCGTGTCGGTGCTGCCTACACCTTTCACTAGTGCTGGGGTAAGGCTCAAGTTTTTTTTCCTTTGTTGAGACTCGAATAATTTGACAATCATTCTGAAAGTCTAAAAACAAGTTCATCTTTTGAAGAAATCGATTACTATACAACATTTATTGTGACTTCATTCGATATAATTTGATGCACTCATAGAATTATCAACTGAAAATTCTGTAGTATGATTAGGCGTGTTAGAATTGTAACCGGAAACTAAACTATAGTAATACAGAGAAGGTTATATTTGATGAGTCTAAAAGAAAAAAAATCCTTGAGTCTTTAACAGCGCTTTTTCAATCTCTACCTTGATTTAATTTGACTTGCCTAGTCTCTACACCCGAATATTTCAAGAGCGTATTCAGTCTGTGCTAATATTAGGTCTTTACCTATGAAATTGCCGATTTGTATGACGAAATTGAGAAAAATGATTTAATGTTTGTATGGAAATGTCTGAACAGATTTAGATGCAATTGATAACTATAGTTAGATGGAAAAAAACTATGCACTGCGAATATCAATTTCTCAAAAACAGAGTATTATGATGAAAATATACCTAGTTAAAGTAGTGAAACCGACGAAACATTGAAAGAGGTGTTTTCAATGACTTCCCTATAAGTAATATGCACTAGTAATACATTTTCTTTTATCTAAAAGGTACATAATTCAACAATTGATACAATAAAAATTGTATTTGGAAAAAATATAGCTGTACGTAAAAGTTACAAACAGATTAAAATGTAAGAAAAAACGGCAATTTCATAGGTTAAATAATTAACTGTAAATAAGACCTATTATTTACAGTTAATTATTTCGACCATGCGTCAGAAATGATAAACATGAAAAGTAAGTAAATAAATAAATTAACAGCAAACATTCATTTCGGCGCGCGGTCGAGGTACGTTCGAAAATAATCAAAATATCTCTACAGATTTGAGTAAATATATTTGAATTTGATCACTGGGAGAAATCACAGTCTATTTAAAATTATGTTTGTGTAACCTACTCGATTTGTTTGTGATATTAATGTTTACCCTTGCCCTTAAAATGCTCTCGTCTCGTTCTATTCGGCCATTAGAAGTGAGTACTTGAATGCTTTAGAATTTAATGAGAATTCGCTCGAAAATGTCGAAAGTTTTATACTCATAATTAATTTTGTTCTTTACATATTTTTGGTGAAACTTGATTGTGGTTTAATCGTTCTGAGCATCAAAACTTATGTCTTTTTAAGTGAGTCACGAATATAAAGTGTTCTCTTAATTTGTTTTTAATTATGTGTATGGCTGAAGCGAATGGGATGGGTGTTTCCCTTGGTATTTCAGTAAGGACCTGACCGTAATAATTCGATAGTGAAATTCTTTATATCATAACGACTAAATTTGTAAATGGATGTATGAAATTTTTTGTCAGAAAAGAATTAAAAACAAGGAAAAGCTTAAACTTTTTATTGGAAAATGAGCGAAAATAATCACGACCGGCAGGATTCGAACCTGCGTATTTCATAAAATGAGTGGAAATAATTATTTTCCATACATCGATTATAGTCGATACTATCAGTCGGTTTTTTTAAGAAAATACGAAATGTATTAGTTAGTTTTTTATTTTATTTTTAAAGAGTTTCGCATCGTTTATTCAATGGTCCTAAATAAAGTGTGTCTAAAGTAGAGTTGTTACAACTTTCCGAAGGTACGCACTAGGCGACTGAGAGCTAAATATTATCATAATAAATGCATTAAATAAAGAGTTTGTTAAAATGTTGTCGTATTTTATTTCATTGTTACCCTTGATAGGATTAATTTAAAATATGCAATTTTATTTTTAGAATATCTCTCTTGAGTCCCATGTCCTCATGACTGAGGGGAGGGAACCCTAATTCGGTAGTTTTCTTGGATATTGTGCTCCACAAACACAATTTTCTCACGTTGTTGTCCTTCGCGGTTACGCGAGTGCAAATCCACACATATGTAACTTATAAATTAAGTCATTGGTGTTGGGCTGGAATCGAAGCAGGGTGCGTCTGGATGACAAGCAGACACGCACCGCTGAGCCATACTCGCTTTCGAGAATATGACCTGATTAATATAACATCTGATTTATAACTAAGATACTTATATTAATAAAAGGATTAGTTATTCAAATAATTCGACTAATAACAACGAAAACCGATTAGTTTTAGCATTGCCGATTTTTCAGCCCATACTTTTGGCCTACACTAAATCAAATTTTAATTACTCTCTGGTGATACAAGAAAATAGTTGTTGGTAGAAAGAAATATTTAATTATTTATTCGACACTCATACGTAATCATAATTTTTGATCTCAATCTCTACATACATATAATCACACCCATGAACACACACATAAAAACTTTAATCAATCAATCAATATAAATTAGTTTATTACTCTAGTACTCACGTGTACATTCTCAGTAGTTCTATACGTCCTGTCTACGTTTGCTCCTCCAATGACCAGCACATCTCCACTCATCTTCCCTGGCAGTAGAACTTTTTCTTCACCATCTTCTATCATCTTTTCACCACTTTTTATCTCTTTGCTCTCTTCAAGATTTCTACGTTTTTCAATGTTTTCTTCTACCCTTTTCGCTCGGTCCCCGCTCCATGTGTGAAACCGTCTCGACGACAATTTTCCGCCATTATTTGTGCCGTGCGAGCTCTGAACGTTTTGAAGCTTTTTAAACTCGACTGCAATGTCGGCGCCCACTCTCGCGTTGTTCTTTATGAGAGCAATGTCTGGGATGCGTTAAGGTAATGTATGTAGGTACAAAATTGGTGTAAGAAGTGTAAGTTAAAATTCATGTAAGAGAGAGCTAATGACGATCTGTGAGCCGTATGTTCTGTGCGGCAAAAACGTAGAAATATATTTTTATTTTTTATTTTATTTATTTTGGCTTAACTTGGTAATAACATTAATACATTTGTCTTACACTAGTATTTTTATATATATACAAAATGTATTACCTATTAAAGCTAAGCACAGCATGCACAATTGTATTATTGCCTATTACAATGAATAAAGATAGTGAAAATATATTTACAAACTAATCCTAGTTGTAAACAATAGCATTGTTGTATAGGAACTTGACAAGTTATGGATTTGAAATTTATGCAACATTAAAATATATTTAGTATGATACCAAGGGTACATACTAGGTACATCAAGAATCTTAATATGGAAATTTGGCTACAGTACAGTAGTTTTTCATTTTCCAACTAAAATATGAAAGCAAAGGTAAATTTATTGGTTGGTTATTGTTTGCTAATCTTTCTTGTCTCACAGGATACGAATCTTCATAGTATTTCTTATGAACATTTTTTTTTTAACTTGAACGGGTTTGCACTTGACCATAGTTTACCTGATAGCAACAACATAGTGAAATAATCCACTTTTTACTGGAAATTCACTAGATCGTGTGTTTATAGGTACGTAGATAATAAAGCGATGTATTTGACCATTATATCGCCTAAAGCTTTAAAAACGATAAACGATATTTAAAGCAAGAGTGAAACCGGTTCTTATTGGGTAAGCACGATCCATCTTAGACCATAGTTATTGCTTACCATCAGGCAAACTATGGTCAAACGCAGAACTGATTTGGTAAAAAGAACTGACCCATACAAGCGACGTTGTGGTCAAATTATATATCCTGTATATCCTAAAAATATAAGATCCATAAATGGACTGCCTCGTAAGGGTTAATAATTTGTACAAATTATACTTAAACCTGACGGGAAGACGTTGTCACCCGGGAAACAGAAACATCTCGTCCGGGTGACAACACACTGATATAAGAAATTACTCTTGTTTTTGTATGTATTAATATAGTGAACCTAGATGTAAGTATTTTTGAACCCAATAAACGTTTTTTGTATTGTATTAATAATAATAATATATATCTTTATTGCACACCAACACAAGTATATAGTACAAAGTAAAATATGAACAAATAATAACGTACAAATGGGCGGCCTTATCGCCTTAAGCGATTTCTTCCAGGCAACCTTTGGATTTTGTATTGTATTGTGGTAAGACTTCGCTGGAATAGAACTGCATCTAAAACAGTGTCGTTTGTGTCTGCGCTACTGCCTATTTAAAAAAAATGTTTTAGGTTTCGTTTCATTCCAAAGTAGTCCCAGTTGAACTTACAAAGCGATTTATAAAACTTCCATATCTATTCGTATAAGTCAGAACTTTACAGACTCCCAAGATTTAGACAGTACCATGAAGAAAGAAATTGTGGCAATTACTCTCGCAACTATCGTTTAGAGTTCATCGCCTTCTGCTCGATTAATTTACGACAAAATGACGCAGTAACGGACGCCAAGGTTTCATTAACCAGTTTAATGGCTGCCAAATTGTTCTGCGGACGAGTCTACGCGTTATGGACATGTTTATAAGATTTGATGATGGGAGAATGATGGGAGTAATGGAGACGGTAAAAAAGTAATGAACGATGATTAAGGAATTATTTAATGAAATCTTTTGATAGAAATGTGGGTTGCGTTCAATTTGGGTAAAAAGTGAATTCCAATGAGATAAAGGTACCATACGTTTTATGTACATACTTATATATCTATATATATAAAAGACAGTGGTGTTAGTTACACCGTTTATAACTCAAGACCGGCTGACTGGATTTAGCTGAAAATTGGTGGGGAGGTAGCTTAGAATCAGGAGACGGACATAGGATACTTTTTATCCCGTTTTTTTAAATTGTATTAATTGCACAAATTTCAAAATCTGCTTATTTATTGTCTCTAAGGCGGAACAGGGTTCGCCGGGTCAGCTAGTATATATATATATATATATATATATAGATTTTAAGAGCTTATGTTGAATGTAACTACATTATAATGTTAGGTGTCATAAAAGCATTTTACGAAATAGGTAGTGTCTGCTTTTTTCTTGATAAAGCTATACTCGATCGCATGCAATTACTGCTACTAAACAATTGTAAATGCGGTCAGTAAGTAGGTAGGTAAATGTTTTATTAGCCATGCTTCTTCTTATCGAATGAGAGTGGCCAACTCTGTGTCGAGAGTTTAACGACTGCCGTACTAGACACACAGCCGGGACCTACAATTTAACGTGTCAAAATGGAATGCCACTTTTCGGTCACCCATCCAAGGATGGACCGCGTCGACCTTTGCTTAACATTTGTAATCACATGCGATTGCCTCTGCTAGCTGAGCTACGGGCGCTTCCCGTATAAAAAGATAAAGATAATGTTATAAAATGAATACATAAAAATACCTATGTACAGTATGTATCATATTATAAAATCTCGTAAATATATTAATAGCTATTGCAAAGGATACTAGCTGCAAGCGAGGCACCGGCCGTGGCCCGCGCCACCGCTGCCAGTATGAATGGAGTGACTTCCTTGCCGCGCACCCCGCCCGCCGCCGCCTCGCGCAGCGCGCCGTTAATTGCTTCCGAGATCTTAGTCTCTGGAAAAAAGAGGTTTTAGTTGGTGGAATTGGTAAATTAATGAATAATATTTGGACTTTTTGAAGTAGGATCCATAATATTGAAAAGTTATGTGTGTGTACTGGATTGTGGTTGGCCAATTTGGGGTAGAAGTCACCCAAACTAGACAAAGGTGTTATAATCTTTCTCCAAGAACCTACTTGGCAAACTAAATAAAATAAATAATAAATATTCCGGGACATTGCACACATCATTATAGCCCCACACTAAGCAAACGCTTGTATCGTGGGTACTAGGTAACGGATATAATACTTATATACTTTTCTTTTGTAAATACATACTTATTATACATACAAACTACCAGACTCAACACAAGTAATTATAAATTTTAAAGGTCATAAATACTTGTGTCATGCGGAAATCGAACCCGTAACCCCTAGATTAGAAGACAGAGCCACTACCAACTAAGCTAACATGTGACTAGATATTTTTAGGCAGGTTTGTTTGAAAAGCCTTTAATTTCAGTGCCACTTTAGACCACAGTGTCACATATACGAGAAAGCCTCATTAAGAGTTTAGCAAAAATTAGTATGTAATAAGTTCTCGAGTTCAGTCTTCTTCTAATCGAATGAGAGTGGCCAGCAGATGTCGAGAGTTTGTCCAGCCACCCTAAGGGCCTCTGACATGGCTTAACGGCTGTCATACTACGACAACCAGCCGGGAACTACAATTTAATGTGTCATCCGATCCACGGAAGCACCCAAAACGGAATGCCATTTTTCGGTCACCCATCCAAGAACTGACCGCGCCGACCTTTGCTTAACTTAGTTCAGTAAAAATTTTAGATAATTCAAGAAAACATTTAAAATTAATTTTTTTTTGAAGTTGGTATAAATAGTAGCAACAAAAACACTAAAGTATTTCACTCAGCTCGCTCGAGGCTATACTATCCCAGACCTCTTAAACATGTGAAACTTCAGCGATTCAGTTTGCGGTTTCAGACATGAAAACTTTCCCATGGCCAATACAAACTTGGACCATCAACGAATCCGTGGAATAACCCGTGAGAGTAGGTATTTAAGTTAATAATGCTGTAGGATTGCTAAACTTGCCACATTGAGAACTGTTAAGACACCAATGAATAACGGAAACAAGGGTATCGATGGTGGGTTTTGTTTTTCGATCTGTTTTCTATAGGCGTAAGTACTGATATTCTTCTGAAAATGTGTTTGCTTTCTCGATATATGGTGGGAATAGTTAATAAGGTAATGCTAGTGTTTAGTGTAATAGCGTAGACAAGATATATAATAATCACCAGAAATGACTCTTACATCTTTCCCGGCCGATAATTATACATATGTCTATGTACCTACATATGTAGGTATTTCTTAAATTCGAAAAATTTACGTCTAAACTACAATTAGATACTACATACACATACTAACACAATATATTATGCCACATTCAACATTTTTTCTATTTTAATGGATGACAGGCTCCTTTAAACAAAATCAGTTATCTGTTTTAGGTAAGAAAAAAAGGTAAGAGAGAAACCAGGTATAGATTTGATATTTTAGTATGGTGGATGCACCGCAAAATATCCTAATCTAAATTATTTCTTTACCTAATAGTTACCATGAAGTTTCTAGTTAGTGCTAATTATTACCATCCATAGCATGTTCCTTAGGCACAGGCACGGCGACCACAATCCCAGACTGCAGCCCTAGACGCGTGGATGCTTGCAGTATGGCTGCAGCCTGTGCTGCGTCGGACACCCGGTGCGGGGCGCGGTGGCCTGACTTCACAGTGTAGAAGGCGGGGAAGTCGTGGGACTCGCCGAATGCGCACACGCATACGCCTTGCGTTTCCTGGGGAATATTGGTTTGTTATAGAAAAATAAAGATATATATTTTGTTTTGTAAAAGATATAAAAACATCATCATCAGATGTCATTGATCCATCATGAGCGGTTGTTCTCACTGAGAAGCCATTCCCTTTTTTCAGATACCAATACTTCTTCTTCCTGTATCCACTGCTGGTGTCGAGAGTTAATCAAGCCGCCCAAGGGCCTCTGACATGGCTTACCTACTGCCGTAATATGAGAAACAGCCGGGACCTACAATTTAACGTGTCATCCGACCCACGGAAGCGCCCAGAATGGAATGCCACTCTTTGGCCACCCATCCAAGGATTGACCGCGTTCAATATTGCTTAACATTGGTAATCGCAAGTGATTGCCTCTGCCAGCTGAGCTACGGGCGTGCTAATACTTAATCACAATAGAAACTAACTAATTGAGTTCTCAATATCGTGTAAAAACAGTTTAAAATTACTGCCCAGTTTATTCAATTAATAACTAAATCAATATCAATCAGCTGCATTTATCATGATTTGCATCAAACGACCTATAAACTTAGCGTGTTCAGGGTTACTGGTCTGCTTTACACGAATATTGTACAAGGAATTTTGCTGTATCTATTTATGTCAAAGTAGGTAATAAGAATTCAATAAAACATGAAGTTAGGTTAGGTTAGCTAACATTCGTTATGTTCATTCCAAAACTTCTTATCTAGGGATTTTCAAATATGCAAATGAGATGTACGGAAAATTTTGGATTTCATAGAATAGGTAGTTATTGACACTAACTAAACCAACCTCCAAAAATGCAAAGAGTAAAATTTTCTTGATAAAAAAATATCGAGCGTCATTTCTAATGTCAACAACCAAATTTTCAAATCAAGGGTCATTGATCTCCATCAGTACAAGTACGCGTAGGTACTGATGGAGGTCAGTGTCAAGGGTGCATCAAAAATACAATTTGTATCGTTAGGTATGAAAATTGTATCAATCTTGTCATTAGTTAAGTTGAGTTTAAGTCACTCTGTAGGCTATAAAGTTAATTTGCAGCATGTCTGTCAAGCGCCTAAATATAGCTCAATCGATGCATGCAAGGTCCGTTACTAGTATCTGTGTAAATACATAGGTCTTGGATGGATCGATCATATGCATATGATATTTTATTGCTACGTAATTTACTAGTTATATAGGTATATCTCAGCATTAGGTAATCTGAGATAATAAGTATCTACCTAATGAATATAGGTTTGCCTTTAATTTGTATTTTCTTATCAAATTTCATTCATATAAACATTTGGCAGTATAAACGAAAATTAGAAAAAAACTGAATCAATCATTTCATTAACTTTGTTTTTTTTAATGTTAAGTTTTGCTTGTATTATTACATTAAGATCCTATTTAAGGCGTGACTACCTTTTAAGCCAACTAATGGACGCCCAAGACTTCGCTCGCATTACTTTGGCATAAAAAGTAGCCGATTAAGCTTTGGTTTCCTAGGACAGCGGTGCCTTCATATAGCGGCTTTAATATTACGGACGCAAAAATAATTAAAGTAAATTACGGTGCAAGTTACCGCTCTCTAGGAAACCGCGCCATTTCGTTTACATAGACAACGTTCTAGTGACATCATTCACCGCTGTATTACGGCCGCTATATGTCGGAACCGCTTTCCTAGGAAATCAGAGCTTAACACTCCTAAATCTTCATGATACTAACAACCCAAGAATTATAAATTTTTAGTTCTATTAACGTATACAGTTCAACATTTTGGTAATAGCATGAAGATATGGGGCAATGTATGATCATCATCCATCATCCACAGCCCTTGTGATCCCACTGCTGGCTATAGACCTCCCTTTGTATATGAAATATTTAGACCTCAGCCCCCTTAGACAAGAGGCGTATTTAGTGAGCGTACTGACGCATACTTATGAAATAGAAAGACCAATGTATGGGAATGACGCGAAAATTCCCCGCGGAGCGCATCGTGATGTCAATCATATACATTGATCTTTTTATTCCATAAGTATGCGTCAGTACGTTAGCTATAATACGCCTCTTGTCTAAGGGGGTAGGTGAGACCCCCAATTTTAATAATATCGTTGACCCACCTCTTGTGCAATGTATACTGACCAGATACTCCAAAGTCCTGCCAATATCCAGTATAGACTTGACTCCGCTGCAGACGACCAGCGTGTTGCTGCGACCCAACTCATTCAGATCTGCTGACACGTCCAATGTGCTCTCACCTTCTCGGTGGACACCACCTACGGGATTACAATATATATTGGGTTTGAGATCAAATGATTTATAATTAAAATTAATTAATTTAAATTAAAATTAAATTGATTCATTTTTAATTTTAATTTTTTTTTGCCAAAATCTATATTTTTTCGTATAAAATTCAAATTGTTTTATTGGCAGAATGGTCCTGCAAAACTAGATTTCATAAAAAAAACACCGCAGGACTATTTCCAAATTTCAATCATTTGATAAAATAAGTAAAAATATTTTTATTAGTTAGATAATCTTTGGACCTATTTTTGGATGGCAACCGAAAGATGGTGTAGGTATGCTTATATATGCACATATGCTTAGATTTCTAGATAAATGTATTGTGTAGATGTTTGCACAAATACAGTTCGATACGTTTTTTTTAAATAACGATGCCCTCTATGTCTAATAACAGGCAGACAAGATACATACTATTTTTGTAGCTGTCTAAAATAACACGTACCAAATGTAATAGCTATATATTTAATAATAATAATAATATGTCTTTATTGCACACCAACTTGAAAGAAATACATGGAAGGATAAATTTATGATGACGTATATATGGGCGGCCTTATCGCCTTAAGCGATTTCTTCCAGGCAACCTTTGGATGGACACGATTAGCTGAGAAGAAAAGGGTCAGAGGTGTACAAAAACAAATATAAAGAATTTATAAATACATACAAAAAAAATCCTAACTACAACAACAAATACCTACACAATCAAGGACATAATAACTTAAATTAAAAAATAAAATAAAAAAGAAGTCAATTATAACACATACACTACTTACTATTATTATTTACTATATATATAGTAGTTCTCAATCAGACTATGTAGCCATTTACCTCCTACATACATACATACATCTGCAGAAACTGTTTCATCACTGTTGGCATGATTTATCGCCACAAGTTGGTTTCATTCATGCGAGAAGAAATACACGTCCGAACGAAAGTGAGGGAGGAATGGAAGGAAAACAATATTGTACAGGGTGTCTATTTGATTTTATCAACTACATTATGGTTGAAAAAAGATAGACCTAGAACACTTCATTCATGTATATCTCCCTCTTGAGTCGAATTTCCTCATGACTGAGGGTCGTGACTCCCCCGCAGAATTAATTCATTAGGGGAGTTTTCTTGGGCAGATACACCACGGTGGGTGCCCAGATACTTCCACGGGAAGACACAATGTCCTCGGATACTGTAGTCCTCAAACATGTCGGTTTCCTCTCGATGTTTAACTTCACCGTTAAACGAGTGCAAATCCACACATTATTTGAAAATACAAGTCTTTGGTGTAGTGCCGGGTTCGAACCAGGGTGGACCTGGATGAAAAGCAGACACTGGAACTGCCAATCCACACTCGCTTCATGTATATATGTTACGGTAAATGTTGATAATGCGGGAATTATGCATAATTACCAGTGCTCTTGGTAAAAGTGAGAAAAACATTCGAATTAATCACATTTACCGGTAATTATGCATAATAACCATACCCCTTTGGTAAATGTAGAAAATAATGAAATCAAACATGGCAAAAAACTAAACAGGCAAGGCACTGAACCAAAAACCGCACTGAATTATAATTTGTCGGTCTTCAAGGCGAAAGCAAACTGGTTTCTTCTAGGCAAGTGCGCTGGATCGTAGATTATAACGTTGTTTAACACCAGGCAAGTTGCAGTCAAGCGTGAGCCTATTTCATGTAAAAAAACTCTAGTAAAAAATAAAATAAAATAAAATAAAAACTTTACTTTACTCTACTCTACTCTACTCTACTCTACTCTACTCTACTCTACTCTACTCTACTCTACTCTACTCTACTCTACTCTACTCTACTCTACTCTACTCTACTCTACTCTACTCTACTCTACTCTACTCTACTATACTATACTCTACTCTACTCTACTCTACTCTACTCTAGTCTACTCTACTCTACTCTACTCTACCCTACTCTACTCTACTCTACTCTACTCTACTCTACTCTACTCTACTTTACTCTACTCTACTCTACTTTACTTTACTTTAATTTATTGTATGTTATTTTTTTTTTTTTTATGTTTTGCCACCAAACACCAAATAGAAGGTTTGAGCTCTTGATCCTCTACTTGTGCGATTTATTTATTTTATTTGTACATGTATTTATTCTCATAAACATATTGATTCTGATGTTTGATTTCATTATTTTGTACATTAACCAAAAGGGTATGGTAATTATATATAATTACCGGTAAATGTGGATAATTCTGAACATTTACCGAGTGCGTTGGTAATTATGTATAATTCCCGGGAATTATGCATAATTCCCGATTATCTACATTTACCGTAACATATACATGAATGCTAATCATATAAATAGATATGTCAATAAGTTTAGTTGTACGTATTATATGCTTCTGTACAGTAGTTGATGTTGTTATAAAAACGCAGCATTAAAATAAAGAGGGAAAATGTGTTTCTGTATTCTGACGTACAACTACCATTCACAAATGGGTTACATATAACAAAAAAAATAGAACTTTTCGTATTTTCCACTCGATCCTTAATTTCCAAATTAGATGGTGGTATCACCAATTCTGTGGTTGGCTACTTATACCCCGACGTTTTTTTTCAGCTTAGGTGCCAAACACTTTTAGTACGTTGAGTATATTCAGAAATATACATTGCGGATTTCCTCTAGTGTTTTTGTGTCAATTTATATAATATATTTTATGATTTGATTTGAAGTATTTCAGTGCTTAAGTCATCTTGAATAAAATGACAGTGGGAGCAAAGCTATATGAGATTACAAGTATTCGTGGCGTAAACAACGGCGCTATCTTCTAGGAAGGCAATAAACTCCAGCTAAAAATAGCGCGAGAGCCTTGACAAGCAGGTAGGCTTAGTGAAAAATAGCAGGCGATTCTAGCACTTACCTGCTTGGCAATCCGAGGATACTAAGTTGAAGAGGTTATTGTACTACTGTTTGTTAGATCAAAAAAATATCTATACATTATAATATAGCCTAATTAACCTTTTTATCTCAAAACTATCTGGTGCGCGTGACTTCGTCCGCGTGGAATAGTTATTACCATAAAAACGGTTCTTGTGAGTTAACCTTAAAAGATAGACATATACTATTGCGGACATTTTGTTAGATCATTTTGAGAGAAATAATTTTTTCATACACATTTTTTTGATATCTTGAACCGTTTTCGCAGCGCACGCAACGGAAGCCCGCAAGGATGAATAATTTTCCCCCGTCTTTTTTCACATTTTCCGTTGTTTCTTCGCCCATATTAGTTGCAGCGTGATGTTATATAGCCTAAAGCCTTCCTCGATAAATGGTCTATTAAACACAAAAAGAATTTTTAAATTCGTACCAGTAGTTCCTGAGATTAGCGCGTTCAAACAAACAAACATACAAACTCTTCAGCTTTATAATATTAGTATAGATAATGCGAGCGAAGCCGCGGGCGTCCACTAGTACAAAATAAAATAATTAAATAGGAAATAAAGAAAGAAAATCATTTACCAGCGCAAATTGCTTCCAGTAATCAGCCTTATGCTGAGTTGGGGCTGTGTTGGGGCAGACTTATTTATTTATTGTGTGTATGGATGTGTGTATATTTGCTAAATGTCTGTAAATCTGTCTCAATAAATGTTTTTCTATTCTATTCATATATAGAAAAAAAAATTATAAAAAAATATTACAAATATTCTATTAATAATAAACAAATAAGTACAAACTAGAAATATACTACTAAAATAAAATACATACATATTTGCCATAATACAACCCTAACTCGGCATAATGTTGGCTGCAGAGCCACCAGCGCTATTATTATATATGTATATAGGAGGATTTTTATATACACATATTTTATATATTTGTATAATTAAGATTGTCTGTTACATATTACGGCGGTTGAAATTTGGACATAAGAGTTGCCACTCTCATAATAACTAACTAGTGTAGGTACTTACATAAGCTTTTACATTTCTATATATGCAGTTGTATATTTATTCAAGTCTATCCAGCCACCGTTGCAGTTTTTATTTTTTTAATGTATCTTATATACTTATTTAAAAAAGTGGTGTTAGTTACATTTATAACTCAAGAACGGCTGAACGGATTTACCTGCAAATTGGTGGGGAGGTAGCTTAGAACCAGGAGACGGACAAAGGATACTTTTTATACCGTGTTTTTTTATTTGAGTTGAATAACATCCAAAAAGAGTTCGCCGAGTCAGCTCGTATTATAATAAAAAAGATTAAAAACAAAAATGTATTAATTTGAGTAGCATAACTTTTATCCAATTTTTATCAAAATCTTACTAAGTATAGAAAGAAAAGGTTAAATAAAAAAGACAATTGTTTCTTAAATTAAATTTTTCGCATTCCAGCATATTATAAGGCCAGGATCCAGTGCCTTGAATAAGATTTACATTTAGAAGGGTCGTGTTATAACGATGAATATACAATATTAAAATGTAAACAGCGCAGGTGTCGACGGCCCGGATAAGTTGGAAGGAGCTTGTGTATAAACCGTAACAGGTATATAAAGAAATATTAAATAAATATTCCGGGACATTACAGCGCCATCTAGCCCCATACTAAGCCAACGCTTGTGTCGTGGGTACTAAATAACGGATATAATACTTATATACTTTTCTTTTGTAAGTAAATACTTATTATACAAGCAAACGACCAGACTCAACACAAGTAATTAAAAATTATTAAAATTCATATATACTTGTGTCACGCGGGAATCGAACCCGCAACCCCTAGATTAGAAGGCAGAGCCACTATCAACTAAACTAACATGACAGTCAAATTACTATTATTACTGAGATAATTATTATGTTTCTTCCTTAAATTGTGTAATTACTTGTAAATATTGGACTATAAAATATCCAAAATACTACCCTAACTGCTGCTTCGGCCATGCTGCCTGCTCGAAAGCTTATTCTGCCTTAAAAAAGATTGGATTTCGAATCAGGCGTTACTTTGCGAAAATCCATTGTTACTGAAACTCTGGAGAAATATGTAGTGTTTTTCCGCCCGACTTTCGGACCGACACATTCGAGGAGTCAACACGTCCTAGGATGCCTCGTGGAGAGGTGAAACACGTGTCGACGAGAATATCTTGCCGAAGGAGAACAGCAAAGCTTCAAGACACAAGGTGCGGTGTTGGTAAGATCTTGAGATCCACGGAGGCAACGGTATATGGAGGAACACACCTAAATCCATTAAGTTTGTTGTTTGATGTCGGTTAAGGAGCAGCTGCAGCGGCACAACATATTTCTCCAGAGTTTTAGTAAAAAAGATTCCTAATCTCCGTCGTTTTTAAGGTGGGACCAAAAGTAACACCAACATTTAAAAGTCCACGATCGAGCAATTTCTAGATCCCACTGATGCCTAGACTACATAAATATTCGTTCAAAAATGGATCGCTAATACTCGGCTAATACTCCGCTATTTTCCTCCACTGGCGACTGAAGCGAAAAAGCGAGAAACGTCGATTTTGGCACGAATTTTCCGAACAAATTAGAAGTGGATGGAAAAGGACACAATCAGATAAGTGCGTAATCGAATTACGAGGACAAAGACATTCTTTGGCCGAGAGGGTCAGAGGTGACAGGTCTTGGGCCACGGACAATTTGTTGTTAATTACAACGGGCGTTACAATGAGACATTGAATCGATTTTCTCACGTGTCGAGGTTAGATGTCCACTACTAGATAGTCACGAAGGGGCAATACCATTTTTGACATTGCAAACCTCTTTTCTAAATACATTCATCATCATCATCCTCCACTTCCGCATTTGTCCCACTGCTTTTCATAGCTAACGTATTATTTTCACGCTTTTGGGTTGAAGATAAATATTTCTGTACTGAGACAGAAATACAAATAAACTTAAAATTAATGTAAACAATTAATTAAATAATTATTAATGTAAAACAGTTAATTCGGAGTAATCATATATTTCAATCACATTGCTTTTTTTCTTTTTTAAACGTATCGATTGCCTCACTGCACTTATGATATCTAAATAAACGCGCAATGAGTTTAAAAATCAACAACTAAAATTTCAAAACTAGCTATACCAGCTAAGCAAAGTTTGCTGCATGTTATGTGTTTACAAATCCTATTTATATTAGGTTTTGTTTTTATTTTATTGTTTATTAGGTATTAGTACAGTTGTGTTGATTTCGTAGAATTTCAACTAACATTCAGTTCTAAACCAGCTTACTTAGGAACTATTCAATTATTGAAGCAAGCACATCAGTTCCGGGAAGCATCCAGATTGCAGATGGCCTCGTTACGTTAGATACAGTTTCACGATCAATCCTGATTGACCGATAATGATAACTCCCTAGCTATTATGTAGGTACATATTGTATTTACACCTACTATGATATTCCGTACAAAACAAAGGCACTTTTAACTAACTGTCAGAAAAAGGTGATATTTTAGATGCAGCTTACATGTTTTTGTAGAGAGTGACGGCGGAGATTGACTCTTAAAAAAATATGACGCAAAGAGGAAGATTGTTTCGTTGCTAATGCACCCTATTTCCACCTCCCCATAGCTCAGCGTGGAGTGTGGATAGGTGACTAAATAAGTACAAACACATAAATAAACACACTTTTTTGGGCTCCATTTGTGCACAGTTGTTGCTCCCAATCTATCCATCGAAAAGTCGATTGCCCCATAAACCTTAAATCTTGAACACTTTATTCACAAGACTACTTAACAAGTACCTAGTAAGTTATAGTATAAGTTCAAAAAAACTACCTGAAAATGGTTCCTAGGTCCCTTTCATCGTGCGAACAGCCAAATTGTGGAACTCCTTGCCAGATACTCTATTCCCCTTGAACTATAATTTGTCGGTCTTGCAGTCGAGAGTAAACCGGTTTCTTCTAGACAAGCGCGATAGATTGTAGATTATAAAGTTGCTTAACATCAGGTAAATTAAATCTATTGACCCTAGAGCCAGTCTTATACGAACTTACTAACAAGACTTCACAGCTACTAAACGTAATACAGCATAAAATACAGTGTCGGAAGCGCCGCGGCTGACTGGCCGCAGATCCGCTCCGTAGATACCGTCTCATTGTCTAACGCTATCTAGTAGATTGGATTGCACCAGCAAAAGTGATTAAAATAGTGCTCAATGAATGCCAGGCTTTGGTCAACCTTCAGCTCTTGATTAATTGGAAACGAATGAAGGTTTATAGTAAGTTTGAGAGTGAACTTTAATCTTAATTAGTACCTAAAAGTAAAAAAGCCATAATTGTTACAGTACATAATTCATTATATTCTGAATAATGTCACTTATCACTTCTCTCCAATCTTAATTCGTTGCATCTTTACATATTTTGTTCTTCTTCTTATCGAATGAGAGTGGCCAACTCTGGTGTCGAGAGTTAACCAAGCCGCCCTAAGGGTCTCTGACATGGCTTAATGACTGCTACTATGACAAACAGCCGGGACCTGCAATTTACACATAATTTACATATCATCCGACTCTTGGAAGCGCCCATAATGGAATGCCACTTTTTGGTCACCCATCCAAGGACTGAAACTATCTGATGATGAGGCATAGGAGATCATGAGCAAAGAAAAACAATGTAACCCATCCATCTATTCATATTAATTTATGTTCTGCAAATAAAGATATTGGACAGGTTTCACGAATCTCACATAGATTTGTATTTTTATAAATATTTAATACTTTTAGCTACTTTATTTTTAATGTAAAGCTCCGTGATCACAATAATGCACATATAAAGTGCATAGCGTGCTATTTGCATTACGCACCAACTACTGGAATATTATTAAATACTTCATATAAACTGGTTTATTTAAATTGATTTAACGATATTTTGCGAAAGTAAAATTACATAGACTTCTAGTTGCAGTATCATTATTTTCAGTTCAGGTTGTAATTTGTATTTACCAATAAATAAATATTAATTCATTTTAATAACTGTATGCGAACTTTTAAGCACGCTATATTATTATAAGCCTACAAATATCCAATGTGATTTAATAAATTTAGCTATACCCAAAAAAGCATATTTCAAGAAATCCATTACTAGGTAGAGCTACAATCAAACAAAAAAAAAACCGGCCAAGTGCGAGTCGGACTCGCGCACCGAGGGTTCCGTACAAACCTGCAAGGTTAAATATTTTGTGATGTAACTAAAAATTTATGGTTTTCGTAATTTTTCCTTTATCTATGCTATAAGACGTTGCTTCGTACCAAATTTCAAGATTCTGAGTTCACGGGAAGCACCCTGTAGGTTTTGATTCCCTTGCAAGTGTCGAAAATTTGCGGCATAAATGGCTGTATCTTTTGATTGCGTTGGCTTAGAAGTTTGATTTTTTCACAGCTTCAAGGGACAGTAAACCTGAGTAATTGATATAAATTTCAGCTTCATACCTCTACGCGTTCCTGAGAAAAAGGGTCTTGACAGACAGACGGACGGACGGACGGACAGACGGACAACAAAGTGATCCTATAAGGGTTCCGTTTTTTCCTTTTGAGGTACGGAACCCTAAAAAACAACCTCTTGTTCATGGTAAAAATATAGATAAATCTTTATACCATATTAAAATCAAAATAAACATTGTATAAACGTCATAATTTCGATCAACAAAAATTAAAAGCAACACTAGTTAGAAATCTAAGCATAATGTTCTAACTTAGCATTGATTTCGAGCAGTACAGCGCTGAACATTATTTGCGATAAACGTAGCCGACAGTTCTATCACGTGAGTAGGTAAGTTAATAACTAGAACTATACAGGGCAACTAACTATCGGGTTTTTTTTAACTATAACGTGTTTGCACTTGGCCATTGTTTGCCTGATGATAAGCAAAGGCTAAGGCCTAAGATGGAGCGTGCTTACCCGATAAGAACCGATTCACTCTCGTTTTGAAGATCGCTGGATTATAGTGCGTGGGGAACAGGGAGTCAGGCAAGAAGTTCCACAATATGTAAATATATATATTAACGTATTGGATAGCCACTGATTTCAGGACTATTAAAATTTTACAATTATTGTTAGATTGTAAGCATCACATAGCTCTGTATATACTCTATACCTATCTGTAATGCACCGAGCGGTATTGCACCGGTTTCAGCTGAATATTTGATGTATAAAGCAATCTCACGCCGTAGGGAACGCCGCTGAAAAGGTTTATTATTGGGGAGCAGTGGTTTGGGCAGCTAATTTGAAGATTAGGCAGCTGTTAAATTAGTGCGGTGTTAAGTTCAATAGACGTAAAAAAAAAATTATTACTAATAGAAAATCTTATATGCACAGGCTTATGAACTCATATTTTTTTATTTACAGTGGTTTTAAATAAAATAAATGTACAGTACTTTATCTCTGGAATTTGCTAAGCTATTGTTTTCCAGGTCATTTAGATATATTTTTTCTGGTATTTTTACTGTTACAAATGCAGGCATCAAACGGCTATAAGCAGAGCAACTGAATGAAAATTTTACTGTTTTTTTCCTGTCCTTTTGTTACCTGTTTATTGACTTATTTGCTGACCGATTAATCCTAGCCTATGATTATTTAACGTAGCGTTATATCTGGTTATTGTAGTGATCTCTTTCCAGGTGCATTGTTTATTTAAGAAGTTTTCCTCTCTCTGGTGAAAGTTTGATAGTATGTGAGCATTTCCCGGAGTCGGTAGCTTGAATTTCTTTTTATTACGAGATTATACCTGCAAGAGTACCGTTGAATTGCTGTTGTTTATACTAATATTATATAAAGCTGAAGAGTTTGTTTGTATGTTTGTGTGTTTAAACGCGCTAATCTCAGGAACTACTGGTGCGAACTGAAAAAATATGTTTGTGTTGAATAGACCATTTATCGAGGAAGGCTTTAGGCTATATAACATCACTCTGCAACTAATAGGAGTGAAGAAATAATGGAAAATCTGGAAAAACAGGGAAAATTATTCATCTTTGAGGGCTTCCGTTGCGTGCGCTGCGAAAACGGTTCAAATCGTGGGTAACAGCTATAATTTATAAAGCGAAAGAAGTTGTTTGTAAAAATAAATTTGATGCCCAAAATAACTATTCCAAGTGGACGAAGTCGCAGGCACAGCTAGTATTATATAAAAATTACTTATGTATTGAGTTGAATTAGTTCATAATTTAAAAAGTAGTTAAAAATGTTTTTTTTATCATTTCCTCGTAAATACATGAACTTGTAAAACAACACTCATGGTTCGTCACTTATACATAAAACAAAATGATGCATTACTATGCACAGAGCATGAAATCTCATTTTAAAGAAAATGGGAAAATTATTATTTATTAGCTTTAATTTAATTTTCGGGTAATGAATAAGTTACTAGCAAACATTAACATAAACATTTGTACATATATAGTGAATGCTATTTGTTATATGTTTAAGCTTTGGGCTAGCTTTTCGTTTTATCTTTTAACTTAGTTGCGACTGTTTCAGCGGTAGCGAGTATTTCGAACAATTTCAGCTGAAAATGGTTTTAGTGTAGTCGGATACGTAGGATTTTGTGAAAGGTTTGTAAGCGCAGTCGATACCTGACGACGTAACTTAGTATTAGAGCGCGTTCGATTCAAGTGCAAGCAAGGTTTTTAAAGTTTCGTTTTGATATATTTATTTGATCAGATATTTTAAACTTAATATTTTTCAATTCTACATTTCTTTGTTATTTGTTGTTAACTGAATAAATTATAGACATTCTTCATTTAAATCGTTAAAAACTATCTCTAAGATCTATAAGATATCTAGATCTAGCTCCATCGACACCTGGAACCAGAGATACACGAGTGGTACAACAGCGGGAACCACAAAACATTTTTTCCCAGATGCCGTAAAAGCTTACTCCGTAATCAAAAAAATAAAGACTAAGCCACTTCTGACTGCGGCGCTCACAGGGCACGGGGGGTTCTCGGAATACCTACATCGTTTTAAACTGAAAGAGAGCCCTCGATGCATCTGTGAAGAAGGTACAGTGGAAACGATACTCCACCTGTTGTTAAGGTGCCCAAAATACGAAGCGGATAGATGCGATCTGGAAATCGCAACGCAATCCCAGTTGACGGCTGAATCAATCTGTAAATTGATGGCTAGTAAGGATTCCAAACCGCATCTCATCGCCTTCTGCATCAAAGTCACAGGTGAAGCTTTGAACAGAAATAAAACGCGGTGACTCTGAGAGTCACAACATTTTATTTCATAAACACTTACAACCTGTAAAAAATGTGTACACTCCGTAGTTTAAGCATTACGGGTATGTACACATGCTATTTAAAACGTTGCCAATAAATCAAACTTCGGCAATAGTATCAGATAGATACCTTTAGTTATACATAAATTAACAATCAAGTTCGTAACATAAACTTATACCATAATATTTATTATATATTTAACCAACATGTACACTACACTATATATAAATATTCCATACATATTTCCTAATAATATAAATATACTTAAACTTAAGTAAGAATTTAAGACCCTTAAGGTCACATATCTTATATATAAATACCTTAATAAAACCAAAAACCTAAACAAAGGCCTCCGCCACGCGGAGGGAACTAGACATTTGAAATAATAATAAAAAAAAAGATATCCAGAGCGTTTTATTTATTCTAAACTTAATTGAAAATGAGCGAAAATAAATAAACAACCTTAGTGCAGGTTTAGCATTTAGAAAATAACTCGTAGATTTGTGTTTAAATATTAACAAGTTGAGGCATAAGAGTAAAGACAATTAATCATTCTTCGTTTTAGAGACTCACAATACAAAAGTAGACTCGCAATCAAAATGCTACTTTCAAGTAATCAGCATTATGCTGGATTGGGGCTGTGCTGTGACAGATTTTTGTTTGCATATACATATGTATGTGTATACCAAAGAGAAAGAGAGGCATAAAATTGCCTTGGTGTATATGTACATACTTAATAGGCTTTATTAAAAAACGTAGTTTAACTATTAGTCCAGTACTTTGAATACATGCAGTCCATTTTGTCTGGCTACTGTCATAATAATCAATCTGTCAAAATGTAACCAATGATAAATCAACGTCTCAATTTGAAGTTGACATTTGATTGTTTGTATGTGATATATGAAAAACAAGAACAGACTTTTTATTTTCAAAGACCTGGACTAATATTTAAACCACGTTTGGTAATAAGACGAAAAGTCTCTAAATCTATCTCAATAAATGTTATTCTATTCTACTTACCTATCCCTCCAGTAACAAACACAGGTATATCAGCCAGCTGAGCTGCGATGATGGTGCCAGCGACCGTGGTAGCTCCATCCAGCTTGCCGGCCAATATTGGCGCCAAGTCCCTCCTGGAGGCTTTCACCACACCCTTGGCTTGGGCCAGGTATTGGAGCTGAGCGGTCGAGAGACCAACAGTGATTTGGCCTTTTAGGATCGCTATGGTCGCTGGGACGGCACCCTGGAACGATTTTATTTGGATTTCATTAGTTTATATATAAAGAAAATATAAATAAATATTACAGGACATATCACACAGCGCCATCTAGTCCCATACTGAGCTTGCGCTTGTATCATGGGTACTAGATAACGGATATAATACATAAGAATAACTTTTCTTTCGTAAATACATACTTATTATACATAAAAACGACCACACTCAACACAAGTAATTACAAATTTTAATATGCATTATTACTTGTGTTATGCGGGAATCAAACCTGCACCCCTAGATTAGAAGGCAGAGCCACTACTAACTAAGCTAACAGGGCAGTATTTATTATACATTAAATGTTATTTTGTTGGTATTTTAATTATGAGAACGTAAGCAACGTTCTGTAACGTAAAAACTGTAAAACTCGACTTTATCCTGTATGAAAAATAACACTAAATATGCATCATTTAAAGAAAAACGTTTCATATTTTTCCAAAGAATTTCCGCAAATTAACGCCTGATTAATAAGCAATAACTTAGTTACGGATCTCAAGATTATTTTGACTTACACAAATCATCATTCCCTTATGTATTGCACATGTTACGCGAAATTAGTCTATGAAGATAATTGGCATTAGGTAAGTATGCCAATTATCTTCAAAGACTAATTAATTGCATGTGATAGCATGTGATGCTTAATTAATGAATATAAATGACTGAATTTATGGCTATCTGCTATATGTCATTGATATAATTAATTTTTTTTTTCGTTTCTGGTAATCAAATGTCAGTCATTCAAATGAAACATGTCAGAATTAGAAATATCATGAAAATAGTAGGACATTTATCATGCTTGAAATAATATGTATTACATACAGGACATATAACAATTTTGATCTCTAATTCAAACCTCGAGTTTAACAAACTCAAAAAAATTAATACCAGTTTTTCTCATTTCATCTTAATTCGTTCTTCGTATGAGAGTGGCAAACTCCGGTGTCCATGTCTAATTATGTAAATGTCAAGACAAAAACCGAACTCAAAAGCTTTACAACCCGTTCACAAAGCAATGTTGGAAGCTACAAAGACACATAGTACGTATATTTACGTATGTAAATACGTATCACTCCAATTTCTCTTCAGAGGGAATCCTATCTGTGTGGGAGTTCGAACAAATACGATAACACGCGATCCGTGGAAATACACTCATAGACGTAGACTATGGTTGTAAAAGACATCTAATTATCATTCTATTTTTTTAACTAAAACAGTTTAGCACTTGACCATAGTTTGCCTGATGGTAAGCAATAACAATGGTCTAAGATGGATCGTGCTCACCCAATATGTACCGGTTCACTCTCGCTTTAATTGTGCAGATATTTATTAAGTTTATTTGGAATTGCTTTTATATAATCGCGATTCTGCGTTGTGGCTCTGGTGGTTCAAGTTTTTTTAATGTTTTGTTACACTTCTGTATGTGTATTTTTCAAGATAAACTGTTGGTCATCATCATCACTAGATTATAGAGCCCACAAGAGCATATTATATTCATGTTTTTTTTAATGATGAATTTTAAATGCAATTTATTAATTATGTATTTTTATGTCTAATTATAACTAAATAACCCGCCATAAATCGTTTCCGGTGCAAATGTGCCCATCAAGCTCGCTGCGTTTCTGCGCTGGATGGCAACAGATAGCCCTTGCACCAAAAACGATCCATTCATGTTCATATTCACATTCATAAAATTAATTCTTTCATAAAATACGTCAATACAACAGTAATTTTAGAACATGTCCACACATTATAGATACCTATAAATAGCTGGTTTGTCAAGAGCATAAGCCTTTCTCTCTTATTTTGCCAATAATTTGTATCTTGCGCTGTTCTTTTCCAGAGGTTTTTATAGTGTTTATAACGAAAAACGATTCATGGAGCTATCTTGGTGAATAATACACGCCTGATAAAAAAAACATATGTATATCGTCATATCACCGCCCGTCCTTTTTGATATCCATTACTATGTTTTGCTTGTACTGGATAACGTTTTTAGTGTCGGACTGCTAATTGATGATCTTGACTTCATTGTTTTCATAAAAAATAATTTCTTTTAATGTTTAATCTTCATGAACTAAAGCCGGCCAAAATACCACACGCATGTGTCGGAAACTTTCCGCAATAATTAGGTGTCTTTTGAATATTATATCGTTGCTAAAAAGTATATCAATGTATGTATAGAGGTAGATTTGCCGGAAAATACCGTAGCATTTGCTACGCGGCGCTCGTAGCGGCTCTACGAGGCTACGAAAAGTGTAGCACATTATTAAGATCTTGTTAGCTGATGTTTTTAGCGTGATTTTTGCATCATGCTGGGGAAAGATAGAGTAAATGGTTTTGATAAAAAAAACACGGAGTAAGGAAGGAATGAAGCTTATCTCACTTATATCAACGCTAAAGCTGACAGTGGATCTGTGTAATTTATGCATGTATAGTGATTGAACCTGTATACTACTATAATAATTTTCATCAATCAGTCTAAAAATTAATAAAGCAATGAGAAAGAAGAGTCTAAAACACAACCTAACTAGTAAGTGCTTAACTAAAAAATCATTAAAGATAAAGATAAATTAAATCTTTATTGATACCGTAAAGTTGCAACAAACATATAAGTGCTTATATCATAGAATATGCTACACAAATTAGAATAGCTTGTGAAATTAAATTTTCTTAATACATTAAGTTTTAATAAAACTTTACAAGGATACAATGTCAACTTTTATTATCAGAATAAGTTACACATTAAATTGTAGGTCCCGGCTGTTTGTCTAGTACAGCAGTCGTTAAGCCATGTCAGAGGCCTTTAGGGCGGCTTGATAAACTCTCAACACCAGAGTTGGCCACCATTCGATAAGAAGAAGAATTATCGGAACAATGTCAAGTTTTGTTTAAGCAAAGATCTTGCGATATTCAAAGCGAGAGTGGATCGGTTCTTTCTGGGTAAGCACGTCCCATCCTAGACCGTAATGATTTCTTACCATCAGGCGAATTACGGTCAAGTGCAAACCCTTACCTTGTAAAAAAAACAAATATCCAACTCACCCGCTCCCTAATAATATCTTCAACCTGGGTCGCAGTCTCAAGGTTCTGTGGGTAAGGCATTCCGTGCGTGATTATCGTCGACTCCAGTGCCACGAGAGGTTTTCCCTCCGATTTAGCACATCGCAGCTCATCCGAAAAAATAATATGCGGCGAAGTACTAAGCCTCCTCCATGTGCCTATTCTTGCTTTTGGAACGAACTTGAGGAACGCCATCTTGGGCTGCAAATAGAAATAAAGGTCATTATTATTAAGTTGTAAGATTACTTTTTATATATCTAATCTTTTAAGGATAGGATAAATATAGGTCGACGCGGTCAGTTCTTGGATGGGTGACCGAAAAGTGGCATTCCATTGGGCGCTTCCGTGGGTCAGATGACTAGTTAAATTGTAGGTCCCGGCTGTATGTCTAGTACGGAAGTCGTTAAGCCATGTCAGAGGCCCTCAGGGTGGCTTGATAAACTCTCGACACCAGAGTTGGCCACTCTCATTCGATAAGAAGAAGATTAAGGATAAAGTGGTTGTCTGTATATATTCAGGTAGTCAGAGTTGGTAGTCAAATTACATTAAAATATTTTTATTGCGAGTAACTTAGACTTATATCGGTGTATACAATTAAAAAGTGAAGTGAACAAAAATGTCCACGTTCTAATTTAAATCTATATTTGTCCACTATACAACTAAAGTAGCATCCCGTACGGATATTAGAAAGACGCGTATTCAAAATCTGCCAATATGATTATCTCCAGTTAAATTCAAATAATTTACATATACTAATATTATAAAGCTGAAGAGTTTGTTTGTTTGAACGCGCTAATCTCAGGAACTACTGGTGCTAATTGAAAATTTCTTATTGTGTTGGATAGACCATTTATCGAGGAAGGTTTTAGGCTATATAACATCACGTTGCAACTAATAGAAGCGAAGAAACAATGGAAAATGTGGAAAAGACGGGGAAAATTAGAACCGTTTTTATGCTTATAACTATTCCACGCGGACGAAGTCGCGAGCACAGCTAGTTTTACAAATAAAATCTATGAAACAGATATTGTTAAATTGTTTCCACGAGACTTCAAAGGCAATCAATCAGCTCATTCGAAAACAAGAAGATCATTAAGATGTCTTGAAAATACGTTGGCGCGGAGTTAGCATGGAAATGGTCGGAATAAATCGTTTGTGAGCTGATATTCGATTCCAGTGAATTAGCCTGTACTATTACCTCCGTTTTTAGTGCTTTCGATTATTTGGTTTGTATATAGATATAAGAATTCTTTATTTATACACAGTAGGATAGTTAATCGATTTATCACTTCCGCAGGTATTCTTTACAGGTGAGCTATATAACGACTGCGGGGGAGTCACGACCCTCAGTCATGAGGAAATACGACTCAAAGAGAGAGAGAGAGAGATATATATAACGACTATGCTATAGTAAAATGATTTATAGTGCTTGTGCTTCTGGTTCTTAATAAAATGCATTTTTACATGCAAAATCCATCTTATAAATGTTATCCACTATAAAAAACAGTTTAAGTAAAGTCGCAGCTATTTTTTAAACTAAATAGGCTCACGATTGACTAAATCTCACGTTTGAAGGCTATGGTTTAACGCGCTTACCGAGAAGAAACCGGTTCACTCTCAACTTGAAGACGGATAGATTTATAGTTAGAGGAGAATAGAGATTCTAGCAAGATTCCAGAGTTTGGCAGTTCGCACGATAAAAGTCGAAGTAAAACGCTTGGCTTGGCTTTTAAAGCAAGGAAAGATGAAAGATCGAAGTACAGCCCCTAGCTCCGTTTGTGGACTGCAATTTACTTTGTCGGCACGTAGTTACTACGGAATTGACCGGTTCTGTTATTATGCGCTTTATCGAGGTTTCGCCGGTTAGCTTGCTTCAAGCTATTTGAACCATTAGCATTTTAGGGATCAAATATGTATTTTTGTGGATTAGTACTTGATTATACTCTTTACGCTGGTTGTATAATAATTGATTATTTTTACCAATAATTTGAATTTGAACAATTTTAATAGTAAGCTCGAAGTAAACTTCACGACATATTGAAGACATATACTTGATCGATTTGTATCATTATAATTTTAATATATCAAAATTATACTGGGGTCATAATCTTAAAATAGTTATTATCTAGTTCTTCAGAAGCTTGCTATAAAGTTTGATATCATTCATGAACAAGAAAATTACTCCATTTTATCTCAGAAACGTCTTGATAAAAACGACAAGAAAACGACATCAAAATTGGTTACTTGAAAAAATATTGGTGGTAAATGGCAATATTGGTTTGCGTATACAAACACATATTTTCTTACCCAAAACCATTAACCATCTCCGTACCGTCGCAGATAAAAATAGGAGCCAAAACATAAAAAATAACTCCTAATTATTAATTTCATTCAGGCTAGCAGAGTATGCACAAAGCTTCCACACAGGGCTGCAGGCTTCGACGGCGTGATGAAGGATCCCGTTACATTCATCTATGTCTGGCTTTACTTTGATGGTCACGGAATAGTAAGGTACAGAATGTGGAGTTTTGTTTAGTAATGATAAAATGTTGATAGACTGAAAATAAAAACTGAAGATAATACCGAAGGAAATCTTGCATTGGTTTTATGGCTATCTAAAAGAGATTTAGCCTTTAGGGACGAGCTTGTCTCTATAATTTCCTATAAATATTATTCAACAGGACATTATATATTTCTTTGTATTATAATTTTTGTTTCCGATCGTCTCCAATAGTTACAGATAAACGTTGAAATAAATGTACACAAAAGTATTAACGGACTAGGTACAAGTGCACTTAGATATATGTTCTCAAAACATGAAAAATAACGACTATGAAAACTTGTACAGGACCAAGTAAAAGGACCAGTATGTGATCCACCAGCTATGTTCAAGAACCAGTGTATGTTCAAGAAACAATACATACTCCATCTTGGGTCAAAGAGCTGCTTGTGAGATTGTCACTTCACTTCAGGTGACGACAATCAAATGCCAAACTGTCCAGTGTAAAAAACTACTCTTCTGCATCTAACTAATCCGAGACAGAGCTCAAGTTAACACGGTCGAAAATGCCCTGCCAATTTTTCGCAATTTTTTCCGTAAAATTACCTGCGAAAAGACCGTTA
Organism: Macaria notata; assembly: GCA_927399415.1. Classification (NCBI taxonomy): domain Eukaryota; kingdom Metazoa; phylum Arthropoda; class Insecta; order Lepidoptera; family Geometridae; genus Macaria; species Macaria notata. Next base: position 9,214,142 of record OV656746.1, on the reverse strand, counting down.
TATAGATACGAAATGGGTATCAGTTTTTCAGACGGTGTACTTTAATGAGGGTATTGGTATGATTTGTTGGGGCTATATGTCTTTGGCCAGGTATCGCTCAGTTCGGCTGGCAACGGAACTCTGTCGCTAAGATGTTAGGTTTTATTATATTTATTCAGTTCTGTATTATTAGTTTTTTTTGGGATAGCAACAAAAGGAGCTGGTTTTACATTAAATTTTTCTTGTTTTAGTTACTTCAATTTAATTTTTTAATAGAGATAACGTAGAGATTTGTTGAAGAACTTTGTAAAAAAAATAATGGAACAGGAGTTAAAATAATAAGCTTCATTAAAAAAATTACTCGTCGTGACTCCTCCGCAAAACTAATTCGTTAGGGGAGTTTTATTCGGCACATACATCGAATAATCGATAAATTTACTATTATTTAAGTTGAAACATCATTATGTTAATGAATTAAATGGGTAACAAATCAAAAGATGCACTCGATTGTATCTAAATATTGATTTATCCAATTTTTAATCATCCCTGCGAACGTATTCTAACATTATACTGGTCGATTTTTATTGTAGGAAGTAACTCATAGGTACACTGATTTAGAATGCTTAAAAGATGTTGAAGGTTCACAGATATTGTAAACGGTTTAAATTCAAACCCTCTGATCGAAATCGATGCTTATCTACAGCTACGTATAAGATCAAAAGGGCACCTTATTTCTTAAGGGGTGTCGAGAAAATTATTCCATTCTCTCGATATTTTGATGTATGTATTGAACTAAAGTTTTTGCATATGGACACTATTAAGGGTACAGAAATTCATGGCTGCTGTGTTTTTTAAACTTTTAGTTAGTTTGAAGAAAATAATTTTTAGGCCAAGAAAGCGAAGAAAAATTTACACAAAGTCATTGTAATAACGATACTGTAGGTAACTTTAACACAATACTATCTTGCACACGTATTTGAACTTTTTACTTTACAATTCTCGCTGTAGTATTTAAATTGTAGCTACCCCTTAACACCCATGCTTTCCTCTATACAACCGAGGGAAAACCCAAGGGAAGTCCCTTATACTTACCTTGTGAGAATTTAGTCGTGTCACCATGGAGATTTTATTCAAGTTATTTAGGGATAAAATAGTTTTATATCGGCTAAACTAAAACTTCATGTCTTGGTTGCCAAGCAACCAATGTTTCCCTGCTTCTTTCAGCAGCTGTTTGTTTTATTCACAGACAATAGGAAAAGAAGTTTTCTTTCTTCTTTAGTCTGAGGTTTTATTTGTGTTTTTGACGGCAAACGCTGCTGTCATAACATTTTATGATTCGACTGCTTTCTTTAATTTCTATTGAATTTGTATCGGAGTGAAAGATTTTGTATTGGTTTTACATCGGTGGATTATATTGTGTGCCTTTTTGGTGAGTATTCTGAAAAGTACATAGTTAATTTAAGTTTAAAAGAAAATCCGTTTGTAAAACTATGCTTTGTTAGTATTTGCCGTAGAATTTATTTATTCAATTTACAACAAAAATACCAGTTTTTTTTCTGCAAGACTAACATAAAATATTTACTTACTACTGAGGTGTTTGCTGGTTCGTATGACGGAATAATTCGTCTATTGCACGTAAACTAGATATAGGTTTTGTAGAATGGTCTATCGAAAAATCTCATTTAGATTTGAAAAATATGAATTATATAAATATTTATTGTCCCATGAAACATAAAAATAAATACGTTATAAATAAATAAAAAGTATAAAAAATAGTAGGTATAAAAGTATCCGTTATCTAGTACCCACGACAAGCGTTTGCTTAGTGTGGGGCTAGATGGCGCTGTGTGCAATGTCCCGAAATATTTATTTATTTAAATAAGTTCTACGCACCTCTCATCTCTTTCTAGCTTAAAACATGGCGTGGGGTCTCCCGAAGCTGCCGGGGCTACAGTTCTCGGACCCCACGAAGACGCAGTTCCACATAAAGAGTACCCTGCGCTACTACCAGGGGTACAGGTTCCCAGACTCGGAGATACGCGGCCCAGGTATTGTATAGCTCTTTGACAACTATAGTAAATCATTATAGTACTTACTATAACCCTAATGTTCTTGCGAATAAATTGTATAATACAAACTCAAACAAACAAACATCAGGCAGGCTATAGTCAAACGTAAGCCTATTTCGTGTTTGGCAAAAAACACCAGGTAAGTGAGACCGTTTCTTGGTTAAAAAGTATTGTAAGTATAGCTGTGTTAAAGTAAGGTCGTATAAAAGAAGCAAATTTTAAAGTTTAGACTACATAAACTGATTCCCTCAGCTCCCTTTTATAACCGAACAAGCAGAAAGTCCGCAGGTAGACATCATTTTATAGTGGAAGTGCCGAAGTGTCGAACGCAGCGCTTTGCTTCTACGTTTATTGTACGGACGGCAAAGCTCTGGAACACTTTACCAGAAGCTGTGTTTCCTGCGAACTACAATCCAGGGGTTTTCAAATCTAGAGTTAATAGGTATCTTCTAGGTAAACGTGTTACACCCTAGGCTGCAGCAATGCTTAACATCAGGCAGGCTGTAGTCAAACGTAAACCTATCACACGTAAAAAAAAAAAAAAAAAGAATTTTAAAATTGATTTCAAATTTTCAACTCTTTTTTCCTCTAGCATAGCTTGACAAGCATTGCCCGGAAGAAATGTCTCGAAACGTATTGCTAAAGTTGGTCACTATGCCGGAATTATCCATATCGACAAATTGCTTACCTTTAGTAATCACGTACAAATACATTTATTTATTTTTATCTATTTATTAATTTAATACATAAGCACAAGCCTTACAGACTAAGTCCAATGTGCCTACCTTAGTTAAATATTACATAACATTACTTATTTACATGGCTTGAGTGTAATTGTATCATACATCTTTGTAACTATGCTACAAATTTGCGTTTGGTTATAAAAAACGTACCTATTAAAGCTGAGGTAAGCAATTTACACTATGTGATGCAAATAAATATGCTTTTTTTTCTTTCAGGCGGAACTGATACTGATGTCGACAGTAACGCGTTTGCTTTGGCTGAAGATTCTGTTATGTAAGTAACATAGGGTCTACTTTCTTCCTCACTCGTATGCCTCAGTACTGAGGGTCGTCAGTAGCCCCAGAAAAATCTCTGGGCGAGTTTTTGAGGCAAGCTTATCGTGATAGGTGTTAGTTATCTTTGGGTTATATTGCCTACTAGATGCCCTCAGCTTCGCTCGCTTTGGTCAGAAGTCATGTCCCTTCCAGGACATGAAACTATCTCCATACTAAAATCGTGATGGTAGGTGTACTAAGCCCTATACTTGGTATCAAAAAGATCCTGTGATACAGGGCTATAGTATCCTTGCCGTGGCAGATAAAGTGCTCGCGGCTTCGCTCGCATTATGAAGTAAAACTTGCATCCCCTATTTCACCCCTTTAAAAGTGGCATTTCCAAAAATACTTTCTTAGCAGATGCCTACGTCATAACATCTACCTTCATTCCAAATTTCAGCCCGATCGGTCCAGTAGTTTGGGCTGTGCGTTGATAGATTACTATATCAGTCAGTCAATCAGTCAGTCACCTTGGAGTTTTATATATTTAGATGATTCAATTATTATTAAATTGTTTTGAATTGCATTCAAACGCTAACATATCCCATGTAAAAATATATGTGTAGTATGTATTAGATAAATGATATGTCCCTACACTGTAGTTACGTATATAGGTACGAGTATGTATGTATATTTTTTTTTTTAACTTGAACGGGTTTGCACTTGACCATAGTTTACCTGATAGCAAGTAAGGCTATGGCCTAAGATGGAGCGTGCTTACCCGATAAGAACCGATTCACTCTCGCTTTGAAGATCGCTGGATCGCCGTATATACCTGCTCCCAAAGATCAGTGCCTTAATTTTATCTCTGAATTAAATATAACTGGGTACAACAATATCTCTTGAATTGTTGCCTATTTTTGAAGAGAAACGAAAAGGTTTTGTTTATAAAATCTGCAATAAAATATGTAGATTTTTGTGTAATTCTATTTCTGATATACACAGAGTCTTTCATTGGCTAGAGACGATATAAATAATGTAATAAACTATTAATAAAACACCACAAGGAAACAATACGTACGCAAGGAATATAATACAAACTTTAAATTAAATATACTTATCTTTTCAATTAATTTATTGTGTGCTTTTTTACCATTTTTCGGAGAAAAAATCGTCAAAATAAGGTCTCTCTCGCTCAACAATAACAAGTGAGATCCCAAAGGGCAAATATGCGCCAGAATGATGCGTTCATTAAAACTTGTGCACGCCAACACAAGGGTACTACTATGGACTGATTTCTTTTTAATAAATACAATTTTTTTTTTACATTAGATAGACTCACGCTTGACTACAACTTGCCTGATGTTAAACAACGTTGTAATCTACGATCTAGCGCGCTTGCCTAGAAGAAACCGGTTTACTCTCGACTTGAAGACCGACAAATTATAGTTCAAGGGGAATAGAGATTCGGGCAAGGAGTTCCACAGTTTGGCGGTTCGCACCATGAAAGTCGATACAAACCGCTTGGTGCGAGTCTTAAATATAAATATTTCTTTACATATCACACAGCGCCGCCATCTAGCTCCATACTAAGCAAACGCTTGTCAGTATCAATTTGACATGTAAATACAAATAATTTTCTACAGCTATGATAAGTTCTGGTACGGCAGTGGCCTCAACCAGGCTTTTCTAAAAATGTTCTAAGTGCGTTTTAACTAAAAATACTACTTCTTACTACTACAAAATAATAAAGAGGCCACTTTAAATATAAAAAAAAAACATTCGTAAAATATATATTAGCACTTATATTTATAGCCTGGAAGAAATCGCTTAAGGCGATAAGGCCGCCCATTTGTACGTTATTATTTGTTCATATTTTACTTTGTACTATATACTTGTGTTGATGTGCAATAAAGATATATATTATTATTATTATATTTCGTATACCGTCGCGGTTAAACGCGTGAAAACAATTTTTAACAAAATAACTATATACACATAAAACAAATCGTAATATTATGTTGAATACAACGACTAACGAAGACTACATAAAAAATTCCAAACCATAATATCCAGAGTACAATGAGAAACGTAAACGTGAAAATAATGAAAACAACATTAAAATAGAAGCTGATGGTTTACGCCCGTGGTAACCTCCCAGGCTTCAATTTAGCTGGCAGTTCTTGATTGGTTGGATAATTTATTTTACGTTCATTTTATGCTCGAATTCGTATGATATGTTTTAATAACCAAGCTGTAATGGTGGAAGTTGCTGAATGCTCTTTATTCGGATCTGAATTTGTTGTGAACTTTTGACAATTGTTATTATGTTTACATTTTGGTGACACTTTTACTTGACTAACACTTTTTAGGTACAAAAAAGCTCTGTAAAGAGCTTTTTTGTACCTAAAAGTTTATCATATTGATATGCTCAAAGCAAAATATGTCGTTGTATAAATCTTTCTTTCTTTCTTTTCAAAGCAAAATTTGTCGTTGTACAAATCAGTCTTTCTTAAAAAATCTGGTCCCTCGGATTATGACTCTCAAGAAACCGGGATCTTGGAAGATAAGAATATTAGTCAAGGCAAGCCTCTTAGTCTAGAAAAGTAAGTCTGTAGTCACAGACAATCTTAAGCTAGGTACTTATTAGTTAAAATATATACATACTCAACACTGGCTATATTGCGGCAACGCCGCTGCATCCTTTTATAAAAAAAACTAGCGGGCACGACAGACTTCGTCCTGTCTGTTGACTCTTTTACTCTTTAGTTAGTTAGAAAACCTTCGTCTGGAAAAGGGATTTTCCGACATTTTTTCGATTTTTTCTGGCCGTAAAAACCATAAAAGAACTTCAACGAATATTTAAAAAAAAAAGCCAAATCGGTCCAGGCGTTGTTGAGTTATGCTCTTACCAACACATTTTACGATTCATTTTTGTATATAAGAAGATTTCAGTAAAGTCAAAAATATATATGTACTTAGGTAATCTGTTTCTGAAGGGGAGTCACAACTCTCTGCCTGTAGGAAATACGACTTAAAGACAGTAAGTTATACTCTATCCAATTGTTGTTTCAGCTACGACCCATCTCTGACCTACGGGCGAGTGAAAGCTCCCGCGCTACCAGCCGTCATCCCCCACTGGGTACACTACGACAAGCGTTGTCTCAACTTCACTGCCTTCTTCAAACAACCAGTCTTCGACAACCCGGAGGAGAAGTTTCGAGTCAGGATCGTGAATATCGTGTACTTCTTGGAAGATGATTCTATCACTGTTATGGAGCCGAGAGTTCAGGTAAGTTAAAACACATTCAAAAAGTAAAAACGGTAATAGTTACAGAACTGTTACCGCATTGTATATATGCCTAAGAGACACACAAAATCGGTACCTATAATGCTGATTTTTTAATCAAAACATCACGGTTGCTAACTCTTCTTGTTGGATTTTTAACCTTTCGCCTTTCGTCATAAGACTTCTAATAGATTTGCTTTGCAACCAAATAATTTGATAGACAATGCTCACTGCTTATACACAATAAAAAGCAAGATTTTTTTACGAAAATTGCCAAACGCCTAAAGAACATTTAACACGGTTTTAATCGCAGTACAGAACCGTATCCATTGAAGCAGAAAAGAAACTAAATAACAAGAGATTAATAGTTTCGTCCTAATCCAAGTCACATTTAGTGAAGTGATATTGATTTGGCTCGATTTAGGTATTTGTTATTCGAAGCGTTCCTTCAGTGACACATGGTTTGAAAGACAATACTATTTTTAGCTCAGCCTTTGTCGGTGGTAGCGTGGGCAGTGGATAGGTTCTGACGTAGTTCTTATTTATATTACCAAACTAATGAACGCCCGCGGCTTTGTTCGCATTATCTATACTAATATTATAAAGCCGAAGAGTTTGTTTGTTTGTTTGAACGTGCTAATCTCAGGAACTACTGGTGCGAATTGAAAAACGGGAAAATTATTCATCTTTGAGGGCTTCCGTTGCGTTCGCTGCGAAAACGGTTCAAAATTCAAAGAATTAATGCCCAAAATAACTATTCCACGCGGACGAAGTCGCAGGCACAGCTAGTTTCAGGATTAAAAGACTTAAGACCTAATACTACCTGCATACCACAAATCATGATGATCCGTTCACTAGTTTTTGCGTGATGAGCGTTTGAATAAACAGAAACACAGCTAACTGCTGAAAAACGTGTTTATTATCGATTTAAAGTATACCTAAAGTTTTTCTAATAACTTCTATGTAAGTATAGATTTTTGACCCTTTTTAGCTTTATTATATGTATATTTGTACTTAAACGTTTTCCTTAGTATTATTTTTATACTAAAACACTATTTCGTATCAGTTATTTTAGCTGACATCAGCAGTTTCATCACACAACACCAACACAACAAAAACTTAGAAAACATCAAATCCTGACCCAACAGATAATTCTGTCAGTATTTTCTAAAACATTTTTAATAGTGACTTTACAGTGAGTGAGTGATTGCACAAAGTGAAGCTCGTTAACCGAAAAATAGAAATATTGCTTGCATTTACCCCAGAGATTCATGCAAAGTAAACATTGCAATCGGAATCACTGCTGTTCGCTTGCAGAGGAAAAGAATTTCAAATTAGCTTTATTTGTTTATCAAGATGAGATTGCTGAGCGCTGGGTAAGAAATTTTAATCACAGCAAAATTGTGTTTGCTCTGAGAATTTCAGTACTACAAACTCGGCTATGTGGCTGCCTTTGAGAGGCATGAGTACTTTTGTGTTTTATTGAAAATGCCTCGTGCGGGAAATGAAGATGAATATGAGTAATGAGAAATGTGCTGACCACATTTTAAAATGGCAACACTGTTGTGCAAATATGTATTTAGGTTTTTTTATATTACAAACAGATCAGTGTATACCCAGTGGAACTACCAGGCTAAATAAATAGTAGTCAAACGGTGGCCTAAAATAAAAATAAAACATTGTATTGTAAAAATAGGTTCGAGTTTCACTATGACCCGCCTGATGTTAAGAATTGTTGCAGTCTAGGGTGTAAAATAAAATAAATTATTCAATAAGTTTTAGTGACGTCGGTTTATGATTATTTTTAAAATATTTTTTATGTTATTTACGTTGTCAAGTGTACAACACACGGGATATTTATTTCATCCCAAAAAATGAACGCACTGTTTCCATTGCAAACAATAAAAATTCTTACATTATTAAAATAATATTTATTTTTATTTTTAAAATAAAAACTCTTTAATTTTTATGTATGTTTTCTTTAATACAAATTCAAGAATTCTCGCACAACAATTCTTTAACTTTCTAAATTCTACAACTTAAGTTTAACTTGATATGCTGACCGTACTATCTGCCAACGCAAGTACATGCCGTGCCGATATTTATGATTCGTTAATGCACCGGCTAATATCTAAAATATCTAACAATATAATAGAATTTCGCATAACTGTATAGCAGTCAAATATAAGACAAAATTATATTCCTTACCCAGACAATTCTCGCTATAGATGTCTACAGCTACAATCATCATTTGGCATTTGAAAATAGGAGCGTATGTTCAGTTGAGTCTATTCCTGCATTTTATGTAACCGCCTACTCCACATAAGTACCTATATGCATGTAAACAGTTGCCAAGCCGCCCAAACAGCCTATTGTGTTGTTCCAGCAACGATTTTAAACCTAATAGACGAGTTATTATAGCAAAAAATTTCGACACACTTAATTTATGTCAAATCAATAATTCAAAAAGAAGTTACTAAAACTCGCGCGGTGCATTTGCCGAACATTGCCTTATCGGTTCATTAAAATGGTCCGTCGTCACCTTATACGCTTAGTAGAACGTTTTAGAGTCATTCTATAGAATCGATCAGATACATCTAGTTTTTTATAGAATAGACAAGGTGTCCCGAGCATTGGAAGGGGTAGCTAGTTTTGAATACAAAGTAGTAGTCAAAGTAGTAATGTTCTGCAATAACCTATGTTTTTCCATCAACACTGGAGAAGGCTCCAGTGTCCTGCAGCGCGGTCCGATCCCGACCCGCACATGTGCATGCATTTTGACCCTTTTTGTGTGTAGTATGCAACTAAGTTTATTTTAAATATTTTAAGTTAGTATTAGCATAGTCATGTCGGCGAATAAACGTCCTTGGTTTCTATAAAAATGTTTTTTTTTTTACATGATATAGGCTTACGCTTGACTACAACTTGCCTGATGTTAAGCAACGTATCATTTTTGGGAACCCCTTCCTCTACCAGCTCGTCTGTACCGTGCCAACATGGCTAAATATCAGCTGGCAGGATTACTTATTTTTTTTGTAACTTAAAGTTGTAACTAAACCTTTTTTTAAACAGTTTATTTGTTTACTATACCTCTAAACAAAACTAAGCAACCGTCTCCAGATAAGTTGTTCTATGGGTTCAAGTATAAAATCTGAGCTGGGCATTAGTGGCACACTGTGGCGTGTTACGGGCCGCTGCTGTGCTGCTGAACGATACTCCGGCACGGCATAGTGCAATACTGGAGGGAAATACTATATTTCGGGACACTAGAGAGGCTCATTAAATTCATGTATTGGTGATTATTATAAGACAAAATTTTTATGTTATTAAACTATGTAGCGGCTATTTGTAGTGATATATATACCTACATATAATTATATAATTCTTTATACTTCTTCTTATCGAATGAGAGTGGCCAACTCTGGTGTCGAGAGTTTTTCAAACCGCCCTAAGGGCCTTTGACATGGCTTAATTCATTATTGTAACACATACAGAAAAAAAAACAGAAACACAAAATGCCTAAAAAATATTAGTATCACAACTGGCGGCCTTATCGCTAACAGCGATTTATTCCAGGCAGTGGTCTCACATTAATCAAAGACTAAAAAAGAAGTTCATAAAAATGACTTCAAGTTTTCTCATGAACATCACAGTCAGAAGTTTATCAAACTAAATGGTGTAAGTACCTACTAAAAAGTGAAGCTGAAAAAAATAAAGAAAATCGGTTTCGTTAAAATTTTAACATTCGAACATTTCAATACTTAATTTAAGTAGACACAGGTATTACTATCCAGCTTCGATCACAGTGAGAATGTCACTTTAATTTTACTTTACACACTCATATACCAGATATGAGTGTGGTGAGCTTCAGTGACTTTTTACACTGCTCGGTACTCATACATATTTTAACGCCTGCAATTCTATGACAGACATCCAGTACCTACCTATTACGACAAACGTGTTATCTGCGCCACGGAAACTATGCACCAAATGCCTGATTTTCAGTTTAAAATAATATGGAAATCAGGAGACGTTAATTTATACTTGGCTTAATTTAGTGAAGAAGGTTTATCAATATACATTTTCCTTGTATTTTAAATTAAAATTGCCAGGAAACAAAAGCAATTAGGATCTTAGTGGGTCACAGGGGACAGATAAATGGGGAGCAAGTTAAAACCACCATCGATCTGGATTTGGCTGAGCTGCACTGAAATGTCCTTTTAAATCCTGCCATAAATTAATATACAAAGTTACAAGGACTCGATGAGGATGTCATAAACTTGTATCAAAAGGAGTTTAGTGTTGGAACTGTGATTGTCACATTCTGATATAGAGTTTTGAGGGCTTTCTCGGTATGACTCCAGTATATACTCGTATCTGTGGTCACTGTGTGATTTCAAAAAAATTAGGTTAGAATACAACATCCGGGTTCCTCTATAACACAATGAATAGCAAGATATATGAATTACATAATGATTCAATAGTTTATCGAAGGCAAAAGATATTTTTAAATGTGAACTGGTATTTTTGGGCAAAATATATTTTTGGGCATAAGGCAAAATATGATTTAAATGTGAACTGGCATTTCCATGATGTTAAGTACCTATTCGATAAATTTGTGATAATAGCTATGTTTTTTTTTTATACTTAGTTTAATTTATTTTATAGTTTACTCTACTTAAAGTAAGAGTTTTTTAAATGTTCATACATAAATAAGAAAAAAGTCAATCAGAAATTGCGGGAGCATTCTTAGTATGTGGTTAGAATGAGATACAAAATCCAGATAAGCTAGTATTTAACAATACAGACTCAGGCTAGAGAGAGATGCAAGATCAAGGCTGTGTGCTGTATGCTCGAGGCGAGAAACAAATGAGCATACATTTTGTTCCCGCTTGAATGGGCCGAGAACTGCACTGTCTCGGCATAGACAATGGTCTGGTACGAGTATGTCCATAATGTATTATGTGCGTAGATATATATGACTGGCCTGTTAGCTTAGTTATTAGTGGCTCGCCTTCTAATCTAGGGTTGCAGGTTCGATTCCCGCATGACCCAAGTAATTATGAATTTTAAAAATCAATAATTGCTTGTCTTGTGTCTGGTCGTTTCTATAATAATAATAATAATCATTTATTTACACTAAATAACTAGGTACAGATCTTAATGCTATGTAGATACCTGCTTAAAGTAGGATAACTACAATATTTAACTAATATAATATAAGTACAATAATACTACATAGACATTAAGCACTGGGTGTACTACATTGCACACGAAACTTGTGCCGTGCAATGTAGGCTCTTTCCATTCATGCATAGATGAGTATGAAATAAAATAAAAAAACAACAAGATAGCTTAAATAAAGCTATCGCTTAGGTAATATACACATTTATGATAATTTGTTTTATTATCCAAGACATCTCAAAACAAATACAAACAAAAGCACATCTGCACAAAAGTCATGACATTACATTACATCAAATTCTAAGATCTAGTCAAGTGTCTACATATTATGTTCCTTCCAAGGTATTTTATTTTTGTTTTTGGTGGGTATACCTATCCTATGATAACGCGGTACGAGTATTGTGTGTACCTATACAATGTGTAATGATTGGGGCCTGCATTTCAAAACTAAATTGTCCGGTAAACATGCGTGGTATTGCAAGTTAATGTTGCGCACGCACCTTGTATAATATATGAGGACACATACTAATAATAATGTAAAAGTAATTTATCCCGACCCGATAATATTTTCGGCAAGCGTTTCGCGCGCTGAAAAGGAGCTGATTAGCTCGTAGCATATATTAAGTATGTATTTACAAAAAACGTATATAAGTATTATATCCGTTATCTAATACATAGGAACGTATCGTATACTTTATATATTAGTATAACTAGTGGACGCCCGCGGCTTCGCTCGCGTTATCTCAGGATAAAAAATAGCCTATGACACTCCTTAGACTTCATACTACCTACATAACAAAAATCATGAAAATCCGATCAGACATTTATGCGTGATGAGCATTTAAATAAAGAGACAAACAGAGACACAGATAAACAGACAAAAAATATAAAATCTGCTGAAACGTGTTTTATTATCGATTATAAGTAGGTAAACCCAAACATTTTTTTCTAATATCTTCTATGTTCAGATTTATGACCCTCTTCAGCTTTATAAAATATATATACCTACATATACCTATATATTACACATATAGAGATTATGTACCTACATGCTTATTTTACAACTAGGTACCCACTCAGGACCTTTTGTTTGAGAGACAATTCCGAATTATTACACCACAGAATAATACAATAGTACCCGCTAAAGTATCTTTAAAGCGAAGAACGTAGACTGTGTTTGAGGAGACGGAAGTAAGACATTGTTTTAAACTGGCCTTTTGCTTAAGTACTTAACTAAATAAATGAGGGTTTCGCTCATATTCAAAAATAAATTTACTAGTATTTTCTCACACATACATTTCTCTCATTAAATTTGAAAAACACCTATCACAATGTTAATATAACGTGTATAAGATTTTAAATAAGCGCAATTTAACTTCCAGTGCCATTGCTATCGCATTTTAGCTAGGCGTTTCACTCGATAAATTAATATGACACATACATACATACATAATTAGTTGTGCTCTCATCTAGATTAAAACTTTCACCCTATCGCAGAGATTCATTTATCACTTATATCTATCAGTGCAGTTGATAGGTAATATATTTCACAATTTTCGATAGCGTTTTGTTCGTCATTAAACAAAATAACTTAGAAAATACAAGTTAAAAAAAAGAACTTGCAACCCGTGCCAAATAGATAAACTCGAACATTTATCCTCATTAGTACCCTTTAAGAACGGTACCCTGAAACTCGTAACTTGGTCTTAATGTATTTTTTAAACTCGGCAAGCACTATTTGCAAGAGATTCTTGAGCTTTTAAGTTAGTTGTTGAGCGTCTGCGAGGCTTGGTTTAATCGTCTTGCAGCCATTCAGAGCTCTGGAACAGTGTTGGAACAGTTTCATAGTGCTCATTAAAAGGATTTCTTTAGGATTTCTACTAGATTGTAGCGTTTTGTTATAGTCGGAGTAGTTCGAATAGTCTGTTACATTTAGCAATGTAAACGTAACAGATTATTCGAGCTTAGGTGTTGGGTAGTACCTACCTATTTTTGCCATTACCTACTTGTTTGGCTTGCGAGTATTCCGTGATTTTTCTAGAAGCTAGGCAGAAATAGCACCCACTCTAAGTTTTGAAAGACGCGTGAAAGTTGATGATCATAGGTTTCTGCCATTTTTAATTTGTTGTGTTTCTCTTATGCGTGCCGGCAAGGCCAATCCGAAAGACCAGCGCTATCTGCATTCGCCAAAACAGCATTTTAACCGACTTCAAAAAGGGATGCTCTCATCTCCTCAGAATGGTTATTTATTTTCTTTCTAATGTCTTTTTACGGTTTCCAGAACTCAGGCCTCTGGCAAGGCCGGCTGGTGAAGCGAGGCAAGATACCGAAGAACAATCTCGGCGAGTTCTGGCACTGGAAGGACCTGGACAATGGCAAGGACTTCTGCATGTACGGCAAGGTGTTCCACACAATATCCTGTGATCTGTTTACTAAGGTGAGTCTCAAACTTGAGTCGGACTCCATCTTAGGCCATAGCCTTTGCTAACCATGAGACAAACTATGGTTTATAACTATATAGAGGAAACCCGTTTTATTAGAAAAAACATGTTTCGTCACTTATTAGGTAGTTATTACAAATATTCATGATTAAGGCATTAAGGGATCGACCTTAAATCTTTTAATGGGTTAAAATGATAATTTGAATAAACCACGAAGAAAACCCACTTGATAGAAATCAACAGATTTGTCTAGTTTTGAATTTCAAGACCAGTGAGTCACTTCACTTATACATAGGATATTACCACATAAAATGGAAATGGGCATAAAGAAAGATGTTTTAGAACGCTACTTAAGTAAGTACCTACCTAAGTTTATTAGGTTTTTATAATAATTTCTTAATGTAGGTTAACTACCTATTTAGTGTAGGTACCTACCTACTATGGTAGGTATACCTACTTTGTAGGTAGGTAGGTATACCTACGACTAGTAACTGGTAACTTAGTAGGTAGCTGACAACACTATCTGTAGTGTCTTTGTTATTATGTAACTACTTATTCACGATTGTTTACGGTCAGTGACCCACAACCTGGACCTTGGCAACCATCAAGACCTACTTCTCAAAAACATGTTGTCTCTTTCTGACACTGCATTTTGACTATCTCAAGTTTAAATCAAAAGAACTAGGTAGGTAGTTATAACGGAACTCACTCATAGACTGATTTATCTAGTTTTAAGACTGCATTGCCAGACATATTAACAGTTAGGCACAAATAATATTATTGGAGAAAGTACCATTGAAGAAATCGTGGTAATGTTTTATCATCAGCAACGACAGATATGACAGACGTTTGACATTGACAGGCAAAGAAATACAAACACAAACACAAAACATAACCTCAAAACTCTGACTTCATATTGTTGGGCCGGTATAAAAACACAGACAGTAGAGAAATACTAACAAAAAACTTACCCAAAGCGGTGAATTAGGAATGTGGAGCGTTTTGTGTCACTAAAAGAGTAGATAGGTACGCGTGAAGTCGGCACTGGCGTCCTATTTTTAGGTTATTAAGTTTGTGTTTGCTCCCCAAGGTCGCGCGCCGCGGTTGCCGCCTGCTCGGAATGCACAGATTATGTATGACTATTGAAGGGACAGATAAAAGTTTACTCATAGAATTGGCAACATACTGTGGCTTGGACTTTTATTGAATTTAGAGTAGATTATTTTTTATGAATAATTAGTACCTAACACCAGTAAGTATAGGTATAAAAATATTATGTTCTAAAGTATGGGCAATATTTGCTAAGCATATATTTTTAAAAGATTCTAATCACTCCATCACGAAAAAAACAAGTGTGTGGCACTAGTTTATTTAAAAGGTATCTGCTAAATCCTGTCAACTAAATAATGCTATGCTGAAGTGAATTTAAATTGCAAGAACTTTCAATTGAGCCTTCAACTGATAAAAACACAATTGTATAATTTAATTTTTGTTCAACGGAAGAACCCTGGCACCGCGACACAGGGAATCCTACAGCGGTTGTCAGGGACACCTACAATGTTAACAAATGTATTAAGGCAAATAAAATTCTTTTATCTTTTATCTTTTATCTTATCTAACTATTGTTAAACTCATTCAACACTCAAGCTTAGCTTAGCTCATTTATAAGACTGTATTTTTACACACTCAGGTGTTTATGTTGATATACCGGGGACGTTGGGCTAGATAGATATAAATACTATATTATGTACAGTCATTGTATATCAACTATAGGTATATACTCGTAGTATCTTAGCCAGCAGAGCTTTATTTAAATCACTTTCTATGTGATCTCGATTGAGTGACCAAAACATGGCCTACCATGTTTAGTTTAGGATGTCATGGTTAAAATTAGATTCCAGATTTCAACAGTTTGTCGTATGGAGGCCCATAGGCTGTACCCTGGGGGCAGTTTTGAGTAGGTAGTTTAGAGGCAACACGAGAGTACTTAGACCACTTTCATGCGAAATAAAGTGTACCTACTTAATATCAAAAATAACAATTAAATATCTTTACCAAGCTATTCATTAAATTGTACCTACACAGCTCCTCGGCAATAAGAGAAACCGTAATGCTATCGGAATGGGTGCCGTAAAACCTTGGAATGGTTTTCAAATAAAGCTCAAGGGAGGTCGTGGGGGCTTAAATGAATGTGTTTATTTCAGGGATGTGCACGGTGTTGGTCGCCTGATTGTGTTAGTGGGGGCATGGAAGGAACGGGGGGTTTTGACATGTTTATATATTATTATACGACTAAAAAAAAATTAGTCGCCAATTCAACTGAAAGATTTTTTTTTATTTAAGTATTTGAAACAAACTTCAAGAAAGAAGGTAATCATTCAATCATAAATTGTTTTATTAGCTACCTACTTGCAATGCCAATTATGATATTTAGCATAATTTCCTTCATTTTTATTACTCACATATTGTTTAAAATTTCTCTTGAGAATTAAGTAATTAAGTACCTACGTGAATAATTTAACAATTAAGCATTCGAGAGAATTTATTATTATGTATGAAAATGGTACAAAATAACAATTGGTTATAAAAATCTGCCTGCAATTGCAAAGCCATATTGCGTTATATCCTTTTCGATATTTTTGTCCTTAATTTTACTTCTTATCTTATCATTTCAATAGGTATCGATTAAGGTAGGTAAGTACTTAATTTGTTTACAGCTTACTATAAGCAGGTACCTACCTATGCAATCAAAGCGAAGGTTGCAGTATGTCCCACCTGACTGATATGTAGATTGTATGTTTGTTTGTATATATTCCTATTCAGAAAACAAGACAAGGATTAAGTATATCATTGGACTTTGATGTTGTAAAGTCGAACGAAAGCGAATATTTACATGTAATGTCTAAATGTCTAGAAAAATATTTTATCGTAAAATTTCTCGTTTTAACACTGACTTATCAGTTCAGTTCAGTTCAGTTCAAAGTTTTATTTCTGTAGGCAATTACATGCTCTTAGAAACGTCAATTACAAAATATTTATACACAATAGTGTACATTAATATAATTTATGAATTACAAAGTAATTTGTCTATATCTCTAAATAAATATTTATCATTGATAGCGTCTTTTAGTGTATAATAGGTTTTATCCATTAAGCACTGACGAACACAATTTAGTATCAAAGTCTTGTTATTACATTTAATTATATTTTGGGGCAATCTATATTATAACATAATCCCAATGCAGAAGAAACTGTTAGATGTTTTAGCTAGTCTTCTCTGAGGTATACTAAGCCTCTCTTTATTTCTTATTTCGTACCTATCTGACAATTCATCTGCCACTGTGGTGAACTGATCTAAGTTCTCGAGAACATAGAGTACATTTTGATATATATATTCACTGAATACTGACATAATGCCTACTTCCTTAAATTTATTCCGACATGAGTCTAAATATTTTAAGCCCAAGATATAGCGCACTGCTCGTTTCTGTAGTACTAGTATTCTATTTGTATGACAGTTAGCAGCTGATCCCCAGAACAGTAATCCATAAGTCATTAGAGAATGGAAGTATGCAAAGTAAACAGTCCTTGCTGCCTGTTTACCGGCTAGTTCTTTAATTTTTTTGATCGCATAAGTAGCTGAGCTTAATTTATTTGCAAGTTCATCAATATGAGTTGACCAATTAAGTTTTTTATCTAGTTGAACTCCCAAGAATTTTACATTACTTGATAGGGTAAGATTTAATTCTTCGAGCACCTTTTGTAAGGTAGCGTTTGGTGGATTTCTAACATAAGTTGCGAGATTAAAATTAACGATGTGAGTTTTTTCTACATTAAGTAACATGTTGTTAGCTGAAAACCAGCTTTTTATGCTATTAATTACATTTTTGATTTTACATCCTATTTCACATTCAGATTTGCTTTTTATAATTAGACTGGTGTCGTCTGCGAACAAGACTATACCTACATCTACATCACTCACAGCTGCAGATATATCTACATCACTCACAGCTGCAGATACATCATTGATGTAAATGAGAAACAATAATGGACCCAAGATCGATCCTTGTGGCACACCTAATTTCAATTTTATATTATATTATATTTTACCATCGAATTTATTTTTGTTCTAATCGTCAAGAAAAGAACATAAAATACAATATACATATACCTACAGATTACTGCCACTAGGTGGAGCAAGGACATTAAAGATGGCAGGGAACAGGTGAAGACGAGAAGCACAAAATCGGACTGAGTGGCGTGCCTTGGGTGAGGCCTATGTCCAGAAGTGTATGAACGTAGGCTGATGATGATGATGATACCTACAGATGGTTTACTTCATATACCTAGCATTTTTCCAAGATATATATAAGTACGTGAAGGCATATAAATGTACCTAAGTAATACCAACTTGCTTGGGCAGTGGCTTGGGTAAGTACAGTCAAGAAGGCGTAAGCTGAGCTTTGCATTTGTGTGGGTGTACATAGATAGTGTAGGTGAGACAACCGGCTTCTCCATCGTGCGATAGCGCCATCTCACTCCCCCGCCCACCTGCCATACTTCACCTCTTGTACTGATAGCACCGTTACGTGTTTCATTTTAAATACCTATTTAAACAAAATAAAAGTCAAAAAAATATAAATTCAATACGAAGCGAAAAAAACGTATCAATGAATATGGATACAATAATGAGGTTAGCGAAAGAAAAAAAATGAAACTATCACTATAAAAGAATGGAAATATGTATGTGACCACGCAATAAAAGAAGGAAAAAAAGTTTCATGGATACGACGCCGCTGTTGATAATAATAATATAACGATTCATTATTAACACAAACGACACATAAGACGAGAGTGAAAATTAAAACGATTGTGATAAGGAAAATTATGACGGTGCATTTTCCGCTGTAAAAGAATTGGTAATATATTTTTTATTTGTGAATTTTGTATTAAATAATATAAATAAAATTTGTTTTAGGATTTTATTGTCTGAGTGTACTTTTGGTGATCACTCACACAAATGCAAAGCTCAGCTTACGCCTTCTTGACTGTACCTACCTAATAAGTAGGTATGTTATTTTATCATCATGATATTATCTGTCAGTGACGTATGTATTTGATTACATATAGTACCCACCTGTGCATGCAAACCTACCTGATAATATGTACCTACTTAAAACCTATTGATGTTGTAAGTATCTGTGTAGAAAATATTCTTTGGGTAGGTATACATACATAGGTACCTACATATTTATATCTACATTTTAAAACTGCACATAAACATATCTCTCTCATTTAATATAGGTACCACCACAACATTCTAGACCACATCATTGATCTAACGACTAACACATACCTAGAAACTAAAACCAGTATAAAAATAAAACTTGATCACAAAACACGACACCCACGGTTCTCGAAATGTCATTAATTTACAACGACGAAGCGTAGTGCATGACGACCTTGACTCCCATGTAGATGGTGATGAGGTACGGGAATCCAAAGGCGATGCCCCTCGCTGGCTGCGGCAGGGGTTTGATGGCGTACACTATAGTATGAAGCACACGGCCGGCCGTGAAGATTCGGAATAACATCGTCGCCCACGCGGCCTCAGGGTTGGTAGTCAAGTATAGAGCACCGAGAATCCAGAACGCCGGAATGTTCTCCAAGTCGTTCAGATGCGCGCGTCTCACTCTTTCGACATCGGGGTCGTCCAACTTCACTTTTCCTTTCGATGCTTTTGCATCTTCCGGATTCGCGAACACCTTTTTCGAGTAACGCGTCTTCGATGTTAAAATTGTAACTCCCAACAGTTTTAAAGCCAAAATCCCGGAATACACAATATAAGATTGCACGGCCGGCTCTGATAGTAAGAGCGACATTTTTATTTTGTAAATAAAGTTGTAAACACGTCGCACGGCAACTGAGGTGTGCCGACCGAATGGATTGTTTAATTCTGCCTCACTGAGTCGAGAATGTCGAGATAGCAATATCACGTTCACGGCACCGCTGGCTTAGCAATTGAGCTCAATAAGGTATGAATAAAGTAGAAAAACATGCTTTATGACTGAGTTATAAAGTTCTAAATGTTCGTAACAAGTGGATTAGTATTTGAAGCGTTTCTAGGTAAACCTATATTCCTGTAGATTAAAAATATGAAGTATCTACTCCGCCTTGACCATAGACTGTAATTTGCTGATTGTTATGTATTTGTTGATGTACATTTATAGTGATAGAATCAACGCAATATAAAGTCCACGCGCGAATGAAGGGCAGCAGTTCTGCTATGTGTTTAACTTTAATACATCGCAGTGTTTTTTAGTACCAATTTTATATGTTAGTAGACTTATCTTGCGAGAATTCTGTATCTACAATGACTGTTCTATACGTACATAGAAGTAGCTATGTGTTATGCACATCGGTATACACTAGGTATAGTACATAACATAGATCTGGCGCATGTATAACCGGTCTTGCAAACTGTATTGTGTTTATGTGAGGTCAAGCGGTTTACACCTAAATGGATATGATAAAAATATATGCCTGTATTATTATTGTATTGAATATGTGTGTATAAAAACAGCTTTAATAACAAAAACCCTAAAAATAGACAGGATTTCTGAATTCGTATGCAAGAAAAGTAAAACCAATTTGAAAACAACTTAAATTTTATCATTATGTTTATTATCATTATTTTTATAGATAAATACATATGTACAATTTATATGTGTTCCTATATATTTGTGCAATGAATTCAATGTTATTAATGTTATAATAACACTATTACGTTTGCTAAATTAATTAGCATTCATAGAAAAAATCATTAACAAAAAGGTCAAGAGGATTATGTTTACGGTTACACCCAAGTTAATGTTCTTTGGACAAGGTTAAATAAAAACTTTAGGACTGATTATTAAAAATATATTTAAATGATTGAGCAAAACTTTACTAACACCTACATATAAAATACCCTGAGAATTATGACGTTGGTAAAATAATTAAATGTAATTACTGACAATCTTGCGCAGTGTAGGTACCTACATATATAATGGCAGAATACAATTTAACATCAATTCCTTAACCATAGGTACCTATGACAACTATACATTTATGTAGGTAGGTATAAATAGTTTGAGCGAAGTTATAAAAAATCTGCGTACAAAACAAGTTTTTTAATCCGGTTGCTGTCATTACATAACAACAACATACACAAGTAACAGAGACAGACAGACATAAACAATGTTTATTCAAAATCTACGCATTCCGCTATCGACCTAGTTATTGACCGTATCCTCAAATTTACCTATTGATTTAAAAACTTAAAAGTCCTACTTTGTCACACTGTCACTCTATAACGACATAAAATAGTACACAATAACTTGGACACCCATGTAAAGACTAATCACATACGGGACTCCAAAGACAATTGCTCTAGTCGGCTGTGGCAAGGGAAGGATGGCATAAACAAATGAGTGAAGTGCTCTGCAAACTGTCACAGTCCGGAACAGCCATATCGCAAGTCCCACAGACGGTTCCGTTGTCAAATAAAATGCTCCAAGCACCCAAAAAACTGGTATATTCTCCAAATCGTTGAGATGTGCTCGCCGGATTCTTTCCACGACAGGGTGTCCAAACTTCACTTCACCGTTGAAGATCTTCGCATCTTCTTCGTTGGGAAACACTCCACGGACGATACGATTGCCAGCAGTAAGGGCAGCCATCCCGAACATTTTTAAAGCCAACACAGTTGAGTGAAATATAAATGCCTGGACGGCAGGATTATCCAGCGATACCACAACCATTTTATTAATCACAGAACTGAGACTGAGAGACGTCGATATACCAGCACAGAACTTGAATGAATAGTGAACGGACTTAAGTTAGTCAAAATATGAAATTGGAGGTTACATCGAAGGTTTCACAGAACCTGCGCTAACGTATGCCGTCGTGTATCTTGTTTCGCAAGTTTATAAGCTCTGAGATGTTACGTAAGTACACAGATCTTCCATACATTGTTTATAATCATAGGTAATTTTACTTGTTAAGTAAATTATAGTTAACAACCCTATTATAACACTATGCTACACTATAAATAGTTGACAGAGATGAAACATAAACTAGTACTACTTTGACATCCATGTAGATGTTGATGAAGAACGGGATCGTAAAGGCTATGGCTCTTGACGGTTGGGGCAAAGGAACAACAGCGTAAACGAGAGAATGTATGATTCTACAGACAGTAAATGCTTGGAAAAGTTAAGTGGTACCAGACTAAAGGTCTTGTTATCACGCGTCGAAACCACTAACCTAACTTTTTCAAGCATTTACTGTCATTTACATCATTATGTGATATTCTATAGGTCACATATGCTCGACTAACTCGGTCAATGCCTGGATCATTATACTTGACCACTCCTTGCGTAGCTGCTGCATCTTCAGGGTTACAGAATACACCACGAGCGAAGCGGTTGCCAGCCGTTAAGATTGATATTGCAATCGCTTTTAGAGCTTATATAGCTAAATGGATGATATAAGGCTAGATTTTATCCATTACAAGCTGTGCCAGCGACTTCGTCCGCGTGGTATAGTTATTACCATAAAAACGCTTCTAGTGAGTTAATCTTAAAAGATAGACATATACTGTTGCGGACATTTTGTTAGATCATTTCAAGAGGAATAATTCTTTCACACATATTGTTTTGATATCTTGAACCGTTTTCGCAGCGCACACAACGGAAGCCTTCAAAGATTGCTCGTTTTTCCACATTTTCCATTGGTTCTTCGCTCCTATTAGTTGCAGCGTAATGTTATATAGCCTAAAGCCTTCCTCAATAAATGGTATATTCAACACAAAAATAATTTTTCAGTTCGCACCAGTAGTTCCTGAGATTAGCGCGTTCAAACAAACAAACTTTTCAGCTATATAATATTAGTATAGATTATTCTATTCATTTTTACAAATATGACAACTTTTTCACTTGAGTGTTCACAGAACAATGAATAATGAAATGAACCACAAATAATTACTTTAGAATTTGAATTTTTAATGTCAGATGGTATAAAGTAACATTGATAACTCACGGACAGAAATGTATCAACAATTTAGCATCTACTTACATAACTACTTCTTATCTATTAAATTAAATAATGCACGAGATTCAATAGTACAGTGGATATACATAAATAGCTGATAACATTACCTTCGTACCTAATCACAAAAATGACCTAACAACACAACACATTATTGAATAAAACATGATTTACAAGGCATGTAAGTAATGTAACACAACTTGAGAGCCCATGTAAAAGTTAATGAAATACGGTAACCCAAAGGCAATCGCTCTGGTCGGTTGTTGAGGGAACACTGCATACGCGAGAGAATGGATTATTCTTCCAACAGTAAATGCCCTGAAGAGTTGAACAGTAATCCACACAGACGGTCCAGTGGTGAGATATAAAGCTCCTAGAATCCAAAACGCTGGGATATTTTCCAAGTCGTTCAAATGGGCTCGACGCACTCTCTCTACATGAGGGTCATCGTACTTACAAACGCCCTGGCATCTCTTAGCATCGTCTGGATTGGCGAACACTTTCTTTCTGAATCGAGTCGCAGTCGTCAAAGATGCTAAGGCTAGTAGTTTCATGGCCAATATTGCTGAATATAAAATGTAGGCTTGAACTGCCGCGTTTTCCAGTGATAAGGTCATTTTGCACTGGTTGTTTTAACACTTTAACACTGATAATATAACTAGTGAGTACTTAGGTATTTAATATCTTGATATTATGATAGGTAACGCGAGAACGTAGCTTCACCGGCTCAGTGGTTCGAGTAATAAAGAAATTCGACTTGGGTCCTCGGCCTTTTGGCCGCGACTGAGCAAACAAGTTAGGTAAAAGTTGTGTGCTTTTATCACCGTTATTTGAATGCATGCACGTCGCTCGCCGGCCAGTAGGTACCGTATGACATTATTATCAAGTATTTTACCTTCTCACCTGTGTGACTTTACAAATTCGTTAAATTGGAAATAAATTATTTGCATATCAAATATCTAATCTTCTATTCTATTATCAACACATATTTATGTAAATGTCAACTTGTTAACCGATTTTGGAATATCTTAACTTATTTCGATAGTTATTTAAAGCTTGCATTATGTAATGGTGCATTGTTTTTATCCGACTTCCAAAAAAGAAGATTATCAAGTCTTCTGAAAGTTTTTTTTAGAATTACATTTACAGGGATTTCCAATACAATGAAGTACTTATAAATAACTTAAGTAAGTATGATATTATGATCCAATTTAGTTGGTCATAATGAATTGGCAATTTATAATCACTATACCTACCTCCTACATTACCTACCTACCCATTGTGAAATATTGCATAATAATTACAATAAAACTTCAAAATACATTGTACAAAATATAATAAAATTAATCTATTCAGTCCACGACCACAATAAGATAACAAATGAAACACACAATCACCCGCTACTACAATTTAAAGAGCAGATAAATAATATAGCACGACTTGAGCTCCCATGTATAAGTTGATGAGATACGGGATTCCGAAGGCAATTGCTCTGGTTGGTTGCTGGGGGATGATTGCATACACGACGGAATGGACTACTCTTCCCACAGTGAATACCCTGAACAGTTGCACGGCGAACCACACTGACGGTCCAGTTGTCAGGTACAGAGCTCCAAGGATCCAAAACGCTGGAATATTTTCCAAATCATTCAAATGCGCGCGCCGGATTCTTTCCACAACCGGATCGTCGAACTTCACAACACCTTTCAAACGTTTCGCATCCTCTTGGTTCGCGAACACCTTTCTTGTCACGCGGGTAGCACCTGTCAGACCGGTCAGCGCCAACACTTTTAGGGTCAGTATAGCTGAATAAACTATGTACGCTTGCACGGCAGGATTGTCAACAGATAAGGGAGCCATTTTGTCACTGGTTTCGATCACTGGTTTTAATATCACGCGGAACGTCAGTTCTCCGGCTCGCTGGCTTGAATAATAAACAAATTCGACTTTGCTCTTTGCCTCTTTGAATGAGTGAGCAAACAGGTGCGTTGTTTGTTGCTATCGCGTGTTTCACAGTAGCCGGCCGGCATCGTATGATGTCATTGTTGTTTTACCTATCGTGGATAAATTATGTGAACTGTTTGTTTGAACTTGAAGATATTGGAAGTAGTGTCATGAGTTTACATAACAAGCAATATATTTGTCGGCGCGTTTGATTCGAAGAGTGTTTAAGTTGTTGTTAATGTTTGATTCGGAGAGTAGGCGAGTTGGTTTCAATGTCACTGTCAGCTGTCACAATGTTCGAAATATGTTATAATGTTTATGTCACTGTCAATAACGGCTGATATTGACTTGAGACTAACTTCGGAGCCCTGCTCTGACGCAACAACCAGCGCTAGTGCCGTGCGAGAGAGAGACCGCCATTCTGACTTGGGACGGCAATCGGTTCGCATCGCGTTGTGGCGTTACGTGTTGGTTGGAGTGTCGACCGAATTAGTGTAATTAGTTATCAGACAATCTTCCTACAGTTGTATTTCATAGTTTAACCTCGAACAAATTGTAATATACCATCAATAAGTTGAAGTGCTACGTTTTATTTCTCCATGCCCGAATATCCATGCCCAGCCGGTAGAATTACTATTATGGATAACGAAGATGCTCCGCTGTCCCCACATCAGAAGTGGGATGATGGCAAAATGGAGAAATAATTGATCGCCGAGAAACACAATGGGAGCCATGCATGTTCTGCCTACGTGAAAATCAGACCTACGATCATTATCAATTCTTCGTGTCAATGAACAAAAACGTGTGAAAGATAAAAAGCAGTTGGGATTTGTGTTTTACTGAAACTTATCAATGCGGCAACGATAATCCTTGGACCAGAGAAGACCATAAAGCGATTTCATAATTGCGTTGAAATTTACGAATATGTGTGCTGTGAATTGAAAGACAAGATTTGCTGTTCGGATTTGGTAGGAATTTTATATCTTCTAATTGGAAATGTCGTACAAGAAAGACTACGAAAGAAACGACAAAAAATATTGACAAGCAAGAAGATTACAAGATATGGACCGCATCGTGAGGGAGTACAAGAGCAGCGCCTGCAGCAGACTCATGCCACGTGGCAGTGATGCGCGATGCCGCTGCAGTGGCGTGCGCTCCGGGCAGCACATGGAGCAGCGGTGGTAGCACGCGGTCGAGCTGCCGCGGCCCATGGAGCAGCAGTGGTGGCATGCAGCCGGGCGACCACGGCACATGAAGCAGCAGTGGTAGCACGCGGCCGGGCGAGCGCAGCCAGGGTCGAGTGGTGACTGAGTGCAGCGTGCAACTTCATCGGATATCAAAGGTGATATTGTTTAAATTCATTACGTTTCTGGTGTTGAATGCTCTTTTGTCAAAGTAAGATTTGGTTGCAATTTGTTATAAATGATTAAAAGGCGTTGTTGAGAAAAACCATACCAGTCATTACGAGCATACAGCACTATATAATATGTTGTGTAACGATAAAGCCATTTTTTTGTAAAAAAATTATTGCCAATCTTTTGATGATTGTTAGTGTGTAGCTATTTAATGATTGTGCAGTGATACATAAGTGTGAGGTCGTTTTATGTCCCATAAGAGGTCAGCTATGCACTGTGAAATTTAATTGAAATTCAAGATTCAATCTAAGATAGCGTTGTCATAATTTTAAAAGTTAGGAGTGTTGTCCTATTTTACGCAAGATATTTTAATGAAATCAAATCTTGACAGGATTCGTTGAGATTGGTCTGTTAGCAGTCCAGCTTTTCTGGGAGTCGCGCCCGTTAGGGGTTGAGTTTCGAGATAGGTACTGAGCAATTAAAATGAAACTAGATCTGAAATCATCCCTGTTTAAATGGTCCATATTAGATGCTTCAGTACTGGCGCGTATCCGTTTCTGTTTTCAGGATGCTGTTGTCACTTCTCGCTGCCAGCCAGTAGCAAGTCATGCCGCCTTCTAGCTGATGAGCTTGAGCACCGCCAGGGCAGGAATGCTGTCAGCGTCGTTCTGCGCGAACATGGGCTGCTTGAGACTGACACCTGATCATACTCCCGGTGAGCTCGTTTCCTTTTGGTTACTCATTAGTGAATAGTAAAACAGACAATCAAATTCTGGGTACTATGCGTAGGGATTAGAATAGAAGGCATAGTAATACAGCACAGGTACCCACGTTTTGAAAAGATAGATAGTTAAAATCAGATTCATAAAGATGTTCACGAAAATCTGGGCATAGTGCCTAGGAGTCTTGACGGCTTAATAGAAGTAGGTAGATACCTTTTTGATTAATTATGTTGACGATGAGGAGGAGGAGGCCGAGACGGCGGGTCAAAGTTAAAATAGTGAGGAGGTTTCATCAGACGATGATACGATATGGTTGCTAGTTCGCACACAATGACCACCACCTCGGCGACCCTCTCAGCATTGGGAAGTGAATTAGAGATTTAATTTTGAGATGTGACTTTGTTACGTATCATTCAACACCATTGCTTAAGAGTTAGTTGGTTTCACGTCAGATGATATAACGTCACGTCGTATGAGATGCCGACGGGTAGAAGCTAGAGATTTGGCGATATTTGCATGATGTCAAATATTGTCGTAGAGAGGTGCTCCGACTGCAGGGCTGTCCGGTGCTCCCTTGTCGTTACCTGAGAGTGGCGATCTTGGTGGTGGGGGCACCCTGCAGTGGCATATTTGCATGAGGTCAAATAATGTCGTGAAGTGGAGCTGCAACTGCAGGGCTGTCCGTTGCTCTCTTGTCGTTACCTGTGAGTGGCGATCTTGGTGGTGGGGGCACCCTGCAGCGGTACGGTCATATTCGCACGAGGTCGAATAGTGAAGTTTTGTGTGATAATTTACTTAGTTGAAACAACATCTTGACGTGATCTCAATTTCTCGAAGCCAAATATTAGATACTGATAATATGTGCGTGTACTGAATTATATCTTTCGAAATTGTCAGGATAGACGAGCGAAATGACATTAGTGATCCCAGCTGTGTCTTTTCTTTTATTCCAGGTCATCTGCTGCGAGAGAAATCGGATCGCACGAGGACGTGCGAATGTCAGTCTGGCCGTGTCGGCGCGTTTGATTCGAAGAGTGTTTAAGTTGTTGTTAATGTTTGATTCGGAGAGTAGGCGAGTTGGTTTCAATGTCACTGTCAGCTGTCACAATGTTCGAAATATGTTATAATGTTTATGTCACTGTCAATAACGGCTGATATTGACTTGAGACTAACTTCGGAGCCCTGCTCTGACGCAACAACCAGCGCTAGTGCCGTGCGGGAGAGAGACCGCCATTCTGACTTGGGACGGCAATCGGTTCGCATCGCGTTGTGGCGTTACGTGTTGGTTGGAGTGTCGACCGAATTAGTGTAATTAGTTATCAGACAATCTTCCTACAGTTGTATTTCATAGTTTAACCTCGAACAAATTGTAATATACCATCAATAAGTTGAAGTGCTACGTTTTATTTCTCCATGCCCGAATATCCATGCCCAGCCGGTAGAATTACTATTATGGATAACGAAGATGCTCCGCTGTCCCCACATATTAATTGCTGCCATTTATTAATGACTTGTGCATGTTATTTGAAGATTGTATGTGTACTCTCACTTAATTAGCATTTATACGAAGGCGACTTTTTAATTTGACTTAAGTTGTGTTTATTATTATTAATTGCGTTTAGTCTTGTAGACCATACCACAACCATACGAATAAGTAGTGGTTTGGTTGGTAAGTCATTCAAGATGATTGTGCATTATTTAAATAAGTGATTATACCTTTAGGTATAGGTACAATTTTATAACAATACAAATGTCTAATTAAATAAAGGTGTATTGGTGAAAAGTAGTAAAAAGACAAGAAAGATACTATTCGGTTTCAATCAATTTTATTTACATTTCACAACACTCGTCTCAATTTCCACATTCCTATCTACAAAGAACACTTCACAACATTTTTACATAGCTCCAAGATAATACAACGCAACCTGGACTCCCATGTAGATGTTGACAAAGTACGGAATACCAAAAGCTATAGCTCTAAATGGCTGCATTGGCATAATGACATAGAACAAGGTATGTAAGACTCTTCCAATGGCAAACGCTCGGATCAGTTGAGTGGCGAACCAAACAGATGGGCCAGTAGTCAGATATAATGCTCCAAGAATCCAAAACGGTGTGATATTTTCCAAATCATTCAAATGTGCCCGACGCACTCGTTCCACGTTTTCATTGTTATACGACACTTTGGCACCAGGACGAGTCGCCGCGTCTTCAGGGTTGGCGAATGCAAGATTAGACATCCTCTGTCGACCTGTTAGGTAGGCCATGGCAAGCAGTTTGATTCCCAACACTCCGGAGTAGAAGAGGAAAGTTTGCACGAGCGCGCTGTCTAAAGATATTGATACCATTTTGATTTCTTATATTTGATTTGTCCAAAAGATATACCTACGTAGTTGCAGAAATTTGGTTTTTTCGTTTTAGCACAGTTTCACTTTTTTTCTCTTTTTTGTAAAAAAATATAAAAAATAAGGGAGCTGAAGTCCACTCACTGCTTTAGTTATTTAAGTAATAAATGTTAAAGCTCGCGACGCTCGTTGTTTTATAAGTTTGTCAATGCTGTTGCATCATGATTTGGTATGTATAATAAATTATTTTTGCCATCTCATGATATCATGACTCTTAAATAATGTATTTAGGTAGGTAGATGAGTATTGTTTTAGGAATCCGTAACTGAAACAACAACCATAACTGTTGAGCCCAATATATTATCCTATATTATCATATTGTTAAAAGCTTTCATATATTGCACCTCGTACCATACCTGAGTCAAAATCCTTGCAAAATCCACCAATCTATACTAATATTATAAAGCTCTTAAAAATTCTTTTTGTGTTAAATAGACCATTTATCGAGGAAGGTGTTAGGCTATATAACATCACGCTGCAACTAATAGAAGCGAAGAAACAATGGAAAATCTGAAAAAAAACCGGGAAAATTATTCAACTTTGAGGGCTTCCGTTGCGTGCGCTGCGAAAACGGTTCAAGTCGTGGGTAACAGCTATAATTTATAAAGCTGAAGAGGTTGTTTGCAAAAATAAATATGATACCCAAAATAACAATTCCACGCGGACGAATTCGCAGGCACAGCTAGTGCCTTATATAGGTAACAGTTTTACCTTCTTTACCTACATTCAATTCAATTCAAAATACTTTATTGTACACCAATACAAAAGAACACAAGTACAAGGAAAATTGGAAAATAGAATTGGGACAGAGGGCGGCCATATCACTTAGAGTGATCTCTTCCAGGCACATTACATCACATGCTCTACATTATTTATTTATTTCACTTATAGTAGTAATCGTCTTATTTTTTTGGCTACAGCGACCGGGTTTTTTGCAAATTTAATATGGCAATGTA
Source organism: Macaria notata (assembly GCA_927399415.1). Classification (NCBI taxonomy): domain Eukaryota; kingdom Metazoa; phylum Arthropoda; class Insecta; order Lepidoptera; family Geometridae; genus Macaria; species Macaria notata. Next base: position 9,183,710 of record OV656746.1, on the reverse strand, counting down.
TATCTACATTGTCAGACATATATAATAATGATTCATAATATGGAACAGGTACCCAATAGGTAGGAATACCCATATTACAGAATGTCAAAGTAAATATATTAGGTTAGTATGTACAAATGTACATATATCCTGATCAATATAGGTATTTACATTATGTACATTGTACATAATATATACACACCAATGTTCTGTTAAAATTAACTTTCTTTCAAAGTCAGGTAGACACAAAAGGAAAAACTTTGCATTCTTCTACTTTCATAGATTATAGTGCAAACGGAACCCTCTGTGCGGAGTTACGGTTTCAACTTGTTTTGTTTTTTTTTAGCATTGTCATAGTGACACATGCAAGGCAAGATATCGAGAATAATGTGAAATTTATTCATCAGAACATGCAAATATTGTTAAACTTTATATATTATTTATTAAACAACTAAAGTGTTTGATATAACAGTTTTTCTTACTCGTAGTTTATTACATCGATGCTATCGAACTAAGCGCCTGATCGATAGTTTTTAGCAACCCTCATGTGAACTGAGGCATGAATTGCGGAAATTAAGCTATCAGGATAATATTAAAGCGCTGAATAAACTTATTATAGAGAGTCTGTGGATATAATATGATGAAATATGTTTAGACTTCTAGTAAGAACAGGTAAATTACTAAAACTAGATACATGACAATATTGATTTATTGACTTATTTCAACTTAGTTTTCCAATTATTTCTAATTTGTGATAAAATAGACATTAAAGACAACGACATAGAAAGAAAAATGTAATTACCTAATTGTTAAGATACCTTAGAAATTTAACAAAGTTTATTATGTTCTGCTATCTGTATATATTATTTTCTTTATTGTTATTAGTAATGTCTGGAACGAGAAGGCATCACACCGCGACACAGGTTCGCCTAGTGCGGTGTTTATAGTGCATTGATGTATAGTTTTATTATGTTTTTGGAGCAATAAACGAAATTTTTATTATTATATTATTAGATTGAATAGTGCCTAAATCTAATTATCAATTTCTTCAATGAGTTTAAATCTCCAAAAGTCACTGAATATGTATTTACATTTATTATTGATTTTTTTATTTCGAAAAGAAAATATATTAGTAGGTAGGTACTTACACACTGTTTTGTCTCTTTTTCACACTACAAATTCCAACCATAAGAAAAAAGACAACAACTCAAGTTTGACAAGTAAAATGATCAATTAATAACTTGTACATAATCGCATTACTGATAATAACATAGGGATAACACAATGCAGGCTCGAACAGAGCAGCTATAATTATGTAGGTACAGAGATCAAACGGGCCCTGATTATTGGTTTACTGATAAACCTATGCCCATAAGTACCTACATATAATTTGCCATTGAAAGTGATTAGAGCTGATGCAATTATTTACTATTACTATACAATAGATTACTAGTACTATGAGTGACTCCTTATTTACCTTCCTTTTTTATTTGATCGCGTAAGTTATTTACAATATTGCTTATTAGGTACCTAACTAGTGTTTTTTTTCACACGCTGATAGTTACACACCGTGCTCTTTTAATTCCCTCGCTAACGCTCAGGATTCTAATTATGAATCACTCGCTGCGCTCGTGATTCAATTTTAGAATCCTTCGCTTGCTCGGTCATCAAAATTGAGCACGCGGTTAAAAAGCAACTTTGCACTCTTGTATAACAAATAACTATTATTCGTTTGTTGATTTGTTTTAAGCCCTACATGTAAATATATTATAATTTTATTATTAGTGACTGTGATGGGAAAGAATACAAAAAGACAAAATACATAAGAAAGTTTTGAAACTGCAAAAAGACGCCCCCGGGTGGGCTTGAACCACCAACCTTTCGGTTAACAGCCGAACGCGCTAACCAATTGCGCCACGGAGGCTATTGATGCGCAGGCCGAAATTTAGCAAGTATATAAAATGGCACATCCCACCTCTATTATATACGTACTAAAAGTTTTGCTCATGCCTAATGCTGAGCATCCAGTTTATGATAAATGGCACTGTATTTATATTTTCTAATTTAGTTGTAATAACCGGCTAGCACTTACCTACGTCAAAAATTACGTCGAAAAACTAGCTAACAAGTTTCATATTTTCTACATTAAAAAGATATTATAATTGATGTAATGTGTTAAAAAACATTTCAATTTGGATCGAATCGAGCCGCCATATTCTTTCAATTTAATATGTTAGGTATAGACATAAGTAAATGATTTTTTCCAATTTGCTTATTTTTAATCTTATTTTTTTGAAGGTGTCATTACAAAGAGGATGTCTTATTGCTCGTTTCGCGTCCACCTTACACCGCCATACTAGATAAAAACATGGTGTTTTGTTGTGAAAAAGTTTTTCCTCACGTCGCGCCGCGACTTACGACATGTACCATTTTATCATAGCGGGCGTATTTGTCACGCCGATGATTTATGCCTTTTTGGAGGATATTTTTGTGTTTTGTCCCTGTCATTGATATTATGTTGATGCTGAGGTTTCCCTGTGATAATTTTTGCTCGGTGTATAATTTCCGGAAAGAATTTGTTGTTTCACCCACGAAACAGAAAAATACAATAGAACCCATAATTAATTGTTTTTTTTTTGTTTCGTGGTTTCACCACTGTTTCTGACGCACTTAGTATTTCAATTAATCTTCATCATCATGTCAACCTGTATCAACCCAATGCTGAGTATAGGCCTCCTCTCCAGTGTACACTCTCCACCACACAGTACGATCTCCAGCCTGCCTAATCCATCTCCTACCAATTAATGTCTTAGTAAACATTTATTTAATTTTAATCTTTACCTAATCAAATATTTAATCAGGCGCTATTTTGCAGATCTCCATTGCAGATAAAAAATATGTAGGTATATCTCATAGGTATTTTTTCCCCCCAAGTTTACATTAACCTACATGGTGGTTTGGCTACCACTAGCGCCATCTTTTGACAATGAACTGAACTAATCTTTTGTATGATCTATTGAAAAAAAAAGAAATGGAAGCGCTTTGTTTTTAATCGACTTCAAAAAAAGAGGTTCTCAATTTTTCGTAACGTAACATCTCATAGTGTCTCGCGTTAGTGCCGCTACAGGTAATGTGCAAAACGCGTCCATATTTAGTATAAAAAATCACAATCACTAAAGAACACCGAACACAGAATCAATCCAGCTGAAAGAAGCGACAAACATAATTACTTACAAAATTTTCTTTTAATCCACTTCAAATAAAAGAGAAGTTTCCCAATTTTAATAATTTTATGTTATTTTCTTGTCCAGGAATGGCTGGAGTCGCAAGGCATCGAGCTGTCGAAGCCCGAGGACATGCCCGAGGACGCCTACATGGCAAAGGAGAGGTGGAAGAGTGTTGCTCCTCCTGTAAGGAAGACCACTCCCGAAGACAAGCTGAGACGGTTCCTCGAGTACGATGGAATGGTGCTTACGTGAGTCATGTTTTCTGTTCTTTGGTTTCTGGGTCTTACTGTAAAACTGGATCGTTATGTTTCACAGAGTACATGGGTGACCAAAAGTGGCATACCATTCTGGGCGCGTCCGTGGGTCGGATGACATGTTAAATTGAAGGGCCAGGCTGTCATTGTAGGGCCATTTCAGACGCCCTTAGGCTTGATTAAATCTCGACACTAGAGTTGGCCACTCAATTTTGATAAGAAGAAGAACAGAGTACAAAGTTTCTTGAACAAGTGATTCTTCTAGAGAACTAGTGTGACTGTAAAAAAAGGAGAGAGTGAAGTCAACTGCTGATTGCACGAATCGAACATCAAACTTCTGTTTCAATACAACACAACTAAACAGTTGACCGCAAGGGCATTGTATGTGGTCGTTTGGAGACCAATCTATGAACACACTGAAGATTATTTATGCAAAGTTAAATCTACCACGCCCGCCATGATTCAAAATAGAAAACATTGTCTAGAGATTAACCTAATTTTCTACCTAATATTATATAGAGTGAGAGATATTATAGATATTCCTTCCTTCTTTTGTATTACTTAATATAAAGAAAAGAAAAGAAAAAAAATGTAAGTGGACCTTGGAAGTAGCAACTAAGCTTAAAATCGACACTGCTGAGCCCGGGGCGCGGGGCCGTCTCTCTTGTTACAACTTGAATGCTACATCTATCAAAGGTCCCACGGGGTGCCTTTTAGAGTGATTAGCAAACTTCTACAATTAGATTACAGAGGGTTTTTAATTTTTAATTGCTAAGGTTACGTTTAAAGTTGACAATGTGGTACCTAATGGAGGCTTTTTTTAGGTAAGTTGATGTCCGTATGTTTCTTTTTAAATTGAATCAATAATTTAATAAATAGCCTCAAATTGGCTCGATTTTAAGCAATGTAGAACATACTAAACTTTGAAAGACCCCTTAAAAAGCTTACTTTAGTCTTAACTACAAAATTATAACTAACGACAGCAATAATTCTATCATCTGACAAATAAATGTACCAAAACGCTATACGCAATAAGTATCTTCTAGGAAACCGTGTCATATCTAGGTCACTATTGCTTTACGTCAACAGACTAGTCAAACGTAAACTTATTCAGTAATTCTGAAAACTTCGGAAAAAAAACTGGCGAGAGTTTTGTTTAGATACCAACCATATACCAACAATCTATACTAATATTATAAAGCTGAAGAGTTTGTTTGTTTGTTTGAACGCGCTAATCTCAGGAACTATAACTCATAACTCATAACTCATTTATTGGTAAAAAATTAAAATAAAGTTTACACGTCAATTATTCACAGTATACAAAATACGATTAGAGTACTTATTTTATCCATATAAAAAATAATAAGTTAAATAAAAACTTCATAATTAATGATATTAAATTATAGTTCATAAAATTCTTTATAACTGTAAAACAATTGCTCGATCAACCAGCGCTTGAGGCGAGACTTAAAGCTGCCTAGTGACGGAGCAGTGGTGACCTGCTCGGGAATCTTGTTGTAAACACTCGGTCCCATCACGTGCGTGGACTTGCTACTCCGCGCCAGGCGGCGGGACTCCTCCGCGAGCTTGCCCCTCCTGCTCGTGTTGTACGAGTGGTTGCCGCCCACAACTCGGTACGAGGCTAGGTTTAATCGAACGTATACTGCGACCTTTGGCAAAGTCGATGGGAGAAGATCACGCGGCCGCTCACCTACCCGCTGGTCTGACCTAGTTAAGACCCTTACAGGCTTGCCAATAACCCAAGCTCTCAAGACCGCGGAGGACAGGACATCATGGAGAAGCATAGTGCACCAAGTTATCAAGACTTCAAGCTAGACACGACCTTCAGCAATGAAGACAACGACTAAGAAGAGAAGAAGATACTGCGACCTGGTATATCACCAGCGATGGTAACGTCAAAATCCCTAGCTTCACAAAGTGTGGACGAGCAGACTCATCCTGTGATATTTTTGCGATAGATCGAACGGCTCTTTTTTGCAGTCTAAACGCTCGCTCCCACTCCGCATCCCTGCCGAATAGTTCCGCGCCGTACTGCAGCACGGAGTGCAAGGTAGCAAAGTAGCACGTCCTCACTGCTTCGGCGGATACTACTTTGGCGACTCTGCTAAGAGCAAAGCAAGCGCTGCTCAACTTACCACACACCTTGTCTATATGGTTTTCCCAGGTTAGGGTTCGGTCTATTTCAAACCCGAGGAAGGTTGTAGCGACCACTTGTTCCAATCTTCTTCCCTCAACCGTCACAGATAAAGGCCTGGTGCTGTGTCCTGCTAAGTTAAAATGAACAAAGTGTGTTTTTGATAGGTTGAGAGCAAGACCGTTCATTCTGAACCATACCGCCAGTTGTACAGGTGCGATTTGAAAAATCATTTTTGTGTTGAATAGACCATTTATCGAGGAAGGTTTTAGGCTAGGTATATAACATCACGCTGCAACTAATAGGAGCGAAGAAACCATGGAAAATGTGGAAAAAATGGGGAAAATTATTCATCTTTGAGGGTTTACGTTAATAACTATTCCACGCGGACGAAGTCGCTGGCACAGCTAGTTTGAAATATAAACCATCAGTCTATGTTACGTAGTTAGATGCAATTCTCCTACAATCACCCACCATCGCCGACCGTTTGAATAATTATCGCAAGCCAGCTGCTTTAAACATTTACAAAATTGAGCCATTACCTCGTCGGACAACAGTTCCACCACGCTTTGCCCTCCCATTCCTGTCTGTTTTGGACACAGAGTATACATTAATAGAGATCTAAAAGGATTTTAATTTTAAAAATATAATTGACACAAGAAAACATCAAAATTATTTGTCGCAAAATCGGCATGTGAGTGTTGTGAGAGATACGGTTTGACATACCTACTGTTTTTCAAATTTACACCTTAAATGAATTTCCAGATCAATACAAAATAGACACATGCATATAAAATAAATAAATATAAATATTTCAGAACATATCACACAGCGCCATCTAGGCCCCACACTAAGCAAACGCTTGTGTCGTGGGTACTAGATAACGGATATAATACTTTATATACTTTTCTTTTGTAAATAGGGGTCTATAAATAATCACTTGTGGTGTGAGATCAAATTCTTCATTTTGTTTTTTTTTGTGTCAATTATAAAGTGTCTTGGATCGCCGATGTATACGAGCATTTCTCCAAATCTTTTCATAGGTGATCCAAACTCATAGAAAAACAAACCAATCTATGCTCTATCACGTCCGTGTTGCGAGTAAACAGTAGAAAATTGAAGCTGCCCGCTCATGAGACTCCGCTATGGAAGTTCCCGCTCGTATTGCAAGGCTACCTGCTTAATTAAAGCTCGCCTGGCCCGGAGTATGAGTATTATGTTTAAGTAGGCCAAGTACACGGAGATTTGTTTATCACAGTGAAGTATATAATCAACTAAAATTGGTAAATGAAGGTTTTCAGCTAGTGACCAGGAATGAAGAAGTAGTTGCATGTACGAGTTGTGTACTGATGATGATTTATGCTTTGAATCCGTTCCACTTTCATTACCACAACTTCTGCAGTGCAGGGAGTAGGAGTGGAATTAGTATGACAGCAACCCAAGGCCGTGCTCCGATAGTTTAAGGTTTTAGTCTAGCTGGGTTAGGCAGAAATGAACAAAACGTAATGGGGAAATGGGGATATGCAAAAAACCGTGCAGGACTCATCCACCCAATAAGAATAAGAGATTGTACATTTTTACGCATAACGCACCCAAGTTGTAATAAAAGCATATCGGCTGGGAACAATTTCGAGTTTGATTTATAAACTTTAATCAGTCCAATGCCTGTATTTTTTACCCATAAAAATCAACAAGTCCGCGTAATAGCACGCAGTACCTGTAATAAAGTTATCTATCCTAGATTGTAGCAATAATTGTAAGACAGTGGGAGGTGGTCGATGCGAGGGGGTTGCTTGGGGTGGGGGGCGACCAACTACCACCGGTCAGACAGTCTTGGTTCACAGAGTGAACGAGCGCATTAGGCTCTGTAGATGAGGGTCTAGATTTTGTATGGGAGATCTAAACACACCTTTATCTCAATGTTGTTTTCATTTGTGACTTTTAATGTCTATACAGTTCCAGTCTTTTATAAAATTGTATTTGAATGTACGTAATTTGAAAGCATTGCCTTATTTCGGCAGTTTAAAAATTCTAGAATATTTCAGGCGTCAAGACAGCTTTAGTGTCTATCTATCCATCTTTTTACAAAACGCCTTTTTAGGTGTTATGGCTTTGCGAAAATTTGACTTTGCAATTCTGCCAGTGTCAAGTGGGAAGATAGGCCGTCAAACTAAGAAATTCTAATTGAAATATCGATATGTACGGTGGTTCTACATTGCACAGAAACGCTATTTAAATATTAGTCCAGGACTTTGAAAGATGAAGACATCACATACAAGCAATCAAAATGTCAACTTCAAATTGGAACTTTGATTTAACATTGGTACATTTTGACAATTTGATAATTATGACAGTAGACATACAATTTACAGACAACTAAAACGGACTTGGTCTAGACTAATACTTGAACCACGTTTTGTAATATTGCCCATTATGTTCTAATGTAGAAGTGTCCTATAAATTACCTCCATGGTAATTGGCTACTTTAATTACGAATACTTCGCGTCCTTACAGTGAGCGAGGCTTTTAAACCGACTTATTACAAAAGATGGTGAGCACGTTCTATTGTCATTTTAATGAAGCTTGCCAGATTTACGTCTTGTGGAGTATCGGCTGAGTATCTTGGGGAAGTAGTATGAGCTTGTTTTATACAGTGTGAGTTTTGTCAACAGCATTTTTTTATATATAGGCTCACGCTTGACAACAACTCGCCTGATGTTAAGCAACGTTGTAATTTACGATCTAGCGCGGTTGCCTAGAAGAAACCGATTCACTCTCGACTTGAAGACCGATAAGTTATAGTTCGAGGGGAATAGGGAATCCGGCAAGGAGTTCCACAGTTTGGCAGTTTGGTTATAAAATTTATCAAAAGTGCCTGACCACACCAAACGAGATTGTTTGAAAAATAAGAAGTCAATAACTACAATAGTTATACGTAATTGCACAGATACGTATATTTTTTAAAACCTCTCCTTTTTTATTGGATTTAAAAAAATACAACAGTTGAATTTTCATGTAAATTGCAAATCTGTAACTAAACCGTTAGCAATAGGCATCTACTAATTAGCAATAGTAAATAAAACACACAAGTGAGTCTTACAATAAGCTTCAAAAATGCCTTTGTTTTGTATGTTTGTTTTGTCGGTATTCTGCATCCCTAACTTCGTCATTGAAGCAATGATCCAGTAAGCTCTCCTACTAACGACGTTGTCAGAAAGCTCCCATTGTGCTGAAAGCTTTTTCGCCGAAGCTTTTCGTGTGACGTTCGGGGTGGACGTTAACTTTTTCGAAAGTGTTTTCAGGTGGTTCTGTTTGGGCTTCGAAATATTTTTGCATTTTTCCTTTGCGATCGAGCTGGAGTGGGCTTTAGTTTAGCTTTGAAGTGCTTTGATCTTGAAATGTAAAATTACTATCAAATTGACATGGTTCGTGTGATTTTTATAATGGCATATTCTGAATTGCTTTCTATATTCAAGTATCAGTCTCGTTGTATCTGCTTAAGTGAACTCCCGACCCTCAGGAATGAGGGGTATGACTAAGGAAAAGAATCTGTTAACACGGCATTTACAAAAAACGTCAAAATAATAGTACAATTTGTCTCAACGACTAATTATTATTTTAAAGTCTCATAAAATATCCTTGTTATATCTTTTTATAAGTCCCTGGGTACTATGATAAAGTTTTATAGCTTGAATAATGCAAGTGACACCGCAGAGCGCCGCTAGTCTCATCATAAGTGCTGGCATAAAGTTTGCTCTCTCTATTCTACGAGAGGTTTCTACCATAGCCGCCTTTTATGAACCATAAACAGGCCTATATCATTCCGAGGAATTTTAACCGACGGCATAAAAGAAGTGTCATATCTTTATGTAACGGTGTCTGAGACCAATTCTCTGAATTTAGGTATTGTGGGATGTTTAGCTTTCTGAAAATGAAAAATGATTGGACGTGCGAACTTTCATCTAAATGTTCTGTTTGTTTTTTTCTAAGTATGTTGAATTATTAAAAAGTGCTATGTTCTTAGATTTTAACAATGAAACGCCATATTACACTTGTAGTTTCTTTATTACTGATTTGACACATGTCTCGCACCTCCCGCTACCTGGCGAACGTCCGGGCGGTTTACACGCGCGTATATACCTACTTAATAGCTATATGCATACATACATGTCATCTCTCCCCCTTTAGCAACCAAACCTGGTAACAAACAAAACAGTAATATACATACCTATGTACTAATATCTAAACTTTATAATTAACAATTTTGTTTCTTGGTCTCAAGTCATAACGACCACCTCGTGAGGAAACAACAATAACCTCGGCGCGCGGGGGCGCAGGCGCGCTGTCAGGGGTCGAGGCAGGCGGCGGCGGCGCGGCCGCGTCTCGTGACGTGCTGCGGGCGCGCGCTTCTCCTCCCGCCGTACTATCGGGCTCCGCTTGAATCGACCCTTGATGACGCATCTGAGGCGCTTGACCTCCCGTGTATTTCATGATTTGATCGACATGCCTTTTAACTTCTATGTTATCTACAATCACATTATATAATCGATTCCCTAGCACTTTTACAATGTGACCTAATTTCCATATTGCTTTTTGAGATACAAAACATTTAACCCATATCTTCTGTCCCTTATGGAAATGCCTACTAGGTTTCACGGTATCACCGGTGGCCCGTTCGTGTGATTTCGGTGGCAAAATTAGATCGAGTCTTCCTCGCAAGTTCCGGTTAAACATTAACTTAGCGGGTGACTCGCCGGTGGTACAGTGAACCGTGTTTCTGTATTCAAATAGAAAATTCAGTAACTTATCGAGTACTTGATTACAATGCATGTTTTCAGAGCCCGCAAGAATACATTTAATCATTTTTTTACAAGTTCTCACTGAGTTTTCTGCTTGGCCGTTACTACACGGGTGATAAATCGGTGAGGTCAAGTGATTTATGCCTGTACTTTTACAAAATTCACTGAACATGTCGTTACTTATTTTAGGGTCATTATCAGACATGACGGTTTCAGGCAATCCAAACATTGAAAATAATAATTTTAATTTTTTTATCAGTTCATTAGTTGTCAGCCCGCCTTGCATGTGTAGACATTCTAACCATTTACTATGTGCATCGACTACTATCAAAAATACCCGGGAGCCAACCTGCATGTAGTCGATATGTATGCGCTCCCAGGGAGCGGCGGGGCGCGGCCAGGGTGCGGGCGGCGCGCGGGGCGGGGCGGGCCGCGTGGCTGCGCACGCGCTGCAAGCGCCGACCGTGACCTCAATATCCTTATCTATACCTGGCCACCACATTTTACTTCGTGCGATGCTTTTTGTTTTCACCACGCCAAAATGAGCCTTATGAACTTCCTGCAATAGTTCTTGTCGCAAAATTGAAGGAATAACGATTTTGTGACCTCTCATCAGGCAACCGTGCACTACTTCTAAATCTGTTTTGCATTTAAAATATGGTAGCACATTATTGCATGTTATTTTCCGCGGCCAACCTTTTGTTATGTACTTTGTGACTATTTGTAGCGTTTTATCATTTGCCGTCTCTTGTTGAATGTTTTCAAACGAAATCGGTAACTGTGTTTTATCAATGAAATTCAAGTATGAAACGTCTTCATTGTTATCTAAACCGGATTGTTCAACATTCGCTTCTATCGGCGCTCTTGAAAAGAAATCGGCGAGTACGTTTTTATGTCCCGGCATATAACGTATTTCATAATTATATGCGGACAAAAATAATGCATATCTTTGTAGTCGTGATGCCGTCATCACTGGAATGCCGTTATTTTTACCAAAAATAGCTAATAAAGGCCGATGATCAGACATTAAAACAAAAGGTTGATCACGCCCGTACAAGTACTGGTGAAAGTGTTTTACCCCGAACACGATAGCGGTCGCTTCTTTATGTATTTGGCTATAATTCCGTTCGCTTGGCGCGAGTGACCTCGAGGCGTATGCCAGCGGGCGCTCGCGACCCTCCGCGCCCTGCTGCAGCACGGCGCCCAGCCCGGCCGGGCCCGCGTCCACCGCCAGCACGAGGCGCGCGCTGGGATCAAAATGCGTCAGCACGCGTTCAGACGCTAGCTCGCGCTTGATTTTAACAAAGGCGTCCTGTTGTGGCTTGTCCCATGTCCACACTGAATCTTTACGTAATAACGCATGTAGTGGTTCTAAGATTGACGACGCGCCGGGGACAAAATTTCTATAGTAGTTTATGATACCTAAGAATCGTTTCAATTGCTGCACATTAGTCGGTGAAGGTGCTTTTAAAATGGCCTGAACTTTTTTCGGGCATGAATGAAGGCCGTTCTTATCTATTACGAACCCGAGGTAGGTAACGCTCGGTTGAAGAAACGCGCATTTATTTTTGTGCAGCTTTAAACCGGCACCGTTCAGTCTATGTAAGACTTCCCGAAGTCTAGACATGTGCGTGGAGAAGCACGGGGCGGTCAAGCAAATGTCATCGCACCATACACTGACACCATCAATACCTACCAGCAACTTCTCCATTGCTTGTTGAAAAATTGCTGGTGCATTTGCTAGCCCATAAATTAACCGCGTATATTTAAACAACCCGCGCGTTGTACTAATGGTTGTTAGCAATTGTGACTCTTCATCTAAGCAAAATTGATTATAGGCGTTACTTAGGTCTAGCTTAGTATAAAGCTCCCCGCCGCCCAGCATTGCAAACACCTCTTCAATGCGCGGCATTGGGTACTTATCGATACATAAGTCTTTGTTCAGCGTAACTGAAAAATCACCCGCTATTTTAACTTTTCCGTCATCTTTCAAAACTGGAACAATTGGTGTTGCATAGTCTGAATGGCTTACCGGGACTAAAATACCAACAGACGTTAGCCTATCTAACTCAGCTTCTACTTTATTTTTTAATGCAAAGGGGACTGACCGAGGTTTGAAATATCTTGGCCGAGCACTTTCTTTCAACTTTAAGTTTACTGTAAATTTATTAAACTTGCCTAAACCGTCACTCCAAAGATCTTTATAATCACTTAACATTGTTTTTAATTCAGAGTTGTTGTTGCATAATGTGATATTTTTATTATCCAGAGGCATAATTCCTAAGTTAAATTTATGCATAAAATCTCTTCCTAGAATAGGGGCACCGCCGCCTTTTATTACATAAAACTTAATTTTCTCAGTTAAATTGTCATAATTCACATCAGCGTAAAAATATCCATCTGGTGTTACTTTATGTCCATTATAAAAGCACATTTTAGACTTACAAGTTGATAACGGATATTGAGAGTATTTCTGTTTATACAATGTATCTGGGATGGCAGTGACACCTGCCCCTGAATCTAGTTCCATTGACTGTTTGTAATCACAAATACTTACAACTATTTCTATCGGATCATAAGTGCCGTACCTCATGCTGAATAGCTTGCACTCCTGGCAGTCCTCCTCCGGCGTGTTATCCTCCACGTCGACCTTGTTTAGTTTTTGTTTGCATACTTTTTTCAGGTGGCCAGTAACTCCACATATCTGGCATTTGTAACGGCGAAACCTACACTTGTCGGCGAGGTGGTTCTTCAATCCACACACCTCACACGAACTCTGGCCCGCAGCCGTGCCGGCGCCGGCGGCGGCGCTCCGTGCGCCGTCTTGCCGCCCGTATGTCGCGCCCGCGCGCGCCCCCGGGGCTGCAGCGCCTCCGGAACCGTGCGCATAGCACCTTTGCACAGGCCCATTTATTTTAAATATGGGTTCTTCTTTAATAGACTGCTTCAATTGCCTGGAACTTGACACCCACTCGGCGGTTTCCAACGCTTTTGCAAACGTCAAGTGGGCAGCATCCTTTTCAAATAGTTTGTCCCGTTCTGGACCGTCTATGAGACCGAGAACAAATTTATCACGTAACACAGTCTCCAGGACGGCACCGAAGTCACAATGGCTTGCTAATCCCCGAAGTCGCGCAGCCCACTCGCTAACAGATTCGCCGGGGTCTTGAACAGCTTTGTAGAATTCCGATCTGGCTGCAAACACACACCGCTTGGGCTTGAAGTACTCAGCTAAAACTTTCGTTAGTTCAGCAAACGATAATTGTTCAAGCTCGCGTGGGAATACTACATTGCGTGCGATCCGGTACGATTCCTCCGAAAGATAGGTTAGGAGCAGCGCGGCTTTGTGATCTTCTCTTACAGCGTTTACTTTGCAGAACTGGTGTAGTCTGCCTATAAACACGTCCCAATCCGATCTCTTGTGGTCAAAACTATCGATCGTTCCCAAAAACGAAGACATCCTCGTCGCCAAAATGCTATGTTCTTAGATTTTAACAATGAAACGCCATATTACACTTGTAGTTTCTTTATTACTGATTTGACACATGTCTCGCACCTCCCGCTACCTGGCGAACGTCCGGGCGGTTTACACGCGCGTATATACCTACTTAATAGCTATATGCATACATACATGTCAAAAAGTTTTGTAGACGATTTGCTCAATTTTCAATACTGTGTGTTAGTCATTGACAGTGAAGTAATATAATATTCCGATAATAAAAAAAATGTTTTGTCTGTTTCTAAAGAATATTCAATAGTACCTACGTATTTTTTGTATAGATAATAAAGAAACAATAGGTTTCTTTCTTTTTGGATTTAATCCTCTTTTATTCTAAATAGGTATGCTATAAATATGAAGTTCTTTATAATGAAAATATGGAAACCTACTTACGCATTCTATTGCTCACATATAATATGGGTGCGGACATTGACAACATAATCTAAACACTCCTAATTACGCACTTAACAGAGTGTATTTCATCAGTATTGTTTTATTGAAATATTTCACCTTTGACTTCAGTGTCGTTTCCTCGGTTCATATAAATTAATGTATATTATGTACATTACATTGTTATTATACATACAATTTCGTCAATCAGATAATTCCGGTTGCCTAGTCTAAAAAAATACGTGGTAATCGTATCGTTTTTTTTAAACATGAAGCAATCTAAACTTTTTTAATGTAAGCTTCTGTGTAATATTGCAATATTCAAATACATTTTATCGACAAATAAATAACTATTAACTATACAGATTTACATGGTAAGAAAATAAATTGATAACTATGATCTATACAGACTTATATGATAGAAAAGATAGAAATCGCACATACGTCTTTTGACAAATGTGTGATGGAATTTCTTCAATACAATACAATATAATATATCTTTATTGCACACCAAAACAAATAAATTAAAATAAAAGGAACAAAACGAAATGTACAATTGGGCGGCCTTACCACCTTGAGCGATCTCTTCCAGGCAACAGGTAAAAATAAAACCTATATCTAAACAGAGAAAATAAAAGAAAATCAAACTAATTATATTCAGTAAAATAATAAGAAACAATATTTACACATATTAACACTAATAGAACTAAAAAAGAGTATTTACATCTAAACTAAATTTAAACAATCTACATATTGTGGTATGGAGCCAAGAACGCTGGCTGTATTCCCACGCTGGATTGCTATAGAAATCCTTTGCGCAAGGAACCAGCCAGCGTTCTTGTCTCTAGTGATGTCAATCAACATTTTATTTAATTTTTTTATAAAAGACTTCGTGCTTTTACCCCACGGACCAAAAGTTTCGAAGCCAAGCGGTACGAAAATATAATCAGACGATAATGATGTATATTTTCGCCGCTTGGCTTCTTCTGCTGCGTCCGCCGCGGCTCCTGCCGCTTGTACTGTTCCACTGAGGCGAGAAGGAGCTAGTGTATTGACGCAAGTTGCGTCCCATACAAGAGCTTTTCCCCGCTCCCAGGGAATCAGTGTGAGGCCATCGGGGTGCTTACCATCGTCACGGACCATGCCAATCGGTTCAAGAACTGATGGTACGTTGACAGTGGCAAGTGCCCGTCTCACTATATCATTCACTATTAACTAATTTACATGTTACAAATAAATAATAATATTAACAAACTATGAACACACACATTTAACACCAATAAACGCGATTGACATTTTCTAACGTAGAGATGTAATAGTTGCTTCTTCGTTTCTAGGTGTCTATGGGGAGTGATGTCGTTGGTTACGGACATATAACCGAGTGAGCAGAAAATGTTAAGCCACTCGTACCTACTGGCATTTGGAAGTCAGATCCGAGGCCTGTTTTAAATATCTCCTTTGGTCTTAATTTACATGCGACTGGTATCTGTAATGTTCTTATTTGACGGAAGATTTCATTGCAAAATCTGACCCATAGAAAAGATATAAAAGGCAAAAAAAACACTACATAATATAGAATTTTGATAAAATGTATTTCTTTGTTGTAAATTAGACATCGGGTGATACATTTTATTTGTAGGTAAGTATTCTATTTTACAAAATAACAGTTGAAAATTTTAAACTTCCAGTAAAAAGTGTTTTAAGTTCCGTTACGCCCAAGACAAGTTCTGAAAACTCACACCACCAATCAAACCGCACGAATATAATTATGATGCACTAGCTGTGGCTGCGACTTCGTCTGCGTGGAATAGTTATTCTGGGCATCATATTTATTTTTGCAAACAATCTCTTCAGTTTTATAAATTATAGCTGTTACCCACGACTTGAACCGTTTTCGCAGCACACGCAACGGAAGCCCTCAAAGATGAATAATTTTCCCCGTTTTTTCCAGATTTTCCATTGTTTCTACGCTCCTATTAGTTGCATCGTGATGTTATATAGCCTAAAGCCTTCCTCGATAAATGGTCTATTCAACACAAAAATAATTTTTCAATTCGCACCCGTAGTTCCTGAGATTAGCGCGTTCAAACAAACAAACTCTTCAGCTTTATAATATTAAATAGTTATGATGTATAAAGCAACTATCTAAATAGATGGTAGTAGATATATTCACGCAGATTCATCATGCCCTGGCCCTGACCCTGGCTCTTCGAGCCCGAATATGTTCGGGACTTATTTCAATACCTCATATATTAAGTCGTAGCCATATTTCGTAGGTTTCTTCAGGGTTCTCTGCAGAATTAATAATTTCGGACCCATCGCTAAAAGATTCCCAGCGTAAAAAAAATATTGAATAATATACGAGAGAGTGTGAGATTGAAATTCAATATCAAATATTTACTTTTCAGAACTTTAAAAAGTATTATAAGCACACATTCACGCTTACTTTGTATTGTATGTGTTGAATATTGTTTGTTTGTACAGGTCAAATTAAATGTTACCTTTAAACATAACAAGCGTCTTACACCCTTAAATAATGGCGTATACTTACTCGTTGAATACACTGTAAAAAGTTACATTGCCTCATAAATTAATAGTTGCCAGTACACCATGTATGAGTAAATAAGAGTTGGGTTATGAAGGACGGCTTCGAAAGGTCACCTCGACGATTTGATTTCCGCTGATACATGTAACATTTCCCTCCTTTTTCTTACCTACTCGGCTTTCTCGGCGGTACTTGCTTGTAGGTGACGAAAAAGGATACGTTGTTTAGTGATGGGGTTGATTTAAACCGAAGACATCCTTGTTTTAATTAATAATTGTACAATATCATGTTTTAAATCTTTATAAATGTTGTCCCTTTGTTTGATTTGCAACCATTTTTAGAGAATTTTAATATTCATGAATGGCAAAAAATATACTTAAAACAAAAATTAATGTATTTAATGAACTACAAAGCTATCCATAATAGATTCGAGGTTATGAAACATCATAATTTCAAATATTCTTTTGTAAATTTACCTCGTTGAAAATAAAGCGTTTACTTTTAAATTTGTGGTTCTTTTTTCCAAAAGAACATGCCGCTAGTAGGTATTATTATTAATCAAGCAAATTTTTAGATTCGTTTATGAGATATGAGACAAATCGCCAAGTACAACTAAATTAGGATGGGAGATTTAAAGATTTTTTTTATGATTTCGTTTTAAAAAACATGTGTAATCGTACTACTAGAATGTATGTATTATAAAAAAGGATTACATTATTGAATAAAACTAAAAACGACTAAAACGTTGCATATAAAAACATTTAATCATGACTTTGGACTTCAAGTCTCAAACAAGACTCTAAAACCACTAAAATCGCATCACTAGACACTCGCATACTACCTGTGTATTTTTTTTTTTTTTTTTTTTTTTTTTTTTAAATATTTTATATATCTGCGATCAGATTGCACTATGAGCAGATGAGTTTGGAGCTTTTTGTCGTGTAAGTGAGCTCTCCATTGAGTGCTTCTACTTTTTCATACTAGATTTAGGTCTCTGTTATTCTTATTGGTCACTGGGTAATACAGTTTTCCGTTTAAGCCTAGGCTTATACTGGCAGGTTCTTAGATTGGCGGCCAGGACGTTGGGGTGTGTTGCCAAACGATTGCTGTAAGTGTTAGTGATTGCCCTGATTTCCTCAACCACAGTCTTCATCTCTAGGTTTTCATGGATTTCTGCGTTGGTAGTGTACCACGACACTCCAGCAATAGTTCTGAGTATGGCATTTTGCATCCTCTGCAGGGCGGTGATGTTAGACTTGGAAGCGGTTCCCCATAGTTGGATGCCATAAGTCCAGACTGGTTTGAGAACACTCTTATATATAAGGAGTTTATTGTCCTGTGTATTTATTAGTAAAAGGGGCAATGAAGACACGCGCCAGGGGAGGGATAACGGTGTAGTGTTCGGTGACACTTAATAACACTGTGTTGGGGACGCATTTGTGGCGGAAATAGCTAGTTGGTATGCGTGATAATAATGATGTATGTAAGTGTAAGAATAAGACCGAAAGAAAAAAGAAAGAATGAAATACTTTAGTAGTGATATTTATAAATGTATATAGGTATTGTAATCTTACTTATGGAAATATTTACTTAATTATATATAATATGTATTTTATGTGAATATTTTTTTGTAAGCAAAGTCTATAAGAAACATATGATATACATTATAGCAAAAGCGTAAAACTACTTTAAAGCTTATAAAAAAGTATAAAAATAGGAATATAAATAGACGTTAAAGCACTGTAAAGCTTATAGCTATAGCTTGTGGTATATTGAAAGGTTTATACCATCGTATAAAATGAGATAAAGTAATGCAAGGACCGTATATTGTTATACGTATTATGATAAAAACAATGTACTATGTTTACTATTTATCATCTCCATTGTGTATTACTTATATACTAACTTATGCGCTATCAAGCAAGTATGACTTATTTTTCTCATTACTGAAAGTCATAGCTCTCACAAAGACCTTCCATTTTGGGCGCTTCCGTGGGTCGGACGACACGGTAAATTGTAGGTCCCTGTTGTTAGTCATAGTACGGCAGTCGTCAAGCCATGTCAGAGGCCCTTAGGACAATTGGAAAACTATGACACTAGAGTTGGCCACTCTTATACTAACTTACTTTTTTCCACGAAGACATCATGTTGTCAAATTCCCGAGTTGCCACCTGCAATTGAATTATTATGACAGTTTGTGTTTGAGTTTATTTATAGCATCATTTAGCAAAGAAGTCTTTTCGAGAGAAAGTCAAAACTGGCTGTTAATAGTGATGATGACCCTTAAAACAATGCAGTTTTTCCTATTCCAAGTCCACTTCCATCCATGGAAAAAGCATGTTCTTGCAACTGCATTATTGTCTATATATTATGTCAGTTTGTGTGTTGACTTGTAACATCATTTATAACGGCTTGCTATCACCCCCGGTCACAATAATAAGCTCCGCATTCCGGGCCGTGTAATAAATCACGGACTACTCGCCACCCAGACAAGTGTCTGCGGGTCCTTTTTGTTTTTGTTTCCCTGTCTTAGGTTGGAAGATAGAGGGAAGTATAATTTACTTAAGCATAAAAGATGTATAATTTACTTATAAAGGATTTGCACGCATTTTTGGCGATAAAATGTGCCCTTATTTTTGTGGAATCCCATTCCACCGCCACAGTGAATCTCAGTCGTTGGTATTTCTTCCTTTCAGCGTGAAAGAGGAACAGACCAACAAATCAATAATCAAACACACGTTTTATATATAAAAGAAAATTGATAAAGTAGTTATTTAGATAACTGAATTAAAAGCTTATATGGGCTTATTCGATTTAAATATTTTTTTTGTAAAAGTACCTAATGACTAAGTTTGATGCATTTGAGTTATATTCACACAAACGTAACAGTCAGAACTAAAATAAATTAATCTTTAACGTATTTTATAATAATTTTATTTTTAATTACAAAAAATACAATAATAGTTACCAACGGGCTCCTCAACTAATATTTTGCAAGCGATATAAGAGAATATAGCAAGATTAATTGCAAGTCTGGAAGCAAGTCTATACAGTATAGTAGAGTGAATGTAGGTAGCTCCAGCTTTAGTGATAACAAGTGTTGCGAACAAGGATTCTGGTATTATCGTAGGTAGTTTTAGTTGAAAATCTGTAATACATGTAAATATTGTTAGTATATAATTATGTACTGTTTTGGGAGGTAATAATATAAAATAAGGAGTGTGACTTATTAATTAAAAAAAATATAAGAAATAAATATTATTATCCAGGCATCCCAGGATATGGGAAAGACCTTTACGCAATAAGAGTGGGCCAATAAAAATATAATAATTAAAATCAGATATTTTCGTAGTATTCGTAGTTTAGCAGGGTATTTCGCAATATTGGATAGATTTCTCTCAAAAAATTAAATGCCACTCAAATTGGCATATTTTAATCGCACAATGCCATTATACGACCCATTTCTTTAGTTTTATAAACCCTTATTTAAATCAAACATTGAAATCAGACCCCCCCATAAATTTAAAATAACCGATTGAACATCGACTTGCGGACTAGACATCTTTCTTTACAATTTGTGCATCCATCGTCGTCTTAAGCCGCTATAATGTTTTCCCCCCGATTGAACAAGAAATAAATTGGTGAATAAATCTTTGAAATAGCTACGTTAGAAACAAACGTTCCGAACTGCATACGAAAGCCAGGGTCTGCTTGGCGAACGTCTTTTTGTATGCAAATGCAGTTGCAAATAAACCTAGAAATGCATCGCTGATTGTCTGGCTTGGAGTCAAGAAGTTTACATTTGGTCTTCTTACAAGAACTTGTAGGAACGGAGTTTAAATTATGTCGACAACGTTACATAAATAATAAATCTTACAAATATATTAAAAACAATAAAATAAAATTATGAGTAACATTAATTTTAATTTAATTAACATGTATGTACTCTTATATGTATGTATCTATGTTTGTGTTTGTCCTGTATATGTCTGTAGATAGGTTAACCATCGCTGTTACAGAAAGAAAAAAAAGGGGAAAAGCACTCAACTGTGCAATGTAGAACCACCGTACATATCGATATTTCACTTTGAATTTCTCAGTTTGACGGCCTATCTTCCCACTTGACACTGGCATTGCAAAGTCAAATTTTCGCAAAAGCCATAACACAAAAAAAATATGATACTTAACCTTCATTATTGCTTTAGCAACTAACAAATTTTGTTGTAACTCAATCTATGATAATGGGATAAGCATGCAGTGCACAGTTTACCCGCTTTAATTCGTTCTTATGAGGTTCAGTCTATCGCCATTATCAAATTTCATTCATTCATCTTATATACAAAAATGAATCGCAAAATGTGTTGGTAAGCGCATAACTCAACAACGCCTAGACAGATTCGGCCAATTCTTTTTTTAAATGTTCGTTAAAGTTCAAGGATGGTTTTTACGGCGAGAAAAACTTGACAAAAAAAAAATTAATACCGTAAAAAAATTAATACCGTGTGTGTACGGGCCTTACATTCTTCGATCTCCAAAACTACGCAACGGGATTGATGTGGTTTTTTTTTAACAGATAGTGTTTTAAGAGGACGGTTTTTAAGTATGTAACGTGTAACCGTGCGAACCCGGGCAGAGCAGCTAGTTAAAAAATAAATTCATGAGAAGGAATAAACAGCATACACTCATGAGACACTCATAAACTTTCGCTTGCATAATATTAGTAATAAAATAAATAAATAAATAAATATTCTGCGACATTGCACACATCGCCATCTTTAGTGTAATGTTATTTCAATATATTACCATTTGCTAATATTAAAATTGATGCATGATTTATAATCGTATGTAAACAACGAGTATTTTTTCCTACATAAGTATGTTTTATAATTTCAGGTTCAACGTGGTGTGGGACAACCGAGACTCGGAGCACGGCGAGCTCGAGGAGTTCAAGTTGCTCTACTTCTTGCAAGACGATACTATCGCTATAAAGGTACTCGTAAAATAAGGTATATTTAATGTTTGCTCTCTCTCTCTTGAGTCGTATTTCCTCATGACTGAGGGTCGTGACTCCCCCGCAGAATTAATTCGTTAGGGCAGATATATCGTGGTGGGCGCGCAGGTCCTTCCACGATATTAGGTATACATTTGCGAAGAGTAATACATGACTATTTTCTGAGAATCTTTAAGTTTACCTACATACATACCATGTTCATACATTTCATACATCAGTTAGTAGGTATATCGAATTAGTCGTTTCTTTAAACTATAATTGGTGAATTATTGTTGAATTAATATTAATCATTGACTTACAATTTTGGAATAATCTATAAATGTATTGTATTGTACCTTCAAATTTTTAAACAAATTTCTAAAAATACTAAACCTTTAAAAAGATTTATCATATGTTACCAGTAACAGTAAGTTTTGGGTGCTACATAAAATATAAATACAGCTATTCCTAAAATGCTGTGTAAAACCATGTGGGACTTATTAAAAGTGGCGAGAATTTTATTATTTTTATCGCATCCAATACAATTATGACATTTCAACACCCAATTAATTCGCAAATGAAGCGCGATATTAGTATTTAGCAAAGTAATAAGTTATGCAAACATTTGCTCCGACGAAGCTGTCTGCGAAATAATTGGGCGTTGTACAACTTTTCTCGAGGGCCTTCCGTTTTAAGTGCCCATTTGATGAGGCAAATTTTTGACCATCTACGAAAAAAAGGAGTGTTACTAGTTTAATTTATCTATGGATATGTCAATATGTATGTTTGTGTTGTCGTGACTCGCAATTGAATCAGATTAAATAGCCTAATGCGGTTTATAAAGATAAATAATATAATTCATTAATTACTTATCGTTTGCGTTGCAAATTATCACGGTTTTGAAACAAATAATTATTAGTTTCAAAATCGTGATAATTAATATAGGCAATAATCAAATCCTTTAGAAGGACACCCATAATAATTTAAACTTTTAAATCATTTTTCAAACTTACTTACTTACTTATAACAATAACAGGTTTGTAAGTTTTAGCGTATCAATAAAAACTATGCTTCTTCTACTCCTGTGACTTAATTATTATAATAAATATGTTTTGTTACTATTCTTCTTTACCAAATTGCAACCTCCTCTTTTTTGAACGTATGTTAAATGTTCACCCAGTAAAGTAGTCCTTAATTCGGGAACAACAGCGCGACTCGCTAAATAAGGAGCGAATGAATATTTATCGAGGTCTCGCGCAAGGAGGGCGCACTCAATTTACGGGGTCGGTTTAAAACCATCATCGAATGATGTTGAATGAAGGTTTTTCCACTACAAATGCTACTTAAAAACCGTTATATCGGTTACTAGCTGTGCCTGCGACTTCGTTCGCGTGGAATAGTTATTTTGGGCATTAATTTTTTGAATTTTGAACCGTTTTCACAGCACACGCAACGGAAGCCCTCAAAGATGAATAATTTTCCTCGTTTATTCCACATTTTCCATTGTTTCTTCGCTCCTATTAGTTTGCAGTGTGATGTTATATAGCCTAAAGCCTTCCTTGATAAATGGTCTATCCAACACAAAAAGAATTTTTCAATTCGCACCAGTAGTTCTTGAGATTAGCGCGTTCAAACAAACAAACAAACAAACAAACTCTTCAGCTTTATAATATTAGTATAGAAGTATAGATTATCTATGCGTTTGTTGTATGCAGATATGTAGACTACCTCTCTCTCTTGAGTCGTATTTCCTCATGACTGAGGGTCCTGACTCCCCTGCAGAATTAATTCGTTAGGGGAGTTTTCTTGGGCAGATACATCGTGGTGGGGCGCCCAGGTCCTTTCACGGAAGAAAGCAGCCGCAAAACATCTAACAAGTTAAAAATAAACTGCTAAAATCACCCTCAATAGCTCTAGTTAACAGAAACCTTTCAATAATAACATCAGTTACTTTATTTTAAAATGTTACATGAAATTATTTATGGTTTAGTACACCGCATTTTATATTAAACGTGTGTTATTTTCAGGAACTTCACGACGGAAGAGGTGGCAAAGATCCTTTCCCTCTAATGTTGAAGAAAACCAAACTGCCCAAAAAATGGAAGGAAAAACCAGGTAAGTACTATTCTTCTTCAAATGTGGAAATAACATAATTCGTTGGAATAAAATAAACCATTACTTCAATCAATCAATATAGCTTTATTGTACACCAGATAACAAAAATACAAATACATGCATAATTTAATTCCTGCAGCCCCATTTCACCATCGCACGAGTAGAGGCACGGCAAGGAGGCACCGATATACAGTTGAGGTCCCAAAGACTCGCACCAAGCGTTTTGCTTCGACTTTCATCGTGCGAACAGCCAAACTGTGGAATTCCTTGCCCGAATCTCTATTCCCCTTGAACTATAATTTGTCGGTCTTCAAGTCGAGAGTAAACCGGTTTCTTCTAGGCAAGCGCGCTACATCGTAGACTATAACGTTGCTTAACATCAGGCAAGTTGTAGTCAAGCGTAAGCCTATTTCATGTTAAAAAAAAAAAAAAGCCTAAAAATTATCCTAAATAGGTTGATGCCAATGAATATCCCAATCATAGTTTAATTTTTGAGTAAAAACTTTCACAACCATAAGAAAACTCTTTCAAATAAACACCAGTATTCCTACCAGTAAGCCAACAGTAGCCCAGCTTTAGATACCGATCTGCCAAAGATATCAAGTTCCCATCTCGACCGGGAGTTAACTAACTAAAGCCAAACGAGGTGGTACAAAAACCTTTAATGGACATACAATAGCGGCTGTTAGTGCGAGGAAATTCCCGATAAAAAACGAAATCCCGCGCCGGAACGTGGCGGGCAGAGAATAGGGAAATACAGTATTTAGATAGAACGTGTGGAATAGAATTATATCGGTTGACAAGACTAAGCCCAAAAACTTAAGCAGGTAAATAAAAGCTCGTAGTGTCCGAACGTATTCTTTTCGATGACCAGAGCCAAGCGCTTATTTATCTTATATCATCGTGTGGCCCTGTAATTTTAATTTCTAAAATTATATTTGCATTATGTATTTTATTAATTTGTTACATGATTCATGTAAAAAAGTGGAAGTAATTTTATCTGTGTTTTGACCTGTTTAATTAGAGGGCAAACAATAGCATCTAGAGACTGTTTCACGAAATAAGTCCCACGGAAAAGTTTGGAAGTAACATTGCATATAAAATGTTAGTTATTAGATGATAAAATCATGCGGTTATGGCGCCTTAACTGAGGGAACTCTTTCGTGGTCTTTAATAGTAATAAGTAAATTTGTCTAAATCTAATCCAATGTCAGTGTCAACTTCTATATATTGTATGTTCTTTGGCCCTTGATCCCGCGGCGAAAATATCGCATGCTCGCTCTCAATAATCGTTCAATCCGAGTTAAGGGGTTCGACAGTAATGGTGCTCGATATTGGCCCTATTTCATGTTATTTTATTACAAACCAGCGCAATTATTTCCAACCGATATCGTTATTAAAGCTAGTTTTGGTATGAGCAGTGTCTGTGGCAGATTTGAAGCTAGTGTAAGTTATTGTAACAGCCCAAATGTGCAAAATTTGCCTTACGTAAGTTCGTATTTATGGGCGTATTTGAAATGAAACCTAACCTAAAATTCATGGATTTGGTTCAGTGTTCATGTGACCACAATGTATTGTTTTTTTTTTGCAACTCTTTAGCGAAGCGCCCGTAGCTCAGCTAGCGGAGGCAATCGTATGCGATTACCAATGTTAAGCAAAGGTCGACGCGGCCAGTCCTTGGATAGGTGACCGAAAAGAGGCATTTCTTTTTGGCGCTTCCGTGGGTTAGATGACACGTTAAATTGTAGGTCCCGGCTGTTTGTCTAGTACGGCTTGATAAACTCTCGACGCCAGAGTTGGACACTCTTTCGATAAGAAGACAACTAGTTAGCTATAAAAATAGATATATTTTACTGATAAATATATTTTCACTGTAGTGTATGATGTAAGTAAACCAGATAAAAACTCTTTTTATATATCTTGTTTCAGAGAGCATTTAGCCTACTTTTTCATCTAAACTGCCCCAAACCTATTCACCTATTCAATATAACCTTCAAACCTAAAGCCTTCGTATTCAATTTGCACAACTGTGTACTTCGTTTCCGCATTTTTAACTTTCCGAATAGCTTTTCAATGTTCCACTTTGCTGGCGTTAGCTCGCCTCACTGCACCTAGCAAATCCCTGTACGCTGTAGACAGATACTATTACATCTATACTAATATTATAAAGCTGAAGAGTTTGTTTGTTTGAACGCGCTAATCTCAGGAACTACTGGTCCGAATTAAAAAATATTTTTGTGTTGAATAGACCATTTATCGAGGAAGGCTTTAAGCTATATAACATCACGCTGCAACTAATATGAGCGAAGAAACAAAAGAAAATGTGGAAAAAACGGAGAAAATTATTCATCTTTGAGAGCTTCCGTTACGTGCGCTGCAAAAACGGTTCAAGATATCAAAAAAATATGTATTAAAGAATTATTCGTCTTGATATGATCTAACAAAATGTTTGGAACAGTATACGTCTATCTTTTAAGGTTCACTCACTAGAACTGTTTTTATGGTAATAACTATTTCACGCGGACGAAGTCGCGCGCACCAGCTAGTACTAGATATAGGCATCAAGGTTTTTTTTAACATGGAATAGGCCGTTTGACTACATACATACATTTGTACATTTTACAAGTTGTATTGTATTTATTGTACATATATTGTTATTTAGTTTGTGACTATTCAGATTACATATTTGTGGTCTTACCAAATTAATTTGGTAAAATTTCTTTTTGGACTGGTCCAAAAATAAATTTAAAGAATTTCTTATTTTAGTACGCCAAAATTAATTACGCTGGTGATCCCGATTTATTATTAAACAAAACTGTAGAATATTTTACTTTTTTTTCATTTCTTTGACATTATAATCTTATGACATATGACATACTTATGATTATGACAGTATAATCGTTAAGAAAAATACTTAGAAACAGAATAAGTTCCACAATTAGTAATGCCCCATTATGTTTTACTCTATTTTCACAGTGTTTAAATTAATATGGGTAGGTACTTGACATCAGAAATTATATATTTTAGATTTTAATTTGTACCATTTTTCTGGAGTTAGCACGCTTTTCTGCGCTTAGAAATGATCAGTAACTTGGTTGTGCACAACAACCAAACATACTTGTTCATACAAAATCCTTTGTCAGAACTAATATCTCCTCCAGCATCCAAAACAGAGAGCTTACTCCACAGAACAGAATTATTCCCATTTCCAAACGACATTTGCAAGCTATGAAATTAATTAACAAACTTGGAATGAGGCCCACCATTTGTAATTGGAACCTACATAATATTCATTATTTGAAAGGAAATAAAGCATTTTGCTTTTGAGAATAAGTTGTTGATGTTAAAATGAATAAAAAAAACTTTCAGAAGACTTAATAATCTCGTTTTTTTGGAAGTCGGTTAAAAAATAAGTCAAGGTTAACTGAAAGAGTCAAAAGTTTGAAAGTGATAGTATGTAAAAACCATAAAATAACCATAAAAGTAGAATGTTTTACAAACGTACATACCTACTTTCAAAATAGGTACATATTTTGAAATAGGATGAAAATTTCAAGGCATAACTGATTTACACTAGGTATACGTATAAATTGAGACTTACGCACAGGCTTGGTTAAAATTACGGCAATGTTATTATAAGAACTAAGTGAAATACTAGATACTAGATTTTTTTTGGATAAGGGATGGTGGAGAAATGTATTATTGCCAATTTCAAATAAGACTTTTTTAGCTTTGTATTGTGTGCCCTAATGACTTTAAAGAAAGAAAAAGGTTGTTTCAACTTCAACTGTTAATCTTTTGTCGTGCAGTATCTTGTATTTAAATAAAGTAATACAAAAATAAAGTTAGTAAAAATTACATATGTAGTAGTTTTCCATAACTGTATTTTTTTGTCCATTAAAAGCCACCCTTAACATAACACTTGTTATATCCATAACACTTAAAACACGTTTGTTAACCTAACTAATTTTTCGATTGTTTTTTTTTCAATATATATGCATCTATAAAAACGGTAAAATATGTTTCCGTTATAAATGACTGAAAGCTTTCTGCCATCGCAATCATCCGCTTGTGTAGCACTCGGCAGGTTGCGAACTTGCGATGGAAAGGTTGTTTAAGTGTAATAAGGCTCATTGTTTAGCCTCCGGTATTGAGCCAAGTAGGTTTCAAATTGAGGTGAAGTAGGCTTTACAAAGTTTGAAAAAGGAAAAATAACTTTATGATACTACATGTACACATTACCTATCAATCTCATAATTTATAAGCGAAAGTAATTGTTGGTCTCCCATTTTCATATCGGAACGACACAGAAAACATCATCACAACCGTGGTTTTTGTGGCTTTTGGTATTTTGGTAAGGGTCCTCAAAGTGACATACGCTACTTTTGTCATGTAACTAAGCGAGGTAAGCCGCAGTCATCCACTAGTTTGTACGCGTTCCCTTTCTATAAAAGCAAGAGCTTCTATTCGTTCTTCGGTCCGTTTGTTTGTCGCAAAGGAGCAACGGGCAATCGTAGCTTTTGGTATGGTAATAGTGTAGCGCCCTTAAAGTGACGTATGATACTTGTTGTCTCGATACAACGCGACCGAAGCCACTGATATTCATTTGTATTTCTATATGTGACAACAAAATATATAAATAAATATTTCAGGACATATCATACAGCGCCATCTAGTCCCATACTAAGCTTACGCTTGTATCATGGGTACTAGGTAACGGATATAATACATTCATAATATACTTTTCTTTTGTAAATACATATTAATTATTATACAAAGAGACGAACAGACAAGTCATTACAAAGTTTAGTATTCATAATTACTTGTTATTTGCGGGAAGCGAACTGATTAACTATTGTTGTGACTGGATTGAGTGTAATGATAACGATGTTATTTCCAGTGACATTCCCGTCCACGGTGCTGGAGACGACGGACGAGGAGGTGACAGAGTACTACGCGCCCAAGGACCTGGTGGTGGGGCAGACGCTCTTCATCCTCGGCAGGAGGTTCCTCATATGCGACTGCGACGACTTCACCAAGAAGTATTATAGGTGAGCTTTATGAATAACTAGTGGGTGCTTGCGGATTCGCTCGCATTAAGAAGTAAAACTTGCCTCCCCTATTTCACCCCTTTTTCTAAATGGGTATTTAATCCTTTCTTAGCGGATGCCTATGTTATAACATCTACCTGCATGCCAAATTTAAGCCCGATCCGTCCAGTGGTTTGGGCTGTGCGTTGATAGATCACTATATCAGTCATTAAATCAGTCACCTTTGAGTTTTATATATTTAGATTATGAGCTATTACAGCAATGAAGTGGCGCTATTTAAAAAGTGCCCAATTAATCCAAATTAGTTCAGTCGTTTCAAATATCAAGCATGCACACTATCTTGCCTTTATAATATTCGTTGGAAGTGGGAAGTTATGCAGCATTATCAGCATTAATTCATTCCAAGATAAAAAGTAGCCAAGTAGAGTCTTTAAGCATGAAATAATAACAAACATACGTACACACACACACACATATTTTAAGGTGTCTCAAACTTTCACCTTTAATAAATAACAGATTACATTTTCTTTTATTTGAACGCGTAAAGTTTCCAGCGACCGGTATTTGCAGTATTTATGCGTTTGTGCGACTAGTTATTAGTTTGAGGAGGGCGGTGAAATAAAATCAGGATTATCTGGCTGGCGGCGTACTGCCCGGATTCATTTACGTAAGGGGAGACGGGAACAATCACGGACATATAGAAAGTACGTTAGATCTAAGTTATTCTTTTGTGCAGCAACAATCGTGAAGTATTGTTCACTTTTTAATTGACACCATTTGTTGAGGACTTAAGAGTGTTATAGCAGCCTCGAGCCAATTCAATTACAGTACAGACATACATGTACCATCAGGATACACAGCGTTACTTGGGTAGATGTCGCTTCAGACCGTATAAAACCGGACGCCTTAGACAAGAGGCTAGACCCCTAGACTAAAATACGCCTCTTGTCTAACGGGACCAGTGTTATATTGCCTAGCTGTGGTATGTAACGTGGTTTATCGTTGCTGGGGTAATGGTAAATAAATTAACTTAAAATAATATAAATCTAATCTTGATTCCAATGTTCACCCGACTTATATAAATTAACTAATCAACGAGCAACAAATCCCATTAAATATTTCTTGCATCATTTTTAATGATAATATCGATCTGTATAGGCTGTATTTTGCACAAGCTACAATACTGAGTATAGTTTACATTGTGGAAAATGAAATAAAATTCTCGGCACGTCCTGAAAAAAACTCTCTGCGGGTAATGCGAACATGCAGGGTCCTTGATCGGGACACATTCCTATATTTAGACGCGAATTATTTCACTGGCAAAATGGGTCTGCTGTTTTTTGATATTTAAAATTTTAAGTTAAAATGAGTATAGTAAAGGTAAGTTAGGTAAAATTTCAAAACTGTTTTTGAGACGACTAAACTGTAGTAGAATAAATATCAATTTGTAAAAGGGTGCATACTCGGATGTTACTAAAGTTTTCTTCTTCCATAAAGCATAAAAAAATAAAAAATAAGAATTAAAAATATTGAAATACGGAATTTTTACCTAACGCGAAAAGTCCCATACAATTTTTTATTCAAAACTTATTGTTTTACATATTGTAAAAATTAATATTGTTTCATCATTTTGAGCAATAAGGGACACTCTCATTTGATAAGAAGAAGGAAACTCATTTTAAGTTTTGTGTGTTTCGTTGTGTTTTTATTCTTGTATGTTTGTGTCTTTAATAAAGTTATGTTATCTACCTATCTATCAGTTTGCACGAAAATATACACGAATTATACCTTAAAAATCTTATTCTAAGTTGAGCCAAACGCATTACTTCCTTACACGTTCTTGGCGGTTGTAAGTAGATCAACATCTACACATTACACTAACATCCAAACCCCACACAATTGTCTGTCAGTTTGGCATTGCATGTAGTACTGTAAGCCATAATCACTTTAGCATCGACCGAGATTTGGCAGCGCTAACTATCACAGCACTAGCGAGCTTGACAAAGACTAGGTAATACAATCTAATACAGACATGCTCCACCCAGGGCCACAGTGCTCGAATACAAATACAAATCGTTTATTAATAACGAAGTTGATAAAGATGTGCTGTTTACAATAATAAACATAATAAGAATAAAAATGTATGACATAAAAAACAGTTATCATAATTAAATACAATGCAATATAGATTGTGTTAAAATTATAAATGTCAATAATTTCAAATATATATCAAAACAATATTTACTTAAGCTTCGTTGCGGATATCGCTTCAGATGACCTAGTGATCAAATTCCTGACTGTACCTACTGTGCAGTGTTTAAATAACCTTCTTCTTCTTATCGAATGAGAGTGGCCAACTCTAATGTCGAGAGTTTATCAACCCGTCCTAAGGGCATCTGACATGGCTTAACGACTGCCGTATTAGACAAACAGCCGCGGCGGGACCTACAATTAAACGTGTCATCCAATCCACGGAAGCGCCCAAAATGGAATGCCACTTTTCAGTCACTCATGAAAACCTTGAAATAGTAATATTAAGTTGAGCCAAAACCTTCCTTACACGTTCTTGACGGCTGTAAGTAGATCAACCTCTACACATTACACTCAGTTCCAAATCCCACACAATTATCTGTCTTAACAGACACAGTTTGGCACAGCATGTACTATAAGACCTACGAATTATTGATACAATAGAAGCGTAACTAAGCCAAAAAATAATCCTAACAGATCGCCAACCGCGGTTGAGTTGGTGGACGAGACTTTAACTACCTTCGCAATTTAGTGACCAACTGCGTCCAAGTAGCCTTCACTTATTTCCACCACCGTTATCGTGCGAGTGGTGTGTAGCAGAGAGATGAAATGTAGAAGTTTTCGACGTAACGTTTGTAAAGAGTTACATTTCTATAGTAAATATTATTCGTAGTATAAGCTCTAATCACTTCAACATAGACTAAGATTTGGCAGCGCTAACTATCACAGTACTGGCGTGCTCGTATAATGACTGAACAATGATGAAAAAGCACATTGTCACCGGGATGACCATTTCATTAGGCGATAGGGTTGCCATGATTTAGGATTTTGCTGTGGGATTTATAGTTTTAGAATGCAATTGAATAACATTTATTGTGACAGTTTTAGCAATCACATACACATAGAGTTAAATAGAGCAAAAGCATACAGTACTACGTATGTCAAGAATCATCTGTACCTACATTAAATTTCAAGGTTAGATACAGATTCAGTTATTTTATTTGTCGAATAAAATCTATGTCTCTCTCAAAAAGTATAATATAATTTTTAATAAAATTGTAATATATTATGTTGCATGTATGCAGGTATGATTTTATCTCAGATTTTTTAAGTGGGCTAGGTTTGAGTTGGACTACAGCCTGCCTGATAAGCATTTATTCTTATTTGTTTGGTACATAAACTACTTAAATACTGCAAAATGTCATAAATACTTTAAAAAAAACTTCTTCCTGACCCTCAAAATATCACAAAAGTCACACAAGACATAACAGACGCGTTAGCTGGGATTAGTTGCTAAAGATGTCCGCCATTGCTCAGCGAGCCTCGTGCTATGACACTGACATATCGACTTAGACATCACACCGTGGGGACATCTCTTTGTTTTTTACGATTTTTTTTTACTTGTCGAGCAGATTTCTGATTTATTGACACTTGGTTAGGGTCGCGTTTAAACGGTTCTTCGTCAATTACAAGTACCTACTGTTAAGCGAAAATGAGTTTTTTTAGATGCTTTTGCTTATTTTATCTCCATGCTATTAATTTTTTTTTTGGTATTAAGAAGTATGCAGTTTTGAAATCACTTTAGGACTTTAATACTGTCTACATAATATTTATATGTGTAGAGGTATGTACATAGGTAGTATTTTGAAATACTAAAAATGTATCATGTGTATACGTTTAATCCTGTAAAACAGATAAATTCGTGGTCAGCCTACTAGAATATGAAACGAAATTATTTGGAAAAAGAAAAAAATGATTTTTGAAGATTATTTCTTCTCCGTCAAGTTCTTTCCGCATTATCGTTTCACAAAGATTTTGGTTTTTATTTTATTAAAAAAATATTAGGGACCTTAAAGGTTTTGTAAGGAATTTCTCAGTTATAATGTGTATGGCATCGTTAGTGCAAAGCCAAGCTGCCAACACATTACTCTGATTGGCTATTCTTGCTGTTTGATTTGATAAATCTATGTTTGTGATCTTTGTTTGTTTGCTCTTCCCGCGTTGATACGTTTCTTCCGACTACAAAAGAAGAGAATCTCAATAAAATAATCTCTTTTAATCCAATCATTATCATCGTCAGCTCATAAATTCCACTGCAGGACATAAGCCTTCTCCCGCATACAGCAATATTCCCTGTTCTGTACTTCTTGTCCAGGTTTAATATTGGGCAAAAATATGCCTTGTGTCACAGAATACAGATGTCCAATGTCTTCCTACAAGATTGAACCTTTCAGCGTTTGTTTTTTAGCTTATCCGTTACGTGTCATTGGCAAAATTGCGGTGACGCTGCAGAAGCCATATTAAAAAGTTGAAGTTGAAGCTGAACTCATTTTGTTAACCTGGATTTAAAAAATAGTAATGACTTTCTATCACTTCTATCAATTCCCCCTAAAGAGTCTTAAAACCTCCGCACTCGAATAAATGCTATATCTAAATGAATTTCCCAGATATTTATAGAGATATTTTATAAATACAGGCTAAAATTAGAGTTCTAAGAATACAATTATGTACTATCTACTAAAGACAATAGGCTTGAAGAAGCTATTTCTAACACGCAATTTATTTATGGTATAATTTGCTAGAATTTGTATTAGCAGAAATATCAATTTATCAAAATTTTAGGGATGGTTTTTGAACAGAAAGGTTTTTGAAAAGGTTTTTGAGTAGCTCGACTGTTTTGAAAATGAACAAATGCAGATTTTGACCATGTACGTTTCATAAATTATCATATCTTTAATATTAAAGATGATATAAATTACTAGCGGGCTCGACAGACAGACAGTCAACAAGATTTGTAATGTGGCAGTTTATTGTTGTTGTTCGACGTTAGGAACACACCTACATACATTGAATTAGACAACAGTGAACTTTATACAATAGTAATGAAGTCCAAATTGATTCTACGTTTTAGTCAGAAAACGTTTGTATGGGAAAAAAGGGTTGTTTTTAGGGATTTTCCGGCAACAATTCGATTTTTTCTTTATTTAAAGAATTGTTGATCTCTTGGTCAATGAAAAATGATAGTTAAAGTTTCACCTGAGATAAAACTACTATGTAGGTGGATATAGTTAGTGTTTACTACGTCACAATATACCTAACGACTTGCTATCGCGTCAATACAGAGCCATATAGCACAGAAATACAGTAAGTAAGCCATGGAAAGTAGGTATTGAAATTTGGTTTTATTGCTTTCTTGTATTTTTTTATATATAACATCATTTTTTTAAATAAAATGGATGAAAACTTTCCATAGGGTACAAAGTATTGTTGAAGTTTTTAAAGTCAAATTTCATGTGTCGTTATTGTACACCCCGTCTAGTTTTTTTATAATTTCCTTTCCATCTTACGGTTGCCCGGAAGAGATCGCTTTTAGCGATATGACCGCCATTTGTGGCATTCGATTTAGTTTTTTTGTATCATGATTTTTTATGTGAGTGTCCAATAATAGTGTATTAATCAATCAATCAAAGTACAAACCCTGTTGGGAAAAGTTTTTACCCGTTTAGTTTTTTCATATTGTATTTGATTTGATATAAATTCGTTACTTTCTTTACATTTCGTTTTTGAGTTTCTAGAACTATGTATATGTTACGGTAAATGTGGATAATGCGGGAATTATGCATAATTCCCGGGAATTATGCATAATTACCAGTGCTCTTGGTAAAAGTGAGAAAAACATTCAACAATTATACATAATAACCATACCCCTTTGGTAAATGTAGTAAATAATGAAATCAAACATGGCAAAAAACAAAACAGGCAAGGAGGCACCGCACTGAATTATAATTTGTCGGTCTTCAAGGCGAAAGCAAACTGGTTTCTTCTAGGCAAGTGCGCTGGATTGTAGATTACAACGTTGTTTAACACCAGGCAAGTTGCAGTCAAGCGTGAGCCTATTTCATGTAAAAAAACTCTAGTAAAAAATAAAATAAAATAAAATAAATTTCATATTTCATTTTCATTTTCATTTTCATTTTCATTTTCATTTTCATTTTCATTTTCATTTTCATTTTCATTTTCATTTTCATTTTCATTTTCATTTTCATTTTCATTTTCATTTTCATTTTCATTTTCATTTTCATTTTCATTTTCATTTTCATTTTCATTTTCATTTTCATTTTCATTTTCATTTTCATTTTCATTTTCATTTTCATTTTCATTTTCATTTTCATTTTCATTTTCATTTTCATTTTCATTTTCATTTTCATTTTCATTTTCATTTTCATTTTCATTTTCATTTTCATTTTCATTTTCATTTTCATTTTCATTTTCATTTTCATTTTCATTTTCATTTTCATTTTCATTTTCATTTTCATTTTCATTTTCATTTTCATTTTCATTTTCATTTTCATTTTCATTTTCATTTTCATTTTCATTTTCATTTTCATTTTCATTTTCATTTTCATTTTCATTTTCATTTTCATTTTCATTTTCATTTTCATTTTCATTTTCATTTTCATTTTCATTTTCATTTTCATTTTCATTTTAAATATGGATAATTCACTACATTTACCGTGTGCGTTGGGAAATTCGCGAATTATGCATAATTCCCGGGAATTATGCATAATTCCCGATTATCCACATTTACCGTAACATATATACCTTAAACCGTTATAGCTCTGTAGAATCTGTATGGTTGGTAAACGAGAGTAGTCTCTCTCTTTGAGTCGTATTTCCTCATGACTAAGGGTCGTGACTCCCCCGCAGAATTAATTCGTTAGGGGAGTTTTCTTGGGCAGATACATCGTGGTGGGCGCCCAGGTCCTTCCACGGAAGACACATGTCCTCGGATATTGTGGTCCTCAAACATGTCGGTTTCCTCACGATGTTTTCCTTCACCGTTAAGCGAGTGCAAATCCACACATAACTTGAAAATACAAGTCATTGGTGTAGGGCGGATTCGAACCAGGGTGCGTCTGGATGAAAAGCAGACACTGGAACCGCTGAGCCACACTCGCTTGAGTAGCTAAACGAGAGTAGTGACGTGGTGTAATTAGTTATGTTGCCGGGAAGCAGCGCTCGACAATTACATGATCAGCAGGCGATCGACGATGTACATTGTAGACTTATAATGTGCATAGAATTGTAGCTCGTAACTTAGGTGACAGGTTTTTTATTCTGTCCTTAGAATTTTTTGCAGCCTGAAATACATCCGTACTTATAATACCTACTCATATAAGCAGGAGTGTGATGGAAGGTGTTGCTTATCTGTATTGGAATGAAATTGGATAAAGGCTCATGACCAAGGGAGTTGAAGTCGATAGGTAATTTTGGTTGTTTCCATGAGTTAAATAACTTAAATTTTTTTTAGCTACTTACAGCATTGCATAAGTAATTTTCTTCGATCAAAATTACAACTATACTATTTATTTATTTTAAAATGGCGCACAAAACAGAATGTGTTCTTAAATGAACTAGATATACATTTAAAACTGGTTTTGATCCAGAACAAATTCCAAAATATGTGTACACAGCTTGAACAACATAAATGTGATTAATAATTAACAAAAAAATTAGTTAGAGAGAAAATACAGTATAACTACATATATTATAGTAACTAGGTAATTTCAAAGTCAACTAACGTAGTTATCTAAAATTTTAGTTTGGTCCTCGAATACAAATTTATCAACCCCCAGTTAACCTCGGCATCGTCCATAATATT
Organism: Macaria notata; assembly: GCA_927399415.1. NCBI lineage: Eukaryota > Metazoa > Arthropoda > Insecta > Lepidoptera > Geometridae > Macaria > Macaria notata. The sequence continues at coordinate 9,146,794 of OV656746.1, read as the reverse complement.
CCTTATCTGCGGCATTAAGAGCATTGTGTGGGAGGCAGATAAGCATTAACCGTATGGCACTTGTCCAAAAACTAAATTAAAATAATAGTTTTCCTTGTACAAGAAACGCTTCCCTTACTACATTTTGTACACACAGTTGCCAATTCATTTGTTGGCTTATTTATTTATTGTGGCAGACGTTGAGTTGCTTTAGCTTTGTATTAGGAATGAAACGAAAGAAAAAGTTAAATTATGATATAACATCAATAGTGTGTCCTTTATTTTTTTTTCAGTCACTTACTTGTTATTTATTTCACTTGGCAGTTATTTGGCCTTTGAAATGGCATCTGCACATCTACCACCATGTTTAAAGATGGTGCTTGCGTGAGCTGACACAAAACTAACTCTCTAAATTTCACATCTAATCTCTATATGTTGTCGGAAAACCGCTGAAAATTTTAATCATCAGTTATGTCCACAATGGACGAGACTAAACGCTAGAATAATAAGTTAGTTTTCTATTTTATTGTTTTGGCTTGCTTACCTACCCGGCTAGTCTCTTAAAAAACTAGTTTTTATACGAAATCAGAAACACAAGCTTGCTACCACGTCTAGCTTATCCTTGCTTGAAAAACTTGCCTCGTGTATTCCGAGTATTTATCGTGATTTGAAAACCCACAACATTAAAAGTTGTAAAGTGGTTGAAAATCATTTTTTTTTTCTGTTTATTGTTATTATTTTGATTGTCCACTCTAATTCTTTTTACGTCTGCGACAGAACGATGCTAAATATGGAGCAGCCGCCGCGGGTGGAAGTCCAACACGAGAAAAGGAAAGAGTTTCCCAAGGTGAGCACGTGCCCTTTGTTACTTGACACCATGCATTTTTCTATAAAACAAATACAATTGTTTTCCATTACATAGTATTAATATATAAAAAGACTAAATCTCAAACTTTCATACAAGAAAAAATTGCACTCAACATCCATAATAATTATTCGGCTACATTTAAAACACTATCACTCTCACGTGGTTTTTTTTTAATGGCCTGCTCCACTCTAGGCAAAGGTCTCTCCCACGTCGAAGATGGATTTTGTTACCTGGCTGGTCTGAATAGTTTCCAATCTCAACGTGGGTAGGTAGCCATTAAGGATGCGCATTTGTTATTTGATCTGTCAATCTTAATAAATTTGTCAAACAGTTAAAATCATTACATTTGTTCATACTCTAGTTACATCAAAACAAATACACCTATAACGTCTTTACATTACATACTGTCATTATTAACATTGATTGTCAGATTTTACAGAGAGAGAGTAGTACCTTCCACTAGTTTATAAATGTTGTTGTCCCCAGGTATTCCCGCCTCACATCGGTATCGGCGCCCCGGAGGACTCGCTCGGGTCCTGCTTCGGCCTCGTACCGAAACCCCCGCATAAGGACATCATTAAATACAACCTTAATGCTAATAAGGTAAGCTATTTTGTACATATAATGTGTTTTAGTGCCAATGTTGACAAACGAATGAATTGAGTACCTACCTACATACCAAAAATCATGATAATCCGTTCAGCCGTTTTTGCGTGATGAGCGTTTATATAAACAGTGTTTTACTATAGATTTAATGAATGCCCGAACATCATTTTTCTAATATCTTCTATGTTCATATTTTCGATGATCTTTAGCCTTATTATATGTAGAGATTTTCTACTTATAAATTTGGTATTAGTATGTTTGTACATTTTTCACCGATTTTCTTTTCTACAGCCCAAAACCTATACGAGCACGTCTCCGTTAAACGTTTACAAAATGTTGTCGCGCGACATAAATTATTCTTTGAACGGAACTCTAAAGTTGAGTTTGCAAACCAATTAAAGTTGCACCCGCGCGCCTCGACAAAGATCCGAGGGGGTGAGGGGGTGAGGGGGTGTAGAGGGGGGTCCCTCTTCTATCTGCCCGGTTTGATGGAAATACTTCTGACTGTCGTTCTTGTTATCGCGTGTACGTATATGGAAAGGAGACGGTTTGTTTAGATGTTGTTGGTTTTTGTTTAAGAGCCTAAGGTTCTGAAGTCTGTGGTTTTCTTTCTTGATTACTGTCACTGTCAAGTCTTACATGGATGACCTGACCTTACTTACCATCGAACATACACAAATAAAACATATACTTAACTAAAAAGTGAACATTTTGGGCTGGACACTTCCGTAAGACGGATAACACGTATCAGGTCGTATTCATTATATTACGTCAGTAGCTAAACTATAAAACAAGTACAAGATCAACAATGGAAGGCTTAAAAACTTTCCTCACCACCATCACGGATTTACATACTTTTTAAATTATCAGTAGAACAGTTTAATTTACGAGTCTAAACAGGCAAATCCACTCGGCGCAAACAGTTCTCTGAAACTGGAAATGTAATTTTCCGCCTTTCTGATACTTTGCTAGTGTTTTCGTACTATCGTATTACAGAAGCTTTATGGAGTTTATCATTGCGCTGTTTTGACGTGCTCAAAATGGTTCCGGGAATTTGAGAACGGGAAATATAATGTGATTTTGGTAGTAGGTATAAGCTTTGTCTGTAGATTTACGCTTGTTACTCAATACAGAGTTCTAATAGAGAGTTTTAGAGTAGATTATTGAAATTGATAGGTATAAAGAAAGAAAAGACAGAAAGCATTAATTTTGACACACAGGACACAATAAAATAAAAAGTTGAAAAACAGGCATATTACAAAGGTGATATAGGTAAGTTTCATTGATGTATAATAATGTAAACTATCTAAACTATAGTTGATAAGACAGAAAAGTCGAAAAACAATAGATATTTTACAGGCAAGCGTGGACCAAGCATAGTCCTTTAACGTCAAAAAAATTGTGGTTAAACATACCTACATACATACCAGAGAAGACATAGTAAATAATATTACAACCATATAACAATTTCATTTTCTAATTGGCAATCACAATTAATTGTTGGTGAATGTATTGTATTTGTAAATACAAAACAGAAACGTTTATTGGGTTCAAAAATACTTACATCTAGGTCCACTATAATAATATTAATACATACAAAAATAAGTTACTAATTTCTTATAACAGTGTGTTGTCACCCGGACGAGATATAATTCTGTTTCCCTCCTGTGTAAATGGAAAGACACGGAAGACCAGCGCTGACTGTTCGCAGTCAGCACAAGCTGAGTTGAGGCCGGCTTGTGACAGGAAATTGTGTATGTGCAAAATGTGTTTGTCTTACTTTCTTGAATGTGTTCGTATGTGATTTCTTGTCACAAAATAAATAATTTTCATTTCATTTCCAAAACGTGTTTATTGTGTGTCTTATTTATCAGAGAACTCTATTTAAACTCAGCGCTATTTTAAAATTTGATGGGGACAGTTAGCCAGATTATTATGATTGATTGATTGATTTTTTCTTTATTCTTCTATTCTATTCTTCTAGTCAAATTACTTAACAAATTCACTTTCAAAACAAGTATCAAACTTATCGTACATTAGACCACCGACCCACGTAATCAGTTATTGATTTGCATGTAAACCTTCAAGCTGCTACTTCCCCAGACGGAGGCGGCCTGAATCATTAGTGTTGCCAGGTATCCCACTGACATTAGACTCTAATGTCACAAGCATAGATATAATATCATGTGGAGATCCTGTACGTTTAGTTTTTTTTATAATATAATGATCTGGTTGAATTGACTGCACGTTACTAGATGAAAAGCAACGGTCAAGTTGAAGATATAGTAAGATTTAGGTATGTAACTTATACTAATTTCATTTTTTCGACAAAAGCCACTGTAAGTACTACGTAAACACTGCAAATTATACGGGCAAATCTGTCCATCAAGAAAGGCGACAAATGATTTATTTATGTGACGACAAAGATTTTTTTGTTTCGATTGTTTAATTTTATTATTAAAACTACTTATCAACATGCAACTGTAGGTACGTCCTGAAGATGGGTGTCATTACACGCGGAACGGGTCAACATATTATGCGAAATAAGACGTAAGTGAAAACCGTAATAGTTGCATATCGATTGTTTCAATCTAGGTATATTTTTACAGTATTTTTTATTTCTGACATATCTTTTCGATTAGCTAGAATTGAAACTAAGATGACAAGTAGAAGTTATATGAGATCTATCAATAGGATTACTAAGTCTTTGTCCAAAATGTTCAACTGGCCTCAAGGGAGAACCCTGCCTTGACCTAAAGTGCTGGACAATTACCTACAGCTTATAGGTATCATATAAACCTATCTAGATCATAATTTTATACATAGTTTAATTAACCTCAATGTAAATAGATAAAACTCAAAGGTAACTGATAACTGACTGACTGACTGACATAGTGATCTATCAACGCACAGCCCAAACCACTGGACGGATCGGGCTGAAATTTGGCATGCAGTATGCATCCGTTAAGAAAGGATTTTTGGAAATGCAACTTTAAATTGGTTAAATAGAGGATGCAAGTTTTACTTTTAACGCGAACTAAGCCGCGAGCACCCACTAGTCCTTACTAAACTAGAGGAATTTTCAAAAGTTACGTATTAATACATATCCATGATCATGATTACAATAAAATTCGATGTCCTATAATAAATCATGTATTATTTTTCAGGTTTTCGTTAACATTATTTGTTTTTAAAGACTGAATTTTAAAGATAATTTAACCATATTATTCGAAATTTTTACTACTTCGCGTCCAAATATAATTTTCAACAGCTCATGAAAAAAAAATTTACTATAGGTTTTTCAGTTTCAGTTTTATAACACAAAATAAAATCATCGACATGTTAACTCATCTTTCAAATATTCCACCCCATATAAATTTGTACAATAGTAAGAACTTTCTGATTCATTCATTGAGCAGAATTCATTTTACAAATGCTAGTACAAATGTTAAGTTTTTTGCTATCACTTAGTCAAATGACTTGGACATTGTAGTTGCAGATGGAAAAGATTGAAACAAGTTTTTGTACGAAATAAACGAGCTTGTCTAGTTTGTTCTGGTATTTTCAGATGTCTGGAAAATTTTAGTACTTGTGCGTAATAGTAGGTGTAAGGGTAGGTAAACACAGGTGTGTTTCTCGTGTTTTGGACGGCTCGTTATTGTGTCAGTCTCTCTTTGAGTCGTATTTCCTCATGACTGAGAGTCGTGCCTCCCCGGAGAATTAATTCGTTAAGGGAGTTCTCTTGGGCAGATACATCGTGGTGGGCCTTTCCACGGAAGACACATGTCCTCGGATATTGTGATCCACAAACATGTCAGTTTCCTCACGGTTTTTTCCTTCACCGCTAAGCGAGTGCAAATCCACACAACCTGAAAATACAAGTCATTGGTGTAGGGCCGGATTCGAACCAGGGTGCGTTCGGATGAAAAGCAGACGCTGAAACCGCCGCGCCACACTCGCTTTTTGTGTGTCGGTCTAAACATGAATCATACCCACTAGATCCATTGCTCAGATCCATAATGGATCTAGTAGGAATGTTTTTTCCCTTTAGATCCATTATGGATCTGTGAAAATGAGATTTTTTTGACACAGAAGATCAGACCTTGGTAGATCATGTGATAACCTCTAAAAGCGTTTACGAAAGGCTAATAGGCAAAAACAACATATGTTTGTACAACATTATTGAAAAACCTTAACGCATGGCATATATTTTAACCGTACAGAACAGTCTCAGTTTCAAACATATTGAGATTATTTACATACACTTAGGTATAGTGTTTCAATCAACACCCATCATCTGTGAGTCTAAACTTACCCGTGATCGGTCTATTATTTTTGAAAATAAAATGTATTTACTTAAATGTAAGTCCTGTTCTTTACTGTACCGACTCGATCTTAGCAGGTTTCATCATCTTCTACCACTACACACATTGTAGATACAAATCTGCGATTTCTTGTACAGCTATCACTTCAGCCCCCTCAGACAAGAGGCGTATTTTAGTGAGCGTACTGACGCATACTTATGGAATAGAAACACCAATGTATGGGAGTGTCGTATAAATTCCCCCCGCGGAACGCATCGCGATGTCATTCCCATACATTGGTGTTTCTATTCCATAAGTATGCGTCAGTACGCTCACTAAAATACGCCTCTTGTCCAAGGGGGCTGGCAACCTAGCGCTCAAATGCCCGATTGTCATGTGAACAAACCTTCTATTTCAGTATCTCCGCTACTTGTGCCAGTTGGAGTGGATTCACCCAGAAGACGACGGTCGCCGCTTCGTGCTCTCCTACAGCCTCGCTGACGGCTCCATCAAGATCGGCGAGATACCTCGAAGAAACTCCGGCATCAGGGAGGGCAAGTTTCTCAAGTCTATGAAACTGCAGACGCCTGACTCGGACCCGAACTTCCCGACATATTATACGCCGGATTTGTTTTATATTGGTAAGTGGCTTAAAAAACTATCTCAAAGAGTGATAATATTAACGATTGAGGTGTATAATCAAAATCGAGCTGGCATGAGAGTCAGAGCCAGACTTTCTATCTAAAGAAAATGTGCCCGTAGCTCCCCTAGCGGAGGCGGCGATAACCAAAGCTAAGCAACTGCCAGCGTGGTCAATCTTTGGATGTGCACCCAAAAAGTGAAATTTCCTTTGAACACTTCCGTGTATCGGTCGAACTTTATCATAGTACGGCAGTAATTTAGCCATATTTCTCTTCTGGGGCAGTTTTAATACTCTCTTACATTAGTGTCTAATTTATCTACATACCAAATTCCATCGAAACTAAACGTTTGAGCGTGAAAGATAAGATAAAGATATTTTATTTGCCAAAAACACTGGTACGAGCACAATAATATCAAAGTATTACTAAATATTGTGTATTACAATAGAGAAAGGATAAGATAAATTATAGGATTAATTGCTTAATTAACGTTAATGTGAGTTTCTTGTGAACCCCGAACTAAGCCTGGGCCTGTATCTCGGTGAACAATTAAACTTTTATCGTTATGTTATTATTAAACATCTAACGTACCTACGAGTGGCCTGGCAAGCAGGCTTTAGCGTTTTGCATAGCTACAAACAAAATCTATCCAACAGCGGGTATTTAGTGAAAATTTAACCGTATTTCCCGGTGCAGCGACGGTGAGTAATGTGCTTAAAAAGATTAAGCGGCTCGCGTGTCCGGCGCTCGGCAGCGGACAGTGGAGCGAGTAAGTAAATAAAGTTTGTACGCCAGACGGCAGATGGTATAATCTAGGACGGAGTTTGTCAACATTTTGTAGGGGTATTATAAAAAATATAAATAAAAAAGTAACTAGTACTTGTATTCTGTGCAAGAACTTCATTAACTGCATGTATTTTCCCAGTTTGTTAAACGTGACATCTAGAAATAGCGGCGAAAATAATTCCATCCTTCTCGCACATACAGGTCCTGTTTTAGTGCAAAAAGAATAGATTGTTTTTTGCCGCCTCTAACAGATTTCGTGTTTAATGAACCGGGTTTTATTTAAATTACAACAACAACAAATCTATTAAAACAGAAAAAAGTTATGTAGATGGTATATTTCTATGTACAATGTAAAGTTTTTGCAATAAATATGTTTATATAACCACCAAATTTTATGAAATACTTAAGGAGAAAATTTAAAGAAGACTCTTGGCGGCGGGCTGCCTCGATAAAAGTTAATTTTGTACACAATTTATTCCACCAAATATAACCCTATATTACCGTTGGGTGGCAAGTTATTTAAACTAAAACGGGTATGAACTTGACCATAGTTTGTCTGATGGTAAGAAATATGTAGCTATCACCTAAGAGTATTTGTCCGAAAAGAACCGGTAAAGTATTAAAAGGATGAGAACCTCTGATCTAGATAGCTGAATAGCCTCCTGAAAGTCTGACATTAGGACGGTAAAGTTTCGCACAATGCGCTCCCAATTTCAACGCTTATTTTACAGTTTGTACCTACATATGTACATACATGCTGCTCTTGATAGGATTTGTAAAAGTTTACCGGTATTATTTCATTAGAACTAGTGCAATGTTTGAATGTGGGTTATTTTAAACATTGTGTACACATTTTTCTGTTGTTTTTCATCTGATTCGGCCGTTATACAGATATTTGTAAAAACCTATTAACCCATCATAGTATTTTTAAGAAATCTTATATTACTATGCTGTGCATACGTACCTATAAGTATAGGTAATAACTAATAATCAATCTATTATTCATATGTACATGTGCCTATTTCATGTACATTTAGACGTAGGTATATTCTGAAAATAAATTATAATTTTCATTTGTACAGAAATACGAGTTATTCAAAGTTAGTACCTATTAATACCTAATATTATAGTAAGTAGGTAGGTATTGTATAGGTAGGTAAGTATTAGTAGAAGTATAAGTATAAGCAGAAAATTTATCATCTCAGATAGATATAAAAACGAATACCAGCTTCATTTCACATAATTACGCACTTTTATTGTTTGCACAGAGGTGACACCTAGCAGTAACAATGTAAAAGATTGCCAACTAAACGCTGACCTCGCCTAATGAGGAAAATCTTTGTTCTATTCTTAGACAATATAACCCAAAGACCTCTCCTATATCCTTTTTCTTTGCCATACCTTTCCGTCAAGAATATGATGTAAGTACGTGGATCAGTCATCATCCAGTTATTGTGTAGCGGATGAGCAAAGTCTGACGTATCATGTGATTTATTTATGTTATTGATCATAGGCCTGAATGGAAACACATCATACTACTACAGCGGTGTTTAACATCGGGCGGGTTGTAGTCAAACTTAAGCCTATTCCGTGTTTATATAATAATATAATTATAGTAATAATAGGTATATTTTTTTAAATAATAATTTATATAATTTAACAACTGGGTGCTCGCGGCTTCGCTCGCATTAAGAAGTAAAACTTGCATCCCCTATTATTTCCAAAAATCCTTTCATAGCGGATGCCTACGTCATAACTACCTTCATTCCAAATTTCAGCATAATCCGTCCAGTGGTTTGGGCTGTGCGTTGATAGATCACTATATCAGTCAGTCAGTCAGTCATCTTTGAGTTTTATACATATAGAAGATTAAAATATAGGAATGTTCGGTGTTATAGAGTCTGGTCTATTGACTATGATGTCGTTGGACCCGCCCTATCCACTCCTCATCTAATCACCAATATCATTAACCCACAAATCCCTTATTTGTTACACGAGACCTTCACAGTACGAAGTATGTTTTGATAGGTAACTATATAAAATGTTTGAGTTCAGTTTGACTGACCAACTTAGAAGAATAATTTTGAAATAAAATGGCATCCGAGCGAGTTTTTAATAATAGTATTCATGTCCACCAAAGACGTAAGCCTATTTAGAAAATTCACGCTCAAACTGCTGAACCGATTTGGATGAAATTTGGTATGGAGCTAGACGAGACCCAAGTCAAATTGATTGCATTTATTTTTAAGTCGTTTAAATAGCAATATTTACTCCCCACAGCAACTTATAGAAAAAGGCAAGCGCGATGTTTACAAAATTACTACAAAAACCAAGCCAAGTCGTGAGCTACCGCTAGTTGTCTCTTATTGGAAAATAATTTTGTTTTCGTAAGGATTCATTCAATTACCCATATTTGGAGAAGTTTTTATTAGTAGAGGACGTGCTCGGGTATTCTTTGTGAGATTAATTCTGTCATGTTTCTATGAGATTGGGACGTAATAATAGATTGTTGAATGATGTAATAAGTAAGGCTTATTAGAAAAGGAATTGAAGTACTTATAAAGTTCAAGAGTTAAAAAATACGAAGAAAACGCTTCTTCTTCTTATCGAATTAGAGTGGCCAACTCTGGTGTTGAGCATCATATCAAGCCGCCCTGAGGGCTTCTGACATGGCTTAACGACTGCCGTACTAGACAAATAGCCGGGACCTACAATTTAACGTGTTATCTGACAAACGGAAAACGCTTATGTTATTGGTGTTAAGTAGGTTAATAATGTCGTATTATTTATGTGGTAGATAGATAACACATATATCTTAAAGGATAATAAGGATTTAGTATCGAAATATAGCCTAATAGTCCATTGAAATGTTACAATTTTAGGTCTGAATATTGCATTTCTTCGAGGACGCAATTTTATTTTAAGGCATGTTTGGGGGGTCAATAGAAGCTTAACTTCAAGTTTGTGGGGTCGCCACTCTTGTCCCCCGGCCACCATCTTGAAAAAAGGGGTGGAAACGTTTTTTCTGAATATCTCGGAAACAATGCGTCTAACAAAAAAAATGTTAAGACATAATTTGTAGCAAATGGCGACCGGGGAACATGAGTGGCGACCCCACAAACTTGAAGTTTAAGCTTCTATTGAGTCCCCAAACATGCCCCAAAAATTCAATTGCGTCCTCTAATAAATGCAAAGCTACATGAGCTTTTCAGTTCAATTGACTATAAACAATTTATTAGTATACATTTTGTTTCAGGCAGGTGTAAGGTACCTTTGATGCTTTACTCTGATTAAAGTAGGTACTTAGTTGAGCTCTGAAAAAATGTGTTTAGACATCACTTTTTGTCTCTCGCGCATTTGTTGGTTTTATGTTTGTATCTAAGGTACACCTACCTTATCTTTTACCTGCTCAGTTCTTAAGTATTTATGACTTCTGTACATGTTCACATTTTGGCGTCTTTTACCCACCAGGCGATAACAGACACATCTCAATTTACTAACGGTCAAGTACCTAAATCTTGTATTTTTAATTCCTTCTCAATCCACATAACTCACTAGCCTACTTACCCTGCGCGTACATTCCATCTCATTCCTTCATACAGCCTCTTCCATGTTTTCAGGAGCAATAATCCCGGTCTTCAAGCACCGGTTCCGCATCATCGGCTGCGATCTGTACGTGTACCGCTACATGAGCGCCAACCCGGACAAGTTCCCCCGGGAGATCATCGACAACGTGAGGACGTATCACATGCGAGAGGGCAACTTAAAGGGAGACCTGGAGGTGAGATAATAGTAATGCAATAATAGTTAAAATGGAGCAGAATTCAGTTAATAATTAAATCGAGAATAAACCGATTTCTTCTAGACAAGCGCGCTAGATCGTTGATTATTAAGTTGCTTAACATCTGGCAAGTTGTAGGTACTCAAGCGTGAGCCTATCTCATGTAAAAAAAGAATTAGTACTCGTTATGACTTGAGCTATACTTGAAAAAAAAAATATTGCAATCTTAGGAAGACTTCTCAAGATTTATTTTTTACTTTTTGCCGATTATAGCAAGTGCGAATTGACTAGATCAATCAAAATCAATGTCTATCTGTCTCTAAACATTCCATGAACAGTATCATTCCTTTATTTTTTGCGCCTACATTTACTCTTTACGCCAAATTCTTAATAACTGTGTTTAACGGACATTTCGCTCCGATATAAGTACATACATACATCTATTACTCATATGTATATATCGGTAAAAGCTAAATCAGATATGAGCTTGCTGCCTAATGCGTTTTTAAAATGATGGATAGTCTGCCGCGTCACTCACATGCACTAATTGATCGATGAACGGTGCCGTGCTTCTGTATGGTGCATTATTGAAGTCATTACACAATATCACGTCTACATTTTTTTTTACAAAAATGGGTTTGCACTTGACCGTAATTCGCCTGATGGTAAGCAATCATTACGGTCTCTACATATATAAAATAGCTAGGTTATGTGATATTAATGGAGTAAATTGCAGTTATATAGTAGCCTGTGCATACTACGAGGTGAAAAATTTATCAATAATTCTGTTGACATATTATTTATCCCAATCCTAATGATTGGTATCCTTACGTCATTATTCAGAAAGTCAAAGTTCAAATTGCTGAATATCTAAAAATAATAGGTATTCTTGTCTCTGGTCTTTTTAACCAACTACGTTCATAGTATCGTTCAGTTCGTAAAGTATTTCTGCAGACTGGACCTAAGAAATAAGTTTTCTTTGCAAAATAAAAACCTACCTACAATCTTATTAGTTTTAGTTGTGTTGTTAGTTATAGGTACTCGTAAACTCCATAAGAAACCTTTACATAAGTTTTTTTCATTTATAAATTTATCGCTCCCAGGCCGCAATTCGAGAAGAGCACGCAGCCGAGACCCGCGCCCAGATGCTGAAGATTGGTCAAGACGCGGTGGCCCAGCCCAGCGCCATGGAGAAGTGTCTCCAAGCTCTGGACGTGGTGGAGGGCAGCGCTACTCCTCCCCGCCCGCCCACGCCGCCAATGACCACTGATAGGATCTCATATGATGATACCCTCAGGATTGTGAGACAAACGTAAGTGTCATAAGCCGTGTTGTCACAGCTGCGGTTACTTTATTCCTCTATAGTATGATAAAATGATTCAAAAACATAAATACATACCTAAATATTCATCTATTCAATCCCCATACGCATTCTACTACTCGCAGGGCTTAAAAATTCTTGTTAAAAAGTTGGCAGCTTTGTATCATCAGTTGATGCGTATTATGGTAGTTGTTTATGAACCTGTTTTACTTCTCACAGGGCAAGCCCGGTACTCAGAGCAGAAAGTCTACTTACACAATCTATTTTGACTATTTCCAGCAAACCATCAACGGATGCAGTCATCCCGCTCAAAGGCATCCTCAAGTCTGGCGCTGCGAAGGACGACCACCAGAAGGTGGTGTGCTTCAGTGGCCCCGCGGCAGACGAGCACCGCGCGCCTCGGGCTCCACGTGTAGACTACCCGCCGGGACAGCAGCCCCATTATAACGACGACCCAGACTTCTGCGAGAGATACAAGGATCCGGTACGAATATGTGGCCTTTTTTGTAGACACAGTTTCTTAACTAGGGGATATCTACAAGTCAAGGCTAATTACCAAAAAGTTATGTGTCCTAATTGCCTTTTTCCCGTAAAGACAATACAGAGAATACCCATAGCAATAATCTAGCCCAGAGTTTAATCCTGGCTCCCTGCTATTTTAATTGTAGCAATCTCAATATTAGAACCAGCAATTTTCTCACAGAATACGAAAAATGAGACCAAACCTAATTAATAATAAAGTACTACCAGATCTAAAGAAAAATTACCCGAAACTTGCCTACATAGGTACCTACAATTACTTCTTCCAGGACTACAAGGAGCGCGCAGAGCGGCGTGCGGGCGACGTGTGTGCTTACGAGATCACACCGAACGCTCACTCGACTGGCACCTACATGGATGATGAGGGTACTGGACGCCCACAGCTGCCGGGGTATCTGGGCACTTATGGAGTGGATTGTAAGGAGGTAAAAGACCAGTATTTGAAGTACCTACTAGATCTTTCTGTACCTACTTGGTTCTCCCGTTCTATGTTATTCTTTTGCCCGTATACCAACACTAAACTTCTTGACAATCTCTATACCATTATTTTTGAATTGACATGGACATCTGCAATCCGCAAAGTAACGCCTGATTCAATATTTTAGTGACTTTAATGTTTCTAAATGTTAAAGCTAAGATGAAACAAACTGCTTTCAACTATACCTAACAAAATAAACAAAAATCTTGGGAGTCTATATCTACACTAGCTTCTACGTCATTAGCTCAGCCGTTTTACCGCTAAAGAGAAAGAACAACATTTCATCTTTATTATCGAGTTATCATATTTCCCCAGGTACCAGACTACATGCGCCTATCGAAGGACGCCTACGAACGTGTCAAGAATCTCCGTCGTGATGTCCCCGTCATATCGCCAGCAGCCGCTCGCATGGCAGAGTACCCTCCAGGTATGAACCATTCTAAAAGCTCGGTCCATAACATGGTGGTAGATGCTTTCTGGCACCAGCCTGTTCTAGCAACCTCATTTGAAAGACAGTTCTATTCTAGTATAAGCATGCTCTATCTTGAACCATAGTGTACGCTGTGTGTGCACCTGATGGTCAAATACCTGACTGTCCAGTACGAAAAAAAACTACCCAACAGAGTTACATTGGGAGTGGTCTCTTGAGCTGAACATGATATCATAATGAACGTTAGAAGTGATGGAATATCTCATGTCTCATATATTTTTGGCTTCCTAGACAAACGGAGAAAACATTGTTAAAAATTGCAAATAAAGTTATTTTCAAGTTTTTTTTCATAACTTGAGAAAAAAGACAATACAATATATACGTAAGCCATGTGAGAGGCCCTTAACAACTTGAGGGCTTGATGAACTCTCGACACCAGAGTTGGTTACTCTCATTCGATAAGAGGAAGAAAATACAAACATACATATGAAGATCGTATATATAAGGAGCGCTTTCTTTTTTCAGGTGAAAGCCCCAGTGTCGACGAGTGTGTGAATCCACCTCCAGAAAAGACCGGCCCTTGTGCACCGAGGAAGGAAGAAGACGTAGCATTTGCTTGCCCACATGTAGAGCCCAAGCTACCGTGTTGTGATGAAGAAACTAGACTTCAAAAGGAATGAAGTCTTTAAAGGAAATGAATACAAATAGGCTATTTTTGAACGGATGTAAAGCGTCCATTTTTTTATGCATTGAATTGAATAAATTGTCTTTTCTAATTAAATGCGGTGATTTGATTTTTTGGAGATGCAAGGAGATATCGTGTTAGCAAGGAGTTTTAGTAGATTCGATTGGTTTTAGGTTTTTTAATGTGTTGATCAGTTTTTTTCTTGTTCAGTACCTATTATGTGGTAGTTTATATAAACATATGTACTAGAAAATCCTCTTTAAATATAAAAGAAAAAACCTGCAATTTTAATAATACAAATATTTAATACATTTTTAATATTATTTATACATTGTTTGTATGATCGCGCTCATAACGAGTAACTTTACAAAATATTTGTGTTTTGCGGGGAAAAACAGTATATATACGCTTTATTTTTAACAGACTCCAAAAAAAGACTGTTCTTAAATTGCCCGAATATTTTATTATTAAAGTTTCGCCTTGACAGTGGTTCAAGTAAGAGACATAACAATAAAATATCTGCTTAAATTACTTTACTCAAAGGGAATGTAATGCAATAGATCTACGAGTCTATTTCTTAACAATATAGGATGTTTACATAATGTAGGCATCTCAAACAGAAATTTCTCAAAATGAGTTCAGTTGTCTGAACATGAAATTGAAATACTTTATGTACACATATTTACAAACAAATTTACTATTTTTATAATGTAACTAGCTGACCCGGCGAACTCTGTTCCGCCTTAGAGGCAATAAGCCGAATTTGGATTTTATACAATTCAAATAAAAATTAAAAAAACGGGGTAAAAAGTATCCTATGTTCGTCTCCTGGTTCTAAGCTACCTCCCCACCAATTTTCAGCTAAATCCAGTCAGCCGTTCTTGAGTTATAAATGGTGTAACTAACACCATTTTCTTTTATATAAATATATATATATATATACATATATATATATATAAGATAGATAGATGTGATAATGGAAACTCATATACTTATATTTTATAAAAATTCAATAACATAAACAATGTAGCCACATCCGAGAATAAAAGTTTAAAAAATTATACAATAATTTTAGATTTGTACAACAAATATTTCATACATTTAGGACCACTTGCATAACAACTTGAATAAATTTAGCCATTTACAAAATTTTATTGAGTGGCTAAATATAAAAAATCGGTACCTATAGGTACAAGGTTTGTTATACTTTATATGTAGGTACTTATTTAGAGAGCTGATATTGAAAGAAGTAGAAATAAATTGTCTCTTATTCTATTGTAGATTGTATTTACTAGTAACAAATGCGAAAAAAGACAAGTTGTTATATTTACTAACTTGTACTTACCTTTACCTAAATTCAAATAAGTTAATAAAGCTGGGCTGTACGTTTGCGTCACCGTCGTTTTTAAACTATTTTATCAGATATCAAGCTTAAATCCATTGTTCGACACTATGGATCTAGTGAACTAGGTCCAATATGGATCTGCACAGTGGATCTTGTGGGAATGATCCAAAAATGTTAAGCTATTTTATATATATTTAACTTCAAATAAATTATTAGGAAGAGTTACAATGGATCATTTTTGTAAACATGCATATTTGACTTCACATTCTCACTTACTACAATATCTATGCCACTTTAAAATTCGCAATTCATAACAATTTCTATTCTTCCTTAGTAACTTTAAGATTCGCATTTGACAACACATTTCTCTCTACTTCTTTTACAAGCAGCACTTCCCTCCCCTTCCACTACTACGTCAAATAAATAATGACCAATACAATGACAGCTAGAGTCACAAACATGCCGCCGAATAGCACATACTTGTCCTGAACCACCCTCCTCTCTATGAGAGATATGGTCGCGTTAGACAGGCCTAGGGTGTTGGCGAGGTCTATGATCCGCCTGTGGGCGCCTTTCAGAGTCTCTCTGTTGTATTTCAACGTCTCCAGCATTGTTGAGCCTGGAATTAGATGATAGATAGATATATAATCATTTATTGGTGAATTGAAATTCCAACTTAAGAACTAAATGATAGAGAAGTTGGTAATATATCATTTTATTTGTGCATGTACATATATACAAAATTTACAAGAAATATACATCAATACATATTCAATATAATTCAACAAACAAATCTATACTAATATTATAAAGCTGAAGAGTTTGTTTGTTTGTTTGTTTGAACACGCTTATCTCAGGAACTACTGGTGCGATTTGAATAATTCTTTTTGTGTTGAATAGACCATTTATCGAGGAAGGCTTTAGGCTATATAACATTACGCTGCAAGTAATAGGAGCGAAGAAACCATGGAAAATGTGGAAAAAATGGGGAAAATTATTCATCTTTGAGGGCTTTTGTTAATAACTATTCCACGCGGACGAAGTCGCTGGCACAGCTAGTTAATAATACCCGGTACTACATCACATGCAATTAGTAGTTACATAATATTTCGTCATTTTACGATGGAGATAGGTAGATCTGATGATGAGATTTGTAGGTTGTGAAAAAAAACATAGTAAGGTAATATCAGGCAAATTATTTGACTGAAGACTGAAAGTGTCGTATACTCTATAGACAACTGCCCGGTTATGAAATTTAGAAAAAGAAGAACACATAAGTGTTAGTATTTTATAAGTATTTTTCCATTAGAATATTAAGAATTGGTCGAAACTGAGATACAAGTTCTCTCCGGAATTAAGTATTAAAATTTTATCCATTTTTTTATAATGACAATTACCTACAAACAGATGCAAAACAAATTTCTTTTTTGAAACTAGTTTATAAATAAAGTGATGTGTTAAGAAATTTCGCCATTTTCACAATCGTCAGGATATTCAAAGTAACATAATAAACAATTAGTGCAATGTTGCCAACCTGCAAAGGTTTATATCGTGTCTTCATGTCTTGTTCGAACAATACAAATTACTGTTTATATAATTAATTTTATTGCACAATACATCATTATGTATTGTAATAATGAATCTACGTGACTAGATCTGTTGGCTATTTTTAAATAGTATTTTTTTAATAGTTTACCGGAAGAGTGAAGGAAAATCTTACAGTTCCGCCATTATTCATAATATAATTATTGATATAAAACGGTAGATTAATTAAAATCAAAGCTTATAAAATAATTTTTTATACATAGCAAACATAAAATTCGCTAAAACATAAAACCTAAAATACCCACCCCTCAAATGGCACTTTAAACTATTTTTTTAAATATTTTGTAGCATCTATGAAGACAATGAAAAATTCATCTCTTTTTGAGTTATAACCAAAACAAATAAACACAAACACACGTAAAGACGTAAACAACTGTATCTCAGTAATCATCATCATCAGCCTAATGGGACCCACTGCAAGGTATAGGCCTCCGCCCTTTTACGCCAATACTCCCTGTCTTGCGCTGTTCTTACCCAGATGTATCCTTCTAACTTTAAATCTCAGTAATTTTAATACTCCCTAAAAATATATCATCATCATCATCCATAGCCCTTAGAGTCCCACTGCTGGGACAGTACAGGCCTTTCTTTAGATAGATAGATAAATACTTTATTAAAACACTACACATAAAACAATACAAAAACATAGCATTTCCAATTTGCGTCTTAATTGGCGGCCTTATCGCTAAGAACGATCTCTTTGTATGTGCCATCTGCGTCGATCATGGACAAAAGAACTGTGTGAATTAACTTTACTCTAGGTTCAAAGGCAGTAAAGATACACAGTTACAATAAGACCTTGGCACCTCTGAACTGTGTACAGACAGTAAAATATTAATTACTCAAATACTTGCATCATATTTTGTACAAAAATTGATAGACGTCTTAGTTTTTATAATCAGGTAAAGTTTCTGCAATATCAATACATATGTATGTACAAAGTTGATACTAATAAATAATTAAGTTTTTCAGCTCTTAACACTGCTCTTTGAGTTAAAAAAGTTAAAATAAGACTATGAGAAAGACTTTCCATTTTTTTTAAATTGAATTAAACTATTTTTTTTTAAAATTGGATCTAAATTTTTTGCGATGTTTATGGGAAAACCCAAAATCAAAATACATACATATATTATTCAAAACAGAGAATGTGACATTATGGAAGGTACTAAAAATGGCTTCAAACAAGTTTTGTACACGTGACCAGAGGTTAAAACATCAAGTACATAACATCGTCAAAACAACAAAAAAATGCCTAAAGTTTAAACGAAGTTAGAGATAAAAGGTTGACAACCTTGGCTTAGCTGTAGGTCGCAGGGGTGCGATGATCGGACTACCTTCACGTTGGGTAAGCTCAACTAATTTTCATCTCTCCATATGGGGATTTGGGGTTAGTTGGGGAAACCTGGTGCACCCCGTCCACAGGTTAGTAACTTCCACCTTCCGGTGGATCTTGCTAGCCTGTGTCCAAACGTTCGATCGAGTGGGGGCCCTCGCCTATACCTCCCCTTCGAGAGGGCTGGTTGTAGGGCCCGAGGCGTGGAGCTCGCTGCACCTCGCGGTGTAGGTGGAGCTGGGTGCTCTTTAAGAGCACCCGAGGTGGTCGCCGAGAGGCGAGAGGAGTTTGGTGTACCGGCCGAGTAGCGGCGACCCGGGAACCGAACTTCGTGCGCAGAGGGCGCATTGGAGGAGGGCGGTCGCTTTGGCGTGCGACTGCCTGACTCCTGGGGGCTCTGGGTGGCAGGTCGGGGAACCTGTTGCCCTGGAATGAGTCCCCACAGGATGCACGACGTGTCCCGTGTTCTGACACGTCGTCCATTGAGGGTTGAGCTGAAGCTCCCCGAGGCGGGGCCCGTTACCGGGCCAGCATCACCAGGGCTGCGGATGTATGCATCGCGCTCTCGTGGCCCTGGACCAACGATGCGGAGATGGAACACCCCAGGTTTTTAGTGGGTATGCCGCCCTTATAGAGTGGGGCGGAGACTCCCACATAACCACCCGCCCTCCCCGGGGTTTTTTGGGTGGTACCTGTAATAGGTTTTCCTGGGCAACAAAAAAAAAAAAAAAAAAAAAAAAAAAAAAGCTGTAGGTCGCAGTTTTATATAATAACTTGGTAATATGTACTCTTCTAATGAATTTGTCGACTAAACTGAATAGATAAGAAAAGATTTCCTATCATTCTTGGTACATAAATAAAGTTAAGCTAAAATATTTACTTACACAACTTTATTAGTTAAGCAATTGCCGTCAAGGGCAGCTTTTGCACGAGTGATCTATGCAAAACAACCAGAGACATTTACAGCTAAAGTAGAATTTAGAATTTATTTATTTCTTACCTTAAAGATATAACTTAATTAACAGAGCATTGGATTTTATTTAAATTGATCTTATTGTAGAGTTACCAGTGGCTACTGCACTAGGTACCCCTGTATCGCAGCAGCCACAGGTGCTTTTAAAACTGTATGATTCAAATATGCAGCTACGGTTTTGGTTCATAATAGTTGAATAATTTTACAAGAATAGATTTAAACTAAAAACAACGGACGACGTGTGTGTTTGTGTGTGTGTGTGGTAATGCTAAAACATTACGATATGACAACTCAAACTGAAGATTTGTTATGTAGAAGATGCGGGAAGAGGAACTGCAAGCTACAATACAGGATCCGACTGAGTGCCTAGTGTAGGTTTTGCAAACTCTAAAACTGTACATAGATTTAAGTTTTTTTTTTTTTTTTAACTTGAACGGGTTTGCACTTGACCATAGTTTACCTGATAGCAAGTAAGGCTATGGCCTAAGATGGAGCGTGCTTACCCGATAAGAACCGATTCACTCTCGCTTTGAAGATCGCTGGATTATAGTGCGTGGGGAACAGAGAGCCAGGCAGGGAGTTCCACAACCTAGCGGTACGAACAATAAAGGTGGAAGCGTACCGTTTCGTGCGGGTCTTAGGAACTTCCACCATAAACCGGTGTCGTCCTGCCATACCTCTACTCGTCCGGTGAAAGAAGGGCGCGGGCGGAATTAGTCCGTGCAATTCCGCGGCACACTCTCCGAAATGCAACCGATAGAAAACCGACAAACTGGCGACTTTGCGACGGTGTTCAAGACTTTGAAGTTTCGCTCAGCACAGTTTATTATCACCAATGATCTTCTTGGCTCGACTCTCAATGGCCTCTAGTGCCTCAAGTTGGTACTTGGCTGATCCAAGTATTTCATGAATAAAGATTTTTATTATTATTTATTCATACAGACCCCGGGGGCAACTTTGAAAAGTATCGAAAGAGTTCACCACTCTCTTAAAGTCTCGTTCAACACTAGTTAGTTAGTTAGTAGTTTACAATCATGTGTACGAAACTGACTACGCCCTTCCGAACTGATGAATTGACTTGTGTTTTTCGGTACAAAGAAAAGTCAATGCAATTTTAATAAGTTAAATGAATACATCATTCTTTGGGAAGGTTACATTTTAGTTCAGAATACCGGTCTAGAAGGAATTTAGTATGAATGAATGTAGAATGCAGGCTGTAGTCAAACGTAAACCTATCCCACGTAAAAAAATAGGCAAACATAAAATTACAACCGAGTTACAAAAGACAGAGTTTTTCAAATGTGTTCATGCACGAAGTAGTGCGGTCACAGACATACCGCCGAGTCAAAAACCTTATTTTTCCTGGGTTAAGGACCTTATGGTCTAAAAATAATTACACGCCGAGGGCTTCTAAATCCTGAATAATAAAAAAGCGAGTGCTTTACATTCTAACGCACCCTGGTTCGAATCCGACCCTACTACAATTTGTTTTTCAAGTTGTGTGTGGATTTGCGCTCGCTTAGCGGTGAATGAAAACATCGTGAGAAAACCGAGTTTTTAGTTTTAGTTTTAGTTTTTATAGTCAAATTTCATGTGCTCGTTATTGTACACCTATTATATTGTATGTTTTCCTCTCCATCCTACAGTTGCCTGGAAGAGATCGATCGCTTTTAGCGATAAGGCCGCCACAATTAATGCCACAGTTTTTTTTTCGTTTTGTATTTTGTTTTTTATGTGAGTGTCCAATAAAGTATCAATCTATCTATCTATTTACATATCTAAAATTGAAGCAATTTTCATTTTTTATTTAAGTATATCACACCTAAGCTACAGCGGCTCAACGTCAGGTGAACTTGTATTGCGGTTCGGAACCTACAGTAGTTCCGAATGAATAAATATCATTTATTGATCGCGTGCATGATGTATTACTACTAGTTTTTTTTTACAATACGACCTTTACACGGTTTTTAAGTCTAAGGACGCGATGGAGCGCAAAAAAACAGTTCAACGAAAAATATCTGCTAATACGCACAGAAACCGGCTTGTTCTTGTTGTTTTAATTGTTTTTTTTTTTAGTATAAAGGGTGTGAGTTTTATAGCATGGTGTTTTGTTATTTTCATAATTAACTATTGTTTTTGGATCGCAAAATGAGCCGTGTTTTAAGTGATGACGCGATTCGATATAAAAAAAAGTGCGGAGGTCTGACTCTATTATATTATCTAGAATGAAGTGTATGGATAATGGGTATTCTATTAAGATTAAAAAAGCTTTATTAATGCACAAACAAACATGAGCACTACAGAAAAAAGGATGAAAATGTGATAAAATACTGTGTCTTATAAAATAATTAAGGAAAATAGAACTAAATATAATATTTTCAAAGTACCAAAAGTACAGTCGCAACTCAGCCTAATGCTGGAAGCACGACCGAGCCAAAATGCATATTTGTTTTAATACATCTAAAATTATAAAACCCGTTTATAATAAAACCATGTATGAGGTTTTTATATGGACACGGACTTATTAGTGTATTTATTATGACATCGTTATGCTAACGTCATAGCGTTGTTCATAATGGCACAAATAGAACTTATGGCCGGTGGAGTGATCAAGGTCCTGGAAATGGTATGTACATATTATGTGATATCAAACAGTATTAATTTAAAAATCCATTTATTTTCGTCTATAAAAGATAGATAGATAGATTAACGCTTTATTGGACACACGAATAAAATAGAACACAACACAAATAAGAGAAAATATAAATATTATGCCACTAATGGCGGCTTTATCGCTAAAAGCAATCTCTTCCAGGCAACCGTAGGATGGAGAGGAAATCATAAAGAACAATAGACGGGGTGTACACTGTACAATAAGAAACACTTGAAATTTTAAAAGGTCAATTTTAACTATCTATATAGGATTTCACGCGTGAGAAATCCGTGAAGAAACACACACATGAAATATTTCGCACACGTGTTTAAACCTTCACTCATCATATTCAAATGTAATCCCATTTTAACAACACCGCAGGGTCGAATCGTAAAGATTTGAATACAGGTTGAATTGATAACTTCCATTTTATAAAATCTTAGTTAAAACCGCTAAGTGCTACTAATAGATAGTAATGCACAGTTAAGGCAATCATGACCGTAACTTAAGGTCATCCTATCACTCGATAAAATAAATAATAATTAACTCCTTAATTGCACTAAAATTGCATTACTTTACGGCTAAATTAGATACTTTAGGAAAGGAAATCTTCCAGTGTCAAGGTATGGCTATCATAAGGCTCAATTCACACTATTCATTTCATTAGGTGAAAATTTTTATGGTACAAGTGTTGCAGAAAAATTACAATACATTTTAATAATTACAATTACATCATTACTCAATTGCGGTGAAACCTGTATCAGAGAGATCGAAATTATAAGAATATCCCACTAAAATATATTAGACTCATTTAGGTGACTAAAATATCCGTTAAAAACGCGAAAAATAAATAGTTATTTATTTACATATAGGTATATGTATATAAATAACTATTTATTTTTCGCGTTGACGTTTACGTTTCTATTAATAAGGCTATTTCAGCAATAGAAGTGTATCCTATGACATAAAGTGTGCTGTAAAACTGTAGTTTTATTTTTGTAAAAACGGTGTGCAATGCAATAATTTTACTAAGTATAGAACTCGGTACAATGGTTTTCTAGCTTCTATTCTTCGTCATTGTATTTACTAACTACTTCTTCATCTCTTCATTGTTATTATTTCTTACATTCTAATTGTATAACTCAAATCTTAGTAAAAAAATTCCTCTCCATCCAATGGTTGCCTGGAAGAGATTGCTTTTTGCAATAAGGCCGCCACTTGTGGCACTAGAGTAATTTATGAAAGTATTTTTAGGTAATTTTGTTTTATAAGTGTGTGACAATAAAGTATTATCCATATATCTATCTTAATAAACTAAAGCTACAGAAAAAAATCGAGTTCCGCGTCTAAAAAACTGATGCAATGCTATCAATGTGAATCAACCTTAAACGTGTTAAATGACGCACACAGCCAGCAGTTAAGAAACCTGTTTGTCGTAAAGTTACGTTCAGATGCATTTGATGATATCAGATTATTGGAAACTTATGCAAACATCATTATTTTCAGCATTTCCTTTTTATATTACAAATAAAGAAGCTCCCAGTAGTATATTAACTTTAACTCCCCTCGATTAGTTGTATTCATTTTTACTGAGGGTTGTGCATGACTCTCCCACATAATAAGGATATCGATTCAAGTATTGTATCTTTTATTGTATCTCTTAGTTTACTATTCTTTGTCATGTATTCATGTTACATAATAAATAATAACTATGACGTAATTTACCTGTACGTAGTATTATAATGGGAGATGACTATGGCCTCGTAACACAGTCTAACTAGGCTACCACGAGGTTAGAGGATTCACAAGTTATTGTACAATATTTACGTCAAATAAACGAGTTTTGTATTTGTATTTTGTATTTGTAGTGACCTGGTGGTTAAAAAAATAAAGTATTAGGTGCTCAAGTCCTTCCACTGATGAACAAATCCATAGATTTTGCGGACCTCACAAGTCGATTTTCTCACGATATTTTCTTTTCCATAAAGTGAGTGCGAAACCTCACATAACTTCAACTTCAAACTAGGTTGCCTGGAAGAGATCACTCTAAGTGATAAGGCCGCCCTCTGTCCCAATATTATGGTTTACATTTTTTTCTTTATACTTGTGTTCTCTTGATATATTGGTGTACAATAAAGAATTTTTGATTGATTGATAACTAGACGACAAATCATTGCTGTAAATATAAAATACACAACAACTTATCGCAATCTTTTCCAGAAATAATTAAATTAAGAAAAGGCTTATACTATTATTACGATATTATAAAACAGTTATTTTACGATTTTTCTTGACAAGTTGACTTTCTGAGAGAAGTTCGAGTATGTAAAATCACAATAAATATACAAATGACCAGGAAAATGTATCAATCTTGAGCGATTAACACATTGATATCATAAAGGATAATGTGTGTGTGGTTATGTTCATAAATGTCTGTGTTATTTTTACTGACTCAACTTTGATGTAATTTGGCACAAATACAGGCAATACCTATTTTCTTCCGAATCTATTAAATTAATTAGCTATCAATTTATATTATTCAATTTAATCCATCAATAGTATTTAACGAATAAGTCCAAAGAACTTAATTTTGATTTAATACAAAAATGATTACGCCATTATATTATGTAAATGTCTACTTAAAAATGTAAGAACTCAAAAGATAAATTAGAAACACAAACACGATGGCGCTCACGACGATATATTTCAAATTCACACTCGCACTCATTTACGAACGAGTACTGTTAAAAGCAAACATTTATCACGATTTTCCACGCCACACTCATTCTTTTGCTAACAACAAGTACCTAATGCTGTGGCTACATTAGCGGGCTAGGGCGAATATTCGGGCTACGGCAATGTATGTAGCCGGGTACATCGCGACAACGCGATGTATTCGCGCGCAGACGATGTAGCATCGGGGCAAAGGGATTTGTCGCGACAATATTCGCTGGAGTGGCTACACCTACGACACTTCCGTCTGATTCAAACATGGAATTAATATATAACAACACAACTGAACAACGAATATTCGCCATAGGCCGTTTACCGAATCTTCGCCGCCATGTGCAGACAAAAACATCGTATAAGCCCGATGCACGATGTTTTGCGCGCCAATGCGACACGAATCTTCGCTTGCTAATGTAGCCACAGCATAATTAAATGTCAGTCTGTTGCGTTTCCATACACACATACAAGAAACATGTATAGAACAAGTGCTAACTTCACTCATTCGCAATTAAACATTGTCAAGTTTTTAATAAGAAATAAATAAAAAATAGTGAACGTACTTAAATAATATGATAATCGTAATTTTAAACTCGAAGTGGTTCCAGGTTTAAAACCAGCCCTTTAATTAATGTCCTAAGAAAATGATCACGTTTGTAACTTGCCTTGATCAGATGTGATCAAAGCATCATACCAAGGCCGCGGCGCCGCTCAGTTTGTTTTGATCGCTTTACAGTGCAAAACGACCGGTAACAATATAAAAATTAAACATCGTGAAGTTAAATTAAACAAAGTGAATAAATGAACGGGTTTAGTGAAAAAAATAAAAAAGAAAATATTTTGTGAAGGGTTTTGTGCAGTGCTTGTGACATATCGCGGACAATATGTGGTAAGTTCATTTAGATGTAATTTAAAACATCTCAAACCACAATGTTACTTATGCGGGTGTCGCAAGATAACCAGATACAGTAAGATACATAAACAATCTGGATAGTGTTCATGTCTTGAAAGTGTGAAATAAAAATAAAATCACTGTGTACAGTTGATATTGCTTCGAATGATAGAAATCGATTGTAAATAATATTCAGGCACATTTAGATATTGATATTTTCTGATGACGCGTGACGTAAAGATTCTATAATAGGTAATCTATCTATACATTTTAATAAAGCTAAAAAGGTAATAAATCAATAGATGATTTTAGAAAATAATAATTGAGTATACTTGAAATCCATAACAGATTTTGACTTTTTGTATGTTCTATTTAAATGCTCATAAAGCAAAAACGGGTGAACGGATCATCATTATTTTTGGTATGTAGGTAGTATGAGGTCTTAGAGGAGTCATAGGCTACTTTTTATTTCAAAATAATGCGAGTGAAGCCGCGGGCGTCCACTAGTCTATACTAATATTATAAAGCTGAAGAGTTCGTTTGTTAGTTTGTTTGTTTGAACGCGCTAATCTCAGGAAGTACTGGTGCGAATTGAAAAATTATTTTTGTGTTGAATAGACCATTTATCGAGGAGAGCTTTAGGCTATATAACATCACGCTGCAACTAATAGGAGCGAAGAAACAATGGAAGATGTGGGAAAAAACGGGGAAAATTTTTCATCTCTGAGGGCTTCCGTTGCGTTCGCTGCGAAAACGGTTCAAAATTCAAAGAATTAATGCCCAAAATAACTATTCCACGCGGACGAAGTCTCAGGCACAGCTAGTATTAAACAAACGTCGAAGTCGGAAAAATATAATCGTAGCAAACTTGTGACTGATGTTAGCAAAGTGAGAAAAAAAATTACATCATCTCCATCCAAACAATATTCTGTACTTGTTAACAAGCTGTTTGCTTATCGCGAATAGGCGTTATTTAACGCTTTACAGTTTTAGATAACTGGTTGATAAGAAACGTTTCTACTTATAATTTCTTTGTAATACGTATGTATGTATGGATTTACAAAAAAAAAGTATTATCCGTTATCTAGTACCCACGAGACAAACGTTTGCTTAGTGTGGGGCTAGATGGCGCTGTGTGCTATGTCCCGGAATATTTATTTATTATTATTTTACATAGGTTAGATTATTTGTATGCAACTCTGGTGATAGTTGAATCAAATATCATAGAAAGAAATGTATAAGTTGTATGAGTGACTACATTAAAAATTTCGATTTCATAGGGGTATTAAAATTATTTTACTTATCGCCAGCAAAAAATCGTCTGAGTAGCCTAAAATGTTGCCATTTAAGAAACAATTCCATATTGGGCTTTTTTCAATAAGTGGATTTATCCATATTATTTACTTTTGTCGTGAGAATCACATACTATAAACATTAGTAATTTTGACACTAACGTCATTTAATTACATTATTCAAGCTTATGCACCAACACAAGATGGCGATGACGAAGAAGTGGAAAAATTTTATGCCGAAGTGGAGCAGTTGCTAAAAGTTACCAAAAGGCATGAAATCAACTTTGTCATGGGAGATTTTAATGCCAAAGTAGGAGAGGGTGAAGTCCAAGGAGTTGTGGGAAAATATGGATTAGGAGAAAGAAATGTAAGAGGAGACAAGTTTGTGCAGTTTTGTCAAGAAAAAGAAATGGTCGTTACCAATACATACTTTCAACTACCTCCAAGGAGACTGTATACTTGGACATCTCCCAGGCACACACCGAACCATATAGTGAGAAACCAAATTGATTTCATCACTGTCAACAATCGATTTAGGAACTGTATAAAAGGCGTTAAAACCTATCCAGGGGCCGATATTAATTCAGACCATAATCCCGTTGTGGCTGACTTGTCATGTATCTTAAAGAAAATTAGAAGAAAGCAGAACATCCGCTTTGATATCCGAGCTCTTAATGACAACAAAATAAGACCTAAAGTAGCTAACGAGATTAATGGATGGGCTTTGGATAGAGTTGGAAATGATACAAGAACTGTAGATGACATGTGGGCTGATCTTAGAAGCAAGGTATCCGAAATCAGTAATGCACATCTGCGTCCGAAAAGTTGGGAAAGTAAACAAGTTTGGATGACTGATAAAATTTACAACCTCATGGAAGAAAGGCGATTACACAAAAACATACCTTCTAAATATGCATCTATCGACAAGCAAATACGGAGAGAAGTAAGATTTGCTTTAAACTCCTGGTACGAAAAGAAGTGTGAACACGTGGAAAACCTACACGCAAAACATGACGCATTCAACTTGCATAAAGAGATCAAAGCTATGGTAGGTCAGAAAACTCTATCTCACCATCAGCTTGTAGATGAAAATCAAGTACCTATTTTGGACGTGGGTAGGAAAATGACTCTCTGGGAACAATACATACAAGATCTATTTTCAGACGATTCAAGAGAAACTGCTGAACCAGATGTAAACGTGGACGATAGCCGGATGTTCATGAAAGCTGAAATTACGAAAATGTTACGTCGCGCTAAATCTGGTAAAGCTGTAGGTCCTGACAACGTTCACATAGAGATTCTGAAGCTTATTGATGAGGAACATATTGCAGTTTTAGTAGACCTATTCAATCTGGTCTATAACACAGGCCACATTCCTCAGGACTGGCTTAAATCAACTTTTATCACATTGCCCAAAAAGAAAAACGCGAAAAAATGTGAAGAATTTCGAACAATTAGCCTCATGAGTCAAGTGCTAAAGCTGTTCCTATCAATAATCCATGAGCGTATAAGGCTTAAATGTGACGAACAGTTGAGTGACAGTCAATTCGGATTCCGATCTGGTGTAGGTACTCGGGAAGCCTTATTCGCTGTGCAGGTTTTAGTCCAAAAATGCCGCGATATGCAACAAAACGTCTTTCTTTGTTTTATAGACTACGAGAAAGCGTTCGATAAAGTGCAACATAATCGCCTTCTTGCATTATTGGACGATATCGGTTTGGACGAGAAAGACGTACGCATTATACGTAACCTGTACTGGAATCAGCGTGCTACGGTGAGAATCGAGGGAACAGAATCTAAAGAAGTTAACATAAGAAGAGGTGTGAGGCAGGGCTGCATCTTGTCTCCAACACTTTTTAACATCTACTCGGAAGCGATCATGACGGAAGCTCTTGATGAACTGAACTGTGGTGTCAAGGTTAACGGTCGTCTCATTAACAACCTGAGGTACGCCGATGACACGGTACTCATAGGTTCAACTGAAACAGAGTTACAGAATATCATTGATCGTGTTAACGAATGCAGTGTCAAAGCTGGTCTGAAAATGAATGTCACGAAAACAAAGTTTATGGTCATTTCTAACAATCCCAATATTCAACCTAGCATATATGTGGCGGGCCAAAGGCTAGAGCAAGTGAATAAGTATAAGTATCTTGGCACATGGCTTACACAAAATTGGGATAGTGAGACTGAGATCAAGACACGCATAGAAATTGCACGTAGCGCCTTTGTAAAAATGAAAAAGGTCCTCTGCAACAAAAAGCTGAAACTCAAGCTACGGGTACGTCTCATCCACTGCTACATCTGGCCAATTCTTCTCTACGGATGTGAAGCCTGGACTATTAAGGAAGATATCAGCAAACGTATAGAGGCATTTGAAATGTGGACGTATCGACGTATGATGGCTATATCTTGGACTCTGAAAGTCACGAATGAGGAAGTTTTGCGGCGAGTTGGTCAAAAACGCAAACTTTTGCAGACCGTCAAACAACGCAAAGTTGCGTACTTGGGTCATGTGCTCAGGCACGATAGGTACGAACTTTTGCAACTTATAATGATGGGAAAAATTGCGGGGAGAAGACGAGTCGGTCGCAGAAAGAAGTCCTGGTTGCGGAACATTCGAGAATGGACCGGGATCAGAAGTGCCGCAGAATTGTTTCGTTTGGCAATGAACAAAATAAAGTATGCAGAGCTGACTGCCAGCCTTCACTAGTTGGAGAGGCACCATAAGAAGAAGAAGAAGTCATTTAATTGCCTTATGTGCATTTACATGTAACATGAGCAAAGTTTAGAATGTGACAAATTTTAGCCAACTCCAAAAAATAATGTTAGCAGTCGTTTATGATAAACTTTTTGCAATTACTTAGTAATTATTAGATTTAACTATTAAAGGCAAATAAGATCTTGACCTCTCTCTCCCAATCCTATGTTCTTAATTTCCTTCTACTTATGTTCTTTTGTTATTGGTGTACGTACCTACTATAAAGTATTATGATCTGATTTGATTTAACATTATGCATAAGAATTTTCATATATCTACGTCATGTATCATTGTCTTAAACGTTTTTTAAAGTGTTTTAAATCATAAGTAGCTAGTGATGGCGTGAATATCAACAATTACAAATTTATTATTATAATTTAATCCCACACTAGCTAAATTATTTAGATTCATAACATGAGGTGTGATAAATGTATTTACTAACCACGTAAAGGGTGACTAACATAATATTCGTCTCATGACTATATACTAACAAATCGGTGCATAATTGACAATGCTTTATGTACATTATGAGTCTGCTAGCTGAGTAATATTGAGGTTGGATGGGTGACCTAAACGTGGCATTCCATTTTGGTGGCTTCCGTTGTACGAGTATGTCTGGACTCTGAATAATCCTTTAAACTGTAGCTCCCAGCTGTTTGTGCTAGTATGGCAGGCGCTAAGCAATGTCGGAGGACCTTATAGCGGTCTGAAAACTCTGTCAACAGAGATCACTATCCTACAATTGATGGTTATTATAAGAATAATAACCATCACATTGATAATAATGGATAAAATATTGAATCAGGCGTTACATTGCGGAAATCCATTGTAAATGAAACTCTGGGTCGTACATATATAGTATTCTTCCGCTGCGACTGCTCCTTAATCGGTTTCAAACAACAAACTTAGTGGTTTTCAGGTGTGCTCCTCCATATACCACTGCAAAACTACCTAGTTTGTAGTTTAAAGCTGGTTAAGGAGCAGTCGCAGAGAAA
This sequence comes from Macaria notata, assembly GCA_927399415.1. Taxonomy (NCBI): domain Eukaryota; kingdom Metazoa; phylum Arthropoda; class Insecta; order Lepidoptera; family Geometridae; genus Macaria; species Macaria notata. The sequence goes on along the minus strand of OV656746.1, from coordinate 9,115,799 downwards.
GAACACTTTATACATATGTATCCAGAAAGTATGAAATAAAAGCAAAGAGTTTCATTGTTAATGGAGCCAAAACATGTCGAGCTAAATTATCGATTTTTAACGTGCTAGGCGGTTGTTATAGTTAAATTTAATCATGCCTTACGGAAACTTCAGTACCTAAAGTGAATAAACATCACATTTCTATACTAATTATATATCTGCTGCTCCGTTAGCTTAGTTGGTAGTGGCTCTGCCTTCTAATCTAGGGGTGCGGGTTCGATTCCCGCATAACACAAGTAATTATGAATATTAAAATTTGTAATTGTGTTGAGTCTGGTCGTTGCTATGTATAATAAGTATGTATTTACAAAAGAAAAGTATATATGTATTATATCTGTTATCTAGTACCCATGATACAAGCGTAAGCTTAGTATGGGGCTAGATGGCGCTGTGTGATATGTCCTGAAATATTTATTTATTTATTTTATTTATCTATCAATATAAACTTATACCTATAAAGCATGTGGGTAAAGACCCATTTATCTAGACAACTGGATGTGTTTCCAAACCTAAAGGTCCTTTACATAAATCTATGTTATTGCAAAAAACTGCTGGAAAATCTTAATTTAGACAAATTCCTCAGTACACAAGGACACATGTTTTAGCAATTTCTAGTTAGATTAAGCAGTAGAATTTTGTACAACTTTTTTGGTGTCTCTGTTGCTCCTACACTAATGTTTTTTTTAACTGTAACATGTTTGCACTTGACTATAGTTTGCCTGATGGCAAGCAAATAGCAAGATGTCACTCTCTAAATTCTATCTGCTCTGTGAGAGTTGTATATCAGAAAAATAATAAAAAAACATTAAAGTGCACCAGCACAACCTCATTTCCATTATTTTATTAATTAAGAGTGACAAAGTATATTTTAAAATGTAAGTATGTGGACAAATAAACTCTCCTGTAGAAAACAGCCATAAAATGTTTTTAATTTTGTATTTCTTATTAAAAATATTTTGCATAAAACCATAGTTTTTGATAAAACTAAAATAAGTACTTACCACAAAAAATATGTTTGGTTTTCTACAGGCAAGCTCTTTATTTGAATAGGTACCTACAATTTGAAATACAATTTGATCACTGAATCTTTCCTACTTTATGAGTCTTACTATACAACAGCTTGTATGAAAATACTATTACTACTTCACCTTACTAAGGAAGCAGGTACAGGTGTAGATGAGAAGCACAAAATCAGGCCAAGTAGGGTGCTTGGGAACGGCTATATCCAGCCCTCTTAGACAAGAGGCGCATTTCAGTGAGTGTACTGACACATACTTATGGAATAGAAAGACCAACGTACGGGAGTGACACAACAATTGCCCCCACGGAGTGCATCGTGATGTCATTCCCATACATTGGTCTTTTTATTCCATTAATATGTGTCAGTACACTCACTAAAATACGCCTCTTTTCTAAGGGGGCAGTAGTGGATGGCTGTGGGCTAATGATGACTTCACCTTAAAACGAAGACCTTTGACGACCACCTAGCTTAGTTGGTAGTGGCTCTGCCTTCTAATCTAGGGGTTGTGGGTTCAATTTCCACGTGACACAAGTTTAAAATTTATAATTACTTGTGTTGAGTCTGGTCGTTTGTATGTATAATAAGTATGTATTTACAAAAGAAAAGTATATAAATATTATATCCATTATCTAGCACCCATGATACAAGCGTTTGCTTAGTGTGGGGCTATGTAGTAATGTGTGGAATGTCCCAGAATATTGATTTACATACGTTTTTTAATCGTTGTACCTATATATTATATTAGATATATAATGTTTTTGTAACTTAGATAAACCTAAGTTATTCATAGGACATACGACTATACAATATGTAATTTATTTTAATTTGACGTGTAAATTGGTTTTATGAAAATATATGAATATGAATATTTATTTAAAGTACTGTACCTCTATCTAACATCTCATCAACATGTCGGTGTGAGTTCTGCAGAGACACCTGCTCCTGCGCCAGATAGTCCACATTGATGGCGGTGTGGTCGTGACCGAACCTTCGACTCAGCAGCTGTTCCCTGTCTGCTGCTTCTTGCTCTCTCCTGCAACGTCGGTTCTGAGAGCTTATTAGGGATGCCTGGAATCATATAAAGTGGAGTGTTTAGAATAGTTAAACATTTTGTGGCACATCATGATTTAGCAGGCTGGTGCTGCTTCCTCCACATTAGCATATTTCTCTCGAAATGTTTATAATAGTTTGGAAAGATTTTTACCCAAAGAGTGTTTGTGTCTTACAGCTTACACTGCAGCATGCTTAATAATGTTTGGCTGTAGTCAAACATGAAACTATGGTATGTAATAAGGGAATTATATTCTTATATAGACTATGCTACCTTTTTTGTAGCCAAATTATATTTTATGAACAGTGGTAGAGATAGAAAGATGAAATTTTTACAGACAATTTATTTTCTGCGACAGCAGTATTACAAAAAACCAAATACAATTAATATTTAAGTACTCTACACAACAAACTATTTTACAGATGATGACTTTGTCATACCTGACTTTAAAATAACTAAATGAAACCCTGGAGAAATATGTTGTGTTTTTCCGCTGTGACTGCTCCTTAACCGACTTTAAACAACAAACTTGATGGTTTTTTGGTGTGTTCCTCCATGTACCACCACCACATCTCTCCTTGTAACCAAAGTCTCAATATCTTATTAAAAATTACTGCTTGTGTCCATCTCAAATGAAAAAAAAAAAAAAAAAACATTCAAAACCAGTTTTGAATGTGTATTTGGCTTATATATGAACTCATTCTGTTATGTGTACCGTTATAAATAAATAAATAATAAACATACATAAAAAGTATACTCGCAAACATGTCTTAACAAACAATCCAGGGGTCTTCAAATCTAGAGATAATAGGTATCTTCTAGGTAAGTGTGTTACACCCTAGGCTGCAGCAATGCTTAACATCAGGCAGGCTGTAGTCAAACGTAAACCTATCCCACGCAAGAAAAAAACTATTAACTAGTTATAAGTCAATATTTTGAATAAATAAAAAATAAACATAATACCTGTATGTGCTTATTGTCATACTTCAACTGGTCCACTCTCATTTTGGCCATTGGTCGCTGGTTGATTGGTGTTTTGAATACAAATATGTCCAACTTCTCACAATTTCTGAAAATATAGTGGTAATATCTATAAAATTATGGATAATTTGATAAACATACTGTAGGTACTGAGTAGGTGTTATGTACAGCCAGTTCATTAATTTAATTATTCAAATATACTACATCTAATAGAAACAAAATTGGAAACAATATACATCATACAGCAGCTAATATGTTAAAACCAAATTTGATGGAGGATATCCTCTGTCATGTCTTCTCTCATTTTTTTAATGTATTCTTCTGATAGTTTTGTAATTGAATTTTTTTAAACTATTCTTCTGATAGTTTTGTAATTGAAATTAGTGTAATAATATTTAAAGGTATTGTAAAATTTATTAAGCATGAATTTCATCATCATTTGAGATATATTGGTGAGGAAAATTAGTGTAGTAGAACCAAACAGATGTAATGGTTTTCCGTGTGTTTATTACTTTTTAAGTCCTACAAAAGCAAAAAAAATATTGGATGCGAAAATATAACATAATTTTTAACAATACTTACGCGTTAATTCCATTAATTTTCGATTGAATAGCATTTTCAATCGGCTCAAAGTTATTTGGATCTTTTTCTAACCGCTGAAACAACTCTGAGGTTTCTTGTATAAGTTGGTTAGTTTGGTGATAAAGCGCCTCCATTTATAATAGTTTGTGAAGTAGAACGCTGGATATATAGCTTAAATGGGATTAATTTTAAATTTATAGTAATTGTTGTTGTATCGTATGATTTCCAAAATGATTGACAGTCAGCTGTGATATTCTGACGTTTGACTTCGTGTACGAAATATGTCAATGTCAAATAAACTTTTTTTTTTCATGTTGTAGCCGTTTGAAAACAGATTTCAAGTAAAATGATAGTTGAGTTGAAACAATTTTCAAACGTAGCACATTACTGAATCTGCTAATGTCAGTGTCAACTGTCAGACTTATAGACTGTCAATTTCATAGTTTGACGTGTCATGTCATTTATTGCAAAACACGCCAGTAAACTGGTTCGCCTTCGCTCTATTTTCGAGGAAATATATCAATAATTTAGTGATTCATCTTGTATGCTGAAGTGTTCCAAAGTGAAATTTATCGTTACAAAATGGGAGACGGCTGTCAAGCATGTCTGACGAGGATTCCTCACGCGACGCTGATCGCGACTATTATGTGCTGCTTGGGCGTGGGTGTGTTCTGCGGAACAATGTACCGCGGTTCCGCTCTCTCCATACTAATGTTTGACGAAGTATTTCACTTCAGATTAATGTGGATAGAAGCGCTGCAAATGATATTCATAGTTGGCAGCGCCTGTATGGCGGCTCTGGGATTCATGCTCCTTTGTTTGGGATGCTTGACAACAGGTGCCACTCGCCAGAGAGTGTACCGAGCGTGGCGAGCGAGAGTCGGCGGCCGGATATCCTGCGCTATATTCATGATAATAACCTACATTCTAACATTCGTTTGGATCATACTGCTTGGTTTTCTCGTCATCACCACTTTCCTGTTCACGATTTTCTGGAAACTGTGTTCGAAACCGAAAAACATCGACCTATCGACGTGTATCGACTTTACGCAATTCGACTTCATGTTCCCTTCTAGCGTGAAGCAGGAGGACATGAGGATATGTGAGGCTCATAAAGTGAAGCTGTTCTGTAAAGATTATGTAGAGAAGGCAGAGTTCATGTTTATATTGGCAATGGTGTCCTGCATACTGGTTATTCTGAGTCTGGTGCACTACTTGATGTGTTTGTCGGCCAACTATGCACATATCAGGGACCATGAGAAGTTCCAGGAACTGCAGGAGCTCCAGTACCTCACCAACCCGGACCTGCATGCATCCAAGGACCGTTTCTAGTATATGGCCCGCGCGCCGCTCCTGCGCTCCCTGGAGGCCACCACTAAGATGTGACACAGTTAAATGTGACTGCACTCTGAGCAGTATCTGAGCCGCTGTGTTCATTAGCAATTGGGGACATTCAAAAGACTGACTTTCCTCCGAAAGTAAACAATTTCATTGAACATATCTAAATTTTTCATACAAAATGTAGTTAGGATATTAGTCATAGTTCCTCCTTGTATTGACATTCCTTTCTGCTTTGTTATCTACATGTATCATGTTTGTTTACTGTTAACAGCAGCCCAATTTGCTTATCTATTTGTTTCTGGCATTGTTTATTTGACCTGCATAAAGTTGTAATCAATAGTTGCAATTATTTAGGCCAGCCATAATTACTTGAATTACATTGACCACAGACAGAGAATTAGATGTCAGACATACAAGAACTTGTAGTATCTCATTGATTTATTATAATTCACACAAGGTCATCTTGTGTGAAGTGTTTATAACACAGCTGACCAACATTATATGATTACTGTTAAACAATTGATAGTTACTACAGTTTATTGATGACCAAAAAGTAGCATTTATTACTCTAGATGGTTTTAAATTTCTTTTGGCCTGAAGTGTGGTTTAGTATTAAAATTTCTCATGCAACAAGAATAATGCAATAAACCCTGTGGGCCATCCAGCTTAACAATTATACAGTTTACACTAACATTTGTATGCAACTCCTTTTGTATATTAAGAATAAGTAGAAATAATAATTGATTTGATGTTCAAATTATTGTACAATTAATATGTACACTTATTTGGTCTGGAAACACTTGGGTATTTATAGCTTTTATTCTCAATCTCTTATCTCTTTTGTGCCTTTGTGTTAAGTACAAATAAGTGTACAATTGCCCTGATTATGGGTATGTAATGCACCATTGTAATCATAGAATAAGTATAGTTAAATGTTAGAGAATGAAGACATTTTGTGCTCAACTGGTTTCTTTTTTGTCCGTCCATTTTGTTTTTTTATATATTATATTTGTTTATGCAACAGGGACTTAATGTTTTGTATGCCAAGTTTTTGTATCAAACTCTACTTATGCATTGTACAATGCCTGCCTATAATACTTGTATAATATGCTTTTTAAATATTTACAAAATGATTGAATACAAAGCACAATAAGTAAAGTTAAGTAACATGTAAGATATTGAGATTAAGCACATTGTATCTTAGATATAATTTGAACAAAATGCTGCCTAAAAATTTGGCCCATCCTAGTTTAATATACATTAGCATTTATTATTTTGTATTAGGATTTTATTAGGCACCTAAATATAACTAAGGCAGACTATTAGAACTTTTAAAATTATAGAGACATCATAAATTTTCAAGATATTTTTGTAAGAAGTTGTTTTGCAAAATCATAATTAGCTATTTGGTAACATTTTCCAGGCAACTGTAGCCATAATATTCAATGAACATTTGACCTATTATTTAATCTAAGATGTTAATTGTTTATTTATGTACTGTAGTGGATAGTTGGATAAGATTTTCTATAGTAAATATTACAATAAATGTTCAATTACACATACATACTTGCATTTTACTTAGTCTTGGACTGTTGTCTAGTACGGCAGTTGTTAAGCCTTGTCAGAGGCCCTTAGGGCGTCCTAATTAACTCTCGACACCACAGTTGGCCACTCTCATTCGATAAGAAGAAGAAGTCTTGGACTCCCATTTGAAGTGTGACTAATCATAATCTGCAGTAGGTACATAGAGTATGAGTAACTTGAGAGAATTAATTCTAAGATGCATTAACCCTTGACTGTCGACCTTGTGAGGTCAATTCCAATTAACTCCTAAATTGCTTAATGCTCTTCGTTTTTTGTACCTATTACTATGATACAAGAAACTTGCCTGTATCTTGTATGTAACCTGGATATAAGAATTGCTGAAAAGATTTCCAGCTCTGTAGAAATGAAGAATGTACCTAAAACAAAAAATATAGATATACTTACTTAGTTAAAGTTTGTGAGTGTGTTTGTTCCTTTTTCTCGCTGATGGAATGGTAGATTTGGAGATAGATTAAACCCTGGAGTAACATTTATTTTTCCATCCAGGTTTATGTTTAATGAGTTGATGATAAAATAGCTAGTTAATTCATAACATTTCAAACTTTACTTTTTTTTCTAGTAGTGCTATTGTCTTGATGATTATAGGTACTATATTATATAATTTTATCAGAAACAGGATGACGCATTGTCACGTCTCATTCAAGGAACGGTGAAATGCTACGAGACCTAACTTAAATATCTGAGTCATCTATCCATTACAAAGATCATTATTTTATAACGGGTCTTTATAAATCTTTTGATTTTAATATGTGTAGTGTTATTTTTTATGGATAGGCTCACGTTTGACTACAGTTCGCCTGCAGTTAAGCAACTTTACAACAACTTTTTCTTTCGTACTTACCTAAATTTCATGCTTTCTCTCAGATATAATAAACGGTAGTAAGTAAGTACATACCTGTTTTTATCCTACTGCACGTATTTTCAACAAGTATGTAGTTCTAAGCCTCTCTCATATTCAGAAAAAATTGAGTTTTTTTCAGTTTTTTAATTATGGTATTTATGGGTAATTAAGTACATACCTGAAAAAAAAACGGTTAGGTAGGTACCTATGTTATTGCTACGATAAAACCTGGGTTACGTTTTTGTCCCTTCATACTGTCCAGGCAAACAAAATACTTAAGTACCTAAGCTACTGTTTATCTTGTACTTGTAATGGCTAGGTACTTGACGTTTCTATTTAATTGTAAAGGTGTTAAGTGTGCTTAAGTTGAAGTTACAATAATAAATTTAAATTATTGTATTAGGTATTCTAAAGAAAAAACCTTAATGTTGAATGTATTGTATTAAAATTTAATAATTATATATCGTGTTTGGTGACAACTAACGAATTTCAAGGCTCTCTTATTACTCTTATTGTTATTTTTTGTCAGCTGTTTCATGACTCCTTACCATATGTTATAGCAATGTTAGTTATATTTTGCTATATTAAATTTTACAGGCGGTTTTGGAGATGCTGGGTTATCCGCATTAGTAAGAAACATGTTTAATTATGCACAATACTAATGTTATTACTGTTTTATTATAATCTGAGCATCCAATCCAAACCGAGGCATCTGTAGTCACACCTACATCTGTAGGTACCTATTTGATTTTATTACCGTTTAAGAAGTAGTCATTTTTTTTTGCTAGAATTTTCGTATACATTCTTTGACCTAATTATGCACTGAAAAACACAAACCGCCATATTTAGTAAACAAACTTATTTCCTAGTCTGGCTCGATTGGCTGATTGGCTGCCGTCGCTGTATAATGGCAATAAATGATAATTTATTCATTTACCCACGCTACGATTCATTTTCAACAAGAATGACAGTCAAACTTCGGCCCCGAAGCAATCTAAGTCCGTACTTACTCGTGGTTTTAGTAAATAAAGCCATCCGGTGACCTTTGTTGTAACATGTTCGGTGAATTGAGAATCTGGATCAGAATTCGAAGAACTGTGAAGTGCAGGGCTCGTCTGTTGAGAGACAGAGCTCGCTAAGACAACCATTACGTGTTTTCAATAAGTTCCGAAGCAACCACAAAGAAGAGCGCGCAAGGTATGTCAAATAAATTAGTTCCTAACGATTCCCTAATGAATGGAACTAGAATTAAATGTGACCATTTAAGATGTCGCAATGCCACAAAGCCTAATTAATATCGGGTCATAATGACCACGGCCAGATTACATTGGTCATTTGTAGTGCCATGTCCTCGTCGATACTTTGATAGGTAAAATAATTTAGTCGTTCTCGTGATGTCATAGTGGACGACGGAAAGCGCGGTTTTATGCGTCAACTTGGAGTAAAACAATCACAAGGAAAATCCACGCGTGCATTTTGTTTGTTCTAACAATTTGTGCAGTCCATCGGTTTTGAATATAATTTGTGATCTCACATAATTTATTAGTGCGAAAATATTTGAGCCTAATGTATTTGTGATTAATATTCCAAAAATAAGTCAAACATAATGTGTCCTTTTTAAAGTCACGAAGAAAATATTTAAAAAAAATGTCGGTCACTCGGACCTTAACGCTAAAAACAAAATCGCAGTTAGATCTAGAGAGCGAAGAAAAAGCGTCAACCGAAATTCTGTTAAAACGACATAATACAATAAACGGGACCGTACCAAGATCACTAATAAACGTAAATCGACAAAACGATTGTGAAATACTCAAAACAAATGGTCATTGTGAATCGGTGTCGCAAGATGTTGAAACTACGGATGTACATATTGTCGGATCAAGGAATTTGCTTGACAATAGAAGCACAATAGAGGATAGTTTGACAGTGCAAGCGTTGAACGACCCTGCGCCGGCGCAAGCGGAAGTCACTGAGTGAGTAACCGATAATATTTCACCAGAGCAGGGGGCTACCATAGGTTTTATTTATTTTATTCATATAAAATTTCCATTTATTAGTAATGAAACTACGAATTACTCTAAAGTTCAAATACAATATTAAAATGAAATCTTTAAAATCATACTTCTTGTATAGACATAGGTATATATGATCATTAGGATCTGATAGGTTTATTTCAAGATGAACAATTTAATTACAAGCATTCAATAACTATCTCAGTATTATATAATGATAATAATGAACGTCATGATTTTTCTTCCGTTATTATTAATAATTAGTATTTTCCTTCTTGTTTTTTTATTATTGTTGTAAATAAACATATTAAAAATATTTCATCAGAATATACACACATACAGAAAAAAGATAAACAGAAAGACAAAAGACTTTAACAAAACTGTGGCACAACTGGCAGCCTTATCGCTAACAGTGATTTCTTCCAGGCCATAAGTTAAAGTAATATTAGAACCACAATGCCTACAAATATAGGTACCCTCTCTACCTTGGACTTGTCCAACCACGACTACAACCTTCGAGTTTACCCACTTCGAACTTACGTAGGTATCATGGCCGTTTGATTTGCCATTCATTGCTTGGAAAAGGTTTAGGTAAATCCCAAGCGTCTGATATTAAGTCTCTTGAGTCGTATTTCCTCATGACTGAGGGTCGTGACTCCCCCTCAGAATTAGTTAATTAGGGGTGTTCTTAGGAAGATACATCGCAGGAAAGACACATGTTCTAAGATATAGTGGTCATCAAACATATCGATAACTACAGGATCAATAAACATCATCATCATCATTCCGCTATCGCCCAATGCTGAGCATAGGCCTCTCTAGACAGCGACTGCAACCTTCGTGCTTACTCACGGAGCTTGCGTAGGTAATGTAGATGTCCAGAATCTGAAGCAATTGCTTTGAAGGGGTTAAGGTTTACCTTAACCTCTCTCTCTCAAGTCTCTGTTTGTCTGTTTATTTAAACGCTCTTCACGCAATAACGGCTGAACGGATATTCATGATTTTTGGTATGTAGGTAGTATGAGGTCCCGGCAGTGTCATATGCTTTTTATCCCGAAATATCGCGAGCGAAGCCACTGGCGTCCACTAGTGTTCCAATAAACCGGATAAGCTGGTTTAACAATTCACCAAAACTTTGGCAACCGATTAAAATGAAATGTTAATTCAACTTTGTTGTGACTTGAATGTGGACCATATTAACATTTGATGAGAAAAACCTGTACAAAATATTGTATAATATTATGTACTACGTACCTACAATAAACACCATTATTCCCTTCAAAGATTTTTTATATAACATCTGGGCAAGCATAGCTTAAGAAAAAGATTATTGGCGTAAAAGGGAGGAGGGAGGCTTATGTTCCTATTATAAAATCCTAAAGCAGTATGTTATAAGATAGAGGTTCATAGGAATTTTAGTTAAAAAATCTACGTTTTCCGCGGTTACTATTGTCATAAGAAAAATCTAGCTAGAAAGGAAAGTAATTTTAGCGTAAGAGCTATAATTTGACCTTTTTTAAGAAGAGGGTTATTGCATAAGTATACATTTTAGCACAAAATTCTATGTATGCAATATTGAGTAAATAAATAAATAAATATTCCGGGACATTGCACACAGCGCCATCTAGCCCTACAATACCTAGGTAAATATGTAGACAAAACTCTTTATTGATTGTGACTGATTCATATTTGCCTCTGTGATTCACAATGTGCGTTCACATACATAAATTAATTTCTGTGGAATCTCCGTCTTGTAATTTTTCACACTGACACAGAAACCTACTGGGATTTTATGTACATATTTACTTATTTGTGTGAAATTAGTACGGATAGTGTTATAAGTATACCTACAAATATTGTAAAAAAACCCAAGTTTTGATGACTATATTTAAATTATTAGGAGATCCGCATGAACTTTAAAAAGCGAGTGTGGCTCAGCGGTTTTAGTGTCTTCTTTTCATCCTGACGCACCCAGGTTCGAAAAAAATGGGTATTTTTTTAATTGATATTAAAACACGTTTCATCAGTTTTATAATTTTTGTCTGATAATCTGTGTCTCTGTTTGTCTGTTTATATAAACGCTCCTAACGCAAAAATGGCTCAACGGATCATCATGGTCTTTGGCATGTAGATAATATGAGGTCTAAGGATTGACATAAGCTACTTTCTATCCAGAAATAATGTGAACGAAGTCGCGGGCGTCTACTAGTTGAGTAATATCCTTATTATATTAAACTATAACATTATGCACACATACAATGTAAAATTATATGCAAATAATATTCTGAGTCGTTATCGACGCAGGAAGAGTATGCTCTGATTATAATTATGCGTGTACTATAATCGGCGAATGTCGAAGGCCAACCAGACAAGGCTATCAAAATTAAATCAATGAAGTGGTAACATTAAATTGTTAAACAAATACCATTCATACGATTCTCTCTTAGAATCGTATAAGCATGTGTCTGCTTTACAAAATAGCCTGAAATATATATCCCTATAATATAATAAATAGTCTGCAATTAGCAGACACTTCTTAGAGCGAATTAGACGATTCTTAGAGCGGAAAGTTTTTACTTGAAAACGAAACTGCTTAGACTTCTATTACCGAGATCATGGATCATAACCGTCCTTTTTGCTTTATTGTTTTGTATTTTTTTAAATCGTCGATCATTCTTTTTTCAAAACTCTTATTATTTATTAAACATCCGGCATGTTTTTAATCATTTTCGATATCAACGATTTATAAAATTAAATATTGATGACATTTTATGTGTTTTTTATTTTTTTTAAAAGGTTTCTTCTAGGCAAGCGCGCTAGGTCGTAGATTATAACGTTGCTTAACATCAGGCAAGTTGTAGCCAAGCGTAAGCCTATATCATGTAAAAAAAATATAGTTAATTTACTACCAGTTTCTTATTTTTTATACCGCATACTGTTATGTTATGTGGTTATTTGTTTTAAAATTCAACTTATAGTGTCTACTGGCTCTGCATTTTGAGGTAAATCGTTATGAAAATATTAAGTTTCACAAAAGAACATTACCGGTAAAGCAGATAAAATATAAAGTTAACAATTGATGACAATGGACGCTAAATAGATGTTTTATTCTGTTTAAGTGGATACAATACTAACGTGGGTCGATTTATGAGAATATTTACATACATATAGGTTAGTAGTTAGTAAAGCAACATGTTACAGGTAAATAAACAGTGATATATAAAATGAATGGTAAAACCTTTGCAATTAAAAAAAGAGTTCTTATAACAAAGGAGTCTCTATTACAAACCATAAAATTGGTATAATTCATAAATTCGTCAATAAATGAAAGAAAAATGTTTGGTTGTAGGGAAATCTGATTGATGCTCGAAGAGGGAAATGAATATTAAAACATTTAAAAAGATTTTATTTTATCCTCAAGTAGGTACTTCATCAGTTTTAAACTACACTTGAGAAATCAAATTCATAACTAAAAGATGAAAACGATATTTTCTATAATAATTCGGCATTTATATGTGATCATATACAAGGCTATATTTTTGGATATTGTTTGATCTGTTAGCCTCTAAAAAAGGTCATTGACTGCTAAAATGTTATGCACCTAATATGCATCAAAAGCTCATGCGATAATATATGTAAATGTTATTTACAAATCAATAGATTTTTAGAACACATTTGAGTCTTCTTAAATTATTAGTCTTATAATAATAAATTAAAAAAAAAATGTTTGTTACGAAGTGCTATCCTGCGATTATAAGATAAAACATATTTTATTTTTATTTGTATGGTTATTTTTTATAATATATTATCTTCAATTACTTCATACAATTTGACTTAAAAGTAAAAAAAAACAAGTTGCTTGTAAATAAATACCTACAATATTTATTTATAGGACATTCAACATATGGCTATACGACATTCTTTACATTTACCCAAAGCCGCTTTACATGAAGTAAAACTCGTTTGAGATAACAAATAATATGTACTAGATGTAGTCTGGTATAAAAGATGACTAAGTATTTACTTTATTACGGACTAGCTGTGCGCTTGAAATCTATACTAATATTATAAAGCTAAAGAGTTTGATTGTTTGAACGCGCTAATCTCAGGAACTACTTACTGGTGCGAATGGAAAAAATCTTTTTGTGTTGAATAGACCATTTATCAAGGAAGGCTTTAGGCTATATAACATCACGCTGCAACTAATAGGAGCGAAGAAACAATGGAAAATGTGGAAAAAACGGGGAAAATTATTCATCTTTGAGGGCTTCCGTTGCGTGCGCTGCGAAAACGGTTCAAGTCGTGGGTAACAGCTTTAATTTATAAAGCAGAAGAGGTTGTATACAAAACTAAATATGATTCCCAAAATAACTATTCCACGCGGACAAAGTCGCGAGCACAGCTAGTCTCTACATATGTATTTTCATTTTTTTTGTTTGGATATGACAGCTGTCAAAATAATATATAGCGCGTGAACTAGATATAGGTTATTAAAACTTCAACATCGAGTGATGTGAATTCAAAATGGTCACTTCTACAAAATGCCTGATTTTTTAAAAGCTGGGTACCTCTGTATTGTAAAGAAAATGTATACTGCGCGCACTATCCAGAGGCCAGTACTAAAATCAGATACCAGTTGGCAAACTGATTTATTATTGATATAATAATTGATTATTAAAAAATAATTTTGTCTACGAGTATTTGTTCGAGAAAGTTCTACAAACACTACGAATACTGTAGCGTCTACAAAAGTGCTACGCCATACAAAAGACATCAACGCACACCTTTCTATTCAAATATCTTTTTAATTCTCGTTGGGACAGAGAAAAAATAAATTAATATATTTATGCTATCAATAAGTTATTTGAATGATATTGTTGTACATTGTTATTTAAAATAAATGTATGTATCTATGTACTGAAATAACTTTAACATAGTTTGAATGTGATTTAATCAGGGCTATGTGACAAATAGGATACACATAAGAAACAGATAAATAATAAACATGTATTTACAACTAATTTGAAATAATTTAATAATAATAGTTTATGCAACTGTCATATAATTAAGGGTATTAAAACACGAGTGTGAGTTTATGAAACGAGCGCAGCGAGTTTCATAATAGTATCTCAAAGGTGACTGAATGATTGACTGACTGACTGATATAGTGATCTATCAACGCACAGCCCAAACCACGGGACGGATTGGGCTGAAATTTGGAATGAAGGTAGATGCTATACGTACGCATCCGCTAAGAAAGGATTTCTGGAAATGCTACTTTTTAGGGGTTTGAAATCGGGGGTGCAAGTTTTACTTCTTAATGCGAGCGAAGCCGCGAGTACCCACTAGTTAGTTATAAATCTGTCTATATATTTCTCCAAAATTCTATTTGCGTCTTTTTTATACATGCTCTACGGTGAATTTATGTTACCAAATTTATATTTAGAATCTAACCTATCAAACTGGTTATTTGACGTACTAATACGATTTTTTGTTTTGTTTAATTTACACATATTTTATTAAGTACGTCACAAATGTAATTTTTCCATACTAGCCCATTTATTACGAGTCTCATAAAAGTTTCCAGATTGACGCCAAATAATAATTTTATAGTGAAATCCGAGACCAAATAAAATTTCATTAATTTTTAAAGCACAGACCATTCTTTTGACGGTTTCAATGTTTTGTCTATGAGTTTTTTTTCACTTTTTTATTGAATATTGGTGAGCTCTGTATTTAGAATTTAAACATTCTATTTGTAACTCATTTCTATTGAAATTATTCTCCATAGTTAAAGTTCTTTTTAACACGTAATGTTTGACTACAGCCTGCCTGATGAGAGTTTATTTACCTTTTAAGTACATTTATTCTAATCAATGTAAATAAGCCCTTAATTTGTAATTAGGGCACAAACTCAATAAACACAAAGGGGTATAGTTTGAACTGGTGGCATTGTTAAGATATGTAAATATTTATTTAAAACACTAACACGAGTATGAGGCAGATAATTAGGTAAATCTATAAATAACTTTAATTTAGTTTAACTAAAACTAAATTTAAATTTAACTTTAATCTAGTCCATAAGGATATATATATTATTAAATAATGTATAGATGTTTGGATTGTCAATTGACCGAAACATAAAAGTTTGGTTTTTCTAAATCTTCTAGAGTTTTCTTTGTAACGGTTCTATGCAGTACCTTTTCAATTCTTTTTTCATTCGAGGATGCCCGCGCTTTACTTCAGCATTATATAAATATGGAATGTTTTTTTTTCTAATTTTTGATCAAAAAATTAACATTTTCTTCTTTCATTCTTCGTAAAACGAACCAGAGGAAAAGCTCACCATAAGTACCAGTCGAGCCACCACAAAGTATCTACCTAAACTTTTGTTTACAATGAATAGGTCCAACAGGGAGTTTTGACCCTCGTAATGAAGTATACCTACAATTCAGCCAGGGTGAGAGTCGTCCTTGCCGAGGTGAAGGGACATCGTGGTAGGTTTTAGTCGGTAGAGGAGTCTCATTAGCTCCAAACCCGACATACCCCGCTGCCCCCCCCGGGGAGAGTGCGGAGATGCGTAAATGCATTTACTCCACGAAAAAATAAATAAATAAAAAGGTATGTCATCTAAGGACTTTACTATTTCAAAACCAAACTCCAAAATTAGAATTCTATTCCCGTTGTACCTGACCTCTCGTGCATCCACTGCCGCCTTCGATTCTATAAATAAATGCATGTACACAGGTTGCATACTAAAGAGGTTTCAATTCAACTACTTGGATGCAGGTAAGAGTCCAAAGAGTATTTAATGGTGTTTGTTTATGTAGATCAGTTTAGATACTTTTGTTAAAGGATTAAAAATAAATTTGCATGTTCTTTATAGTAATGTAATGTTAAAAAAAATAGATTGTGTAGAATGTACTTTGTAAAACAGATTTTCATATATTTTAAAGATTGTATTGTATTGAAGATAACTTTATTTACAAAAATAAAATATAAAAACAAGGGAAGAAAAACTAAACATACTACTTCTAACTACTACAAAAAAGGGGCACTTAGAAAATCTTTACAAAAGCCTAAAGATAATCGAAGTGCTCCAGCCCACTACCAGAGGGCAGCGTGCCCAGCATACTGGCCGCATTACCACGCTGGATGGCAATGCTAATACGTTGAGCCAGAAAAAGGCCAGGATTTTGGTCATGCGTCGCGTCAATTAAGATTGTATTGTATGTTATAACAAATATCTTACCTACCTACTTATAAAATAATATCGATTTTTTTTAATTACGTAGATAACTCAAGTGACTTAACGACCAACTTAATTTAGAATAATGTTTTCTTGTATGAGGCCTATGTCCAGGAGTATACACACACAGTCTCGAAATCTCAGTTTATTTCTTCACCTGCTCACAAACAGTTTATTACACAATATGACCGATTACTCAAATATATTATCGAGAATCAAAGATAAAGTTATGAAATTAACCTTATCGTCTCTCATTGCAATAATATCGTAATATTTTATTCAAATGCAATTATTTCACTGTCCATTTAATTTTATAACAATACTTATTATTAATTTAACAAGCGCTGACGTCTAAAGTCAACTAAATTCACAGTAAAGTTTACAAATATTCAAACCACGTCATTAATATCAATATTGTTAATTGAAGTGCGTGATAATTATTCATAGTGATGCCTCTAACGATTTTGAAAAGGTAGGTTACTATAATCGATTTTGTGGGATTAAAAATATGTGTGATTTTTTTTTCATTAAAATAAGTTCTGTCAACTCCTTCCTTATTTAAATGGTTTGGTTGTCAAAAAAACAATATAAACTTATTGCTTTGAACATTAACCCTTTATTTTTTTTAATTAACAAGCTTTTTGCTGCGGGTTTGCATGCCTAATTATACATATAAACCTTCCTTTTGAATAATTCTATCTATTAAAAAAACTGCATTAAACTTCATTGTGAACTTTTAAGCACACTCCATCCTAGACCGTATTGATCGCTTACCATCAGACGAATTATGGTCAAGTGCGAATTCATCCCCTTCCTTGTAAAAAACTGTCTTTTCACAATTTTTTCATATGCTAAGAGAACTACATATAAAAAAAACGATCTAGAAAAATATTATATTATATTTTGCGTAACATGACGCAGGCACGTTCTATTGGTGCTGTCACTATATTATAGCTGTATATTGGGTAAAAAGAAAATAAACGGTTGGATCTATTATAATTATAATAATTTATATTTCTATCACAATAATAATAATATTTGTTATGTTATTTTGGTTTCTGCGCAATGTCTTTTCCAACTTTTAATATACTATATAACTATTAATACTACATTCTCAGTAACTAATTTATCCAACATAGGCATGTTATCATTTACAAACCTACTTACCGTCATCGCTCACTCAATCTCGTACATTTCAAAATATAATTATATTACATCGAACATAATATTATGTATCACTTTTAACATAATTTTCGGCGTATATACCTCCGCTGAATAAATATGCGTCGCATATATTAGGTATATGTGATCAGCTGCTATTCTAAGAATAAGCGATAAACGTCTTAAACATACATAATATGTATTGCACAATCAGTGCTTAATAAATTAATTACTTACTTTGTGACTTAAATAGGATTGTGGTTCGGTGGTTAATGACATGGGAGAGAGAGAGAGAATCAAAATCAACTCTAAAAAAATATTTTTTTATTTTTATTTCTTACATTTTGGGCGTTTCCTTGGGTCGGATGACAAGTTAAATAGTAGGTCCCAGCTGTTTGTATAGTACGGCAAGTAGTTAAGTCATGTCAGAGGCCCTAGAATATTTTTTTATTTTTATTTCTTACATTTTGGGCGTTTCCTTGGGTCGGATGACAAGTTAAATAGTAGGTCCCAGCTGTTTGTATAGTACGGCAAGTAGTTAAGTCATGTCAGAGGCCCTGAAAAATTGTAAAGTAGTTCGTAAGAAAGCGTAGATTAGGTTCCCCCATAAACCGCCTGGGGAGTTAGATGTATTCAAATAAAAAAAAAAAAAAAAAAAAAAAAAAAAAAAAAAAAAGGGCGGCTTGATAAACTCTCGACACCAGAGGTGGTAACTCTCATTCGATAAGAAGATGAAGAAATGCTACCTTGAAATATTGTTGCTTATTATAATAATTATCTTAATTGGTTCAATAAATGACATTTGGAATCAATGCCCCTAAAACGAGACCAAAACTACTTTGGACGATTTTTTTCGACTTTGGACTTAAATCTTTATAAAAACCTACCACTTCGAACTGTTTAGAAATTGTTTGTTATAACTTTCAACAATTGAAAAGTTTTGTTATCTGTCATGTTCACAATTATTATTGGTTAAGAAAAACATTGTCCGATTTTATCATCATATTATTTTTAGGCGTCTGCAATAAGTTTAAAATAGTTTACTGCTCGTATAAAATCAATTTACATTTTAGGCGGGAAACATCGCTTCCAGCAAAAAGGTCTAGGTGACATTACAGACAATACTTAACCATCTGACGTATAGAACCTTACGGTGCCTCGTCTCGATACACGGAAAACCAGATTTCCTCTACATCTGTTCTGTAGAGCGTCGCTTGCCGGCGCTGACACACGCGGTCAAGGCTTACAATTATAAACCAATACTTCCGAACATAATCTCATTACTTACTAAAATAGGTACATAAATAATTCCTAACTTTTTATAACGTCATTTACAGTTAACGAATCCTGCAGCGCGCAATTTAGTTTTTTATCGATGGTGCTTTTAAGTTTCGTGCGTCATATCAAACTCGTTTGAAGCTCCAAGTTACGGCTAAATTCGAATCTATTCAATAACTCAAACAAGTTCCAGAGCTTAAACTCCTTACTCGTGTCTTAAATAAAACCTTTGTGGTCGAACTCTTTCGAAAAAAGGAATACTAAAAACTTTTTTGTTGATACCGAGGTTTTTTGACTTCGCACGATTTGTGTATTTAGGCTATTGTGTGTAAAGCCTTTTTGGTGATGTGTAGTGTTGTGTGCAGGTCGTTTGCAATACCGGAGGGGCTTGTGATGGATCCCTTGGCGCCGACAGCGCTGGCGGTGTCTTCTGAATTCATGGACAGAATTGGAAGCGGTCTCACCTTACTTCGTGGCCATGGCAAGAAAGTTCAGAAGGTTGGTAGGTATCTAATACATGATACCGTTATTTGTGTCTGTTATTTTTGTGCGTACCGTTGCAACTATTTATTGATTGCTAAAAGCGATAATTTTATTTATGATCATGTGGACTTGTTTTTTAGATTTGGCTTGATTTCACTTAAGGCTAGAAAATTAGTAAACAAATTATACCCTAATTTATTTATTATGTTGTAACACTAAAAAGTAGGATTAACGGCCAAAAAAAGTTTAAACTTAAAAGTACTGAAAAAAGCCATTCATTTTCATTTTTTTTTCATTTCAGCCATTTTCTATATATATAAAATTAGTTTCTATTAATTTATTTGATTTGAATACAAATTGACTAGGTAATGAAAAGTTGTAATAACAATCTAAGTAAGTGATAATATGCAAATATATAAAACTCATTTCTCGACACGGATATAGGTAATAACAATGATTACTAAGGGCGTCCCGCGGTGTTACTCGCGTGAATCGAAAGAAAAAGTAGATTATGTTTTAAATTCTCAGCATCAAATAAAAATCTATACATATAATAAAGCTGAAAAGGGTTAAAAATCTGAATATAGAAAATATTAGAAAAAAAATATGGGGTAACTATACTTTAAATCCATTACAGAACACGTTTCAGCAGTTTTTAAAATTTTTGTCTGTTTATTTAAACGCTCATAACGCAAAAATCGCTGTACGAATCTTCATGATTTTTGGTGTATAGGAAGTATGAAATCTGAAAAGTGTTATAAAGGCTACTTTTTATAACAAAATAATTCGAGTGAAGCTGCAGGCGTCCAAGTAGTGCATAAGCTTTATAATTATTTGTAAAAAAATACTCAACTACGCATTATTCCTTCGAGTATTCGAGGTAAATTTAGATAGTAGTGATCGCTATATAAGCTTTGTTTATCTGTCTCTCTATATAATTAATAAAGTCGGTACAAACATTTTATTCAAATCGCTTCAGCTTCTTCATTAAGAAATGTGTTTGACGTATCTACCTGTAATTTTCACTTACAAATTTACGCCTGTAAATATTCCACTATGTACGTGTTTATTATATTTTAAAGATACATTTAAGTATATACTCTACTCGTACTTAATAATAAAATATTGTGATATAAAATAAGCAACGTTAAGTAATATTACCTTGACTCTGAGTTTGAATAAGCAATAATGAATTGTAAGGTCTGAAATGTTAATGAGTTTTGCAAAAACCTAGACAAATATACTTCCTTGACGGAAAAGGTAAACACTAGACAAGTTTTAATTAACTAAGTAACGATTTTCGTGAATAATTCCGCGTATTGTTTTAATTATCATCTTTATTTGAAAAAACTTACAAAACAAATTTTACTAATTAAAAATAAAAACTTAACTAATTAATAACTAACTTTTAAACTAAAGGTATAAAAAAATATGACATTACAATTTAGAAATTATCATCTTTGAATGTTACAAAAATATCTCCAAATATGCTGCGTATTTTTTTTTTTTGTATATTCAGTGTTTTGATTAATATCCAAGAAAGCAAGAAACTATGATATAATTTATATTTTATTAGATGATGCCAGATATAAAGGCATAATATATTATTTAACCTCTAGTAGATTGAATGCTTTTTAATGACTCTGAATCTCTTATTATGTTGGATACAAGTGGCAAGATATAGATAGATAGATTAATACTTTATTGGACACTCACATAAAAAACATAATACAAAACGGAAAAAAACAATTAAAATGAATGCCACAAATGGCGGCCTTATCGCGAAAAACGATCTCTTCCAGGCAACCGTAGGATGGAGAGGAAAATATAAAAAAACAACACACCGATATACCGTCAATCATTATTATCTCATTATCTATACATAACTTCCTTCAAATTGATTCATTCGAAGGTGAACATGAAACTAACATACATAAATCAATGTTTATGTACTTTGCACATGAACAAACTTTCGTTTTGTTACGTTTGTGATAAATTTAATTTTAATAATAAACTCAAGTAAGCTCTCTATAAAATAAAGAAAAATATATTCGAATTGATTCTATAACAAAGAAATGAGCAACAAAGAAGTCTCTTATCATAAATTCACTAAAACGGTGCATAACATGTAGATATTAATATAAGCATGAACAAAAAACGTAAGACATAAAAAATAAGCAATAATAGTTGCCACAATTGTTTTTTTTGTATTGTAAATATACTACATAAAATAATTATATCATTTAAACTATTTCATTCATTAATCAAGCAAGTTTTACCCAAGTGTTAAAAAAATGCCCATATGGAAAACCCAGGTTGTTTAAAAAAAAACAGATTCCCACAATTGTTAATGTCCGCTATTATTCACACTCTGTTAGGTTTTCAGACAAAATACTTAAATGTTGTGACGAATAGAACTGGCCTGTTAGCTTAGTTGGTAGTGGCTCTGCCTTCTAATCTAGAGGTCGCGGGTTCGATTCCCGCATGACACAAGTATTTATGTACTTTAAAAAATTATAATTACTTGTGTTGAGTCTGGTCGTTTGTATGTATAATAAGTATGTATTTACAAAAGAAAAAGTATATAAGTATTATATCCGTTCTAGTACCCACGATACAAGCGTTTGCTTAGTGTGGGGCTAGATGGCGCTGTGTGCAATGTCCCGGAATATTTATTATTTATTTA
The DNA here is from genome assembly GCA_927399415.1 of Macaria notata. Classification (NCBI taxonomy): domain Eukaryota; kingdom Metazoa; phylum Arthropoda; class Insecta; order Lepidoptera; family Geometridae; genus Macaria; species Macaria notata. The sequence continues at coordinate 9,093,469 of OV656746.1, read as the reverse complement.
TTTATTAATTATGATGTCATGAAAAACCGTTGAATAGATTTTTCCCTTCAAAATTAATCTCTCTTTGAGTCGTATTTCCTCATGACTGAGGGTCGTGATTCCCCCGCAGAATTAATTCGTTATGGGAGTTTTCTTGGGCAGATACTTCGTGGTGGGCGCCCAGGTCCTTCCACGGAAGACGCATGTCCTCGGATATTGTGGTCCTCAAACATGTCGGTTTCCTCACAATGTTTTCCTTCACCGCTAAGCGAGTGCAAATCCACACATAACTTGAAAATACAAGTCATTGGTGTAGGGCGGATTCGAACCAGGGTGCGTCTGGATGAAAAGCAGACACTGGAACCGCTGGGCCACACTCGCTTAAAATTGATAGTAAGCGTTAATTTGTGCCTAAGTACCTTAATCAGTAAAAGAAGTAGATCGTTTTGCCTCAAACAAACCTTTTTATTATTGCATCTCGCCTAATGGGAACCAAGGGTGTAGTCTAAGATGCAGCATACTTGCCTAAAATAAACTCACACTGTTACCTTACATAATTTGGCGTTAATTGAAATAAAATAAGCATTTTGAATAATAAACATTTCTTTTAAGGGTTTTTTTTATTACGTCTGTAGGTCATCATTTTCCACTCGTCATGATTGTTAACATCATTGTTTTTTTACGTGGGATAGGTTTATGTTTGACAACAGCCTGCCTGCTGTTAAGCATTGCTGCAGCCTGATAATAATATCACATGATAATATCATCCTATCATTTAAATAATGGTTTACACTCATATGTTAACTATTATTTATTTATTATTATTATTATGTCACGCATAAATAAATGATATATTGAGAACTAGCCTAAAAAGTAACAATGCGTAATGTGTATCCGGTACCTACTGTTTGTAAAAAAAACTCTTTTAATTTAACTAAATTGCACAAATATAATTATGTTCCCAAGGCTTACAAGTCTTTAAAATTCTTCTTTTCTTTCTTAGCCTTTAAGGAGTCCATTTATGAACATAGGCCTCTCCTATTTTCCTCCATAACTCGCTTTAACTTTAAAATTATGACGTATCAATTGAATCATCTTTCTGATCTATTTAGTCTTTGCTTAAAATTGTTTAATTTTATTAGCAGTCTTTTATGAGGTCATCCTGTCATTAACTACTAAACATTATTTGAATTTTCACTATATGCCTAGCGAATTTATTTAATAACATCAGAATTATTACATACATTTCTACATATAATATATTTTTTATTGCAGTACGTTTGGAAAAACCGAAAATTCGACATCCTCAAGAGATCCTGGAAGTCCATAGTAAATGTAGTCCTGATTGAAGCCAAGGACCTGCCAGATGGACCTACTGGAAATGTCTACTGTAAATTCAAGTAAGTTGAAACATTTGTCATATACGAGTATCTATACATATAATAAAGCTGAATAGGGTAGAAAATCTGAACATTAAAATTATCTAAAAAAATACTTGGAAATACTTTGAATTGACAATAGAACTTGTTCCAACAATTTATAAAAAAAATTGTCTGTTTATCTGTTTGTCTGTTTAATTAAACGCTCATCATGCAAAAACGACTGAATGGATCATCATGTGTTATGGTATGTAGTTAGTATGAAGTCTTAGGAGTGTCATAAGCTACTTTTTATTCTAAAATAATGAGAGCGAATTGCTCGCATAAAGAAGTAAAATTCCCTATTTCACCTCTTTAAAAGTGACAGTTCCAAAAATCCTTTCTTAGCGGATGCCTACGTCACAATATCTACTTGCATGCCAAATTTCAGCCTGATCTGTCCAGTGGTTTGGGCTGTGCGTTGCCATTGATAAATTACTAAGTCAGTCAGTCTTTGAGTCACCTTTGAGTTTTATATTTAGATACTTTTCAACGTAAGACACTTTTATGATAATAGCTCAATATATTTATATGGTAATTTGTAATGGTAATCAATTCAGTCAAAGTATTTTTGAATACAAATACAAGATTGTTTAAGTTGTATTTGTTAAGATTTCCTTATAACATCAGCACTAAAATCGGTAAACACTTCAGCAGCTTGAGACGCAAAAACTTTTAAATAATAAGCGTGATTAATCATAAAAATAAACCAATCAAAGAGTATTATGAAGACGGTAAAAAAACTTCCTATTAGGATGTGAGAGGCCTCGGGTGGAAAAATACCTTGGTTAGAGCCATAGGTCAAATCACGTAGCCAACTCTAGCTTATGTACAACTAGTGGATGCTCGTAAAGTAAAACTTGCATCCCCTATTTCACCCCTTTAAAAGTGGCATTTCCAAAAATCTTTTCTTAGCGGATGCCTACGTAATAACATCTACCTTCATTCCAAATTTCAGCCCAATCCGTCCAGTGGTTTCGGCTGTGCGTTGATAGATCACTATATCAGTCAGTCAGTCACCTTTGAGTTTTTTATATACAAGAGATTCTGGATATTGATTTTCAAAGATTTACTGAATTGGTAAATAGCCAAAATAATTAAAAAAAAACAATCAGTTGAACTGAGGACTTCCTCCTTCTTTTGTGGTCTTATAAAAAAGGTTTAAAATTTATCTATGAGTATGTATATGAAGTATACAGATGTAAAATAAATGACTTCTGATTTTACATAAATTCGAAGAATTATATAGAAAGTAAAAACCAGCTATGGGGGATATTACTTAGAAAATGTAATTAATTAATCTGTCTCTCGTCGGACCGTATGCAAAAACCTGATAAGTAAAGCTAAATGAAAAACTTTCTTTCTAAGAACTAATCCAAATATCTCCTCGCTATATTAATGTGAACTTGTCAAACTAGATTAACTAGTATTGTATCATATCCAGATAAAACTGAATGGAAAGATTCGAAGGCCATGGCGGTGGTTAAAATTCACTGTATTTATATTGTTTTATTGGCATCTAATAATTGTAGATCCTGGCTATTTATATTTCTAGTACATTAACAAGTAATCCATGCTTCAGATTTCAGGAGTGGTTAGTAAACTATAATCTTGAGAAAAGCAGTTCTCTGAAACTTTTCTTTTTCTTTGACTACTTCTTCTTATCGAATGAGAGGGGCAAACTCTGGTGACGAGAGCTCATCAAACCACCCTAAGGGCTTCTGACATAGCTTAACGACTTCCGTACTAGACAAACATCTGGGACCTACAACCCACGGAAGCGCCCAAAATGGAATGCGACTTTTCGGTCACCCATCCAAAGACTGACTACTATTTCCACCTCTTGGTCCCCATTTTAATCCGGAATAAAAAGTTACTAATGTATTCAACATCTAATCCATTTATTTTTATCCAAAATTGTTTCCTAATCGTTCAACCATTTGAGCATGGAAATGGTAAAATCATTCCAGAAGATGTTCTCAAACTGTCGCCTTTATAGCATTAGTATAATACCAATTGCCTGTAATATATTTTCTTGGAAATCTCTTTGTGATATGACACTCACAGTACGCAATAGATAGGTATAATAAACATGTTGAACTTGATGTCCAATTAAACTCGAATTAGTTGATATAACACAATAGTCCCAACCGGTAATAATCAAACAACAGAACGATTAAAGTCATTACGTCGGATTATGTTTTTTCCGTGGAAATACGGTTTCTGCAGATAATAATGGACAAAACCATAGAAATCTGGGTACCTACAAAAAGCATGATTTTGTAGTCAGTCAAGATAATAAGGGGTAATTTTGTTAGCGCACTTTTAGACTGTTAACTTTTTATGTCAGTGTTGAGACACGCCCCTGTTCTGCTTGGGTAAATTTCACATGCGTACACTGAAACGTGATCTTAATTCTTTTTGAATAAAACCTAAGAGCTTATACCACCGCCACACCTTGTGTCTTGAAGTTTTGTTGTTTTCCTTCGGCAAGATATTCTCGTCGACACGTGTTTCGCCTCTCCACGAGGCATCCTCAGGACGTGTTGACTCCTCGAACGTCAGTCCGAAAGTCCCATGAGCTTGTTTCATATTCTTATAGAAATCCTTCTAAAAACTATATATCTCACAGACTAAACATAAAACTGTAATTACTGCTAGGGTTATTAGGCCAGAAATTTAGTCATGGAGCACTTACCATTTTATTTATACACATATTTTTCAACTGAGGTATTTTGCTTGATTTATATTTAAAACACTAGCTGGTGCGCGCGACTTCGTCCGCGTGGTATAGTTATTACCATAAAAACGGGTCAAGTGAGTAACTTGTACTTGTAATTTTTAGATCTTTGCAAAAGGAATAATTCTTTCATACATATTTTTTTGATATCTTGAACCGATTTCGCAGGGCACGCAATGGAAGCCTTCAAAGATGAATAAATTTCCTCGGTTTTTCCACATTTCCCATTGTTTTTTTGCTCCTATACGTTGCAGCATGATGTATGGCCTAAAGTATTTCTCGATAAATGGTCTATTCAACACAAAAATATTTTTTCAATTCGCACTAGTAGTTCCCGAGATTAGCGCGTTCAAACAAACAAACTCTTCAGCTTTATAATATTAGGTATAGATTCGTACTAAAAACTAGTACAGACACAGAGAAACAAATAAACTCACATTATCTTTTTTAATTTTTTTCCTCATCAGGCTTGGCAACGAAACGCACAAATCGAAGCAAGTCACAAAATCGAAGCCAACTTGGTGCGAGAGGTTCAATTTGTACTTATACGAAGACAGCTCACTTGAAGTCACTGTATGGTACAAAGGGAAGCAGAAAAACTTCATGGGAAGGTAAGTCTTTTATTATATTTTTTTGAACTAATACGTGTTTGCACTTAGCCATAGTTTGCCTGATGGTAAGCAAAGGTGGTAACATGGAGCGTGCTTTCCCGATAAGGAACGAGTAACACTCGCTTTAAGATCGCTGGTATATATACTAGTGTATTCTCGCGGCATTACCCTCTTCAATCCGGAAAAAAGTAGACTATGTGTTTGTTAATCAAAGAACTTATAATATATCCATATCAAATTTAATCAAAATCGGTTGAGCCAATTGAACGTATACCTACCCACGAACAAACTATCTTCTTTACCTTTTTTATTGGTAAATAAACAGATCTTTCATAAAATTTTCAAAACAACAGCAGAAGAAAATTACTATCAGAACTAAAGTAAAAATATTAACACATAGTGGTATTGAGCAATAAAATATTGTCAAACAACCATAATGCGAGTTTAGCACTTAAGAAAATAACTCATAATCAAACTTGTGGATTAAATCTTTGTATTTTTAATGTTGTGACTTTTCAAGTCATTTACCAAAGGAAGTTGAAAATTACCAGCAAAACTGTCAAATATGAACGGATATAACCTTCACATTAAGTACTTCTTCCTATGCTTCGGCCCTTATATGTAAATATCAAAACAATAATCATTATCTTTAACATTTTAACCTACATGCTTGGTTATACAGGGTCACTGGTTAAGTCGACCTATTCTCGTTAATGGCGTGTAGTTTACATTGTTTTTTTTATGAAACACCCTAGCCTTAACGTTCTAAAAAATACCAGATTTTCAGCTATCAGCTTTGATATTTTGAAATTTGCCAGTCTTATTATTGCTATTATGGATTTTTTTAAAGTACAATAAGATGCTTTATTATCTCAATAATCAATATTGTACATAATATGAATAAATAATTAGTTGTAGACATTTAAAACATGGAATAAATAATTAAAATGTGGAAAGTTCGTTTTTCTTTCAAGGATTCTCAAAAAATAAATTTAGTACAGGGTGTTCCATGGACAAATCAGTCGGAAACAATGTAAACTACACGCCATTAACGGGAATAGGTCGACTTAACCAATAACCCTGTATAAAGTCTACATAATTATTTTAATGTCAACCAAGTGTTATATTGCTTCCTCAAATTTATAATTGCGTCCATTTTTGTTATTTTTATAGTAATTAACGCTAACTAACGTAGCTCTAATGTGTAAAAATACATAACATTTAAGTTCTCTTTTTAGTAGACAAATATCATTACCTAAAACGAACACCAATGGTGGTGGCTGTTTTTTACTATTGATTGTTTATTTATTTTCGTCATAGCATTTCGTTTTTTATTAAGTATAACACTCTTGAGTCGTATTTCCTCATGACTGAGGGTCGTGACTTCCCCGCAGAATTAATTCGTTAGGGAAGTTCTCTAGGGCAAATACATCGCGGTGGACGCCCAGGCCTATCCACGATCACATCTCCTCGGATATTGTGGTCCTCAAACATGTCGGTCTCATCACGATGTTTTCCTTCACCGCTAAGCGAGTGCGAATCCACAAGGAATCCACATATATTTTATTGTAACACTGACAGTAAATTTATTATGACTTATACAATAATATGAATCATCTGCCTTTTTTTTTTTCGTGGAGGAAATACATTTACGCCTCCCCGCACTCTCCCCGGGGGGGGCGGCGGGGTATGTCGGGCTCAGAGCTAATGGGACTCCACTACCGACTAAAACCTACCACGATGTCCCTTCACCTCGGCAAGGACGGGTTTCGCGGGCAAGCGAGCAATACTCCTCCGCAATTCCCGTCCCAACCGCAGTCCACTGTCCACCTGGACAGTGGGCTGCGGTTGGGATGAATCATCTGCCTACGACAGAACTTCCTAGGTACCTACAAAAATTTCTTTGTATGAGAAAGAAGATAAATAAACAGAAATCCAGTTTCTTCACAAAGAATCCTGTTGCATTTTTTAATACCGTGGGACTTGCGTTGACATTTCTACTTGAAGAAATAAATTAATTACAAGTCAAACGAAATCGACGATCAATATTATACATTGAACAACCAATTTATTTATTTATTAAAATAATAAGAAACAATATTTATTTATTATATGGATATAACGAAACCACATCAATAAATAATTTAACGTTAAATTGTAGGTCCCAGCTGTTTGTCTAGTACGGCTGACGTTAAGCCATGTCAGAGGCCCTTAGGGCGGCTTGATTAGCTCTCGACACCAGAGTTGGCCACTCTCAGTCGATAAGATCATAAAATACAGACGACATACCTTAGTGCCAAATCAAATATTTATTGTATTTTTCCGCTTTTGTTCCACAACATAGCGACGGATTAACGTGATTTCGAATATGTGGTGGTATAGGGTTTACTGTAACGGCTACGTTTTATCCCAAAATAACGTACATAAGAGAAACTGACAATATCCTCTTGTATTGAATATGACAAAAAAATTATATGTAAAAACGAAAGGTTGTGCGTGAGTGTGTATGTTTGTTACTTTTTCACAACCGAACGGCTGAACCGATTTGAATAAAATTAGGTTTGGTCGTAGATTAGATCCTAGATTAATACATAGGCTACCTTTTACCACGGATTAGTGCGGGTAGGACCGCAGGATGTTAAAATATAGGTATGATTATATTATTATTTATTTTCCAAAACCTCTCGGAGCGCTTGGATGACGCGACGCATGACCAAAATGCTGGCCTTTTTCTGGCTTAATGTATCAGCATTGCCATCCAGCGTGGTAATTCGGCCAGTATGCTGGGCACGCTGCCCTCTGGTAGTGGGCACTTAGATTATCTTTAAGCTTTTCTAAAGATTTTCTAAGTGCCCCTATTTTGTAGTAGTTAGAAGTAGTATGTTTAGTTTTTCTTCCCTTGTTTTTATATTTTATCACTGTAAATAAAGTTGGTATGATTAGGTCAGAAAGTGGAAAATATATAATTCTCATCCGTGGAATTTTTACGTTAATATGTACCTAAATATGAACGTTAGTAAATAAGACGTACATATGTAATGTGGACACTAATGAATCAGCTGGATTTCTCACACACATACATACATATTATGGTTGTTGATAATAATAATATATCATAAAGAATATGCACTCGTCACTTTATTGTTTATTTTACTATTATTGGCACACGTGGTAAACATTGACACACGTGCCTACCACGGTTATGTATCTTCCACTTTGCGCTACGGTTTAATAATGTGGGGAAATTCAGTAAATTGTGAAGATGCTTTTAAGGTTCAAAAGAAATGCATCAGGGCTTTAAGCGGCGCGCATTATCTTGCACCCTGCACACCCTTATTCAAGAAACATAAAATACTTCCATTGCCATGTCTCTATATATATGAAATTTGTTTGTTCGTAAGAAGACATAAAAGCCTGTTTCAATCAAATAGTGATGTATCTGGTAGGGACAGGGGCAAACGTCGGCAAAATATACTAACAAATCCAAAGCGACGATTGCAAGTCACCTCTAACAATGTAAACTGCATAGCCATCACTATATATAACCAAATTCCTAATGAATTCAAAGACCTGAACTGGTATAGTTTCAAGAAAAAATTGTTTGAATACCTACTAAACAAATGTTATTATAAAGTAAATGACTTTGTTGAAGAAAAAAAGAAAATATACATATAAATTGACTAGCCATAAAACTGACATTTGTACGCCTATCGGCAGAATATTTGATACAACAAATTTATGTAACAACTACTATGTAAGACAATATTCGTGCAAATAAATGAATTTTGATTTGATTTGATTTGATTTTGATTGACTTAAAATAATATGTATTTCTATGAAGTTAAAATTACCAATTTTATGCTTGGCAAGCTGCCTTCTGGCAGTGGGCTGGAGCACTTAGACTATCTTAAGGCTTTTCTAAAGATTTTCTAAGTGCCGCCCTTTTTTATGTTGTAGTTTTTCTTCCCTTGTTTTTTATGTATTATTATTGTTGGTAAAAAAATCATTTCTATGATGTTTAAAGTACTACTTGTCATATTGACACACGTGGCAAAGATCAAATTATATTGATAATACGCAAATATAAGAAGTTTTTTTAAATTATTTTCATAACAATTTTATGCACCTTTATGTTTATTAATGAGACTTAATTAAAGAACTTAAATAAACAAAAACTAAATTAATTTTATACTTACCTATAGTTTGATAAACTCCAGTTTTATAAATATATCTATAAAAGGTACCTCTTACAATGGGTCAAGTCAGTTTCTAAAAATAAACTGCCTAATTTACATATTAAAATACTTGTTATCCTTTTACGTTTCGTACACATGTCCAGTGGCCGTCGTATTATTTATAGACCGGTACTTTTCTAAATCAGGTAAATCGTATTTGTTCTCCTCGATCTTCAAAGCGAGAGTGAATCGGTTCTTATCGGGTAAGCACGCTTCATCTTAGGCCATAGCCTTACTTGCTATCAGGTAAACTATGGTCAAGTGCAAACCCGTTCAAGTTAAAAAAAAAAAAAAAAAAAAAAAATGATAACCAGCCTTAAGCATGGTCTTTTTTGTTATATGGATTTGGAAGTTTTTGCTTTTGATATATGGTATGCATTCCATAATTGTAGACTTAAGTTGAACCGTGTCCCAGATTGTAATGCATGACGAACGGGGAATTCACCAAATATGTACATATATCAATATCTATCTATATATATAATAAAACTGAGGGTCAAACATTCGTTCATAGAATATATTAGAAAAAAAAATGGTTTGGGTACATATTGGTACTTTAAATCGATAATAGAACACGTTTTAGTAGTTTTTAGAATTTTGTCTGTTAATTTTTTTGCTCATCACGCAAAAACGGCTAAACGGACCATTTTTAGGTACGAAGGTAGTATGAGGTCTTAGGAGTGTTATAGGTTACTTTTTATACCAAAATAATGCGAGCAAAGCCGCAGACGTCCACTAGTTACTATATACGCAAGACCAGCGTAAGTTGAGTATTTACAGTTTTCTTAGTAGGTATAATGTATAAAGTTGTGCACATCAGACCTTAATTAAATGCGTGACATCTTTTGCAGTTTTGTTAAATATCAGACAGGCTGTATTCAAACGTGAGCCTGAAAAAAAGAGGATATTCCAAACAAAGAAAAATAAACTTGCAAAAATTAACATAATATGAATACAGATACAGAGATCGTAAGGTTAAAAACAATACCGAAGTAAATATGAAAAAATAAGCTTACTCATGAATACTTACAATGGAGAATAAATCACAAACCAACATGGTTAAGGTATTTTTCTATACATGTGCATTATGTATGTATTTTTAATCTAATCTTTTCTTCTTTATTTAATTTATTGTAAACCACGTCCCCTGTTATCTCTTATTTATTCCTTTCCATCCAATGGTTGCCTGGAAGAGATTGCTTTTAGCAGTAAAGCCGCCACTCGTGGCACTAGTATAAGTATTTTTCTTCTTTCTTTTTTATTTTATCGTGTGTTACAATAAAGAATTTTCTATCTATCTATCTATGATTTAGTTTACTAAATAGATTTTCTAAGTGAGAGAGAAGTGTGACCTTCTGAGTAAGCATATACAACCTTAAACCAAAATTAAAATAATAATATATAAAACCTTGCAAAAATGAATACTTATAGAAATCAGAGCAAAACCAAAAAAGGCCACAATTTATTTGAGCCTGACGCTATTAAAAAATAACTTTATTTTATGAGGCAGTGGCAATCTTCTTTTTCTTATCTAATGAGAGTGTTCAACTCTGGTGTCGAGAGTTTTTAACCCGCCCTAAGGGCCTCTGACATGGCTTAACGACACCCGTACTATGTCCAACAGCCTTGACATACAATTTAACGTGTCATCCGACCCACGGAAGCGCCCAAAATGGAATGCCACTTTTCGGTCACCTATGCAAGGACAAACCGCGTCGACCTTTCCTTTTTTTATTGGGTAATTAGTAAATGACGATGATAATCAAGATTTCAAATTCATCACCAAGGATCTCGTGGCGCATTAGATGTGGTCACAATATCATTTATTCGTAAATGATATTCAATCGCCATAAAAACTATTAACACTCAGACTTAATCATATTCATATAATCTTGGCAGTGAACTTGGTGATGACGTCACAGCCTACTTTTTACCGCCAAAGGGCAAAGACTCGACGCAAAAACATGAACTTAAACGCTCGAGGCGCTATTATTTACTGACGTCATCATAATTTACATAAATTGACAGCATCATAAAGTTTTTCATAGATGTGGCTCTGTTGCAGTTTGTTTATTATTAGTTATGGACAAAATTGTCTTTAAAAAAAGTATCTATTAATCTTTATTAAATTCTGTTCGTAATATATTTGGAAGTCTTTATTATGTACTGATATGAGGATTTATCAGTAAATGCACATGTTCTGTGGCATCAGTAACTTATCCGTAGGAAATACATTTTTTAGTTCGAGTAAGTCAGTCAGATATAATAATTAAGTTGAACGTTATTGGTGCAATATAATATCAATAGCGTACCTTTTTTTTACACTAAGCCACGTCTGCACTTGACCATAGTTTGCCTGATGGTAAGCAATAACTATGATCGAAGATGGATCTTGCTTACCCAATAAGAACCGGCGGTTCACTCTCGCTTTGAAGATCCTTGAATTATAATCCGAACTAACTAATGCCTAATAATATCTGCTGTGCCTAAGTTATTATATGAAACAACGTGATTTCAGGGTTTTTTTTTATTATTTCGTGGGGACCAGAGAGACAGCCAGGGAAACATTAGTTTTAAATAGACATTTATATTTTAAGGTGTAACAGAAGGGTGTGACAATATTAAAGAGTATACATATATATCATGTAAGGAGTCATATACCAAAATATGAAAAATTAAATCGCATATATTTTTTACCATACAAAAATTAGATAATATTTTTCACTTGATTTCATGGCAGCCATAGCGAGTGATCACTGACCGAACGGAACCGAAATAAACACACATTCTTTCATCCCGTTCTAGCATTAGTTTTAACGCAACGTATTCTCTCTCTCTCGCGCTCTCAGAGAGACACCGCCGCGCCGTGTCATTTGATAGCGTCAAAAGTCAATGAACGCTCAAAATGATAAGATGTAGGGTTGCAAGTCTTAAAGTTTTAATGAAAGTTTAACTTATGATTACTCGGAATCTATGACACTTAGAATTCTGAAACCTAGTGGGCTGTTTTCTATATATACATAGGTATGTATAGTATAAGTATTGTCACACCCTTCTGTTACACCTTGTATATTTTAAATAGACTATATTATTTAACGTTTACACAACAGTCGACAGTCAACATCCATAAAGATAATAATCTTTATTCCAGATGTGTTATCGACATAACCCAGCTAGAAAAAGAGAAGACTCTTGACGTATGGCAGGAGCTGGAGTGTGGGTACGGATCCATCCACATGCTGGTGACAGTCAGTGGAACAGCTCGCAGCATCACCATGGACAACGTACCAACCACCACTGGGGCGCATGCACCACCACCTGCTGAGAACTTTGTAAGTAATTCTAATGCTATTATTATTATTTTTATTTTCATTACTAAAGAATATTATATTGAATAAATAATCGGTGTCTTTATACTATTGCTTAAATTTATTCAGTTTAAGTTTTCATAAAAAGTTACATGAATTTTTATAAATCATTTTCATAATCATTCACTATTGCTATCGTCCAGACAGACGTCCATATGATCATCATCATCATCATCTACAGCCTTCTCTATCCCACTGCTGGACATAATAAAAATAAATCTTCATGATCATTACTGGTATATTAAAACGTGAAAGAAAAATACAATGCAACACTCACAATAAACATGGAATGGTGAGATAAATGTACTCCATAATATTCAAAGTTTTCAAAAAAGGTTGAATTTAAAATCTATGAACTTTTAATTTACGTTTCGCATAAAATTAAAACTGACTAAATATGTACTTAGTAAATAAGACAAAATCCTATTAAGTTACTATATTCTTTGATCTCTGAGATATATCAGATACCTACTTTGATAATGACATTTATTAGTAAAAGTTGTTCTGATTTATGAGTGCAGTGACCGCTGATCAGTGCAGCTTGTTTATAAATGTATCACAAATTATTTATATTTCATATATGTATTAAATAGACAACGCACAAATATGCTACATTTCTCTCCCATAGTTCGCATGTGTAACACTTATGATAATGACAACTTTAGATTAAATTTTGATATATTCTCCAATAAGTCACTACCAGCTGTTAAAATTGAACTGTCTAAATTAGTAGATGGATGATATTGTACATGTTTATTTAGTTAATGTGCCTTTTTCCCCTCTGTTCTTCGTTAGATTGCATGTTTAGTTTTTAAGTATTAATTGTTAGGAAGGTTATATGTGATAGATTATATGTGAAAGTTAGGTTCACTGTCTAACTAAGGTGATGTACTCACTGTAATTTATTGTTATTTTTAAGAGCTGTTTGTGAACTAAAAAAAACCGTTATCTAGTACCCACGACACAAGCGTTTGCTTAGTGTGGGGCTAGATGGCGATGTGTGCAATGTCCCGGAATATTTATTTATTTATTTTTTATTTACAGAAGTACATGTCATAAAGAATAACAAGCTTCATAGTTTAGTTTGACTCTGTAGTGAAAAGTAACTGCTTTTAAAATGAGATTGCCAAAACACACTGCCACATTTTTAATCATGAGTGTCAGATAATAAAATAAAGTGAAACATTTATAATAAATAAATATAGAAAAAATTCTGGAAAATTATACACAACGCCATCTAGCCCCACACTAAGCAAACGCTTGTGTCGTGGATACTAGATAACCGATATAATACTTATATGCTTTTCTTTCGTATATACATACTTATTACCTATACATACAAACGACCAGACTAAACACAAGTAATTATAAATTCTAAAATTCATAAATACTTGTGTCACGCGGGAATCGAACCCGCAACCCCTAGATTAGAAGGCAGAGCCACTACCAACTAAGCTAACAGGCCAGTCAATACCCATTTTCAGATGCATCCTCAAACCGTATAAGTTCAATACTCTTAAAACCTTATTATGTTGATACTCTAAAGCATCAACCTAACCTTGTCTATTATGTCTATGCTTTGGCCATGACAGTTACCAAAGAACCAACGTACTTTGTTTAATGATTCACAAAATAAACACCAAGTTGAGAGCAAGGTCGCAATCTATACTCGATTACTGATGATTTGAAGCTGTTTTGTACACTAAATTGTGATGATAGTAATTTTGGAGATTAGTGGACGTAATTTTGTAAAAATATAAGGCTATATAATTATAAATAAATTATCATTGACAGCTGATTTCCGTTTAATTTTTTGGTATAATTAATCTGCTTAAATTTTCCATGAAAAACGCATTCGAATCTACTTGCATTTGTGAGCAAATAAAAAAAAAACATGATTTACTCGTAAATAGCGGAAAAAAACCGTGGCCGTTATAGAATTAAATTGATTTGTTCTGTCTGTTTGAAAATTTGTAACTCGAACTAGTATCTCTTGAGTTGTATACCCTCATGAATGAGGGTCGTGACTCCCCCGCAGAGTTAATTCGTTAGGGGTGTTTTCTTGGGCAGATACATCGTGGTGGGCGCCCAGGTCCTTCCACGGAAGACACATATTCTCGGATATTGTGGTCCTCAAACATGTCGGTTTCCTCACGATGTTTTCCTTTACCACTAAGCGAGTGCCAAAGTGCATAGTATCCGAATTAAGTATACGTCTATTTAAAAATGTATACCAAAAAATTCACTTCAAACCACGCTGATTTCAAAATTGACTTGGAAAACTTAGCTTTGCCTTGAATATATACCTACAATAATGTACATACAGACACATGTTTCATTACCATATTAAATATTACGTAACGTTTAGTAATATTGTATTGTATGATGCTAATTAGATATTCAATGATTAACACGTTCATAAAATGTGTCTTAAAGGAAGAATGCTAGGATTTACCGTTTGTTTTTGTGTCTGTATTATTATAACAAAATAATGAGCTGTACTCCTAAGACCTTGTACTACCTACATACCAAAAAGCATGACGATCCGTTCAGCCGTTTTTGCGTTATGGGCGTATAAACAGACAAACATACAAAAATACTAAAAACCACTGAGACTTGTTATGTTATGGATTTAAAGTATACCCAAAAAAATCTTGAATCTTCTATGTTTATTTATTTATTTATTTATTTATAACGGTACACATAACAGAATGAGTTCATATATAAGCCAAATACACATTCAAAACTGGTTTTGAACCAGAACAAATTCCTCAGGTGAGTGTACACAGCTTGAACAATATGAATTTGATTATTATTTTCAAAAACTTATTATGTCTATGTCATTCAGAATTTTTCCTTCTTCAGCTATGTATAGATAGATAAAAATATATAAGCGTCACTAACTCTAAAAATAGGCACACCGGCCCCTTGCGTTTATAGATTCGCAAATTAATGTGGGCAATAAATGGTACGAAAAATCTATTTGCCTATGTTAATATTCATTTATGTATCTATAGACTATAAATAAAATTAATACGTTTTATCATTTTAATTAGTTCTATTCTATGGTGACTTGTTAGTTAGTTAAATGTGTAAAAAACGCCACAAATAATATTAGGTCCTTACATATGAAATTGGCGTTTTGTATGGATTTTTCTATTTTGTAAAAAGAGTGACGTAAAAAGAAAAAACAGAAGAAAAAAAAACAAATGAATGACGTTCATCGAAGCACAAATACCTACATGAGTAAATAGCTGTACAAATTTGAAATTGGAATTCCTTACCAAAGAGGAGAAATTCGCGATTAAAGTGGCCAGTACGAAAATCGCCAAAATCATTATGTAAGGACCTAATATACTTTATAATAATAATAATTATTATAATAATAAAAATGTTTATTGGACACATAAATTCTTATAATATTTACACTTATTTATAATCTAATTTAAAATAGGACATTTTAGAATACAAAAAATATGTCGAGCAGCTGCTACGCTGAGAGAAAGTAGTCTCTCGTGTTGTAGCAGCTGATTCCTTCAGGGAAACATTTTTTTTTAGGAGGTTGGTATACTCATCTTACGGAAACAAATACTTTGAAGCGAATGTCTGTTATTTGTGGTATATTAGAAGAGAGAGATGTATGTAATGTTTACGTATTAAATCCAATATATTATTAAAATAATTTAATACTAGTTACGAAACATTCTATTGACTGCTCTGTTAGCTTAGTTGGTAGTGGCTCAGCCTTGTAATATAGGCGTACGGGTTCGATTCCCGCATAGCACAAGTAATTATGAATATTAAAATTTGTAATTACTAGTGTTGAGTGAGGTCGTTTCTATGTATGTATTTACAACAGAAAAGTAAATATAGGTATGTATTGTATCCGTTATCAAGAACCCATGACACAAGCATAAGCTTAGTATGGGCCTAGATGGCGCTGTGTGATACGTCCTGAAATATTTATTTATTTATTCTATTGACTCACGATATAAAAACCTTAGGAAGCTACCTATACAAGGATCGATAAAGAACGCAAAAATTTCCATTTCTAATAATAAATACTGACGTCAACGATGACAATTTCTTAGAAACAACCTTATTTCCAAAAATATTGCGTCAGATATGTGAAAGGATCTACGCAATAACCCAAATATATGGGGAAATTAATTTATTCCAAAATTCGCGCGTCATCCTACCGCAACCACATGGAAAAAATAATGTTATTCTAATAATACGAAGAAGCCATGAGTTATTTTTATCGTTTATTCAATAAAGGACCTAAATTCAGTTAGGTAGGTACCTACATGTTTTGTTCTAAATCTACCTCTAATGTATGTCTGCCAATCAAAGACTATTCTTATCTGTGCTACCTATTTATTTAGTGAAATAAGGAGTTCTACAATTTTCACTAACTTGGATGGGTGACCAAAAAGTGGCATTCCATTCTGGGCGCTTCCGTGGGTCGGATCGGATGACACGTTAAATTGTATAGACACGTTAGAGGCCTTCAGAGCAGCTTCATTACCTCTCGACACTAGAGTTGGACACTTTTATTCGATAAGAAGATGACTAAATCTTTGTACGGCTTTTTACAATTGTAGCATCCTAGAGGAGTATCCCTGCACATTAGACTCAAAGTATCCCAGTTTTTATCATGAAAAAGTATTAATGAATTCCACGGCTCCAGTGTCTGCTTTTCATTTAGAAGTACCCTGTTTCGAATCCGGCCCTATACCAATGACTTGTATTTTCAAGTTAAGTGTGAAAACATCAACACAGTTAAGGGTCTTCCGTGAAAGGACCAGGGAGCCCACCACGATGCATCTGCTCAAGAGAACTCACATAACAAATTAATTCTGCTTGGAAGCCACGACCTTCGGTTATGAGAAAATACGACTCAATACAGAGAAATAGATGATCGATTATGTATGTAATGAAAACAAATGCAAATCACCATCTGTTCTCCAAGGATGTGACCTAAGATAATGCATGACAAGGAAAAATTTATTCCAAGTCCCATCTATATGCACTCCAAGTGTTTATCTGGCCATCAGCCAAGGAAGATCATCAGTATTCAGGCAACACAGGCGATAGCCTTAATGTGTTGTTTATGATCGATTTAAATAGTAATTGAATTGTGTTGATGTTGTTTTGTGAAAATTATTATCGAGAAAAAGAAATAGTTCGATTTAAAAAAAATTCTTTGAGTGATATTTTTTGTGAAATGTATTGTTTTTTTTTTGTTTAATGAATTGTTTCAAATGAATAACTACTTACGTGAGTAAAGCTATTTTTTGATAGATTACTACTATGATAGGAACTCGGATTGAGGTGGTAGACACAATATTGCAATTTTAAAATAATAATAATTGAAATAACGAATAAAAATAATACAAACTTCACACAAAGCTTCATATAAAGAAAAATCTTCTCAGATAAGGACATTATCAATTGTGCATTGTTTTCAGAGATCGATAATACGTTTTACTTTCTTTGTGTCAGCTATTCCAACAATAAAATACATTTATATACGTATAGTACCTACATAAGGAAAACTTGGAAAAATCTGAGAAGTATTTATTATCTTTTAACATACTAAATATGCGAGTGTGGCTCAACGGTTCCAGTGTCTGCTTTTTATTCAGACGCATCCTGGTTCGAATCCAACCCTACACCAACGACATATATTTTCAAGTTATGTGTGGATTTGCACTCGCTTAGCGGTGAAGGAAAACATCGTGAGGAAACCGACATGTTGGAGGACCACAATATCCGAGGACATGTGTCTTCCTTGGAAGGACCTGGGCGCCCACCACGATGTATCTGCACAAGAGAACTCCCCTAACGAATTAATTCTGCGAGGGAGCCACGACCCTCAGTCATGAGGAAATACGACTCAAAGAGAACATAATAAAAGCCTGTTCTTTTGTGTTTTCGTGACTCATCACGGTCAGGGGTCGCGAGCAAGACCACTGAACGTCGAATCCGGTTCTTTCCAATACCAACACTGGAATATTCCGTTCTCAATGCAGTTGTGGTTAATTTCTCACGTAATTACTCAAATTAGCTGGTAAAAACCCATGTGCGTAGTTTCTGAGCTTTTTGTACCGTTTATTGAATAATGGCTGTCCGCAGCTTTGTTCGCGTTGTATCGAGATTTATGTATAGTAACCCCAAAGTACTCTGAAGAACTTTTACCGTCTTATTACAAAACGCGGTCTAAATATTAGCACAGAAAAATAATAAAAAATCACACTGGACACGTTTATACTGTTATAATTTTATTTCTATTTATGGGTCCCATTGTTATAAAAACCGCGAGTAGTACTGGAAAACCCTTGGCATTTTAAACTATATATTATATTTTGTTCTAATGTACAAGATACAATACCACAGTTACTATTATGCCTTTTCTTAGGAAATGAAGTTTAATGGCTTAACCGATGAGTTAATAGTTAGGTATTGACATAGTTTTATAACTGTTTTAATTCCATTTTATAACTTTATTATGTTTCGTTTCGTAATGATTGTAAAATTAAATTCCCACATAGGTGTAAATGTAATTTGAGCTTATGACCATGTAGCACTAAAAAATATACAGCTAAAGTGACAGTACCAAGATTTATTTAAGTTGACATATTGTATGATTACATACCTATTATTATGTTTGACATGATTTTAATAACAAAAAAATTCATTATTTTATTAATAAAACTAGACATATGTAACTTCTAAAATTTTATAAAAACTAAATGTTATAAATTCAATTTGACGAGATATTGTAATTTGTGTAGCATATTCTGTGATATTAGTACTTATACCTATGTATGTTACAATTTTACATTATCAATAAAGATTCTTTATCTTTATACCTAAAGTAAATATATATATATACCTACGTAATAAATATGAATGTATCCTTATCGCATTAAATACGATAGTTTGGATTTGCGTCAGTCCCAAAAAAAATGCAACTAGGAAAAAACACTGTTTCTTATTACTAAAACATTTTGGATAGATTTGATACTCGTTTTGTTTTTTGCAGTGAAGATTGGTTTGTAAAAAACTTGAGTGACGTATTACTTAAATCTTAGACGTGTACATATATTTCATTGTATATGGACCTAATGAATACTAGTTCAATGATTTTTTACTTGTTAGTACTATTTGTTAGTATTATTATTTACTTTGGGTTGAGTCTGGTCGTTTGTATGTATAATAAGTATGTATTTACAAAAGAAAAGTATATAAGTATTGTATCCGTTATCTAGTACCCACGACACAAGCGTTTGCTTAGTTTGGGGCTAGATGGCGCTGTGTGCAATGTCCCGAAATATTTATTTATTATTTATTTCTGTTAAAATATAATAAAGTATTACATTGTTAATTTATTAGTAAACTAGTGGACGCCCGCGGCTTCTCTTGCATTATTTCAGCATAAACACTCCTAAGACCTACATACCAAAAATTATGATGATCCGTACAGCCAATTTTGCGTGATTAGTGTTTAAATAAACAGTCAAATAGATCAACAGAGACAGATAAACAGAAAAAAAAATCTAGAAACTGTTGGGTCGTGTTCTGCTATCAATTCGAAGTATCTCCAAATATTTTTTTTAATATGTTCCATGCTCTTTGACTTTCGACCCTCTTCAGATTTATTATATGTATAGATTGGTGTAAAAGACAAAAAAATGTAGACACAACAGTCAAACAGATCAACAGAGACAGATAAACAGAAAAAAAATCTAGAAACCGTTGGGTCGTGTTCTGCTATCAATTCGAAGTATCTCCAAATATTTTTTTTAATATGGTCCATGCTCTTTGACTTTCGACCCTCTTCAGATTTATTATATGTATAGATTGGTGTAAAAGACAAAAAAATGTAGAACGCACGTTGTTCAAAGATATCTTTTTGTATTAATCAGATTTTAATAAGGTTTTTACTAAATCCAGTTGTGTTTATGAAATTGAACCTTGAAAAATTACATCCTCAGAATAAGTTTCTTTTGCAAAATCATTAAATTGATGATCGTCATTTTAAATCTATACTAATATTATAAAGCTGAAGAGTTTGTTTGCTTGTTTGTTTGAACGCGCTAATCTCAGGAACTACTGGTGCGAATTGAAAAATTCTTTTTGTGTTGGATAGACCATTTATTGAGGAAGGGTTTAGGCTATATAACATCACGCTGCAACTAATAGAAGCCAAGAAACAATAGAAAATGTGGAAAAAAGACGGGCAAAATTATTCATCTCTGAGGGCTTCCGTTGCGTGCGCTGAGAAAACGGTTCAAGATATCAAAAAAATGTGTATGAAAGAATTATTTCTCTTAAAATGATCAAACAAAATGTCCGCAACAGTATATGTCTATCTTTTAAGGTTATCTCACTAGAACCGTTTTTATGGTAATAACTATTCCACGCGGACGAAGTCGCGCGCACCAGCTAGTAGTAAATACCTATGATCATCATTTTTAGTCAAATCTTATCAGTTTAATTCAAAACTGTCTGAAAGACAAATGCTTATCCTATCTAAGGACATAATTTAATAACATTATTTTAATATTGACGTAAACACTTAAGTTGGTATGTCAAGCAAAAACATAAAATATTTATCGAAAGTCATTATACAAGCATGTAGAACCTAGTTTATTAATTAAGATTTGAAGAAATATCAGTCAACATAAAACCTGTATAATTTTGTAATTATTTTATTAATGCGCGTTCTCGTGTTTTATAATGTTTACACGCTACTTGTAAACAATAAAAATGTTTTATGAATTTCTGTTCACATAAGTACTTGTTTATTACTTGTTTTAATTAGTAGGTCCGCTCACTTTTTCGTGTAAGTCAAATATGTTATCTGTACAGCTCAAACTGTTAACAATTCATACTTAATTTAACTGTAAAGCAGAAAATATAACAGTCCGTAAAAGCTCAATTTTTGTTCAGCTCCTTGGGTGAATTATTTTTATTAAATATAAATTATTTATAATTTATATAAAGTTTTAGAACAGAAAATAGTCGAATGCGCCATTGTAGGTAGCTTTTTGCATACCCAGACTCGATACAAGTAATTACTATTTCATGTTATGTGTGTTGCAAGTGTGGATGTAACATAAATCTTAGAACATGTGGCTCAGCGGTTCCAGTGTCTGCTTTCCATCCAGACGCACCCTTGTTCGAATCCGGCCTAACACCTATGACTTGTATTTTCAACGTAAGTGTGGATTTGCACTCGCTTAGCGGTGAAGGAAAACATCGTGAGGAGACCGACATGTTTGAGGACCACAATATCCAAGGACATGTGTCTTCCGTGGAAGGCGCATCTGATCGCGCATCGGATCTGAGCGGTCACTTCAATGATGTACTTGTTCAAGAAATATCTTCTATGATTCAAATTCGACATGGGGTCACGACCCTCAGTAATGAGGAAGGAGTTAACTATCTATTACTCATATTATTAATAGTCTCACTATCATTACAATTACATAACACAATAGATTACTTAGTATAGGGTTAGATGGCGCTGTGTTGAATGTCTCGTAATATATATTTATTTAAGTATTTATTTATTTATAAGAATAAAATTTATTTATTTTACCTCACACACATACACACACAACGGCATGATTTGTTTTCTTAACTTAGTAATATGTATATTAAGGCTTAGTTAGTTTTAGGATAACCACATATTTGTAACATAACATAACATTAATAATTTTATACTATTTTAATTGTAAACAAATTGATCCCCTGTAAGATCCTGCCTTCTACAACACAGTTAACACTACAGTAGAAGGCAGAGCAACACCCTATTGTATCCCATTTATCTGTTTACAAATAAAAATCCTTTATCTTATCTTTTTTAACTAAATAACCCTTTAATCGTTCCCGGTGCAAATGTGCCCTTCAATTTTATTTATAAGTTGTTTCTTCTTGTTCCAGTCCTGGTACAGTCTCACAGACCTCCAAGAGGTCGGCCAGCTCTCTGTGACCGTCCACGGAGCCCGAGGTCTCAGTGCCCTCGGCATAGGCAAGACCGACGCTTACTGTGTGCTGGAACTTGGCAACTCGAGAGTGCAGACACATGTTATGCCCGGGACTTCTGAACCCATTTGGAACAAGAGTTATACATTGTAAGTACTTATTAACATCATCACTATCATCATTGTTAGCTCTGTTTACTTGCTGCTGGGTATAAGCTTCTTAACCTAGCATATAAAGGATTTAAACTCCAAGTATCTGTCCATTACAAACAAGAGTTTAGTGATTATGTCTTCACTGAGGCTTACGAGTATGTCTGACATTTATTTTGGAACAAGAGCTTATCAATGTTCCTAAGGATCTACGTGAAAGTAGCTCTCTGAAAGCAGGCGCATACTGTGTGCTAGAACTTGGCAACTCGAGATTGTTTGACACGTTATTCCGGGGACTTCTGAACCTATTTGGAACAAGAGTTACCAAATTCAAATTCAAAATCATTTATTTCAGACATTGATCCATATTCACAATAATATTAATTAATTTTAAAATATCATATTTACATAAAGTCACAAGATAATCAATAAAAATAGAAAATAATAATTAACAAGTCCTAAACATAATATTAAAATATATAATATACCTAAAATAAAATATGAAGTAAAATAAAACAAACAAAAATTAATCAAAGAGCCCACCCCGGATCGCTCCCGGCGCAAAAGGTTCCCATTACGCTCGCCGCGTTGCCACGTTGAATCGCGATGGCTAACCTTTTCACCAAAAATGATCCAGAGCGGGTGTCTCCCGTCTTCTCGTTAATTCTTCGGCCTAACTCCCTGACGAAATCTTTAGCGTCACCACTCCAACTGCCCATGGTCTCTACAGCAACCGGAACAAAATGATGGAGCGTTTCCAAGGCAGTATATTTCTGCTTTTTGCTTCTGCAGGCGTCCTCGGCAGCCGCTGACGGTGAGTGAATGGTACGACTCAGGTGACTGGCGGCAAAAGTGCAGACACAAGTTGCGTCCCAAATTAGGCACTTGCCGTTCTTCCAGGGCACCAGAGTCAGCCCGTCCGGTCTCTTGCCATCAGATCTGCTCAGCCCCACAGGCTCGAGGACACACGGGATATTTGCAGAATTGAGAGCTCTACGAACTATGTCGTTTAGAGCATGGTGCCGCGAGAATCTCCCTGAGCAACGTCGGCAACTCAATGCGTGATGGCCATCAGCTCCCACCATGGTGCCACAAGTGCATACGTGGGGTTCACACACCTTGCAGCCAAGGCGGAGAGCCACCGCCACACGCAGAGAGTTGTCGTCAAGAAAAGTGCCCAGGTGTGGAGACGGTAGTGCATGTAGCCAAGCACCGGACTCTGGTTGCGACACAGCTCGTAGTCTGGCTCTATCAACTTCCACAGCATCCTCCAACAACTGCTCATGGAAACGCTTCACACCAACATCATCCCACGCCCGCTGTACGTGCTTCGCTTCTGGACACGGTACGCCTGAGTTGAGGAATGACCAAGCTGACATAGCATCAGACACAAAAGGAATGTTTCCCAAGTCACCATTAGAACGTAACAAGACAGTGACTAGGTTAGCAACTCCATGTGCAGATGCTAGAAAAGCTGGCAAGCCCACATCGCGTGCGCAACGTATCCCAAGGCCACCATATCTAATCGGAAGGGAAGCCTGCCTCCACTGAGTATCATTTAGAGCTACATTCAGGACAGACTCTACTACCGATTTTAGGGCATCATCGAAAGAGGTCACTACCTCAACACAAGGCCAGGTTGCAAAAAAAAAATTAAATGTCAAATATGTCCAATTTTAAATAGAGTGTAATAAAATTTATGTGGCTAACTACGGCGGTTATACTTTGTAAGTATGGGTGTATTCAAAGCATAGTTTACTTTCGCTACGTAAAGTCTTTTAACGTTACCTAAAGGCAACAACATTAGCTTATGCATTACCTTAACTTGCAAGTTCATATTCAGCATAATTTTATGTATTTATTTATAGCCCTGTGTTAAAAAGTGTGCATTCTGGTGATCAATAAAAATAGATTACCTAAACACAGACTAGGAAATCTGATAAAAATGACCTTTCCTTATTATTAAAAATTAATCTTGATAATAATATTAATTGGAAATGTATCATGAATCGTCATATTTATATAAAAACTGGTAGCAACCAGTATTATTTATAAAATAATAGGTACAAACTACTTTTGTATTTTTTTTTTACATACTGAATCTGATTTTCCACCTCACTTACATTTCGTTAAAATTGGTTCAGCTGTTTATATTCAAAACTGGACTTAATCTTTATATTTTTCTACAGTTCAGTAAACGACGTGACCTCCACCCTGGACCTGACGGTCTACGACGAGTCTCTCCTCAATGAGAACCTAGGGAGGATCTCCATCCCACTCCTCAGGATAGACAACGATGAGAAGAGATGGTACGCGCTAAAGGACCGCTCCAAGAAGTCGAGCGCCAAAGGAAACTGTCCAAGGATATGCCTGCAGATGTCGCTAGTTTGGAATCCGGTAATATTTTTGTTTTCTGAAGTGCATTATGGTGCTATGTATAGAAAATACCTACAATACATAGCTATAGCGATACATATACTCGTATACAGTATATATAGCAAGTGTGGCTCAGCGGTTCCAGTGTCTGCTATCCATCTAGACACACTCGTGCTTGAATCCGGTCTTACACCAATGACTTGTATTTTCAAGTTAAGGGTGGATTTGCACTCGCTTAGCGGTGAAGGAAAACATCGTGAGGAAACTGACATGTTTGAGGACCACAATATCCAAGGACTTAATGTACATAATGACATATGTATGTATGTCTTCCGTGGAAGGGCCTGGGCGACCACCACCATGTATCTGCTCAAAAGAACTCCCCAAACGAATTAATGCATTAATTAATTCAAGAACAGCAAAGAAGCATACAAAATGCCTTACTTTTCGATTCTCAGCTAAGTAAATAATTAGCAAATTTTTCCGCATCTTTGTTGAGCTCTAATCTTTTAATCTGTAAAACTCAATCACCAAGGTATCTTAAATGGTTTATACCCCTTTATAACTAGTGGGTGCTCGCGGCTTCGCCCGCATTAGAAAGTAAAACTTGCATCCCCTATTTCACCCCCTCAAAAGTGACATTTCCAAAAATCCTTTCTTAGCGGATGCCTACGTCGTAACATCTACCTGCGTGCCAAATTTCAGCCCGATTCGTCCATTGGTTTGGGCTGTGCGTTGATAGATCACTATATCAGTCAGTCAATCAGTCAGTCACCTTTGAGTTTTATATATGTATATAGATTGTAAAGGATCCTTGTTACAAACAATATAAGTGCCTTGGCAATTATTTTCAGAGCCAAAATAAAGATTTAGGTCAAATTAGTCATACCAACATTAGGCTAATAACCTTTACGTCCAAAAATCCAATTTTGTTTAGTAGGCAAATAAACTCAGGTATTTGAGCGTATGCGATATATTTTACTAGCTGTGCCAGCGACTTCACCCGCGTGTAATAGTTATTACCATAAAAACGATCTAGTGACTTAATCCTAATAGATAGACATATACAGTTGAGAACATTTTGTTAGATCATTTCAATAGAAATAATTCTTTCATTCATATTGTATTTACAAAAAAAAAGTATATAAGTATTATATCCGTTACCTAGTACCCACGACACAAGCGTAAGCTTAGTGTGGGGCTAGATGGCGCTGTGTGCAATGTCCTGGAATATTTATTTATTTAGTTATATATATTTCATATCTTGAACCGTATTCGCAGCGCCCGAACGGAAGCCCTCAAATATGAATAATTTTCCCCGTTTGTTCCACATTTTCCATTGTTTCTTCGCTCCTATAAGTTGCAGCGTAATGTTATATAGCTTAAAACCTTCCTCAATAAATGGTATATTCAACACAAAAATAATTTTTCGATTCGCAACAGTAGTTCCTGAGATTAGCGCGTTTAAACAAACAAACAAACGCTTCAGCTTTATAATATTATTAGTATAGAATATATTTTATGTATTCCACAGGTAAAAGCCTCCCTCCGGGTGCTGAGTCCGAAAGAAGAGAAGTACACCGAGAAGACGCCCAACAAATTCAGTATTCCTCTCATTTATAACAACCTGAAGTTCATCAAGGACATCTTCCATGCTGTTTGTTTAGGGAACGAACACTTCAAGTAAGTTTATATATATTTTTCTATTAATTTATACAGATATAGTTGACTGGCCTGTTAGCTTAGTTGGTAGTGGCTCTGCCTTCTAATCTAGGGGTTGCGGGTTCGATTCCCGCCTGACACAAGTATTTATGCATTTTAAAAAAATGTATAATTTCTTGTGTTGAGTCTGGTTGTTTGTATGTATAATAAGTATGTATTTACAAAAAGAAAAGTATATAAGTATTATATCCGTTATCTAGTACCCACGACACAAGCGTTTGCTTAGTGTGGGGCTAGATGGCGCTGTGTGCAATGTCCCGAAATATTTATTATTTATTATTATTTATACTGTCAGCAGCTGATAACCGCGGTGATTGACCAGAACATTAGGGGCGCAAATGACGTTTTTTCCTGAAAACTTTAGAAGGCTTTATTTAAAAAACTAAGAGGTTCTTCGGGAAACTACTTGAACAAAAGTTGTTCAGAATGATGTGTACTATAGCGTGTTTTCTTTATATTATACATAACATTAATTATTTACACGGCTCAAGTGTAATTGTGTTATACATCTAAGTACTTTATTAAACACAATAAAAAAACAGCACAACAATATCAACTAAATTAACAACCATATTATCCAAAATATATACAACCTTACAAATTATATACTAAACTTAAATCTTAATAATATTTTCTTTTAACTTTTAGCAGACCTGGTCAGGTTAAGGTGCAGCCGCCCGTGTGCTATTTCTATCATTGTTGGTTTTTGAGTTTAAATATATGTACCTACAACAATTTGTATGGAAATAGCACAAAGACGTTGATATGAATGGCAATAGTCATAGTCACAGTTTGGCCATACAGCGAGGTAGCGCTACCAGTTTTATACGCTACGATTTTACGCTACCTATAAAATTAATCCCCGATGATTCTGACTTGGGATTAGTTATTTTCAGTAGTGTTTAATTGCCTGCCCTGTTAGCTTAGTTGGTAGTGGCTCTGCCTTCTAATCCCACGGATGCGGGTTCGATTCCCGCCTGACACAACCACGAGTAGTTATGAATTTTAAATATGAAGTTACTTGTGTTAAGTCAGGTTGTTTCTATGTACAATAAGTATGTATTTACGAAAATATATGTAGATATGTATTATATCCGTTACCTAGTGTCCATGATACAAGCGTAAGCTTAGTATGGGGCTAGATGGCGCTGTGTGATATGTCCTGAAATATTTATTTATTTATATTTATTTAATTGTTGTTTTGGTTAGGTAGAACTGTAAGTAGATTTTGTTGATATGTTTTGTAGGTTGTTTTGATTGACAATGCGTATTATATGGATATACGAATAGGTATAAATTGTAAATAATTCTTTTATATGCCAAAAACTACAATTTTTAATTTTTATATAGAAAACAATGAAAAAATCTGTAAAAATAACGTGAAAGTTAATGAATCAGGTTATTTTTAGCTATTACGTTGATATGACAATACTTTTTTTATTACAATATTCATTAATTGTCTACCATTTGAGGACGTTTTAATATGAATTTAATTATTTAAGGCACCTTGATGGAATAGTATTCGATTAATAAGTTATGTTAAATTACTTCATTTAGTAATACTTTTACAATATGTTTATCAAAACAAGATAATATAATACTTATTTTTAAAAGTTCTTTTATTGAAAACAAAATAAAAAATTAAAAAAAAAAATTATTTTATGCACTTACTATAAATAATAGTTAAAAATTACTTTGAGAATCTTTAATGGAAAATTCTCCTTTTTTAATATAAAAGATTTTTTTACACATCTTATATAAAGCAGTGATTAGGTACACAATTATATAATAAGTAATAACGGTGGCTGAATGATATTAGATAGATAGATAGATTAACTCTTTATTGTTGACACATATTAAAAAACAGTACATAGAACAAATTGTATTTAAACTAATGCCACAAGCGGCAGCCGTATCGCTGAAAGCGATCTCTTCCAGGCAACCTTCGGCTGGAGAGAAATAAGCAAAAAGAAAAAAGAAGAATGTGGTGTACAACAACAAGGAATGCGATATTAGATAGACGGAAACATCTGGGCAAGAACAGCGCAAGACAGGGTAGGGTGTATTGGCGTAAGAGGGAGGAGGAGAGATACCCTGCAGTGGGTCTTATTAGGCTGCTGATGATGATAATATATATATGGTGGTAAAAAATATTTAGAACAGAAATAAATAACTTTTCCAAAACCTCTCGGAGCGCTTGGTTGACGCGACGCGTGACCAAAATGCTGGCCTTTTTCTGGCTCAACGTATCAGCATTGCCATCCAGCGTGGTAATGCGGCCAGTATGCTGGGCACGCTGCCCTCTGGTAGTGAGCACTGCTGGAGCACTTAGATTATCTTTAGGCTTTTCTAAAGATTTTCTAAGTGCCCCTTTTTGTAGTAGTTAGAAGTAGTATGTTTAGTTTTTCTTCCCTTGTTTTTATATTTTATTATTATACATGATTATAAGCTTCGTTTTAGAACAGAATATGTTACATTTACAAATAAATACACAGCATAATCGTTACACAATATTATGTATGTAAATAAATTTAACAAAGGTCTATTGTAACCGTTTTGGCCTAAATTAAATGTAATTAAAATATTACTTCCAAAACCTTAAAAAAGGGTCACACAGTGGACAGTCATTGAACCTAGTATATATTAAATATGTATGTTATAAATTTTCTGTGTCGTACTACTTAACATTTAAAATTAACCTTTTATGTATTTATTTATATTAATTAATAAAACTTAAAACAGGGTAAGAAAAACTAAACATTTTAAACTACAACTTTTTTTTATGGGTACATTTCGGAAACAATCCCCATCGAATAAAAAAATAATTTTTGAAATCGGTTCATAATTAACGAAGTAACCGCGTAACATACCCAAAAAAACTTTCAGAAGACTTGGTAACCTCCTTTTTTGAAGTCGGTTAAAAACAAGAAAAGAGAGGGCTTTTCGAAAATCGAACGCCGCTTTCTCCGTATTATCCACAATAGCAAATTTCTCTCGAATAGCATCATTGCTTCAAAGTATTTCAGTATTTTTTACCTATTACGTTTTGAACCTAATTCAAATATTATTTATTTTGTATTTTGTACCTCTCTCACACAAAACGGTTGAACCGATTTCTATATAATTTAATATTGAAATAGTAAAAATAATATAATAATATACTGACTCTTTGAAATAACTTTTACTTTTTATCACGGATTCCTCACGTTTTTTTTAGTTAACTAGCGGAGCCCCGCGATTTTACTCGCGTTAATTTCATACAAACTTTCATCTCCTATTCTATCCCAATGGGGTAGAATTTAACAAAACCCTTTCTTAGCGGAAATCTACGTCAGAACACCTGCATGCTACATCAAGTACATGTACTACATGTGCTGCTATGTCTACATCAAGTTGACGAAACTTCATCGACCTGCATGCTATTTCAACCCGATCCGTCCAGTGGTTTGGGTGTGCGTTGATAGATCACTGTGTCAGTCCAGTCAGTCATCTTTGAGTTTTTATGTATTTAGATATTTGTCTCCAGTAAATGTTTATTATTATTTTAATTAATTAAACACATGCAATTTTTAACGCTAGTAGGCACTACTGCAACGCAGTACAGGCCATATGAATATTTAATTCACTTTTTCTATCACGTTTACATAGCATTAACATTATTATAACGTTTATTTATGTACAATTGTTTAGATGAATCTCATTAGCCCATATAAACATATTTTAAACGCACATAATGATGACTCAGGGTATACAAGCTTCTAGAATGAAATTTTTAAAATGCAAATTAGGTACCTACTTATAACTACTAAGATATGCAAATCCATACACAAACAAAAGCGCTTAAAAATAGGTATCAACCGATGTTTACATCGCTTTTTTAGCTTTTTGTTTGCTTAGCTCATTCAACCTAAAAGAAATTAAGGCCAAATGAAAAAAAAAACAAATAAAGATGTCGAGAATTTTAATACCTACTAACATTAAAAACAGGTAAACAGTGCAACCTACAATTTACACTCATATTTCGACCCAAGGAACTGGTCAGATTTCACACTATGGTTTTCCCGCGACTTCACTCTTTAAGCTCAGATTATTTATCTAGGTAGGTACTTCATTTTCTTTGAGTCGTATTTCTTCTTAAGTGTTTTCATGATGGTAGACTAAATGATTTCATGAAATTAGGTTCCTATATCATATTTACTTTACGGCCGCAAGGTCAAGTTTCTACTTTTTATCACAATGAGCGATTTTCAGTACTCGAATAAAAAAGCTCACAAGGTGTCGCTAGCAGTAAATAAATCAGTGAAACAGTTGCCACGCTAGAAAAACTTCGTTACTGTCACTCATGCCTTGATCACACGGACCGAGTAAACGGGCGAGACAGTAAAATGATTCTCGGCCGAGACAGTGTAGTGAGCGAGTAGCTGTTCACACACGTTTTGAAATTTGCACAGTCAGTGCAGTTAGTTCTATTGAGACTATAATTTGGACGTATGGATCGTAAAAAGATAATTACAAAATTACTCATTCCACTATTAGTAGAAGAATTACATGAATCTTATATCATCTTATATTCAGGGGATTTAAAATTCCACAAACACTCATGTAGTTCATATAACTGTATAAATTTAAATACATATTTTAATTTTCAATTTAATTGTTGTTTCGACGTCCCATTTCATATTATAATAATAAAAGCCGACATTTTAACTGTTTTAAACAACTGCACTCAAAAAATAGCACGGGCGACGAAAAAAATCATGAGGCCGAGTGTCGAGTGCGCACGTTCAAACCTGCCGAGTGAGTGCGCGAGACAGCGCGGGGAAGCGGGAGAGTGGGCACTCGGCCTAGTAAATAGAACGGGGGCCGAGCTACTGTCTCGCCAATTTGTTCGGCCGAGTGCTCGGCCGTGATGTTCATACACACCGAGTACTCGGCCGAGAGCACTGTCTCGCCCGTTTACTCGGTCCGTGTGATCAAGGCATCAGTGTCCTTGGTTACTTGTTTGATGTGAACTTCTGTAATAATACATACCTAAGCATAGTTTTCTGTTAGTAGGCTAAGTAATGATACATAAACATATCTGATATTTGAGTTTGTGTATTTGAGTTCAACAATTCAATATATTGTAATTTTGGTTGGTGGCGCCATCTGTTATCAACATTAGTTACATACCACACAAGCGAAGCTACGACAGGCATCTGCCAGTGTTAAATACCTAAATGGTTCTGTTTGTTCCAGATATCTCTTCGAGTGGGATAACCGCGAAGTGTCAGCGATGG
The DNA here is from genome assembly GCA_927399415.1 of Macaria notata. Classification (NCBI taxonomy): domain Eukaryota; kingdom Metazoa; phylum Arthropoda; class Insecta; order Lepidoptera; family Geometridae; genus Macaria; species Macaria notata. The sequence continues at coordinate 9,061,596 of OV656746.1, read as the reverse complement.
CCCTCCTCGCGTGGCTCACCTTCTGGCTATTCTTCCGCATGTGGATGACTCCCCTGCTGCTGTTAGTGCCTTTTGTTTACTACTGGCTGGTCAGCCGAGGGAACAGTACGTATTTATTATATATTTTGTTATAATAAATAGGCTTAAGATTGACTACAACTCATTTGAGATCAAGCAAGCGCGGTCGATCGTACATAGATTACGATCTTGCTCTAAAAAGAAAATACTAGGTACTTAGTTCACTTCGAAAATTGAACATGTTAGAAATCAATTTTGCAGGCTGTAGTCAAACGAAAAAGCATTAAAAACCGATTAATTTAATTTTATTTTGAGTACCTAACATAAGTTAACTAAGAAGTTTATATTGGAGACCATAAAAAGTAATAAAATATAAATTTTCCAGGCCTCAACACGTTAGTTCCTATACAGAGTTCATCAGAAGACGAAGACGTTGAAGAGGATTTAGAAACGACAAAGGTAAGTTTAGTTTAATTCTTTATCACATTCTGAATTTTAATCATCGCACAATTTCAGCCCTTTTCATTTATTTAAATGTTTAATGTCATTTTTAGTAAGATTAGTTACATAAATGTGTGGTGGATTGTTGGATTATTTAGTTCGCGGGGAACACCCCAATCAAAACCTTTTCATTTATTTAAATTTTTAATGTAATTTTTTGTAGGATTAGTTACATAAATATTTTGTGGATTGTTGGATTATCTAGTTCGCGGGGAATACGCCACCATTAGGTATATTAAGAACTTAGGCCATAGTTATTGCTTACCATCAAGCAAACTATGGTCGAGTGCTGACCTGATTTAGTTACAAAAATGTGCTAAAGATTTTAATTTTAATACAATTCTTATGTTTTCAGGATGATAAGACTTTGAAATTAAGACTTTACGGACTTCAAGATCTAACGTTTACTATCAAGAACGGCATCGACTACATTTGTTCACTCTTAGAAAGGATTAAAAAGTAAGTTTTTTAGAAAATCTTTATCTCTTTTAATAATAATCTTTACTAAGAAAATATTTTTAAAAGCCTAAAGATAGTCTAAGTGCTCCAGCCCACTGCCAGAGGGCAGCGTGCCCAGCATACTGGCCGCATTACCACGCTGGATGGCAATGCTGATACATTGAGCCAGAAACAGGCCAAGCCAATTATTTACCCATTCTATAATAAAAGTAAGATTTAATCGCTTCGGGCATTCATATACGTACAATCCCCAAGCCAAAAAATCACCATGAAATAAACAGGAAAAGCACCGACGAATATTTATTGCATTTTTTGACATACTTACCTGAATTTACTTTATACTACCTGATATTACAGAATGTTGGTTCTAGGTATCAAAATCAGGTATTGTACGCCAAAATTTTATAACAAATAAAGGAGAAAAGGCAGAATAAATTGGGTCATCGACCTTTTCACTATTTTGTTATTTTAGCAACTAACATCGTCTATATTAAAAAGATAAACAGATTTTTATTAGTAAACAGGTAAATGTGATGCAATTTAGTGTTGCTTTCACTGTAGTGTTGACTGTGTTGTAGGGGCAGGTTTTCAGGGGATCAATTTGCTTACAATTAAAAGAAAATATATTATACTACTAATAAAATATACTATACCTACTAGATATGCAATACAAATACATGTGGCTATGGTGGCATGTCCTAAACCTAACTTAGCCCAAGTATACATACAATAATAGTAACACTAAGTTCAGAAAACAAATTACGCCGTATGTATATTATCTTCCATAAAGGGATACCTTGAAATAACCTACAATTTGCTTCAAAATTACCTACATTTTATCTTTTTTTCAGCCTGGCAAACTTCTCAGTCCCATACCTGAGTTACCTGGCAATGACCGCGCTGGTGGCGCTCACTGCTGCCCTCTACATCCTGCCTGTCAACTATCTCTTCATGGCATTTGGTAAGAATAAATACTGCATTACGCTTTTTTTAGTTTATTTAATAATCTTTGTCTGTGACAAGATTGCTCTATATTATTCTAAGTGATTATTTTTTTATATTAATTTATATACATACGAGCGGACGCCCGTGGATTCACTAGCATTATTTCAGGATAAAAAGTAGTCTATGGCACTCATACTACCTACATACCAAAAATCATGATGATCTGTTCTGCCATTTTTGCTTGATGAGCGTTTAAATAAACAGACAAAGAGATGAACAGACAAAATTTCCAGAAATTGTCGGAACATGTTATGTACCCAAAGGTTTTTAGTTCTTGTTTGTTATATAAAGCAATACATTTGTAATAATAAAATGAGAAGGTTTATATTTATTGCAAATTTCATTATCCTTAAAAAAGCAGGTTGTGTTCTCGAATAGTAAAATAAAACGTTAAATTGTTTCTTTTTTTGAGCAGATATAACAAAATATATCCTGCCAAAGTTTATCGCACTGTATAAAACCAGTTTCTACGATATTTTGTAAACAAGGATAAAATATGAGTATGGTTTTTATCGATTTGTACTACCTACACGATGGCAATATGACATTTACATTTAATAGTAAAGTTGTAGAATGTATAAATATAACTTACACGATGCTTTTCTCACGATGTTTTTCCTTCACCGCTAAGCGAAAGCAAATCTACGCATAACTTGATAATACAAATCATTGTGTAGGGCCGGATTCGAACCAGGGTACGTCTGGATGAAAAACAGAAACTGGAACTGCTGAGCTTCTTCTTCTTATTGAATGAGAGTGGCCAACTCTGGTGTCGAGAGTTTATCAAGCCGCACAAAGGGCCTCTGACATGGCATAACGACTGCCGTACTAGACAAACAGCCGGGACTTACAATTTAACGTGTCACTACAGAATATGTTTAAAAAACTGTTTTTTTATCATTTCTCTCTTTCTTTGCAGGAATCTACAAGTTTTCCCGAAAATTCCTGAATCCTGATAGAGTTCCAAACAACGATATTCTGGACTTCATTTCAAGAGTTCCAGACGATCAGATGCTGGTAAGAACCTTTTTTTTCTTGGACCGCTTTTTTATTCAAATAGAAACTAAGCACTGCTTATTCGAGGAGTTATTAAGTTTAACTATGGTTTTTCTCTCTCGCTGTTACTACCAATAAAAAAGAAAAAGAAATTAACAAAACTACTATTCTGCTATACTCTGCGAATATAGTTTTCCGCTTCGTTTGTTTAGTGTAAATTATTAAATTATATACTAATAAAATTAATGTAAGTACTGTTATTATACTGCACGGACAATGACCTGTGCACATAAGTTTTAATGTTATAATTTATACAAATCTAACACTGAACGAATGATTTTGGATTGAAATTATCACTAAATAAATATTATCTTGTTCCAGAAACAATGGAGAGAATTAAAAGTACCGGAACCTAGCGTAAGCAGATCCGGATCACAGAAACGGCGGTAGGAAATCATAAAAAATCGTAGTCGGTATTAAGAAACAACAAAACTTTGGAAGAACATCCACTGATACTTATGCAGAGTTAGGTGTCTGGTAACTTATGGAAACTTCTCACTTAACGGTGGTTTTGACGCACTAATGTTGTCAACTTTTGTAAGTACTACAATATTTTTGGATATTATAAACGAGAGAACAGATAGCTTTCCAATTATACAAGGTTCATATTAACAAACGCATTGCCTTTTAACAGCGGTTTTTTGTTTTGTTTTTTAAAGTTTTCTAAAAGTTACACGAATTTTCAGAATCCGTAGAGTAAAAGGGTTTGAAGTAATATACCTAGATGCCACGTTTATGCGTTTGTTATCAATTGCCTTATGAAAATATAAGGTTGATTTATCAGTTGTTTGATGTATGTAATGAAACCCTTATAAGGTGTTTTGAGTTACCAGCCACCCTGTATTAACAAATTAATAACCATATGTGCCATAAATTTTATATTTCATACATCACTGAATCTCCGTCGAATTAATTAAATAGTAGTCATTCATATACAACTAAAGTATATACTATCACAATTTTTGTAATATGATTAAACAGAAGTCTTAAGAAGAATGGCGTCCTTATCTACGACATGCATATTTGACAAGTTTAACAACTTGCAATTATTGTTTTTGCAAAAATTAATTAATTTGACACTCGGTCTTACCAATCGAATATCCCTTACAAGTATATATTGTATAAAAAAATAGAAATGACAACGTTTATCTACTAAATCGCATTAATTTATGTGTTTTTATTACATTTTCATAATGAAGAAATGTATTTATTTTAAAATCTGTGATTTACTGTACTTTTATTTTTATGACACAAATATAATAACATGTGTATATATAAGATGTACAGTTTCTAAAAAATCATGCATATAACCGTATATTGATATAGCATACTTCAAATTTAAATGAACTTATTTTATTATTTCTGTGTTATTAATTATTTTGTGTTTTGTTCGTTTTCTCAATGTGTTGAAAATCTCGAACAAAGACTGCATATGTAATAATTAACGTAAAAAAAAATAAGTTTTATTTCATTATCGAATATATTGCTCAATTAACCACTAAAGTTATTTTATACATATAATAATGTGTCATCGCTCAAGCATTGCTATTGCATTTTAATAGATAGTGAATAATAATCTTATTTGTACTTACTTACTTTGTAATACTTTGTCTTGTATCCTTGCCAAAAAGATGGCAAATGCCACCAACAACAAGAATGAACGAGGTATTATTTGAATGACAGTAAATGAAATAAAAAAAACACTCTTTTAGTGTTGGTAGGTTGTGCTATTTGTCTTCTGTTTGACAAGCTATGTTTACAGATCTTAAGATGTATTTGCAGTTTTTATTTTTTCCAATCGGCCGTGTTTTATAATTTTCCACTCATTAATAAGATTATAATTAGGTAGGTAAAGATCGAAATACTACGATAGCGTTACCTTATTGTTAAGTGCTTAGTTGATATACAGGAGAACTCAGGAAAAAAACGACTATAAAATGTATTTTGTTTTCACTTTTTTCTGTTTTTTTTTCATTATGTGATTTACAGCAAACCTGTATATCTAACTACAATGCAACGTACAATATAGCGGTTGAAGGGAAGTAATTATTTTGGGCCCTTAGCACAGACAAGCAATATTGTATGTGATTCTCTTCGCATTTCATCCGCCAATCACAGACAAGTTACTTGTGATACGACTCTGTGATTGGTGGAAAGATAGTAAATTGCTTTTATACGTGTGCTAAGAGCTGATATGTAAGACTTAATACAAATGTGATGATTAGGATAGTTACCATTTAACTAGTGTTAAGTTATTTAAATAAAGACGAATCTCTTTTGTACAAAAGGTTTTATTTACTTTCTTACAATACAAATATATCTGCTAATAGCATACCAACATTAAATGTTTTTATAAAATATATATATGCAAGTACTTTCAGCTTGAAAAATTATAGCTGTTACCCACGACTTGAACCTTTTTAGCAGCGCACGCAACGGAAGCCCTCAAAGATGAATAATTTTCCCCGTTTTTTCCAGATTTTCCATTGTTTCTTCGCTCTTATTAGTTGCAGCGTGATGTTGTATAGCCTAAAGCCTTCCTCGATAAATGGTCTGTTCAACACAAAAAGTATTTTTCAATGCGCACCAGTAGATCCTGAGATTAGCGCGTTCAAACAAACAAACTCTTCAGCTTTATAATATTAGTATAGATTTGCGAATCCACTGGCCAGGGTTTTCAAACCACCACAGGAAATAACGTACAAGTACGGGCGATTCTTCATATAAACTACGTTGAGGTCTACGACTCCACGATATCTGGGGACACTGTAGCAACCAATTTTGTATATAACTAAAATTAATTGTTTATATTTTTGTAAGCAAGCAAAACCGACGGACAACGCTTGTATGCCGCGTGAGTGCTATGGGCACGCGCACAAACCTGTGACGCGGGCCCAGCCATTGTCTTCGCAAAACAAGTTATAAAATCGCTGTCGCTCGGTCGCGAGCGACAGTGTGTCCTAGCGTCCCACGGCGAATGCACGTCAGTTTTGCGAGCACAATTAAACGCTGTAACCCTCTCGTAAATGAATATACAAATCATTCAATCAATTTAAGGTGTCGTTTCTTTCTGGAAATATGGAGTTAGGAAGGAACACGCCTTATTGGTGACCACCAACGTTTGGATAGATAGAGAGAACAGGATTGAATTGAAGATGAATAGTCAAAGCGGGAGCCGAGAACAAAGCGACGGTGCGGTTAGCATTTTCAAGGTAGGAGTGAAGATACCACCATTTTGGCCCGAGGAACCTACGCTGTGGTTCGCACAAATTGAAGGCCAATTCCTCATCTCCGGGATCACGTCAGATACAACAAAGTTTTATCACGTTATATCGCAGCTCGACCAACAGTATGCAGCAGAAGTCAAAGACGTGATAGTGGCCCCACCAGCGGAAAATAAGTACCTGAAATTAAAAACCGAATTAATCAAACGCCTATCGGAATCTCAAGAAAAGAAGGTAAAGCAGCTGCTGACGCATGAAGAACTAGGTGACCGTAAACCTTCACAATTTTTACGGCACCTTCAAACGTTAGCAGGCCCAACCGTACCGGACACATTCCTGCGCACTTTGTGGAGTAGCCGTTTGCCACACAACATTCAGACAGTCATAGCCTCGCAGACAGATACACCATTGGAGACCATAGCCGACTTAGCGGATAGGGTTTATGATATTGTACCTATGCCTTCGGCAAACATCGTGGCGTCGACAGACACAGTGGCGGGTATGATGAAGCAGCTGAGTGAACTTTCCCTGGAAGTTTCATCGCTAAAAGAACAGTTGACCCGGTCACGTAAGTACGGTGATTCCAATACACACAACAACAGACAGCGCAGACGCAGTCACTCACGTCCCAAACGTCATAACCCTGATATATGCTGGTATCATAATAAATTTGGTGAACATGCTACTAGATGTACTACTCCATGCAATTTCGCCGTTCAGGGAAACGCAAGCGGCAGCCGGAAGTAGCGGCTAACGACTGCCTGCATAAAACAGTCCGCTTATTTATTACTGAACGACAATCTAAAGTTCCATACCTAATGGATTCGGGCTCAGAGGTGTGTGCGTATCCACGGTCACTAATCAAACAAAGTCGTACCAAGACAAATTATCAACTATTTGCCGCGAATGGATCCACGATCTCAACCTACGGCTGGATCCAACTGCAACTTGATCTGGGACTACGACGTACTTATAGTTGGCGTTTTGTAATAGCGGACGTGTCTAAGCCAATCATAGGTGCTGATTTCCTCAGGTTTTATGGATTATTAGTTGACGTAAGGAATAATCGATTAATAGATGGACTTACAACACTATCAACTACCGGCGCACCTGTCAAGCTACAAGATGCAATCTCATCAATCAAAGCCGTAGCCGGTGACACTGCGTACCACCAAATCTTACGTGAGTACCCTGCTATCACATGTCCAGCTGGAACCCGGAAGGAGGTTAAGCATGGTACGGAACACCACATTCGCACAACGCCAGGTCCACCTGTATCTAGTCGCCCAAGAAGACTACCACCAGATAGACTAATAATCGCCAAGAAGGAATTCGAAGAGATGTTAGTCAACGGAACCGCGCGCAGATCTGAAAGTTCATGGGCATCCCCACTTCACCTCGCACCCAAGAAGGACAATGGTTGGCGTCCATGCGGTGACTATAGAGCACTCAACGCGCGTACTGTTCCGGATAAGTACCCAATACGTCACATTCAGGATTTTTCACAGCAACTGGCAGGTGCCACAATATTTTCAAAAATTGATTTGGTCAAGGCCTACAACCAAATACCTGTGCACGCAGCAGATATACCGAAAGCAGCCATCACCACGCCATTCGGTTTATTTGAATTTCCGTACATGACCTTCGGATTACGAAACGCAGCGCAGACGTTCCAGAGGTTTGTGGATGAAATGCTCAAGGATCTCCCATTTTGCTACGGATTCTTAGATGACATTTTAATCGCCTCGGAAAACGAAGACCTTCACTACCAGCACTTGCGACAGCTTTTCCAGCGCTTGGCAGAGTACGGTATGCTCATAAATACCGTTAAATGCGAGTTCGGGAAGACCCATATAATTTTTCTTGGGCACGAAGTCAGTGCAGCGGGTATCAAGCCACTTTCAGACAAAGTACAGGCTATCCAGGACTACCCTACTCCAACAACTGTGAAGGAAGTACGCAGATTCCTCGGTATGTACAACTTCTACCGCCGATTCATACCAGGAGCAGCAGAATTCCAAGCACCTCTCAATGTCGTGCTATCTGGATCTAAAACAAGAGGATCACAAACCATAACAATGACCCCAGAGATGTTACAAGCTTTCAACGCGTGCAAGACTAGCCTATCAAATGCAGTTCTACTTGCGCACCCTAAACCAGATGCGCAGTTAGCTGTGTTTACGGATGCATCGGACTCATCGATAGGAGCAGTACTTCAACAGAAATGCGACGATAGTTGGCAACCACTCGCGTTCTTTTCGCGACGCCTAAATCCAGCACAAAAGAAGTATAGTCCCTACGATCGCGAACTACTGGCAATCTACGATGCAATTCGCCACTTTCGACATATGGTAGAAGCAAGACCATTCACGGTTTATACAGATCATAAACCGCTGACATTTGTCTTTTCCCATAACCGCGAGAAATGTTCTCCCCGGCAATTTCGGTACTTAGACTACATATCACAATTCACAACAGACATACAGTACGTCAAAGGAAGCCAAAATAGCGTAGCGGACGCGCTTTCTCGGATAGAAGAAATTGGCACTCAAACACTGGACTACCAAGCACTCGCCAAGACACAAGATACCGATCCAGAACTCAAAGAACTACTACAGAGAGGTTCAGCACTCAAGCTTCAGAAAATCAAAGCACCGGATTCCGAAATATTTGTCTTTTGCGATGTTTCCACTCCGAACCCACGACCGTACGTGACACCTGCTTACCGAAAACTGGTCTTTGAAGCACTTCATCGATTGAGTCATCCAGGCGCAAAAGCGACAGCAAAACTAGTCACCCAGAGATTCATTTGGCCTGGAGCACAAAAAGATTGCCGACAATGGGCCAAAGAATGCACAGATTGCCAAACATGCAAAGTATACCGGCATACTCAATCACCTACTTCTGATTTCCCTCTCCCTTCTCAACGTTTTTCCACTATCCACATGGATATTGTGGGCCCTTTACCAATTTCATGTGGTTACAGGTACTGTCTCACTGTCATCGACCGTTTCACGCGTTGGCCTGAGGCATATCCACTTCCAGACATCACGGCGGAGACATGTGCCCGCGCCTTCATCGCTGGCTGGGTGTCTCGCTTTGGAACACCACATCGTATCACCACCGACCGAGGAACACAGTTCCAGTGTGAACTCTTCCGCAACCTGACGACCATCTTGGGGGCACAACATCGCCCTACTACAACATATCACCCTGCGTGCAATGGTATGGTAGAACGCCTGCATCGTCAAATGAAGGCCGCAATCATGTGCCATCAGAATTCTGGATGGACCGAGGCGCTACCACTCGTACTCTTGGGTATCCGTACAGCCTGGAAAGAAGATATTAAAGCTTCAGCAGCTGAGCTCGTCTACGGCGAAACACTTAGACTGCCTGGAGAGTTCTTCGTACCTGACAAGACATCTCATGACATAACCAACTTCGTGTCTCGACTCCGACTCCACATGGCCCGGTTGTCTCCAAAACCTGCAAGTAGACACGGAAGGAAGCCATTTTATGTACCAAAAGATCTCGCTGCAGCAGAATACGTCTTCCTTCGGCAAGATGCATCGAGACGCTCGCTGGAACCGCCATATACAGGTCCCTACAAAGTGATAGAAAGGCAAAGCAAAACATTTAAAATTTCTATCAATGGCAGAGAGTCTACCGTTTCAATAGATCGTCTCAAACCAGCACATATTATGTCGTATTACTCGGAACAAACAAGACCGGAACAGACTCCTACCAAATCAGTTCCTGTGAAGATGGATGAGACCAGACCCACACAGATGGCTAAACCAGAAAAGAAGACCAGATCTGGACGTACAGTTCGCTTCACAGATTACTATCGACCTTCGTGACCTTCGGTCTCAGCGGGGGAGTACTGTAGCAACCAATTTTGTATATAACTAAAATTAATTGTTTATATTTTTGTAAGCAAGCAAAACCGACGGACAACGCTTGTATGCCGCGTGAGTGCTATGGGCACGCGCACAAACCTGTGACGCGGGCCCAGCCATTGTCTTCGCAAAACAAGTTATAAAATCGCTGTCGCTCGGTCGCGAGCGACAGTGTGTCCTAGCGTCCCACGGCGAATGCACGTCAGTTTTGCGAGCACAATTAAACGCTGTAACCCTCTCGTAAATGAATATACAAATCATTCAATCAATTTAAGGTGTCGTTTCTTTCTGGAAATATGGAGTTAGGAAGGAACACGCCTTAACACTGGCTGGTCTCAACCTACCTACCATTTCTTGACGTCTAACATTCCAAACCTTATTATCCACTAGCAATTCTATCGGAAAATTGGTGACGTAAGCTATTTATGAGAACATTTCACTAGCGCCTCTAGCAGTGGCCGCAAATGCGGTAGCTTTTGATTCGTTTGTGCATAAAATACTTTTTAGCTTTAAATATTGTCAATATTATTTAGTATTTTAGTACATAACCGATCCTTTAATAGTATAAGGGTTGGTTCCGATGTTGATTCCATTCACAGGCGCCGGCTCGGGAACGTTCAGCTCTTTCCAATCTTTCTGTAATACGGAAATGAGATATTTTGTTATTATTTAGTCACTGCGTGAGAGAGTAGTTTAGAGTAGTTTTGCGGTAGCGAGAAAAGATTCATGCTACCAGTGATTGTAAATTAAATAATAATAAATTTACTCACAAGAAAAATACCTCATAATACATATTTATTTCTCTTAATATTTTTACAATTTTGCTTACACAGAAATACAAGAATGTTTTAGTTATTCAATATGAGGTATATAGGTTTCAAATTCAATTGTGAACCTATTTTTTTTTCATTCAATCAACAATCAGGCAGGCTATAGTCAAACGTAAGCCTATTAAATGTAAAAAAAATGAATAAGATTCTTCACTATTAGAAATTGAAAAAATATGTTCTGAGAATGATGATGTTACCAATCTATCTGTATCAGGTATCCTTGAAAGGAAGTCTTCTAGGTCGTTGTTTAATATCTTCTCCGATCTGAAGTAGTTGCGGGAGAACTTGTAAGTACCTGTAAATAGTATTTTTAGAGTTAAACCATCTTTATATTAAATTAAATTTATTGGAAAATGAGCAAAAAAAAAGTAAATAGTAAGTTAGTAATAGTAAGTTGATAAGTAGTAGTTAATAGTAAGTTGGTAAGTTAGTAGTTATTGTTTAGTGTTATTTTCGCTCATTTTCCAATAAAAGTTTAATTTAAAACCACCATAGTGCAGGTTTAGCACTTAATAAATTAACTCATCTTTATATTGTTTGATATTAGGAGACATAAGTAGTGTACATACAAACATATGTACATAAACTTTCTTAATAAAATTTATTTTAATAAAATCAAAAACCGACTTCATGTGTCACTAAAAAGTTAATAAATATTATTTTTTCATTTTTGCGACTTCAAAATTCAGAATTGGGAGTAAGAAGTAATCAAATTATTGTAACTTACAGTCGTATTAAGCATTTTTATTTTAAACCGTAATTTTTTTTCGGTATTTAACTAACCAAATATCATCATGAGACAATTGAACGGTATGAAGTAGAAAGCCCCCGAGGCGGCCACTAGGATCAACATAGTGATGTAGCTCAGGAAAGGCACTTTGAAACTTGCTAAACTGAAACAAAATTTTAATAAAAAATCACCCCGTCTAGTCTATTTTTATTTTCATTTCCATCCTATGATTGCCTGGAAGAGATCGTTTTTAGCGATAAGGCCGCTATTTGTGGCATTAAATTTACAATACAATACAATACAATATAACTTTATTATGCACACCAAAAATAAATTACAATATGAAATGAGCTTAAACTATAAAAGAATGCACAAGTGGGCGGCCTTATCACCTTGAGTGATCTCTTCCAGGCAACCTTAGCAAGAAAACGGTTACAGAAATCAGTTTGGTCGGTGGCGTACAAATAAATACAATACTTAAAAAAATAAAACCTATAACTAAACAGAGAAAATAAAAGAAAATCAAACTAATTTACATGTTACAAATAATAATAAATTAATAAACTATGAACACACACATTTAACACCCATAAACGCGATTGATAGTTTACAACGTAGAGATGTAATAGCTGTATACCATACTCTGGAAAATCGACAGAGATTTAGCCTGCTTGATATTTAAAGGCAGGTCGTTCCAGAGTGAGAGAGCTTTAATTGTGAAGGAGGATTGATAGAACAGATTGGAGTGGTTGAATTTAGGATATTGTAGGATGAGAGGACGTGAAAGGCGAAGGGATGAAGAGTGAGTTTCACTCACAAAGGAGAAACGTTCCTTTAAGTATAAAGGAGTGGAAGGAATAAATAGGACTTTGTAGAGGAGGGACAGCAGGTAAATTTAATTATTTTTTCCGTTCGTATTACCTTTGTTTTTTTATGTGAGTATCCAATAAAGTATTAATCAATCAATCATGCAAGCCTTTCTGTTTTCCATCCTATGATTGCCTGGAAGAGATCGTTTTTAGCGATAAGGCCGCTATTTGTGGCATTAGATTTAATTATTTTTTTCCGTTCTGTATTACCTATGTTTTTTTATGTGAGTGTCCAATAAAGTAATAATCAATCAATCATGCAAGCTTTTCTGTTTTTCAATGAGAATTAATATTTTACTAACGTAACACGTCGTGTATAGTGTACCTACTTTTTACTTCTGATATTTACTCAGCTTATTTTTTTTGTAATTGTAAAGTCGGACATTTGACCACCAGTACTGAAATACCAATACTGAAATTCAAATGGCTCTCAAACAAAGCTTCTTCTGTTGAATGAGAGTGGCCAACTCTGGTGTCGAGAGTTTATCGAGCCACCTTAAGGGCCTCTGACATAGCTTAATGAATGCCGTACTAGAGAAACAGCCAGGACCTACAATTGTACATGTCATCCGACCCACGGAAGCGCCCAAAATGGATTACCACTTTTCGGTCACCCATCCGCGTACTGACCGTGTCGACCTTAACATTGATAATTGCATGCGATTGTCTCCGCTAGCTGAGCTACGGGCTTCATAAAATCTGTCGAAGCGGAAGACCCCCTCAGGAAAGAAAAGAAAGAAAGAAAAAAAAATATTTATAGAATTACAGATTTTAATGTAGCCTCAGGAGCATGTCGACAGATTTTACATTTGAGAGTACTGTAGTAGCTAGGCTAATCTACGAGTGATAAAAAACTGTATAAATGAACTTACTTGTACAGTCTCTCAGCCAAAGATCCAATATAATCAATACTCCCCGTGATGGTAAGCGTCATTTCAGGCAGCTCCTGTATTCTAGTTCCCAGGTTCTTCTCAGTCCGGACATGGTCGAATACACCCTTGTTTGTTTCTTTTTCAGGAGTGTCTACTAAGCCGTAGCCTCGCATGAAGGATTTCTCTGAAAATATATAAATAATCTACTTTGAACGCATATTTTGGTTGGAAATAGTAAGTTCTATTCTAACATTATGAAATGACCAAACCGTGAAAAAAATACGGGACACATATTGATATATTCTTACATAATTTGCAGTCTGGTTGCTTATTTTTTTTTAGGTAGGCGTAAGTTATTCGTTTGTTTTATTAAAAAAAAAACTAAACCATTTTTTTAAAAAAACGTTATAACACCTCTGAAAATAACAATACCAAACCAAAAAAGTACCAAAACCAAATAATCTAATTGAGATCTACTTAATTGAAGTCAGTTAAAAAATACTAAAAGTCTTGTCAAACTCTAAAAGCACTTCGATGAAAATATTAATTATTCATGACTTACGATGATGTCTGTTAAATATCCAAAAGAATACAAAAGGAGCCAGGAGTAGTAACGGAGTGGCCCACAGCCTGAAGTGGTACCAGAACAGAAGCCAACCGCTCAGCACAGCTACATTCAGCTCTTGGTTCTCCCATTCTAAAAAACGCCTGGAAAAAACGGAATAGCAGCCTGAACTTCATTGAAACGCAAACTGTTGTATTTTATGAAGCATAAAGCGACTCAAAGGTAAGGAAATTAGCGGCGCCACTTTTAGTGCAACCAATTTAAATTTATTTGTCTTTTTTCTGGCGTTTAGTTTGTGTTTTGGAGTTTACAATCACGACATTAAAAAGTAAGGTTCATTAAAAAAAATCCCAAAGATTTTTATCCCTGTTCTCCTCACACTATAATTAAGCATCTTCAAAGCGAGACGAAATCGGTTCTTATCGGTTAAGGATGCTACATCTCAGACCATAGTCTTTAAACAAACTATGGTCAAGAGCAAAGCCGTTTTAGTTAAAAAAAACTAAATATATAAAACTCAAAAGTGACTGACTGACTGATATAGTGATCTATCAACGCACAGCCCAAACCACTGGACGGATCGGGCTGAAATTTGGCATGCAGGTAGATGTTATGACGTAGGCATCCGCTAAGAAAAGATATTTGGAAATGCCGCTTTTAAAGGGGTGAAATAGGGGATGCAAGTTTTATTTCTTAATGCGAGCGAAGCCGCGAGCACCCACTAGTCGTCAATATTGTTAGTGTAGAAACACTTTTTAGATTCACGGCTTGAATTTCCTACATAAGTCTTATTAAAGCGTGTTATTGAAGTTTTAATAATTAATTACCAATTTTAATGAACTACCTACGTCGTAAAATATGTATATCACGTAATTATACAATAATCTTATCTTGTAATTAAGCTAACCTTGCTCAATACTTATTCATGAACACTATGTAGTTAAAATGTTGCTACATTTCTAAACAACTGATAACAGGGATTTATTTCAAAAGAATAACAAAGATATGTAATAAGGTGATTAGAATTATTTTGTAAGATTTAATTATCTATACAAGGGCAAAATGTTATAAACAATTAAGTTTTGTAAAGTCATATCTTGAACTAGCTGTGCCTGCGACTTCGTCCGCGTGGAATAGTTATTTTGGGCATAATATTTATTTTTGCAAATAACCTCTCAGCAGTATAAATTATAGCTGTTACCCACGACTTCAACCGTTTTCGCAGCGCACACAACGGAAGCCCTCAAAGATGAATCATTTTCCCCTTTTTTTTAGATTTCCCATTGTTTCTTCGCTCTTATTAGTTGCAGCGTTGTTATATAGCCTAAAGTCTTCCTCGATAAATGGTCTATATACAACACAAAAATATTTTTTCAATTTGCACCAGTAGTTCCTGAGATTAGCGCGTTCAAACAAACAAACAAACTCTTCAGCTTTATAATATTAGTATAGATTTACACTTTAAGACCTACCTGACACACGGTTTTTGTATGTTTGTATACCTAACCTATACGTGTGTGTGCACTTAATCATTTTATCCCATACATTTCTTCATAATTACTTTTATGTATTTTCTCATAATCAGAGTCTTTCATTTGGGATCCAATAATACTCACATAATATAGCTAGTAAAGATCTAAAGACACTTTCTACCAAGTAGGCTAGATGCAAATGAGTGGAGTTCAAAGAATTATGACCTCAGAACCTTATGAATATCAGACCTTGGATGGGTGACCAAAAAGTGAAATTCCATTCTGGGCGTTTCCGTGGGTCGTATGACACGTTAATTTGTAGGTTCCAGCTGTTTGTCATATTTTGAAAGTCGTTACGCTGTGTCAGAGGCCCTTAGGGCGGCTTAATTAACTCTCGACACCAGAGTTAGCCACTCTCAGTCGATAAGGAGAAGAAGCAGTTTCGTAAACCTAAAATCTTAAACCTTATGCAGCATTTAAATTTCAACCCAATTGTTATAGATATACCTATATATATATGGTAAGCGTGTTACACCCTCGGCTGCAGCAATGCTTAACATCAGGCAGGCTGTAGTCAATCGCAAACCTATCCCACGTAAAAAATTACATATAGAAATTAATGAGTGTAATTTAAATTAAGATATTCATGAAGTCATCACACGTACATGTTATCTTTCTCTGATTTTGATAAAATTATAAGATACGTTATTGCGTTGCCAAGTCAATCTATTTTTGATATTAATTTTAATGCAATATTATTTTTTATTTTATGTTTATTATGAGTATGGTGTTGATTGTACTGTGAGATATATCCTGGATGATTTTTTTTATTGTAAAAATGTTAAAAATAGCAACCTTATACGACCACCTATACAATACACCTAATTTGACTTGTAATATGTACAATGTATTACCAATAAATGGTTTATCTTGTTTATCATGACAACTTTATGAGAAAAAAACATTGCAGGTATGTAAGTTAGAGGCACGAAGAGGAAGACCCAGAAGATCAAATAAAAGAGAAAGCAGGTGTGATGTCGTATCAAGTCCAGGAAATGACAGGAAACCATGAAGAATGGCGCATACTCTACCGACAAAATCCATGCTCTTAAATTTTGAATAAATTAATGTAAAAAAATGATATTTTGTCCAGATGAAGATTAATAGCTTTATACCAACTTAGCTTAACTTTACTTTGGATTTATCAATACATTTTATTATTGTATTGTAAGAATCGGAAACAAATATAACGTACATAAAGGTACTCCCAATATTAGATAACGTAATAGACTTTGATCGTCCTAGTCAATGATATGATTTTAAAACAAATAGATAGGTATTAGATTGTTGACATAGTTTCCTTCAAGGTTTATTAGTTCCTGTTGTAATTAATCGTAAAATCAACATTATCGATGATTATATTAGATTAATGGTACTTTACGTAACCCCACTAAGAGGTATTTTATGGAAGATACAAAGTTTTAGATTTTTATACTTTTTAATAACATTGTTTGGTCTGTAGTGCCGAAAAAAAGAAAAAAAAAACCTTTTTGTTTCATAATATACATATTGTGGTGTATCTATACATAGGTATAATAAAGCTGAAGAGGGTCGAAAGCCTGAACATAAAGATATACAAAAAAAAAATTTGGAGATACTTATAGGTAGAATTGATAACAGAACATGTTCAAACAATTTATAGAAATTTTGTTTGTAGGTAATCTGTTTATCTGTGTCTCTGTTTATCTGTTTATTTAAACGCTTATTATGCTAAAACGGATGATTTTTGGTATGTAGGTAGTATTGAGGCCTGAGGAGTGTCATACTACTGACTACTTTTATCACACTTTTATCCTAAAATAATGCGAGCGAAGCCACGAGCGTCCACTAGTTTTAATATAATTTTAAAGAAAAGTCTAGACTTACTTGTAACTCTCGTTGGCTTTGGGTATAAAAACAAACAGATCCCGAACAAACTCCATGTTTTTATATATGAGTGATACGTCGAACTTCGGTGATTTCTTTATGTACTTCACTTCTCGAGGGTGGAACAATCGTAATGATGCTTTCACCTTAAATAAAAAAAATACAGTTTTTTCCATAGCATTGAGGTAATCTAGCATGGTTTAGACAAATGGTGAACAGTCGAGACTTTCAGTGAATATGTAAAGTACGATGAGTACCTTCTAGATAAGCGGGTTTTACTCTAGTCTACATAATTGTCTAACATACGTACCTACTAAACGCGTACCTAATATCTTTTTGAGATATCTTTTTTAGTATTCACAGTAGTCGGCAGTGAGGAAACCGGCATGTTTGAGGACCACAATATCTGAGGACATGACTGTGTGTTTTCTGTGAAAGGACCTGGGCGCCCACCACGATGTGTCTGCTCAAGAGAACTCCCCTAATGAATTAATTCTGCGGGGGAGTCACGACCCTCAGTCATGAGGAAATACGGCTCAAGAGAAAGAGTCGGCAGTGGTACTTATAGAAAAAAAAGAACTATCTTTTTTTGTGTCAAGGTAAGCTCTTGCATAAAGTTATTAACCCAGCTCAGGAACCTATGGTATAGGTTGACTTAAACTTATAATTTCACCTATGTCAGTACACAGAAATTACAAAAATTTAAAAATACTTACTGGATTCCAGAACAGTGACATCTCAAGCAGCACCCTGGGGCAGTTTCCCTTGGCCACATGTCTGTTAGACTTGTCTTTGAGAGCGTACCACTTCATCTCTCCATTGCGTATTCTCAGTAACGGAATGGACAGTCTACCGAGAGACTCTGAGTGGATGGCGTTCATGAGGGAGTTGTCGTATACTTTCAGATCTAGGGTTGATGTTACGTCGTATACGTTGCTGGAATAAAAAAGTTGCATTGCTATATCTTGTATCTGTAGGTGTATAGGTACTCTTGTGGATGTGGATTTGTGTATCCTAAATAAGTGATTTTGATACATAGTATTTTCTCTCTCTAGACTTTAAAAAAGGAGGTTATCAAGTCTTCGCGAAATCCTTAATATTTGGAGTCGGTGTCAGTCGCAACGACCTATCAGCATCTGCGACTTCGACAAGCGTCTATTTCGTTTAACCAGTGACTGGCACCGACAACAAATATTACAGATTTCAATAAGAATACTCATAAGATTATAACTTTCAAAAATTTAACAGATTCTTTACACCCAATTCTGAATTTTAAAGTCGGATAAATGAAAATAAATTAGTATATATTTATTCACTTTTTATTCACTTAATAGTGACAATTGAAGTCGGTTATTGATGTTTTTCTTTTTTTAAATATTTTTAGGATTTCGTGCACAAACTGTAAAAATGAGGACACATTTACAAAAGTTCTCTCTTGACCCTGTGTCTGTTTTAATAGTCACTTGGCTGAATCTCCTAAATAGATTAAGCACAAAAAATAGCACTGTGTCCGTTGGTGAAAAATGTACATGTAACACTGGAATAGAACTGGCTCTCAAATCAGTCTACCGGAACACACAGCTAAGTCAAAGTCAAATCGTTTAGTGAATTTCAATTACATTATTATGTTATGTTGCAGAAATGTTATGTTATGCATAAATTGGTACATAAAGAACACAATATACCCTCAAAGGGTGTTTACGAAGAATTTTAATTGATATTGATTGATGAGTTAAGTACTTGGTTACACATTCATCACGTTTGAGTGTGGTTGCTAGCAACCCATCAAAGATTATCACCATGTAAACCATACCACAGAAATCATAAGCAACATAACATAAGACATAAACGCTGTAAGTGATAACGTGTTCAAATTGAAACTCAAAATTTGGCTCATTCAAAGAACGTTCTATAGCATCAGTGAATTTTTTGGGAGAGTAAAGAATTTTTTTTTAAATAGTTTTGGACACCATGTTATGTCTCGTTAATACTTTTTTGTACTACCGCAAAATTTTAATTTTATTAGTAAGTATTTGACTATTGATCGAATCAATGGAATTATCGAATTGACATTTAACTAATTAAGTATGTATATTTAGTTAAGTACATATTTAGAATTTATCTTTAATATTATAATAATAATCTGACATGTAATTCGAACCAATTATCAATAAAATGTTTATCTGTTTATCTTTTTACCATACCAGTTTCCAAAAACACTTACAAAACAAAATTCTTATTCCAAGTAGGTTCAGAGCTGCCGCGCGCGCTGTGAGTCCGAACTCTTTCGTTGTCGACCTCTAAGCTGCAGTATGCGTTAGGTCTTCCACTCAGACCCTTAGCGGAGACCACTTTTACGAACAACTGGCCAACTAGCTTCCACTCTGTCGATGGGTTTAGGAGAGCCTGGGGAAGATGAAGTTTTTGGTTGAAGTTAAAACGAGGTTGCAGTTAAATTGAACTCATATCAAACTAAGGTAATAATGTAGACTTAGAGTATGAGTATATTGTATTTATAACTTTTTCTTCTTATCGAATGAGCGTGGCCAACTCTGGAAACGAGAGTTAACCAAGCCCTATGGGCCTCTGACATGGCTTAACGATTGTCGTAACAAGACAAACAGCCGGGACCTACAATTAACACTAATGTTGTACATATAAGATAAAGAAACATTTTATACTGTTATATCCATAAACAAAATATAAATTCTTTCTATTTCACAACATCACAAAGCAATGTTACTATAGAATAATGAATGGACGTGTGTAATTATGTTCTTTTTTTTCAAAATAGTTCAAGCGAAGTCGCGGGCGTCCACTAGTCATCAACGTCGTAGACTCGTAGAGCATCTACGAGTCTACGTAATATTTGAGACCTACCGACCTATTCTACGTAGGTATAACGTTTATACATATATTAATTACCACTTGATTACTATTATAATCAACTTCAAAGTAAAGTAATAAGTTCATATAAGAGTGGCCCACTCTGGTGTAAAGAGTTTAGAAACCACCAGTTTTCAACAATATGTAAGACAATTGGAAAGAATTTTTTTCAATCTTTAAAGCGAGAGTGATCGGTTCTTATCGGGTAAGCACGCTCCTTCTTAGGCCATATAGCCTATGCTTACCATCAGGCAAACTATGGCCAAGTGAAAACCCGTTCTAGTTAAAAAAATAGTACTTACATATTTATTTTCCGACTGTATTTCTTCGGTCTCGTCAACATTGATATCTTTCCGCCTCCGTATGTTGCAGATGGTGATAGACAGATGCACATGGCCGAATCCATCGTCCAGCTCTTGCCAGATCTCGTGAGTCCTTTCTTTTTCTAATAGCGAGAGATCGAGTACTGAACTGAAAAATTGTGAATTTTATTAAAATTATAAAATTTATACTACATTTTCGAACTACGAGTAAGTAGTAAAGCTAAGTAATATAATAAAGCTGAAGAGTGTCAAAAATCTGAACATATAGAAGATATCAGAAAATGATTTGTTTGAGTAGACTTTAAATCCATAACACGTTTCAGCAGCTTTTTAGAATTTTTGTCTGATTATCTGTTTATCGGTTTGACTGTTTATCTGTGTGCCTGTAAGTTGCATGAGGTTAAGACCTCATACAACTTACATAAACAAGAACATAACTCCTAAGGGAGTGTCATAGGATACTTTTTATGCTAAAATAATACGAGCGAAGTCACGGGCGTCTACTAGTATCTTTTATACGCTTACCTCCCCATAAATGTTTTCTGTTTTCCCTTATCCCACAGTGAGACTCTAAGCAGGTTGTCTTTAATGATGTGCATTTGAAACCTCTCCCTCCATATCGGCTGGACTGAGTTCTGGACTGTTTTCGATTTCAGATTTTGTGTGCCCAGTCTGAAAAAAATATAGTTAAAATGCATAGTTATGTTAAAATACCGGACTCCAAAATCCCGAGATGTAAAAAAAATGTTACGCAGCAATATAAATGATACTTAAGTACAATCATTCTTTTAAATAGTTATTTTTTATAGTTGGTGAAAAAGATAGGTAAAATGAAAAATATTGAAATATAGGTACCTTTCAAAATTAAGAAGGCAACGAATTATAAAGCACTAGTTTCAAATAGTCACTTCGTGTGGTATTATATTTAGTATGTAATAGACTCTAAGGCTTGGTAAGCGAAGTGTAGGAATACCTGTGCAACGGTGGCTGGATGATATTAGAAAGTAGTAGGTGAAACATCTGGACAAGAACAGCGCAAGACAGGGAGTATTGGCGTAAGAGGGAGGAGGCTTACCCTGCAGTGGGTCTCCTTGCTGATGATGATGATGATGTAATAGTATATCTCTGAAGTATAGTAGGTACTCACCGTATCTTACAGTAAACTCCGTGTGAGCCCCCATCGTTGGGTGAGTTCGGCAGTCCCTTCGCTTCCACCAGCACTAAGCTTAATAAAGTGCCCCAACCGCCTGATTTCTTTGAAGGTTTTGCTGTCTAAAAATAAGATAAACATATATTTGTACCTTATAAAGTAATACGATTCAAGATGGAAAACATTAAGTCATACTCATTCCTCATCACTGAGGGTCGCGAAAGAATTAATTATAGTCATTAATCGAATTCTACTAGAAAATACATCGTGGTGGTTATATACTTCAACGGGAGTCAAATTTTCTCCAAATTTGTAGTCTACGAACATATTGGTTTCCTTAAGAAGTTTTCCGAAGGTCTGAATAGTTACAAAATGCTACATTATTGCTAAAACCAATCTCTTCCAGGCGCCATATTAGCGGTGAAAAAAAAATTAGCAAGTCCTTATACTTAGTTTTCTCTAAACATTTTCTCTTACATCGCGGTGAAGATAAATATGATAAATAAAATAAATTGATTCTCTCTACTTCTCTACATATAAACAGGTAACATATGTAAAAAAAATATAATATCGTCTCACCTTATTCCTTTTACTCAAAACCAATGCACTAGAACTATTCGCCCTAGAAAGGTCATTCTGTACATTTTCATTTACAGGAACCACTGACATCTCAAACGGCGACGTTGGGGTCGTCGGGGTTATTGGGGTTTCTGGGGTTGCTGGGGTCGAACCCGTAGGGGTCGTAGGGCTGGAGTCGAATACCGCACTGCCTCGTTTCCGCATCGGATTGATTAAGTTTACTAATGAACTTGGACGCCATCTAAGCAAAGAAATTAACATGGTTGAAACTAATTTACTTAGTTCATAAACTTATGGAGACATACTCGTACGTATAGTATATGCAACTATGTATTTGTATTTTGACTAGTGGACGCCCGCGGCTTCGCTTGCATTATTTCAGGATAAAAAGTAGCCTATGACACTCCTAAGACCTTAAACTACCTACCTACATATCAAAAATCATGAAAATTCGTTCACCCGTTTTTGCGTGACGAGCGTTTAAATTAACAGATAAACAGAATAAAAATATAAAAACTATTAAAACGTGTCTTATTATCGACTAGTTGGTGCTCGCGGCTTCGCTCGCATTAAGAAGTAAAACTTGCATCCCCTATTTAACCCCTTTAAAAGTGGCATTTTCAAAAATCCTTCCTTAGCGAATGCCTACGGTATAAAATCTACCTGCATGCCAAATTTCAGCCCGATCCGTCCGGTGGTTTGGGCTGTGCGTTGATAGATCACTATATCAGTCAGTCAATCAGTCAGTCACCTTTGAGTTTTATATATATATATATATATATAGATTTAAAGAATACCCAAACCTTTTGGTTTCTAATATCTTCTTTGTACAGAATTGTGACTCTTTTCAGCTTTATTACATATGTATAGATAGCTAGACCAGCTAAGATGAAAAGCGAGCATTGAAGGGTCCGTATACATAAACTTACTTATATTTATTTATATTTTAAAATATAAGTGGCAAACAGAGAGACGGCCCGCTTGATGGTAAGCAGTCACCACCGCCTATAAACACTGCACCGCCAGAGAGTTTGCAGCATTTCACCAGCTTGTGATTAAAATCCTCAGCTTCGTGTTTCTTTAATAAGTCCGAAACCCTAAAATCTAAAGCGTAAAAATTTCAATTACTCGCGTCAAACAATTAATTCCTTTATCATATTAAGTTAATGATGTATTTTGTAAATGAGCCTGCAATTAATCAATCACGCATGCGCTTACATGCCAATGCATGTTCCTATTATAACTACCATGTAAAAACATTGAAATGAAAAAATATTGTTATGTCTACGCAACATCTGAATGGATGGATAAAATTTAAATAATAATAATGTAATATTTTGCTGAATAAATTATTACTGAATACTGAAACTTTCGCATAAATCAATAAGCGATATAATAACGGAAATTTTAATCTATACTTATATCTATACTAACATTATGAAGCTGAAGAGTTTGTTTGTTTGTTTGAACGCGCTAATCTCAGGAACTACTAGTCCGAATTGAAAAATATTTTTGTGTTGAATAGACCATTTATCGAGGAAGGCTTTAGGCTATATTACATCACACTGCAACTAATAGGAGCGAAGAAACAATGGAAAATGTGGAAAAAACGGGGAAAATTATTCACCTTTGAGGGCTTCCATTGCGTTCGCTGCGAAAACGGTTCAAGTCGTGGGTAACAGCTTTAATTTATAAAGCTGAAGAGGTTGTTTGCAAAAATATTCCACGCGGACGAAGTCGCAGGCACAGCTAGTGATAATAATGTATTTTTTTGCTGAATACCGAAACTAAAACTTTCGATTATTGCAATACGCGAAATAATATCGGAAATTTTAATGTCATACCTAATTGTTATAAGTATACTATGTATAGTAGGTACTTAATATCAGCAACATAAGTATAATATTTTAGTAATAGTATTGTTAAATAAGTACTATGTAATATAATAAGATACAGACGCTTACAAAATGTATAGTTATTAATCTGATGCATTATTATATTATTTGAAATCTTTGTAATTTTATTCAAGTGAAAGTATGCCTCGGGGTAAGACTGCTGGTCTTAAACACAGGATCCCTAGGATACCTATATGATATACCTCTATATATAGTTAGTAGATTCTGAAAAAGGAGTTGGAATGCAATTGCATGCAATTTTCTTAGTTTTAAATGAGTAATTGTATGAAACCAATAAACATTTTTGAGTTTGAGTTTGAATTACGCACGGAGTAAAGGTGCTGTCTCGTCGTGTGCAAAATTATCTTGCATAAACTCTATACTATAATATATGTTGAGGTAGGTGGAGGGAGATGCGACAATGTTAAAAAATTTTGATTGCATTCATATGTTGATTATACTAGAATAATCGCATAAGCCGCCTGATAAAACACCTAACTGATTTTAAAATATTTAGGTATTTTCTTTTGTAAATTATACCTACTAAATTAATATTTTATTCAATTAATAAAAATAATAAACAATATAATATACACACATTATATACACTAAACTAAAAAAGAGAATGTACACATTTAACCTAAATTTAAAACATCCACATGTGGTATGGAGCCAAACACGCTGGCTGCATTCCCACGCTGGATTGCTATAGAAATCCTTTGCGCAAGGAACCAGCCAGCGTTCTTGTCTCTAGTGATGTCATTCAACCTTTTATTATTATTTTTTTATAAAAGACTTCGTGCTTTTACCTCACGGACCAAAAGTTTCGAAGCCAAGCGGTACGAAAATATAATCAGTCGATAATGATGTAATGTTTTCGCCGCTTGGCTTCTTCTGCTGCGTCCGCCGCGGCTCCTGCTGCTTGTACTGTTCCACTGAGGCGAGAAGGAGCTAGTGTATCGACGCAAGTTGCGCCCCATACAAGTGCCCTTCCCCGGTCCCAGGAATCAGCGTGAGACCATCGGGGCGCTTACCATCGTCACGGACCATGCCAATCGGTTCAAGAACCGATGGTACGTTGACGGTGGCAAGTGCCCGTCTAACTATGTCATTCAGCGAGCCGTGGCGGGAGAATCTGCCTGCACTGCGAAGGCATGAAAGTCCGTGGAGGCACTTCCTGTCCTACTAAATTAGTTAAGTTCAATTGTGATATGATAAATTTTCTTAAAGTTATTAAGAGGGTAGCTTAATATATGTTTGGAAAGCATTAAAAGTCGATAGGCAGAAATTAACGAACAGAATTTAGAAAAGAACAGATTTTAAAAAATCTTACACATTCAAACTAAAACAAAAGCGCTTTGTGTGATTCCATTAAAATTATATTTTTATTTGCTCTCTGTTTTAGCAGTCCTCAGCAGAGATAAAATATTCTATTGAGAATCGTAAAAAATATGTTAGACTTTAATTTCGTTTAAAACTTGTGTGAGATTGAAAATTGTTAATATTTTATCTTCCTAATTAGACAGATAAATAATAATAACTAAATTTGTTGTTACAAGTACATAGTACCCAAGCAAACTTATCTATAAGTATTTAGGAAATAATATTACATAGTTCTAATATAATGAAGTTCTTATATAATATGTGAAAGTATGAATAAATTAAATAAGTATAAGTACTAGAAAACAACAAATAAAAATTAAGTATCATGATTACCATACATTGGCCATCTTCTAAAAGAAAAGTACCTATAAGTAATAAATCCGTTATCTAGTACTTACCCACGACACAAGCGTTTGCTTAGTGTGGGGCTAGATGGCGCTGTGTGCGATGTCCCGGAATATTTATTTATTTATTTTATTTTATTTATTCTACGTACGCACGGCAAGGAACTACATAACTTTATTAACAATTTTAATCAAATATTTATAGGGCATCGATTCTCTATAAAAAGTTATAAATATCTAATACTCCATATCTAAAAATCAAAACCAAACTTACAAATTTGCCGATCCAGTTTTATTCCGTATAAAAACACCATGTTCAGTAGCACTAGCAACACCTGCATCTACGGAAACCCCCCTAACATTTCGAGGTCCATTTCCATTCGGAAATTTATTATTTTCACCATCTTCAGAAGCCCGAGCGAACATATTCACGTATAAACTATGAAACATTGTTTCTTCCATCATTTTGTATACCCTTCCAATCTCTTACGAAAATGCTGATAAAATACTTAATCGTATTAAACTGATATTGTCAAACCACTCATGACTACTAAACAATGTATTATATCAGTGAAATATGTCTTATCTACGACTTATCCCTGATTTAGTATAGTTTTTTATTGTGATTGGTCCATTGGATTGACAATAAATATTAAGAGTTTTGCTTAATTGGTAAGCTAATAAATTAATGTTGTTTGTTATATAACTATAATTGTTATTATCTCTATTCCCCTTGAACTACAATTTGTCGGTCTTCAAGTCGAGAGTAAACCGGTTCTTCTAGGCAAGCGCGCTAGATCGTAGACTATAACGTTTCTTACCATCAGGCAAGTTGTAGTCAAGCGTAAGCCTATATCATGTAAAAAAAAACTTTTTAATACATAATTTGAAATAATAATTAGTTAATAAAAATCTAGGTTATGAGTTAATTTATTAAGTGCTAACCTGCACTATGGTAGCAGAAATACGCAGGTTCGAATCCTGCCGGTCGTGATTATTTTCGCTCATTTTCCAATAAAAGTTAATTTAAAAATCTAGGTATTATACAAATAGTTAAATTAGTAATAGGTACGTTGGGCATATACTTATACTATTACTTGCGACTCAATGTAATTTTATTAATTATGATCTTGAATAAATAAATAGAGATTACTTATATTTGTCCAATTGCTTCCGTAATTTGTATGCTGACCACATAAATTAAACCAACCGCTCAATTTTCATTCAGCTGGCCACTCAAATACTTCTTAAATGATTAATAGATAGATACTTGCCTGTAATATAAGTAAGTATACATAAGTGTATGTAAGTACCTACTTAATTTTCAGTAGCAAGGTACATAGTAGATAAAGTGAAAATTTAATCTTTTATAAGTATACAAGTTTTATAAGTATATAATGATAAATCTAGATATAAGTACCTATGTATTTTTAAATCCCACACAATGTAAACAAATCGATATACAAAATACGAAATATTGTACACAAAGTAATACTACAGACGGATAAGATCGGAACTAAAATGTTTAGTCTGGGATTTTGGTTTTGAAGACCGGCAAAGTGGTGACACTAAATGCACATACAGTTATCTTGTGTTCTGTGTTTGTTTTGTTTATTTTCAATTATATGTAATAAATATAGTATAAGTAGGTACTCAACAACCACACAAGTACCTAATATTTTTTCAATGGTAAAGAAGTCGGATATTCTCTATGTAAGGTAGCTTGAAATGCAAGCATCATTCCACTATACATAAATTAGATAGAAAGAGAAGATAATTCGCCACATTTCAGGCATATCTGAAATTATTCTACTGCAAAAACCCTGACCAATTCGTTTTAACCCTCTGCGACTGACGTGGCTTAATTATTACTATTTTACTGACGTGGTAGTACACGAGACACCATTTCAATAGCAAATATTTTTAAAGTATTAAACTGTACATATATTTTATTTACAGTAATAAGATTTCATACCTTTTTAATATTAAAATTAATTAAAATAAAAAAGAAACTGTTTGTACTTCCAAAATTAAATAGTGTTTATTGACATCACACAAATCAGTCTTCAAATTTATACCTAAACATCTATGACATAAAAAAAATACAAAATCAACTTTCTTCTTAAATTTAACATTTGACTTCCTAAAATTAATCATTACAATAATCAGTTTTCCAAACATGAGATACATTCATTGGTTTATTTCAGAATTAGGCAGTTTCATAATCACAGCTTTGTTTGGCAATTTTCACACAGTGGCTTGGAGCTCTGAAGGCAAATTGGTTTGGAACAATCACAGCAAACATATTTAGTTTGTCTTTTAATTTTTGTTGGACAAATAAAGCATAGTTTTCTGGCACTTGGTGGAACAGACCGAATTACTGGTGGTGGAGGGGGGATGTCTTTCCCTAAAACCCTAGTGATGGTCATTCAAAGCTCCCTTGGCAATCTTTCATTGATATATGGTTTTGCATATGATTCAGCACTAAATCTCTTGCTAAATTCAATAAAAAGGTGGCTCTTCTCATCTGAAGATTGTTGGCGTCCAACCTCTATGGAAGGTTCTTGTCGCACTTCACGTTCGGGTCTGGTACCTCTTCGCATGAAATGACGTCTTCTGCAACATCTTGGATTTCTGGAGTCTTGAGAGATCTTGGAGTCGAATCTTCATCATCAATATCGCTAAACTCGTGTTCGCTTTCCAGTTCCAGCCTCTGTGGTATTAGATCTTCATTACCGACAAAAGTTCCAGCTGACGTTTTCTTGCGAGTTAAAGTTCCTGGCCTAGCGTTGTCACTTGAGTCACCCATCTAAAAAATAATAATAATGTAAATAAGATCAAATCCTAAAAAAACGCAAAATAATCTAATAAATAATACGTTGTGAAACGTATTTACTGATGTGGTTATTTAGGAGACACTATGAAAATATAACCATTTTACTGTGGTGGTAGTATAGTAGACACTTACCTCAACGCTGATGTGGTAGTCTCGTGGACACCTTGAACCGACTACGCACACGTGCGCTCACTGTGACCGCCCGCCGCTCACTAACCGAAGCGTGACCTTGCTGCCGTAAGGTACCAAGAGCGGCGGGGCTCAAATTTGAAAATAAACGGTAAACAATCGATTTTTTCATTCCGCGGTGTCTATTGGACTACCACGTCATTCGCAGAGGGTTAATTTATATCTTTGCTAGAGAATGTAACAAAATGCATTATAATTTAACAGCCTTATTCGGGATAAAAATATACAAATTTTGTGGAACAAAAATACGTAACCCAGTCATCGAGTAGCCACAGTCGCTTCAATGATTGTGCCTCAATAACTATGTTCTCAATCGACATTCAGTAAAATGTATAATAATGTATATGTCGTAGGATAATTCGATACTTCGAATCTTCGCGGAAATCCTAGGGGTTTTGCGAAAACGCGGATAATTAGACATAGGCGAAAAATTATCAAATCTTACTGGACAAAGTCAGGATTTTTGCCCCACCACTTGCACTACAACAGGACTTGGCTCCTCCTCGCTTCGCTCGTCGTCGCATGTGCGTGGTAGAAAGCAACCTAACGAACCTAATCTACCTTCTGTCACAGACAAGTGACTTCGAGTCCAACACTAGCACTACAACGGGACAGATAATTTTTCGCCTATGTCTAATTATCCGCGTTTTCGCAAAACCCCTAGGATTTCCGCGAAGATTCGAAGTATCCAATTATCCTACGACATATACATTAATATCCGGCACCTTTTGGTTAAATTTCCAGCAAGTTGTAAATGTTGAGTACATCACCTAGCTATTTGATATTATAGGTACTTAATACGCCATCTACTGAGCAATAGTGAAGTTATCAGTATGTCACTAGATAGCGCTTCAGTAAAATATTTTGAAAAGTTTTCACTAATCCCCGCTTGGTGCGCTATTTCCGGCGTCTACGCGTCATTTTCTTGATTGTGTGGCGCTAGTGTTGACAAAATCAATCTACCTATCTATTTTCTCTATTTATGAGGTTATGGAGTGCAAATTTAGTGATTTTTGTGTTGTTAGTTAATATTATATCAAAATGGATAAAAGACAGGAGTCTTTGAGAAGTCTTAAACTCTGCCGTTTCTGTCTAACATCGGACGAAGCGTTATTACCATTGTACGGCAACAAGACTAAGGCGCCAAAAAATTCAGTACCATTTACGCTAAAAATCCTATCATGTATCGCAATAGAGGTATGTCCCACGTTATACTTAAATTTTATGACCGATTCTCTTATAAATACGTGAACTAGATATTTGAAAGATATTTATAATTTGTTGTTCTAACGCGAAGTTGTTTTTGAACCCTCAATTTCGTGTTAATTTATCATTGTCTCGAAATATATGGTTAAATCACACACTATTACATACAATATGCCTTAAAACTGAAGGGTTCCTTGTTTAATATCTTTAGAAATAGCTAAACATTTCGTAAAATCATTGTAAAATGCATAAAGGGTATGGAAACATAAGCGCCATCTATAATGGTTTGATTTGCAAATTCTGCAAAATGTTGTGCAAATATTATTATGTACATTTTTCCAGGTATTTCCATCGGACCATATGCCGAAATTTATTTGCAATCGTTGCAAGTTATTCATGGAGCTTGGCTATGCCTTCAAACAACTTTGCAGGCAAGCGGATGAGGCAATCTTGCAGTATATACAACAAGGGTCGCCCTTGGCTGCAGTAACATGGACCTCTCAGCTGTCTAAAGTGAGTTCATTACACCCTCATATATAAAAGTAGGTACATAATACAGAATGATTCCATGTTAGGTATGAATAAATAAAATGTAATAGCAAATTTCCACAGTACAAGATTATTTATACAGTCACTTGAGTATATTGGAAATTCACAAGTCACTTGTAAATAATCCTCTTATAAACTGGCTCAGTTACTACTTTGTTTATTAAGAGGTATATTGAACGGGTTTATACAGACTAGTTGAGTGGCCATTTAGTGATTATAAACCTAAGTACTTCTACAAACAGCCAAACCGAGGAACTTTATGTTGCAACCTCATCATCTATTCCGTCTTATGTCTAACTATTCTAAAAGCTGAAACAGTATTCTTTGCAGCGTTAACAAATCATAGATATATTAAGTAGTCTTAATCTTTCCACATTATTATGACATACCTAATATATTAAACATGCTTCAAATGTCTTCAAAATCCTATCTATATGTATAAAAAAAACCTATGTGCAGCCATCCTCACCTATATACAGACTGGGCTAGCCTAGATCTAGGCGAAAATGGCTAAATATATTTAAAGAATCATTGCAAGTCCCTAAAGTACTTAAGCAATAACTTGCTATTCATAAAATGTACAGTTGTTTCTAAGCATACATTGTGCTAATTTACTTACAATTTAGTTTAAATTATGTGTAACATACAGTGCTTGTTTTATAATACTCAGCAGTTAAAAGTTTGAAAAGATAATTAATCACTTAAACAAATTGTAGCATATATTGTTGTGATAGGATAATCTGCATTGCAGTGCCCCCACCAAGTCGAGCAAAAAAGTGGCATGGCCAACCTTTCTTTTTCTCGCAAATCAGGCCCTTTTCGATCCCCCTATAACTTTGTTGTGGATAAAGTGAGAAGCCTGAATTTGTTACCAAGCAGAAATTATATAAATGTACACTATTACCACAAATGTTTTGTAAGTGCTTATCAATAAAGAAATGGCATTCCATTTTGGGCACTTGCCATGGGTCGTTTGACATGTTAAATTGTAGGTCCCAGCTGTCTAGTACGGCAGTCGTAAAGCCATGTCAGAGGCACCAGAGTTGGCCACTCTCATTCCATAAGAAGAAGAAAAATAAAACAAACTTGCTAACCTGTTCAATATTCTTGCAGGCCTACAAAGCATGCAGCAAGGAGGTGAACATGGTGAAGACGGTGGTGCAAGGCGGTGCCACCGTCAAGGTGATGGCTGAGGAGTGCTCCGACAGTGAGGAGGGAGAGGATGATAGTGTTTATAATGTTAAGGTAAGCTGCGTGTGGCCTCTTTTTTAATTGCATTTCATTTATTTGTGTAGTATGTAAATATTTCAGTATAACTTTTTTAACTCCATAACATTTAGGTATTAATAAGCTTATTTTTTGTATTAATATGTACCTGCTATGTGCATGTAACTATGTAATTTATTTCTTTAGTTTATAAATATAATTTTGAATTTAGAATATTTATTTATTTTGAAGCGTCCCTAGCTCAGCTAGCTGAGGCAATCACATGTGATTACCAATGTTAATCAAAGGTTGATGTGGTCAGTTTTTGGATGGGTGACCGAAAAGTGGCATTCCATTTTGGGCACTTCCGTGGGTCAGATGACACATTAAGTTGTAGGTTCCGGCTGTTTGTCTAGTATAGCTTGTTAAGCCATGTCAGAGGCCCTTACAAGCGGCTTGATAATTTATTTACAGACATTTGATTAAAGATCTCCTATTAATTTGAACAGGACTTAATTATTGTGTAATAATATATCTAGTATCTATATATCCACATTTGACGCCTGCCTGATGTTAAGCACCACTATAGTCTAAGATGTAGCACGCTTGCCTAGAAGAAACCTATTTACTCTAGATTTGATGTTCCCTAAACTGAAAAAATAATGTTGTGGAAGCTATGCCTATGCTGGACAATTCGATGTGCAGAAAGTTTGTTTAAATCTATTTTAAATATGTGTTGCAAGTGTAAACAATTATATATCAAGGAAAATTAGTTAAGTACACACACTTAACATACTTTTTGTACCCAACTTTAAAAAAGATATAATTAATAATCGTTTTTACTCAGCTAAATCTCTATTTTTCCATACCTACTATTTAGCACCAATCAAATTCTTTTTTCTTCCCAGATAGGTGATGGCTCGGACGAAGGAAAGAGCATCAAAATCATAACATCTGTAGACAAACAGGAGAATGCTGGGACCAAGGGGCGGCAAAATAAACAAAGTATGCACATTTTATTACATTATATACTATATACCAACTTCTTTTTTTGCAGTTATTAGGCTTTTTAAGTACCTAGTAGTTTATGTTTTTTTTTTTCAGTTTACTGGCTTAATTCAAACATATCTTTTGTCTAAATTGATCTAATCGGCAACACTGGTTTGAAACCTATATCTAACCGACTTCAAAAAAGGAGGTTATCAAGTCTTCTGAAACTTTTTTTTTATTAAGTAGACAATATGGTGTTTGAATCAGGCTAAAGTCTGGTTGTAGTGCAGGAAGAATATTCTCCAAGTCAATACAATAGCAAGATTAGATTATATCTTCTTCCACTACTATGCTATAGTAACTTTAGTTGTGTCTGAATTGGGTTAATTTTTTTTATTATATTTTTATTTCATGGTTTTAAAAAATTCGTGTGTTCATAGCTTTACAATGTGTTTTTGTGTTATGTATTCCTTTTCTTATGCCCTTTATTGTTTTGCAGCATGTTTTATTTAGAGGTGTATGGTTTTTTTTATTTATTTTTAGGTTTCTTTCTTCAATTGGCACTGATTTAATTAACTTTTTAACCTAATGTGCCTTTAATAAACTGTTATTTAAGGCATATTAGGTTGCTAAGTCTGAAGTTCGACTGCTCTTTTTTTGTAGATAGAGGTGAATGGATTATGACGTTGCTTAAAAGTATTGTTTCTGCTTTTTATTCATACCAATGAAGTTTTGAAATTATTACTATAACCAATTCTATGATTTTTGTGTAATTGGTTATTATTTCAGGTTGCTGCAGTTTTTATAATACTTTGTATGATTCCTGTGTATGTATGTTATTATTGTATGCATTTTTTCTATATTTAATTTTGCATGACAACTTGAAGTCTTATTTTATAAAAATTGTTTTATGTTACGTAAATACTTAACAAATGCAATATTTTAGTTAATTTTATTAGATGTTCAAGTCCTTACTTTGATTGAAATTTAATTATATAAAACTGAAATAATGAGCACTGTATTGAAATTAACTGACAAGGCGACCTTATGAATGACTTTATAAGTCAATTTCTAAAACTTAGAGTTGTGAAAAAACTTTGAACCCTTGTTAAGTTTTAATACTTATGTCATAAGTATTGAGTCATCTAAAATCGACGATACTCTTTAAGACGCTTGTTGTTCAAAGTTCTACAACTCGCATATATTGCTACCATCACCAAGTTCCGACCACAGATACGGACGACGAAGACGCGCTAGACTGTCCCATCGTGCCAGGGTCCTGGCCGTGCGACGAGTGCGAGTGCAATTACCCCCTGGAACAACTCCTGACTCTGCACAAGGCACAGAAGCATCGCAGCAGGACTGAGGTCTGCGAGGACTGTGATGGGTAAGGACCTTTTTCTTTGTTATGCTAATCAAAAACAGTCCGTCAAAATCCGACGCACGCTTCGACACGTGCGTCGTCGAACCGCCGTTGCCGAGTAAATGTAACCAAGTCACCACTTACTATAAAAGTCGCTCGCTTTCTATCTATATATACAGCTAAGTAGGTCGCTTTCTGTATATCTATCTCTTATGACTTGAAAGACACGCTAGACCCTCCCATCGTGTTCTGGCCGTACGAAGAGTGTGACCTAGTTTGTCTCGAGAATCTGTTATATTCAAACAAGGTTCAGTAGCTCTTTACCTATGGCCATAGAAAAATAGAAGTGTAGGTGTATAATAAATGATGCCACTATAATCAGCAGTGAACGGTAACGGACTATAGTGGATCCAACCGTTTATTTTCTATTTGACAGCAGCAATAGAACGTAACTGCATCATGTTACGCAAAAGTTCACTTTTGCAATGCGAGGTTTTAAAAATATGGCAACTGCCTAAGTTTGCTCCTTGATCCCGTATAATAATCATCTTTAACAAATTGAGTCCATAAGAGTAGTAGTTTTTTTTATAAATTACATGAAATATCAAACGTTTTTAAAATTTTACGTTCTATGGCTATCAACATAGTGATGTTACGATTGAGATATCGATATATTGTTTAGTAACCATTTTTATACTGGTATAATGTAGCATTCTAATGTAGTATAAATATAGATTGGTATGAAATGATATGGAACAATTATTGTGACTTTTATTTTTATTTATTTATTAATCAAAATCGGATTCATCGTTGCTGTCACTCGAGCTATCGCCGACATTTATAATTAATTGTTGATTCGTATTATTTATCGCACGTGTTTATCCCACTCTGCCTTTGTAGTTTCTTGTGTTTTTTTTAATTACATTTTGCCAGTTTTCCGCAGTTACTTCCACACATGCATTTTTTAATAAATCAAGCATTTTGTTTGCCATGAATGGGGGTTTTGTGTTATTTCGAGCACCGTGTCCTTTTACTTGAGCCTATATTAATTCAATGGCATTGTATTGACAATAATAGGGTGGAAGTCTAAGAACCCCATGACCATGTTCTGCAGCTATTTCGTTGATCACATATCGAAATGAATCGATGTCGTGTCCACTATAATCACTTGGTCACAACACTATTACTGACAATTAGATCTGTCAAAAAGAAAATAAATGGTTGGAACTACTATAATGAATGATCCATTGGTATCTTCAAACGCATATTTAGGTATATGGGCATTTTTAACTACCTACCGCATTATTTACCACATCTCCGTTGAGTTTCTTATGTTTGTTTGTTTCTGCATTATATTGTAACACACACACGTGTCTCCCAGTCGCTTCTACAACAAGTACGACCTGGAGATACACCGGCTGACGCACGCCACCGACCTACCGTTCCAGTGCGCGGTGTGCAGCAAGAAGTTCAAGCGACTCATACTGCTCAAGCGACATGAAAAGGTATATCCATTTTTTATGATTAACTTTGATAATTTGTTGCAATGGATTTCCACGTATTTTAGTACTAATGGAGACTAATTTACTCAAACTCGAGTTTTTGTATAAAATATTTATTCGGGTTTGTTCCTCCTCCACACCGCAAGAGAACGATGCTAGAATTGTTCAATTTGTACTATACTTTTCAAAGTAAGAGAGATAACGTTTTATTAGAAACCCTAACATACAAGACGAAATTCTCATAGAAACACACTTACAAAAATTTTAATTAGTGTCTTAATTAGAATCGCGGTAACTAAATACCATTTTAGCTATATAGGCATCTCCTGATCGATATGCAATGTCTTGGAACTTAAGTACCTATCTGAGCGTAGATGGCAAATCATAGCAAGCTAATATAGCCAATTTTTAGTGTAAATTGGCGATTACTTTTTGATCTCGATGTAGTGTACATTGTGGGCGACTTGAATTTATAAAAACTACACCCATTACATTTTGGAGATACATTAAACCCAATGTAAACGTCCTCTTCCAGAGCAAACACTCTGACTGCCCGCAGCTGAGCTGTGGCAGCTGCCCGGCCACGTTCCTCTCGCCCGAAGAGCTGGAGACGCACCAGCTCAAGCACGAGCGAGCCACCGTCAAACCATTCACCTGCTTCTGTGGGAAGAGGTACCACACCATAATCACACCGTACTCATCTAAATTGGTCTATTTTGGAGTGTATTTCTGAGGGTCGTGACTTCATTAATTCGCTAGGGGAGTTCTCATGGGCAGATACGTCGTGGTGGGCGCCCAGGTCCTTCCACGGAAGACACATGTCCCCGGATATTGTGGTCCTCAAACATGTCGGTGTCCTCACGATGTTTTCCTTCACCGTTAGGCGAGTGCAAATCCACACAAAACCTGAAAATACAAGTCATTGGTGTAGGGCCGGATTCGAATCAGGGTTTGTCTGGATGAAAAGCAAACACTGGAACCGCTAAGCCACAGATAAGTTATATAATAATAATAAGTTTATTTGACCTTTTTACAATGATACAGTTATAGTACCTAATTGTGAACATTTGAAATTTAACTATAAAATGGGGGTTAGGACTATACAGTATCTAGTATATTATATTTGTCCATTGTTCCGCGCTAAGTCCCATAGATGGGCTTGTGTTGCGAGACAATGTACATAATATATCCTGTGACCTTTTATTAAATTTAAATAGTAAAATTCATAACAAACAAACATTTTTCACTTTAGGTACAAGTTTGTAAATAGACTAAGAGTAGTGGTTCATTTCTCTATGAACAGACTAACATAACCTTCAATTTTTAAAATACATTTGTGTTGCCAGGCTTAATATGCAAAGTTTGTAAAAGATATTTACAGGGTATAATATCTGTTCATGGAGTAGATGT
Organism: Macaria notata; assembly: GCA_927399415.1. Lineage (NCBI taxonomy): Eukaryota > Metazoa > Arthropoda > Insecta > Lepidoptera > Geometridae > Macaria > Macaria notata. Next base: position 9,024,359 of record OV656746.1, on the reverse strand, counting down.
AAGGTATATAATATTTCTAAATTATGTTTGTTAACATTTAAATGTGTTTGGATGTGTAAATGTAATGAATAGTGGGAGTTAGGAAACTATCAAATTGAGATGAGATCGGTCAGCGGAGAAAGAAAGTTGAGATGAATTGTGATAGGTATAACCTTGTGTAACTGGTGTTGTATTTCCTAGTGTAATTTGATGTATGAGTAAATGTGTGCATGGGTGTGTGTGTGTGTGTGTGTTTGTGACATTGTTCTATATCAGGTTGCAGGCTCTTAGAGAGATTGTGTCTATTTTACTATTTCCAGTAGTTTTTCGGTTTTGTCATAATCAAGGGTAAGTAAATGATTTTTTAGGTTTGAGTAAAACTCTGATTTCGTACATTTGGTTAGATTAGCTTTTTCACAAAGTTGGTTATACAGTAGAGGGCCTAGATTTTTTACAGTCATTCTACCAAATTTGGTTCTGGTTCTTGATACTTTGAATACTTGGTCTTTACGTCGTTTCGTAAGAACTTTTTCTTTGACTTTGTTTGAGAGAAGTTTGTGTTGTTTTGATATAACAGATTTAATAAAAAGTTGTCTTATCGTGAGTACTTCACATTCTTTGTATAAGTTTGTTGTGGAGAAACGCCTGCATTTAAACGTCATTACTTTCAGTAATGCCCTCTGTGATATTTCTAATTGCTCGAGGTGAGTCTTTGCAGCGGAACCCCATGCTGGGATACAGTATGTGAGTACAGATTCAGCTAGTGCATAGTAAATCCTGCGAATAGCGGTAGAACTCAATACATGTCTTAGTTCTTTAAAAGTCATAATTAGTTTCCTTACTCGTCCTGATATATTTTGTATATGTTCTTTCCATATCAAGTTTTTGTCTAAAGTGACCCCCAAATACTTTATTACATTTGTTGGTTTTATGTTCTCGCACTGACACTGTTTATTGTCCTTGCATGTGGATTTATGTATTTTCAATTTTAGTTCAGTTTTCGGTTGTGTGGACCGGTTGATTGTAAATGGCATGTAGTAGGTCTTTTGAATGTTTATAGTTAGCAAGTTTTGTCTGAGCCAATTTGATATTTTTTTGAGTCCATGATTGGTAGTTTCTTCCAGTTTTTTATATATAATGATAAATTGGTCTAGTGTTTTACCAAGTATAGAAATAGCTAAAAGCTAGTGTTATTAGGTATATGGGAGAAATACCACATTGTTCATAGTTATTTAGCATCCAAGCAGTGCTTTATAATCTAGGGTGATTTGTGTTTACCTAGTAAGACCAGTTTCACTCTCGCTTTGAAGAACGCTATGTTATAGTGTTGTTCAAACACTTTGTCTGCTTCGTATGACAATATTTCTGGTGAAACCGTCAGTCGGTCAGTTCTTACCTCTCTTTCTCTCTCCTTTGATAAAAATGAAACAAAAACAATATAAAGTAGTCTAAATGTAATGCAGTTTTCTTGAGTTGCTATCAGAAGAAAAGTTTTTTTTCTAAATATATCTTCTGAGCATATGCAATATATCTTCTAAAAATTAAAATAATCTTTGCACATTCTATATCAGCAGTTAGGTCTTTATTCTACTTAGCCTTGTTAGTAGGACCTCAAAGAACAACTAACTCCATGAATCTGTTCCCAGCTTCATCAACAAGCAGATCCTGGTGCGTCACACAGCGATGGTGCATCACAAGAAGTCCGCCTTCAGTTGCCAGTACTGTCCCGAGCGTGAGTCGTACATACAGACAAACATACTTATAATTTTAAATGTAATGTTATATATTCTTCCTTGCCTTTATTTTTGTACGTTTTTAATTATTTGTTGATCAGTGTTTTGTTTCGTTCTCTTTTCTTTCCATGTTACAATATATATGTTTATAGTAGTATTAGACAGTATAAAATAATATAATGTACTGTTCTGTGATGACACGGGCGTGACGGGCACTTCAGTGCTTTCTAATATACATATAAAAGCAAAAGTTTAGAGTCAGAGATAGAAACGAAACGCTGATAAATAACTGGTTTGATGTTTAAGACCCTGAATATAAAAATGCTTGTATTTATATTATCTTAAATTTACTTTTAATTTTGTTTCAGCAATTGATTTGATTTATTTTTTGTATATATTTTGTGTAAATATCTTCATTGTATAAGCTATGAACACGTGCACGTTAAGTTATTATAATGAATCAAATATTTTTTTATTATGAGGCTATGATTTCTTGTTTAATTTGCTTGATGAATAAATATTTTATGCCGGTTTTTTTACACATATACACAGAGATTTTTTCTTGTCTTGATTATAGATTCGACAACGAGTAAAAATAAATCACTATTTAACTAAGCAGTACTTAAATCATTGAAGCAGTATTTTTTAGAAGTAGAATATACAGATCTAAAATTGCGGCATGTATTATTATTTGAGAAAAGTGTACCAACACATTCATTATATTGGCATTACTTTTGTTTATTCCAGCTAACACTTAACGCATTTGTAATGTCAAAAATGTGTTGTTCATGTTTCATAAATAAACAAAAGTAATGCCAAAAGTAAATTTTAGTACAGTGTTTGTATTATTAGTACAGTCTGTACGCCAAGACTTTGTGTAACATAACTTACTGTGTATAATATTATACAGTAATATCAACTTGTTCAAGCAAGAACGGTCTCACACACACGCAAGTTGCAAAGTACATTTGACCATTCTTGCTTGAAATGTATTAAAAAGACTTACGTCCTTACTATAGTCATAAAAATAATACCAATCTTGCATTTATTACAGAATTCCCGTCGATAGCGAAGTTGACGCGCCACGTCCGCGAGCACGCCGGCGAGAAGCCCTACCCGTGCAAATACTGCGACAAGAACTTTACCAAGTCGCACCATTACACTAGGTATAGTACATTACAAGAAGCGCCCGTACCTCAGCTAGCGGAGGCAATCGCATGCGTGCACCAATGTTAAGCAAAGGTCGACGCGGTCAGTACGCGGATGGGTGACCGAAAAGTGGCATTCCATTTTGGGCGCTTTCGTGGGTCGGATGGCACGCTATATTGTAGATCCCGGATGTATGTCTAGTACGGCAGTCGTTAAGCCAAGTCAGAGGCCCTTAGGGCGGTTTGAAAACCCTCGATACCAGAGTTGGCCACTCTCATTCGATAAGAAGAAGAACATTACATGTGAAAGGAGAAGATATAAGTATGAACCTATGTTCAGAAATTGGTCTGACCTTCGCAAAGTTTAACCCCGGGTCCCAGATAGACTTTAAAATTTTTGAGCTCGCTACGCACTCGCTTCCATGCATTAAAACTAATGTTTAAAAAAACAGGATAAAGAAGTAATGAACATACTAACTAAAACTGTGAGTATGCAACTGTTAAAAACTTTGAAGTTACATAAGAACGTATCCCTTTATTTCAGACACCTGCGTCTAAAACACTCCAACGTCATAGCGGCGAACAACAGTTACACGGAGGGGTACAGCTGCGACGAATGCTCGGAGAAATTCTCAACCCAGGACGAGCTGATGTACCACTCGGCGCTGCATGCCACCAGGAACCTGACGTGTCCACTCTGCCAGGAGAAGTTTGACGACGTGGACACTGTCACTGCGCATATCAAGAGCCATGTCACTGGTGAGTGTAATAAATGAGCCCAAAAGTGTAACCAAAAGTCCCCAAAAGGAGTAACTAAACGACCCCTAAAGTGTTACTAAATTTCCCAAATAGGTATCAATATATCCCATAAGAATTAAAGACCGAAGACACATATTATCCCATGCAACGATAAAAATTCCATCTATCAAAAAGTAATCAAAAATGGTGAATACACAATGAAACACACAAAACTATAATATATGTCCTAATTGGCGACCGTATCGCTAAAAGCGGTGTCTGTCAGGTAACCAATACCAATATCATAAAGTTTATTTATTTATTCACTACATATAAAAGTTCAAGCCTTACAGACTAAGTACAATGTGCCTACCTTAGTTAAATATTACATAACATTACTTATTTACATGGCTTGAGTGTAATTGTAAAGTTATGTACTTTATCAAGTTGATAAAGTACCCTTTAAAAACACCCATAATATTTCGAGATTTGCTAACGAATTGCTAGGTCATTGATTTAAATGGTTTTTGTATTATCTACTGCAGGCACAGAGTTCATGTGTGACTTCTGCGAGCTGATATTCACCACGAAGGAGAAGCTCGACACGCACTTGGCCAAGGCGCACGAAGACGAGCTCAACGCCATGGAACAGGTATCTATGCCATTTTGTATAGCTTTCTGAACAATTTGAACATAAGATATTGAATAAGGCGTTACTTTGCGGAAAACCATTGTAAATGAAACTCTGGAGAAATATGTAGTGTTTTTCTGCTGTGACTGCTCCTTAAACCGACTTCAAACGACAAACTTGATTGTTTTTAGGTGTGTTCCTCCATATACCACCGCCACACCTCACCTTCTAACCAACATGGCTTCCGTGGCTCTCAAGATCTTACCAACACCGCACCTTGTGTCTTGAAGCTTTGTTGTTCTCCTTTGGCAAGATATTCTCGTCAACACGTGTTTCGCCTCCACGAGGCATCAGCAGGACGTGTCGACTCCTCGAACGTCGGTCCGAAAGACCGACCGACGTTCGAGGAGTCAACACGTCCTGAGGACGGCGGGCCGTTGCACTTTAATATTGATAAAGCGTAGTTGTGTAAGAGTAAACATTGCTTTACGCCCACTTTATTGATCGTGAAAATCGTTATTCAAACTACTTCATCATCGTCATCATCATCCACAGCCCTTGGGATCCCACTGCTGGGTATAGGCCTCCATTTGTATGTGCCATCTGCGTCGATCTTGTGCAGACCTCGACTTTGACGATGTCGTCGACCCATCTCGCGACCGGACGCCCCACTCCTCGCCTGCCAGTTCTAGGCCACCACTCTGTAAATGCTTTACTCCATCTGTCACCAGTTCTCCTAACCACTTCATTGCTACTTAAATAATATTTTGTATTTTTCTAGGAAACGGAACCTGACGAATCATCTATGGACATGGAGGCTGACGAAGAGGAGGAAGAGGCTTCTCTTGATGGTATGTAAAGTTGTAAAGTGCTAGGTAACTTGTTAACCATTGATTAGCTCAGCTCAGACTATAATTAAAACTAAAGAGTTATATTAATTAGCAGGACTAAAATTCTAGCTTAAAATTTAAGAGTCCAAGTTGGCCATAGTGAGTAAGTATTTGATAACTATGAAGCTTTTAAACTACTTATAATTGATATGTTAACTAAATAGAAATTAAAATTGGTAATTGAATTTTGAATTGATTGATTTGATATTATTAAATTGATATGCTATATGTTAACAACTTACGTGAATTACACGTGAGTGAAAACCGTTTAGTTAACATATTGATAAAATGTCTCACGAAAGTTTTAATATTAAAATACTTATAAGTAATTGTTTTTTTTTTACAATTTCTATAAAAGTGTATTTTTTGATAAATTTCAGTAAAAGAACAAAACGGTGAGATGGTTGTGGAGATCAAGAAACCTGGCGAATATATGGTGAGTTTTATTTACGTTTTTTTTTATTTTACATGTATATGTATGTAATATTACACTTATATTTTGTCGTTTACGATTTCAGTTGCCTGCTCAACCTGAAGAAGACAAGGGTGACAATACTCAATCTGAAGGTAAATTAGTGTAAAATCATAATTTATTTGATTATGAGGTAGTCTTACTTTCTCTCTGTGAGTCGTATTTCCTCGTGACTGAGACTCCCCCGCAGAGTTAAATAATTCATTTTAATATGTCATAACAATATTCCAGACAGCGAAACGAACTACGCAGAGATGACAAGCTCGGAGTTGGAAATAATTCCCATCGCGGCGCCGAAGCAGGCTGAGGTCACTAACACTGAGGTCACTGTATCCAAGCCAGCCGTGGTCACTCCCGTGGTCACTAAACCAGAGTCTTCACCAGCACAGCCTGCGCCGATAAAAGTAAGTTACTAAACTGATTTCTAGCCTAAAATAAGTAAATATTCTGATGTATTTCTAGCACTAATATCAAGTAAACGCATATTTTATAGATACTTAGATAAAATTTCATAATGATAGAAGCAATAACATTGTCAAAAGAACATAAAAATGATAGTGTCTTAGAAGTATAGCATAAATAAACAAAGCAGGCGGAAGTCACTAACACCGAGGTCACTGTATCCAAGCCAGCCGTGGTCACTCCCGTGGTCACTAAACCGGAGTCTTCACCAGCGCAGCCTGCTTCAATGAAGGTGAACTATCAAGCTGATTTCTAATATTTTTATATAAAACACTAAGTTGACTGACTGATATAGTGATCTATCATCGCACAGCCCAAACCACTGGACGGATCGGGCTGAAATTTGGCATGCAGGTAGATGTTATGACGTAGGCATCCGGCTAAGAAAGGATTTTTGTAAATGCCACTTTTAAAGGGGTGAAATAGGGGATGCAAGTTTTACTTTACGCGAGCACCCACTAGTACTTATGTATAAGAAATCACTAGCTGCGATTTGTTTATGACACTTATTTTAAATTTTAGCAATTTCCATAAATAAATACTTGCAAAACACTCTTAGTTCGTAAGTATATAAATTCTCACAACGAAAAGTTTTCACTCCAAAACGAATATATAGGATTAATTATGAGTAACTTTAGGTACATCACGTACCATTTTTGACAAAGCCCCTTTACAGCTGCTTTATTATTAGAATTATTACTAATGTATAAAACTATTAATTATTGAATGTGGTATAGGATAAATGTATAACCAACTCGACGCGTCGTTATGAACTATTTAATTTTTGTAAACCACTTGTACATAGACATTGGATAAAAAAGGCAGACGTAGTCGCGCCGAACACGTTAGTGTAACCCGATTCAGTAATACTAAATGGCTCCAGTAATACGTTTCCATGGCCAGTGCGCAAGTGACAGCCGGGTCGTAACTACGCTTCAGCAGCGAAACTTTAGCTGTCCATTATGCCTTATTGCGTTTTGAAAGGCTGTAAAAATAGCTCCCATAAATAAAAGAGTGAAGATGGAATATCATTTCACAAAGAGTTTTGTATATTTTCGCTTTTCGCATAAAAATCGACAAATATTTTTGTAAATCGTCGACTTGGAACACAAAACCTAAACAATCTCGGTCAGTGTTGCAATACTGCATCAAATATTTTTTCCCCTAATTTATGGGTTAATTTTCCGTTATTTTTTTTACGAACTAGATTATATTAATAATGATATGAGTTGCATGTAAAGGTCGAAGATTGTTTAACATATCTTTTTTTGGTTTTGATATTTTTTTTATTGATCGATCATCGAAAATTTTAATTGATCTAAGCTTGTTATTGTATTAAATATAATACAATAACAAGCTTAGATCAATTAAAATTTTCGATTCGAAATTTACCAATTTCAATTTATTATTAAAACAACTAGGTATGGTAAGTTATGAAAATACAAACATTATTATGTTAGTAAATAATAATATACTAACATAATAATGTTTGTATTTTCATAACTTACTATACCTAGTTGTTTTAATAATAAATTGAAATTGGTAAATTTCGAATAATAAAGAAAACAATAGTACATACACTATTGTTTTTTAGTTAAAATAAGTGGTATTTTATTTCCTAGTACTAGCAACATTACACACGTAAAGACGCGCGTATCGTTACACGTTGGCGCGCACACAAGCTTAACCATGGCACGCACACACGCTTACCGTGGGCTTCACTCGTTTGTTGGAGAAAACGGTGTCTGCCTTTTTTATCCAATGTCTATGCACTTGTAATACAGTATGACATAACTGACCATAAACGAATCTGAATCATTTGTTAAAATCTGTCAATTTAGCAGTGTTTGATTGGCGCCTTGGTTTTCAAATGATACCGGTTGATTTACGACTTTGTTGATTTATTTCTTTTGTGCTATTTCCAGGCTTCACCGATCCTTCGCAAGGCTGAAGAAATAAAACGGAAAGCTATGGTTTTGCAACAATCAGGTATGTGCTATTATTGAATTGCATGGTTTTTGGTTAATGTGTGCTTCGGGCCTTAATATGTAAATGTAAAACTTATCAAATACTATTACATATATAAATAATAAATACATAAACATATGCCTGTAGTGTACATTATATTTGATAAGTTTTACAAATGTAATTATGGAATTAGTTGAATATGAAAATATTATTTGTATCTTTACAAATATGTTATGAACACACGCGTTTACTTTTAGCTTTTATCTCATATAAAATATAATAAGGGGGTGAACCTGGTGACTGTATATGTATATTTTACTCCTATTAATGTGTATTTCTACTAAAGCCTTTGGTACATGACCAAACTAGCTCAAATTTAAATCTTGTATCTCCTTCTGTCCTTGTAGAAAAGAAAGAGAAGCCTAAGGTAGAAAGCAGCACACCCTCTTCAGGCACCAGCGACAAGTCTCTGCGCTTACTAGAGAAGGAACTGCAGGATCTCAAGAGGGTGAGCACAAACTTATGTATACTGGTAGGCAAACATCTTGAGCCAAAGTCGACGTAGTGGGGGTAAGTTCGCGCATGTACACTTCCGGACATATTTTATTGGTCATTGTTGGTGTTTGTAAATTATAAAGTGAGATTCTGTTAAGTTGCTTATTTAAGTAAAACTAGACAAATTTAAGCCATTAGTTGCGCAACAATATAAACATAAAAACGTATGTAATTTCTTGTCACAAAATAAATCATTTTCATTTTTCTCTTCAGAACTGTATTACGTTTTGGCGGCATTGTCCAAAAAGTTTTTGGTAGGTAAAAACACAATATAACAAAGTAACAATAATACAATAAAAAACAAACTTTAACAACAAAACTTCTAAACTCGAAATAGCCTATTGACACTGCACGCAAGTGTAGTCAGACGCTCGCGGAACATGCGCGCAACGCGGGGAACAGGGGCCAACTGATCGGCCAATCACGGGGACGCGTTCTGACAGAATGCCCCCGCACACCTCTCTTTCCACCAACGATACCTTAAAATCGTCTACTGCGCACTCAAGGTCATGGCTCAAGATGTTTGCCTAAGATTGTACATACATTTTAAATTAAATAAGTATGTTTATATGTTTAGCACTTGCGTATACGTATCTCTGTGAGTCGTATTTCCACACGACTGAGGGTCGTGACTCCCCCGCAGAATTAATTCGCGAGGGGAGTTCTCTTGGGCAGATACATCGTGGTGGGCGCCCAGGTCCTTCCACGGAAGACACATGTCGTGTCCGCAGATGTAATTGTAGTCCTCAAACATGTCGATTTCCTCGCGTTGTTTTCCTTCACCGATTTCCAAATCCACACATAATTACTAGAAAATATGAAGTGTAGGGCCGGATTTTAACCAGAGTGCGTCTGGATGAAAAGCAGACACTGGCACCGCCGAGCCAAACTCGCTTGCTTAACTGCGTATACGTACAATGGTAGAATTAATTCAAATATCAAATATTAATATCTCCAGCTTCGTTTTGTGATTAATTATAATATTTTTGTAATTAGGTCCATTCATAATTGGTAGCCAGTGTCTTTACAGATACAAAAAATAAAACATAAACATGAAAAAACCACTAACTTGTCCCACAAATGGTGGTCTTGTCGCTGACATATATGAGACTAGTGGGTGCACGCGGCTTCGCTCGCATTAAGCAGTAAAACTTGTATCCCCTATTTCACCCCTTTAAAAAGTGGCATTTTCAAAAAGCCATAACACCTACCTTCATGCCAAATTTCAGCCCAAACCGTCCAGTGGTTTGGGGTGTCCGTTGATAGATCACTATATCAGTCAGTCAGTCACCTTTGAGTTTTATATATATAGTTTGTTTGCTTATGTTTTAATGGACGTGTTTCAGACAAACTCCCGCAGCGAGGCTTCCAAGACGCCTGCTCGCGGCGCCGACAACTTGAGAAACAGGCGGCTGCAGATGTTCTCTTCTACACCTAAAAACAAGTATGTGTTAACTACCACGCTTCTTTTGAACGATAAAGTAATCCATTTTCTTCCAAATCAGGGGTCTTCAAATCTAGAGTTAATAGGTATATTTTAGGTAAGTGTGTTACACCCTAGGCTGCAGCAATGCTTAACATCAGGCAGGCTGTAGTCAAACGTAAACCTATCCCACGTAAAAAAAATTTTGATTAGCCTAATCAGTATTTCAATTATTATGATGGTAAGTTTTCATTTGAAAAATAAGGTGCAGATGAAAGTCGCCTGAATTGATAGGAATTGCTAATTAGCAATGATCATAGACTCGTTTTCAACTTAAATCTTGTTTCAGAATTGAATTTAAGCATATTGATTTCTCGTAAATTTAATCGAAGATTTTGCCGATTATCTTGATACTTAATATGTACATATATTAGAATCACGTATCAGACAAACGCAGTTTTTTGTCTATAGTAAAATATGGACTCTTATAGAATCATGTATTATGCTTTCTTAATTCAGAAACGCGGACAAAAAAGAATCCACACCGAAGCCGGCTCCAGAGAAATCAACAGACAAGAAGCAACCGGAACGCAAGAAAGAGGTAAAAGAACCCAAAGAAAAGAGCAACAATAACACTAGCAAAGATGACAGAGAACTCAAGGGAAGCAAAGAAGAGAAAGAAACAAAGAAAGAAGAGACGAAAGGAAAGGAAGAGAAAAGTAAAGAAGAGGTCAAAGGAAAGGAAGATAAGGAGGTTAAGAATAGGGAAGATAAGCAGAAGGAAGAGAAGAGAGATGCTAAGGTAATTTTAAAAAATTAAGCATTTGTATGTTCATGTATTGTCATTGGTGTAGGGCTGGATTCGAACCAGTGTGCGTCTGTATGAAAAGCAGACACTGACCGCTGAGCCACACTCGTTTTTTTTGTGCAAATTACATTTTGTTCCAATTGATGTAACAACGCTGTGCAGTCTTTATTTATTTGGCATTGTACAAGACATGTTTTACAACAGACAAAAGCAACCAACGCAGTAATTTTGTCATATATTTATCTTTAAATCTGAAGCCATAGCCGCACAGAGTAGAAATATGACTCGCCGTTTTTTTTATCAACCTATACTGTCCCACTCCGGCAAAGGTCTCCCCCAACTCCCTGCATGCGTCCCGGCCAGGTCCAGGCACCCAGAAACCGGTCGAGATCTCATTTTAAAACCGTTTCTCATAATTAACATGTACTTCTGTTTATTTTTTATCAGAACACAAGTGAATCGGCCGCGACTCCTGCAGATGATTCGTCAGTGCGACGATCCACGCGACCTTCTAAAGTCAAGGACTACGCCAAAATGATACGAGACAGGTAACACTATATCATAGTCCATATTAGTCATATTCGTATTTATTTATTTTCGTAAAGCCTATTTACACATTCAATAAAAATAAGATAATTACATTTATCAAATTTATAACAAACATGCCTAAATGTCAAATTAATCAGTCAATTATTATAAATACATATTGTATAGTCTTGTGTCATATGCAGTCATATGAAGAACTTAGGTTTATCTAAGTAACAAAACATTATATATTTAATAAATATAGGTACTTAAAGTAACGTAAGTCTATATAACTATATCTTGACTAAAAAGTGTTGAAAATATGACGGATATTAATTATACATATTTGTTTTTTCCCTTTACATAATAAACTTTTGTTTCATTACAAATGTTAACATGATGCGTAAGGAAAGAAGTAGAAGAAAAGTTATAAGAAATTGAAGTTTGTTTTTTTTTCTGTGTTTACATTTATATGTGATTAAAAAAAAATATAAAAGTAAGTAAATCCTGACCTACGGGGCGCAGACTTGGTCTTTGGCACAAGATCAAAAGTCCGATCTGGAGGTTTGCCAAAGAGCCATGGAACGCAGTATTCTAGGCGTAAAGCTTATAGATCGCATCAGAAACACCATACTGCGTTCCAAAACCAACATTACCGATGTGACCCAGAAGGCTGCCAACTTGAAGTGGGATTGGGCTGGACATGTCTGCCGCATGCCCGACGACCTTTGGGCTAAGACAACGACACAATGGTCACCAACACATAAAAGACGTCGCGGCAGACCCAGAAAGCGATGGAGGGATGACCTGGATAAACACCAACCAGATTGGAACACAATAGCACTAGACAGAGATAAGTGGAAAGATGGTAGGGAGGCCTTTGCCCAACAATGGGACACTTTAGGCTCTTAATAATAATAATAATAACCGCAGGGGCGACTTTATGGCGAGTCGTCGGTGAGTGGCGTCACCGCGGACCCCGCTATATTTTTTATGAATGAGGCATAACTGGCGGGTGCCGTTCCTCGTACAATAGACCAGTTTAATTAAGTCAATGAACAACTCAACACAATAGCCTGTAACATTAATACCATGTCTGCAATAGTTACTTTATATACCTAACATCCTCTATCTGTAATTTTTACTTAATTTTAAGTACCTATAATATTGTAAAAGGCCTCTCAGTGTTGGCTACGGCCCCACTGATGCCTTAAAAATACCGGGCGTAAGGCCCGAGAATCTGTGAAGTAAATGTTTCAATTGAATGTTAGTTTCTATTCTATGACATATAAATTTATTAAATTCTATTTTATTTTTCTTAGTTCAATGAGCTCTGACGAAGAAGATGACACAGATGCTGAGGAGTTGGAAGAAGATTATATGGAAGATAAAACTCCTGATGTCTCTCAAGTAAGTTCTACACAACTCTTCGAGATGACTAAACTCCCCTTTGAGATGTATTCCTCTGAAATCTATATCTATGCTAATATTATAAAGCTGAAGAGTTTATTTGTTTGTTTGAACGCGCTAATCCCAGGAACTACTGGTGCGAATTGAAAAATTATTTTTGTGTTGGATAGACCATTTATCGAGGAAGGCTTTAGGCTATATAACATCACGATGCAACTAATAGAAGCGAAGAAATAATGGAAAATGTGTTAAAAAAGGGGAAAATTATTCATCTTTGAGGGCTTCCGTTGCGTGTGCTGCGAAAACGGTTCAAGGTATCAAAAAAATGTATGAAAGAATTATTTCTCTTAAAATGATCTAACAAAATATCTGCAACAGTTCATGTCTATCTTTTAAGATTAACTCACTAGAACCGTTTTTATGGTAATAACTGTTCCATACGGACGAAGTCGCGCGCACCAGCTAGTAAGCAATAGTCACGAATATTCTTTTAAACTTCTATTACTGTTAGTCGCCAAAAAGGAAGCATATATTCAAACATAAAACAGTTTGCTTATAAAGAAAGATTACAGAACTTACAAATTATTTATCGTGTAGTAGTAGTCTTTTCAACCAGTTCTTTTCATTTTTTTTTGTTTTTACAGCTCTTCACATAATACAAATTTCAAACAAAAGTTTCAAAATTTTACATATAAAAGGTTTTCCCATAACATATAACCTCTGTTGTCTTCATTCATGCCCTGTAGTAGATTACAACCCTGAAGAGTTGGGCGCATCCACTTCCATACCTTTATTGGTTGATAGATAAATAATATAGATCGGTTGATTAATTATAATCATCATCATCATCATCAGCCTGTTATCGCCGACTGCTGAGCATAGGCGATTTTTGTATAATTATTTAACTGTAAATAATAGCTAAACCTTGAACAAAATAATGTGTAACTAAAACGCTTTCCATTCACGTGTAATTCGCGGATGTTGTTTACGCGTTTCGGGTGTAATGACACCTATCGTCAGAACGTACGTTCTGGGTGGCGGCGCACAGTATACCCGAATTACATGTGAGTGAAAACCGTTTTAGTTACCTAGATATTGATAAAATGTCTCACGAAAGTTTTAATAGTAAAATTGAACAAAATAGGCTTTAAAATGCTGCATTTTATCGTAATACATTCAAGTTTATAGTTATTAAATTATTTCCTATTACGTTCCAGTCCCGCGGGCGCGGGCGCGGCCGCGTGAGCTTGAAGCCTGTGCCGCCGGCTGGCAAGGCGGACTCGCCGCTCTCTGCGCCGAGGAAGCGGGGACGACCGCGCAAGGAACCGAAGCCTGAAGTGTAAGAATTAATAATTTTATTTTTTACCATGCATTAGAATAAGTTTAAACCCCATTTATAGCGACAAGACACATAAATAACGGATTAAAATAAATATTTATATAATATAATATAATATAATATAATATAATATAATATAATATAATATAATATAATATAATATAATATAATATAATATAATATAATATAATATAATATAATATAATATAATATAATATAATATAATATAATATAATATAATATAATATAATATAATATAATATAATATAATATAATATAATAGAAATAGGTTCACGTTTGACTGTGCATAGCCCGCCGATGGTAAGCATTAGTGCAACCTACAGTGTAATACGCTTATCTAGAAGGTACTTCTGACATACATATATTGATTTAAAGACCCTTCATATGAAGGTAATTTTTTTTATATTCGGTCTATGGTTTATTGTTCCAAAGTTTGGTTCGAAATTATCCTCGTCATAATTCCGATACTAAAAGTAATTGGCTCTTGTCTCATCAAGCGTAAAGTATTTGTTATGTGTCCTTTGTTCCTGCCTGTAATCAGTCGTCACGTTAAGTTGCTCTAAAATAGCTACAATAGGTAATATGCACAACATTTTTTTTTTACTTCAATGAAAACTTTAGGCAATACATAAATTAGAATAGAAAAATAATTTCACTATGCTAATTAGCATAGTGAAATTAATTTTTAATTAGCTTTAACAATAACGCAGTTATACGCGTTTTAAGTTTACGATTAGACAGAGAGAGCCGACATGCCATGTGACGTCACAGGGCACTAACGTCATAAAAAATACATAGAAAATTCTGTTTTGAAAGAAAGAGATGGAATGAAATCTTCAATTGGTCATACCTCCTTTATTTTTCAGTGGATATAAATGGGGTTTGTACAGCTCGTTTAGTATTTTGGTATATTTTTTAGTTTATTTACAAAAATCAAATTTCAGTTCCATGCATATACCCTATTACTTTCTATTTCCGCAGGCCTGCTAAGATCAAGAAAGACGAGTCTAAAGACGATGATACAGATGAGAGCAAAGATGTTGCGACGAAAAAAGACGCGCCCAAAGAGAATCAGCCGAATAACACCACCGATGGGGCTAAGACACCGGTAAGAAGATTTTATAAATATAAATATGTATTTGAATAAAAAGTATAAATGCCTAAAATCTCATATTAGTCACATCAACATAAAATACAAAAAAATAGACGTGTCCATTTGATATCAAGGTAACATTGTGTAAAAAATGGTAATTCCGATACATTTACAATATACATAACATAAGAATATAATTTAATAGTAACAGCTTAGTATGGGGTTACATGGCGCTGTATGATATGACCGTTTATTTATTACAAACACATACAATCAGGGCTGGACAAAATACATGTTTTGCTTTAATTGAAATACAAATTACATACTTTTCAGCCTGTGCTGGTATAGATAGTAATCTAGCACGGGGTGAAAAGTAGAGGAATACTAGATTAATTAATCAGTAAAACCAGAGTTTCCTTTCATGAACACGGGATTTTTAAATGTGCTGTCAGACAAACAGCCTCTTGGTGGAGAGTGAATAAAACCTGCTAAAGAAAACAATCTTTCTACAGGTCCTGATGAGCACAAACTTTGTAAAATTGTATGAACACATTTTTTATGTATTTGAAATACGAATTACAAATGACTTTGTAAGGAAGTAATTGAAATACAAATACTAAATACGTATTTGTAAAGGGTGTCTCAGCGCCGATTTTAAACTTTAAACACGAATTTCTCGGGAGCCTGCGGGGCTAGCGGGAGGGGAGTGGTAGCGTTCGGTCGGTGACGAGTGCGGATTTGTTAGTCGCCATGTCGCAGTGGTCTGGCGCGCACCGCGCATACGCAGTAGAGGCGTACTTTTGCAATGAGTTTTCGTTGAGTCAAGCACAGCGCAAGTTTTGTAACCGCTTTGAAATCAGCCGTTTAAGTGACGCTCTGAGTATCCAGTTAATTAAGTCGTGGGTAGAAAAGTTTAGAGCGACAGGATGTTTACTGAATCATTCATTTCGCCCTCGAAATAAACCTGTGCGATCGATTGAAAACATCGACCGCGTCGCCGCTGCAGTCGCGGAGCATCCACGACGATTTTTGGAGACATATTGGAGACATATTGTGGCCACCTCGATCTCCTGACTTAAGCCCAGCTGACTTTTTTTATGGGGTTATCTCAAAGGAAGAGTTTATGATACCCCTCTTTCGAGTTTGGAGCAGTTGAAGGCTAAAATAACGACAGAAGTGAGAGCCATATCAGTTGACGTTCTACGACGTGTCTCTGCAAATTTGCTTGTCCGCTTTGAAGAGTGTATTCGCCGTGATGGAAGACATCTTGATGGTGTAATATTCCGTACATAAAATCCGCAACAATACATTATAATTTACAGCAATAAAAATATTTCCAATACAATTAGTTTTTTTTAAATAAATATTTAAAGTTTAAAATCGGCGCTGAGACACCCTATATTTCAATTACGTATTTTAATTACAAGTAATTCAAATACTGCCCAACCCTGCATACAATAATTTTACAATTATTGTCTTTCTAAAGTTGTCATATCTCAAAACCTACTGGATCTTGGATCTGAAAACTTGGATTGTTAAGTTTGAAAATGCCTAATTTAAAGAACTATGCTTTGCGTATTAATTATTCACATTGTATTGTATTTATGTGCAGGATGTAAGCAAGCAGTCCGACCCGAGGCCCGGAGTTATAATGTCACCGTCTGGACAAACTTTGAAAAAGGTAAGTGTTTATAAGTAACTAGTGGGTGCTCGCAGCTTCGCTCGCATTTAGTAGTAAAACTTGCATCCCCTATTTCATCCCCTTAAAAGTGGCATTTCCAAAAATCCTTTCTTAGCGGGTGCCTACGTCATAACATCTACCTTCATTCCAAATTTCAGCCCAATCTGTCCAGTTGTGTGGGCTCTGCGTTGATAGATCACTATATCAGTCAGTCACCTTTGAGTTTTATATATATAGATATCACAACTTATCCCACTAACAAATGGGAACTTTGTAGGTAACAAAAGGTGTTGTTGAATTTTATTTATATTAAACAGCAGATCGCTAAACTTTTTCAGATAGTAGGTACATATAACAAACTATAAAAATAACTAATGAAGTGAACAGAGAAAAATATTTTGTAAATGGCATTTCAGTGCAGTAAATTAATAATTAGTATAAAAGCTTTTTGTTACTTTTTAAACTATTAATTTTATTAACTATAGTACTACTTATAGTATATACTAACATAGCACGGGTGTGCCCTCAGCCAGTACGTTAGGTAGTAAATAAAAAATATTTAAAACTTTCTGAATAAATAAATGAAATTTGAATTATTTAAACTCTCTAATTCGCTCGCATTAAGAAGTAAACTTGCATCCCCTATTTCACCCCTTTAAAAGTGGCATTTCCAAAAATCCTTTTGTAGCGGATGCCTACGTCATAACATCTACCTGCATGACAAATTTCAGCCCGATCCGTCCAGTGGTTTGGGCTGTGCGTTGATAGGTCACTATATCAGTCAGTCAGACACCTTTGAGTTTATATTATTAAGATGAGTGTGTGTGTATTCCAGGTGCCGATCAAGGCCCTCCCCCCCGGCGTGAAGGCGCTGCCTCTGCCCGGCAACTCAGCTAGAAGTGAGTACACACATGGACATTGTTGATTTAAAGTGTAGTAAGACTCATGTCTAATATTAAATGAGTACTGTATTCTCAACATGATATTTTCATAGTATTTAGTATTTTCAATCTAAGTTATGAAATAAAATATGTAAATGTTAAGTGAAGTCTAAAGTATACTCATACCAGCAATTCTTATACTGACAACTTCTAAATGTTCAAACATGCATGGATGTTTAAAGTTAATTTAAGGAGTAATAGAAAATAAAGGCTTTTTTATTTTATTAAGACTCATGTCGTATAAGGAGGTCAAGGAATTGGCAGAAGTCCGGGAAGGATGGCGCACAGACAAGGGCACGGCCCTTAAATTTATGATGATGAAGACTCAAAATACTAAAAAGTATGATATAAGTATGGTCAAATTAAAGGCATTCAAACCCTCAAATTTTCTAATGTTATTGTATGTGGCTGGTTTCTTTTTCTAAATAAAACCAACTGCTTAGGTTTAGTAGATTTAAAATTTTACCTACAAATAGGTACATTATATGTTTACATACAAAATAAATTTTCACATACCTAATTTACAAAACTAGGAAATCCATGTAGTGGCTTTTCTAAAGGATAGATCTGTGTTTTAATACCTACAAATTGAGTTATAATTTTTTACTCAGTCATAAATTTTAAGGAAATTAAAACATAAATAAATAAAATGTAACACTAGTGGATGCCCGCAGGATTGCTCACGTGGGTTCAGTATAAAAAGTAGCCTATGGCACCCTATACTACTATCATACCAAAAATCACGTTGATCCGTCTCTCCGATGGCATGAAAGTTTCGCACACTTTCGCTCTCATATTATAGTATGTTTTTTTCCTAATATTTAAATGTTATGTTACAGTAACTTTGACTGGCCTGTTAGCTTAGTTGGTAGGGGCTCTGCCTTCTAATCTAGGGGTTGCGGGTTCGATTCCCGCGTGACACAAGTATTTATGCATTTTAAAAAAGTATAATTACTTGTGTTGAGTCTGGTCGTTTGTATGTATAATAAGTATGTATTTACAAAAGAAAAAGTATATAAGTATTATATCCGTTACCTAGTACCCACGACACAAGCGTTTGCTTAGTGTGGGGCTAGATGGCGCTGTGTGCAATGTCCTGGAATATTTATTTATATATTTATATATTTAGAAGGTGGCGGTGAAGTGACAGAGATGCAGATCGGCAAGAAAATCGTCAAGGTGCAGAAGATAGTGATGACCAAAGCAGAGGTGGAGGCCATGACTAAGAAGGGACTGCTGGAGATTAAGGTAATAATATTTATAATGTCTTTAAGTTCAATTATATACATAAGCAAATATTTTAAGAAAAAGTAGAACCCAAAATAGAATAATAGAATAGAAGTAGAATTACTATTTATCCAAGGTATGATTTGCTATCCTATATTTAATTGACTGATATATTTATTCTTTTGTATGAGACAATATATTTATTTTCCCTTTGCTTACATTGTTAGTTGTTTTTTTGTGCTTTCCTAGCAATAATTTAGTGTTTGTTTGTTAAGGTATCTGTTATGTTGTTGTTTGTACTCCACCGACTTTTACTTGTTTCTTTCCTAGCGATCTTTACTAAGGTTGTCTGGAAGAGATCGCTCTACGCGATAAGGCCGCCCAATGTACCTTAAGTAATTTTACTGTAAATTATTTTGTATTTTGTTTTCTGGTATACAATAAAGCTATATTGATTGATTGATTGATTGAACCCCTATCTAGATGGCGGGATATTTCAGAAATTCTGAAGGTGTTCACTTGAAAACGAAACGTCAAACAAAGAAGCCCTCAGAAATTATTTCATTAGTACATCACAGTGAATATAATGTCTAAGCACAGCTATCTTCGTAGCGAGTGTTAATTAAGCCGCCCTGTGGGCCTCTGACATGGCTTAACGACTGTGATACTATGACAAACAGCCGGTACCTACAATTTAACGTGTCATCCGACCTACGGAAGTGCCCAGAACGGAATGCCACTTTAAAAACACTTGTAAGCGAGAGTAAATCGGTTCGTACTGGGTACGCTAAATTCATTTCATCCAAGAATATATTATAATAGATAATCGCTTACCATAAGTATGTCTAATTATATTGAGGCCTTCACTCATCTCCGAGTGTCCTGGCGTCACACACAAAACTTAATATGATCACAGTTGAAGGAAAAATCTTATAAATTTAGTGAATATATACTCGTATTATTTATAACTGTTTAACGTCAACAAAAGTGGCAAATAAAGGCTTTTTTATTTTATTTTTTTATTTATTTTATTTATATGTCTAATTGTAACTGCTCCGTTAGCTTAGTTGGTAGTGGCTCTGCCTTCTAATCTAGGGGTGCGGGTTCGATTCCCGCATAACACAAGTAATTATGAATATTAAAATTTGTAATTACTTGCGTTGAGTCTGGTCGTTGCTATGTATAATATAAATAAGTATGTATTTACGAAAAAAAAGTATATATGTATTATATCCGTTATCTAGTACCCATGATACAAGCGTAAGCTTTGTAAGATATGTCCTGAAATATTTATTTATTTATTATTTATTTAATCAAGGGCCAAACCAATCACATTATTTTTTTTTATCTAAAACAGATTAGCACTTGACCAGTTGGCCTGATGGTAAGCAATAGCTATGGTAGATGGATCTTGCTTACCCAATAAGAACCGGATCACTCTCGCTTTGAAGAAAAAAAGGAATTAAAAAAATGGTTATAATTTGCCAAATTATGATACTTGTTAGCCAAAGAGTAATTTAACTTGTTCAACACGCTCGTTGATAAACTTGTTGATGTAAAGCATATTCGAGCTTACATGAAGTTGTTTGTTTTATTGTTTCATACTCACAAAACTTACAGTAATTATCATTAACATCTCTAAACTATAAATATATTATTACAGGATGGTACAATGGTGCTGAAGCAAGGCATCAAACTGTCCACCTCGGACCCAGTCGCGCTCAAAACAACTTTATCTGCTGATATTGGTGAGTAAACTCATCTTTCTTTGTGTCGTATTTTCTCATGACTGAGGGTCGTGACTCTCCCGCAGAATTAATTCGTTAGGGGAGTTTTTTGGGCAGATACACCGTGTCCTTCACCGCTAAGCGAGTGCAAATCCACACTTAACTTGAAAATACATGTCATTGGTGTAGGGCCGCATTCGAACCAGGGTGTGTCTGGCTGAAAAGCAGACACTGGAACTGCTGAGCCACACTCGCTTTAAAGTAAACTCCTAAATTGTAACAAAATTAAAACAGCTTTCAATACAATTTAGGGTACCACTGGTCGTTTCTTTGTATAATAGTAGGTATGTATTTACGAAAGAAAAGTATATAATATGTACCCACGACACAAGCGTTTGCTTAGTGTGGGGCTAGATGGCGCTGTGTGATATGTCCTGAAATATTTACTTATATATTACTAGGCTAAAAGTTTGGAATAATGTTAATTTTTGTGTATTATACTTATTTGCAGGACAAAATAAAGAATCTCCATCGAAACAAGCGGACAAGCCAGCTGTTTCCGGCACCACTCGCGCCGACAATGCCTAAACTTAGGCTAAACATTATATTTGGATGGGTGACCATAATCTTACATAGATAGGTTTGATATCATCCATTGAGTACTAGTAAATATATATTTTTTTTATTAAGTACTAGTTGGTTAATCTTACATCGGTCATGACGCTCATTCAATATCGTACTAATATTAGTTTATATTATTTTTAATTCTAGAAAAAGTATTATCGGGCCAAAGGCTTTTTCAATAATTCAAAACGTGTTTTTTGTAATATTTTTTTTACGAACCTAACTAAGAACTCAAATCTGACTAGGTAATATGTTCTTTATTATCTACTATATAAAAATAAGTCTGGTTCTCCTTCCTGACGCTATAACTCCAGCCATTTCCACGGTTTTGCTTTCGTTGGAAAGGTCTCTGGGTCCGTGAGGTTTATAGCAAAGAAAATTCAGGAAAAAATTCAATAGAAAAGCGGGGAAACAAGGAAAAATATTTTTCACATACAAAGAACGAAGCCATCTGGTGGCGAAACGGAGCTCGCTTTGATTTTTTATTTGTTAGTTTGACTTAAATTTTAAAAATCTTTTAAATCGCTTTTTTGTATAAAACATTCAACTGTAAGTCAGAATTAGGTTCATTATAGTATATTATAATTGACTCTATATTTCAAAATTAAGTGTTCTTTTTTATATTTTCATATTAGAAATAAGTATGCTCTTGATGTATGAGATCCATACCAATATTTTTCACCAATGAATTTGGTATGGTTTTACCCGACTGCTAAAAAGGGTAATGTTTTTTTTTAGACTTCTCGACCCAATAGCATTCATGAGCTTTTAGTATGTAATATTAATTACTTATTAACCTTTCTCTATATAATTTACTAAAATTAGTGTTATTTTAAGTTACCTATGTAAGATCTCTCTTTTGAGTTGTATATCCTCATGACTGAGGGTCGTGACTCCCCAGCAGAATTCATTCGTTTGTGGAGTCCCTTTACCTGTGTAAGGTAGATTAACAGAAATAAATAATGGATTTAAACACAGATTTAAAAAAAAGTTTGCTTAGATTATAAAATTAATTTGTTCATACATATTAACTGTTTCTCGACCATTAACTTATATGTTCTAAACTACATAAATACATTATGTATTTCCATAATCATATATAGGATAAGTAATGATAATAAAATGGAAACTTAGTTGTATAATGTACTTGTTTAAAAAAAAATAAGTGCTTTAGGAATAAATTAAATCTCAATTTGTAAACCTAATTTTATAAATAGTAAACAATTAATAACATAAGTTTTTCACCAGAAAGTTGTATTTTGGTTTATGTGAATTCGAATGTTTCATTTTATAAGTTAAAGATCAAGGAACAAAGCTCTATGAATGAAATGAAAATAATTAAGGCTAAAAGAATACTGTGTTTTTTCTTCACTTTACGACTTAGACAAGTAACATATAATTTCATTATTAGGTATGTTTTAAAAACTGCATGTTTTTTTTACTTAACCTATCCATAATAATCATGTCCTGAAATTAGTCTATTGTCATGGAATATTGACTTGTGTATTTAGCAGGATATTTATGTATTACACAAAACTAGCATGTGAAGTACACACTTAAGTTAATATAATATTATAAGAATTAAACGTAAGAAATGTATATTTTGTGTTTTTATTATAAATAATTCAATGAGGTTCCATTGATCTTTTTTGCATTTTATACGAAAATAGTAACGAATCAGCGAACTAAAATTAAATCTCTTCACAAAACTAATCAAACAGAAATTTATTTTTGGTCAGCAATAGCAAGAAGTTACAGCCGTCATATTTTTATTGTCAGCAATCTTATCCACTTTTCCCCTACTCGTCAACAGATGGCGCTAGTAATATACAAACTTTGTTATCTACGAAGCGTCATTGTAGATGTCGCCTCGCTGTTACACTTTCCTCGCATGTCGCGGGCTGGTTCAAAAAGTATAATCAGTTTATTCAAACGACATCAAAATCTCGCGGCAGTCGGCTGTGCATCGACTTGTATCCGACTCGTATTTTGTGTACGACAAAATAATACAATATTGAGAACTTTAGAAAAAAAAATAAGTGGAGTGCAGTTCGTGAATTATTTAAAAATAAATCGAGTTTCTGCTCGACGTGCTTACGTGCGGCAAACTGAAATTTGGTAAGTTTACTAAACTTTTTTGGCTAATTTTTGTATGCTATCTATGGATTTACTAAGACAACAAAAAAATAGGAATCATACCTTTTTTATATTTTTATTAATAATACTCATTATAAATAAAATTAGGGAATAATTAATAAAATAACCAGATATATTTGTAATAGTAAGTATAAACCTAGTTAGGTACTTACAACTTTGACGAATGAAATTAATATTACTTAAAAGAATCCTTTAAAAAAATAAATTAAAACCCTGCCTTAAAAAACTTCAATTGTTTTATTATTTTATTGAATCAACATGTTATAATATTACAACAACAAAATACATTCCGCAGAAGTTTTGACATTTAGGTACAAAATGCCAATAAATTTCTTCCTACCAAAATAAATTCAAATAATATGAGATAGTATACGTTAATTAAATTAAGGGTGAGGGTACCTATGTGATTTATTTCTAAAGTACGAAACCAGAACGAATTATTTATTTGTAAAAATATTTTAATTGAAAAAATACTTACCAGTAAGATTGAAACAGGGATTTTTACACACGAAGTATGTATGTAGTTACTTAACTTTATTTTTTAGTTTTAATTTCACTCAATGATAACTAATACATTTTAGTTACTCAAGTGCCTAATTTGATGAAATTCAGTACATAGATAAGATAACTGTAGCCGGCTATTTGTTAGCATTTAGAGATAAAACCACTATTACTATTAGGACATTCATTAGAACAGATAATTAAACTAATAAGTCACTAGTAATCGTAGAATCCAAGAATTAGCATTTGTAATATAGCAAGAACTAATCTCTCAGAAATCATTTCTTATTTTTCGTACTTCCAGCTTAATTTTTTAACAATATATTTTACTGTGTTGAAGACTTCGAGAAAAACAAATTCATTTATTTTTCATTAAAAAAAATATCAGTATCAATAACAGTCCATGTCAAAATAAGAATTAAAAACCTCAAATTTTAAATTAACTTTATTTACGAAAGAAAGAAAGAAAGAAATATAATAAAATCTTTCTCGACCACTGAGAAATTACAAAGCACATACGCTTTTCTGTCTTAGCGCCTAAGACAACGTAATTTTCTATAACTACGCTGCAAAAATTACATTTGTTTATAGAGTTTATTTTAAAATAAACCCTAAATTTGTATCAAACCTGCTCCATATCCATCCAGCAAGTTAGCTAAACATGTTATAACTGCTCCAATAAACACTGACGTAACATTACTTGACGACAAACAAAATTCCGCTGAAAGTTTGCCTTTACAATTACAGCTTGGCATTGAGACATGAAATCCGTGAACTAGGAAGATTCAGCACGAATTGATAGTGTCAATAGGAGACGCTAATATGGTGCTAGGGCTGAGGTGGACATTTATTTTATTTCTTTTATGAAAGCTACTCCCAAGGCACGATTTTGCTTTTGTGCTTCTCGTCTCCATTCTTCTTCCCTTGCTTTCGTCTTCTTTTCAGTATTTTCATGATTTTTTTCTGTGCCTAGTAAGTCGATATTAATTAAAAATAAATATTTTGATATAATTTGATATAGGAATATTTATTAGCACTGTAACATACAGGCATTTGACCACTAGGTAACTTGTAGCGATAGACGCACAAACGAATACTGTGGGCCCAAGGTGGAGCATGCTTTTTGATGATATGAATGTTACAAAACTGAAATATGTATGATTCTGTTTTTTTATTTTATTTAGTTTGGTACAGTCACAGACAATTAGATATAAGAATATATACTAAACACTTTTAAGAATAATATTGAACTAAGAGTCCAATTACGACTATACACAGCTTTGTTAAATGATAATAAACACTACATAATATTTGTTGATCAAATCACATATTTTTTATTTTTATGTTTGAATCAGATGCACTTACTTAGTAAGTTTATAATTTACTTAAACAACAGAATAGTGACGTGAATCCTAGGGTTGATCTAATGTAGACGTACATATAGATTTTTTTTTCACTGCCCTTTTAAAAAAATAAGCTATTTTTAACTACCACAAAATGTAATAAATAGATTTAGGAAATCCAGTGGCATCATGTCAGGTCAATCATGGCAGGCACAAAAGGTACCTTGTATCGAATGCCACGAGAGTACGCGTAACTCCCGTGATTTTCGATATAAGATGTACAAAACATTCAGCCACATTGAAAATCACCTATTATTAGGCATGTGATGATGCCCAGCATAAACAATGAGAGATGCGTTATCAACTTCTCGCGAGTCTCGTCCTATCAGAGCCCAGGATACCGTATCAACCAATCAGAGCACGTTACCAACTTCACCATTTGGTCACCAGAGAGGGTGGTGGATCACCTTCCGTCATAGAAGTCTCTCACCAGGAGCCCTTAAGGGGATGCTGGGCATCGTCTCTGCTAATAATACAAATTTTATTTTTGTGTAAAATTTGCATATTTTGAAGCTCCTCCTCTTTAGTCGTATTCCTCATTAATTAGGGTCATTACTCCCCCTCAGAATCCATTGTCGGGGAAGTATTCTTGGGCAGATACATCGTGGTGGACACTCAGGCACTCACACACTTCTTTCATTTTGTAGCTATTGCTACTAAAATTCTGTTAATACTAAAATGGGTTTTCAGCATCGTATGTACCTACCTAGATATTTTGTTTGACTCTTTGAATAATGCAGAAAAAAATACAGTTTTATCAAACATTTGTTTGTAACATGACTCCTGTATGACAGATAGATATGTATGTAGGTAAATTTAGGTATAACAGATATGTAAATACATAATATGTAGGTAAATTACCTTACATAAAATAATTGTAACAAAGGCATAGGAAATAAAATTATAGTCATTATTATAAAAGGAAACTATGTAGATGATGCATACACCACAGCTTTACATACAATAAATACGTTTTTTTTAATAAATAGGTTTGATTCATATTATTGATCGAAGTTTTTTTTTTCCTGAAACGGTTATATTGCAATATTGACCTCATAATACCTTAGGTGCATATGTACATATGTAGATATCCTACATTACTAATATAAACCTACACATTTCTGAGTATGCGTAATCAAATGACATATAGGTACGAGTACCTATATACTTACCTGCGGTTTTTAATTCCTATTCACATGTTTACTTCTGCTATAATAATATAAAATGTTTGTTACCAAAACGGTGATGAAACGGAAAGAATTGCGAGTAACGCGAGCGTAAAGGCTGTACAGAGACAGGCATAAAAAGATCGTGCAAAGTTCTTCAGGTTTCACGCCCTACCGAAATTTAGGAGACATACGTATCAATTAGACAAGCAAAACTCTACTACAACAACAGTTCTCAACAGTTTTTGATTTTATGATTCGTTCATGATAGAGTTCGACTTCTCTCTCTTTTTGACTTGTATTTCCTCATGATTGAGGGTCGTGACTCCCCCGCAGAATTAATTAATTAGGGGATTCCTCTTGGGCAGTTACATCGTGGTGGGCACCCTGGTCCTTCCACGCCGACGTCCAACTTAAACCTCTGATAATATAATATAATACATAAAAAAGTCTTTATTGGACAACTAAAATAGATCCATTTTTGTTAGTAAAACTTAAGTATAGGACTTATAAGTAATGTTAGTACCAACTATAAGATAAAAATTGAGACACTCAATTAAAAAGAAAAGGAGCCCAAGCTATGCTGGAGCACTTCACTTTATATAGAGATACTCTTCTAGGTTTCAGATTTAACATAAAAAAACCTTGTAATCAACTTCTTTTCTTATGCTTCAGGTATATTATTTCAGCTATAATCGAATTCAAATAATCCTTTCTACACTTTTTGGTCGGAGTATAAGCTGCTAATTCTTTCAGCGATGTGTGACCGAAGTGCTAAACGATTGGACATGGCAATAAGCCAGTATCTCTACAGATTTGTTTGATGTTGGTTCCCAAACAAACCTCTCTGGTGCGTTGGAAATTTAGTGATGTGCCAACTCGGGTTCAATGTGTTAGAATTGGGTCGGAAAATGCGCTTTCACTGTCAACATTCAATCTTTATCATGTTCCTAGATAACTAAAGATCTCTAAACCATAAGGAAGAAAATAGAGTAAGGAATTCACAGAACAACGCCAC
Organism: Macaria notata; assembly: GCA_927399415.1. Taxonomy (NCBI): domain Eukaryota; kingdom Metazoa; phylum Arthropoda; class Insecta; order Lepidoptera; family Geometridae; genus Macaria; species Macaria notata. The sequence continues at coordinate 8,996,719 of OV656746.1, read as the reverse complement.
ATCGCCCCCGCGCGCGCCAAGGGCGACAAGCATGGACTTCAAAGCTCTGTGAAGGAATTACTCGAAGGTCGAAATTTAACTGACTACTTCAAACTCTCATTTTGTTTCGCTTGACATGAGCAGTGACCAGTGACCTAGGAAACTTACGATTTTTTATTAATTATTTTTTATCCATAGTGTTATTTTATCCCTCATCCTAGGTTCGTCACCATTTTGGTAGTACCTACATATATAGTTATATTCCATAACTCTACAAATAAGTTAAACAAATTCCAAAAATATTTTTGTCTATACAAACCTTTAGGTTAAACCGAGTTCCTACCATAACATTCCTGCCTTACATTAGTTTTGTGAACAAAAACGTTCATACAAGTTAAATTACCGTAAAACTGACCTTGGCTTCAAGTCTTAATTGTTTTCATTTTAACACAAAATCAGTCTCGAAGCATACATTTTAATGTTATTTGTCATTTCGAGAAAGAATATCATAATATCTTTGTAGTTTGGTCTTCTGCTGTATACTTCTATGTAATTGTCTTTAGTTTAGTTAGAATTGTTTGATGTTATTTAAAAATACAAAACAATGGTGTTTTTCTCCTGCATAGGGTTCCATTCAAATCTAGAACTTAAGCTTCGTTGCGTTGAATACCCATACCTAGAGAAAATGTAGGTTAGTTGTAGTTAAACGTGAGCATCAGGCGTGCTGTGCTCAAAAGTAAACCTATGCTAGTTAATAAAGAGCTAATTTAGTTTCTCAATATTTAAACTTGGTACCTACATCATATTACTTGCGTATCACTTAATTATTGTGTCACTGATAGTGTTCAAATCTGTATTACAATCAAGAACGTACCTTACGTTAAAAACCCTCCCATGATAGCTAATTATGATAGCTGCTATTGGTTACTTATCTTCATCACCATTTCTATGATATTATTAGGTACATAGACAATATAATATTAGATATAAAAAAATCTATTAACCACACATCACGGGCTTTGGAATTCTTCCTTGATTTTTTTACTCAACTACATTATTCTATGATCAACATTAATTCTCCGAAGCAGATATATTTAAATAATTATCCTCGTTTTCACAATACATAGTATCATGCCAGTCGCGGGATTTCCGCCGCCATTTTGCCATTCACTCAAACTGACCTACGAGATACTTTTTGCGAGATTAAATTGATTCATTAATGACTCACTGATTTTTTTTATACGAACCCGACAGACGTCATGAGGAAAGGATACAAAATGGTCAAAAAAAACCTAAATTGGTTCATTTCGCAATACTTAGAAGTATTGCGAAATTGGCTACTAAATAATAGTGCCAAATTGTGGCCAAGTATAAACCATTTTTCGAATGAAGGAAAGACATAATATAGTATGATTTCATTTCTACCACCAAATCTATCAAATCTAGTGCCTGCTTTTAAAATAATCATACTTCCGTCTACATAGAACACTTGCCTATATTTAATTAATTCATTGTAAACTAGAGGAGTTACATTAGAATACTAACATGTCTTTATCATTCTTATACATACATAGGTACATCACTACTTATCTGAGGACATGTGTCTTCCGTGGAAGGACCAGGGCACCTACCACGATATATCTGCCCAAGAGAACTACCCTAAAGAATTAATTTTGCGGGGGAGTCACGACCCTCAGTCATGAGGAAATACGACTTAAAGAGAGAGAGACAGATCACAATAGCTTAAAAAAATACGATTTCCTACAAATTAATCACTTTAAGCCCCCACAACCAAATCAGCCATCCTCAGCTAATTAAATAAGATTTAAACTTCATTTCTATCCTAAATAATCATTATTTTATCGTCCATTAAACCGATTCAGGACAGTTTGATGAGTTGAATGCGCATTACCATTTAACGAGGCAAACATTAGCTATGTAAAACATCAGGCTTGCATTATAATCACATGTAGGCTTTACGACTTGCTAGGCGACAGGCGATACAAGTACTGGGCTATGTGTGCTTGACTATATTTTATTTGTGTGAAAAACGTTCTATAAAATTATATTTTATTGAAATAGGTGGTGTAAGCTAACCTTTTTTTTGGGTGTAAAAAAGCTTGTAAAATATTTTAACTGTATTTAAAAGTACAATATGTCCCTTAGACAAGAGTATTATTTTAGTGAGCGTACTTTCGCATACTTATGGAATAGAAAGACCCATGTATGGAAAGACATCACGATGCGCTCCGCGGGGGGAATGGTTACGTCAATCCCATACATTGATCTTTATATTACATAAGTATGTGTCAGTAAGCTAACTAGAATACGCCTCTTGTCTAAGAGGGCTGATCTGATATACCCGTAACATTTAATATTAAGCAATACCAAAGTAGTTCTAAGAAAGGAAAATTAATTTAGGTACTTGTTGTTGTTGTTGTTTATTTTAATTATTTATCCAGCGATGAATCCTACCTACTCTGCCGTTTAATCACAAACAAGTCAGTAATTTCAGTCGCTCACAAACTTTCTTTCGTTGGTTTATAAATTTTCAAATCGTACAATATTTGGAGCTATGTAACATGAAAAATCTTAAACTACTGACTCAATATATTTCTAACGTAACTCTAACGTTTTTTATTCTATTGTTAGTATTTAGTTTTTAAAGTTTTAACAATACAAATAAATTAAAATGATGAAATAACTCTATACATACATTTATAACCCTGTACAAAACAACAGCACTGCCTGACAGTCGTCAGCTTTATCTATTTAACTTCATTCTCAGCTCCAAGCTTTGTTACAAGTAGTTACAACGTTGTGGAACCAATCTGGTTATACACGATACTCACGCTCTGTTACCAATGTTACAATCCATTGAATATTGTTTCTAAGGGTTAGATATATAATTTACTTGGAATACGCTTTGGGTAGGTGTTTGGAACAATTTACGTCTGTATTTTAATATTTAACTTACTTGCCAAACTTATCCATCGTGTCTTTCTTTTTAGTACCTACTATCCTTTTATTTAGGGCTAGGGTTATTTTTAGGACTGGTTAGTTAATAAAAATACAATTCATATATGTAGGTGTTCATATACAATTCATTTTAGGTTTCAGATTCGTCAATGTAGTTTAGGCATTCAACAGAAACACAAACAAAATATTATGCAATCCCCAAAAACTCATCCGTTGAACAGTATCAAATACAATGTAAACAAAATCATGTAAACAATGTGACCTTGCAGCCCGTGCATTGTCTGAAATGTGCAACGAATGAAAAATCATTGTCGACCAATGTCAACTCTTCTATTGTACATTTACACGGGGTAATTAATGTTCCTTGAGACGGAACTGTGATTAAGTAGACATGAAGCGGATCAGTTAAGGTTTTTGTATTAAGAAAATTTCGTGAGTAAAATATTTTTTTTATAATCATTTAGTCATTTTTTACATGAGAACTGTCGTAGGACATAATAGGGGGCCCAAAATAAAATAGACCAAACAAAACAACATTCAGAAGAAATGGGAACCTCGTTTTTTAAATCGATTAACAATAAATGACAAAAATGGTCTGAAAGTCGCAGGGGTGGTTGAAAATTCGACACCAGAGAATGCCGCTCTTAATTGCTTTATTCTAAGCGTTATCTCATCTTATCATTCCTTCGAATAAAATGAATCAGTAAATACTAATTAACAATAATAATAAATACGATAAATAGTATTTACTGAAACTGATAAGATTCATTCAATGAATCCGCTATTTGCAAGATAATTCGGATTTATTTTGAAAATTCTTAATATACCGCGAAAAAAGTATTTGGCACAGTTCCTATTATTTGCGACGCTGCAGATAAATACTACGCTGGTATTTAGGTATATATATTCTTAGAATTTGATAAGATTATGATTAGGTTTCGAGGTGTTGTTATGACTTGCCGTCTGGCGGTCACCTTACGTCGTCCCTTCGCTAAATATTTACAAAGTTAAACGCCCGGTGCATGGCAAATTGGACTGGAATAATTGCCCGCTATTTATATCTACCTCGTTTCCTTTTATTATAACCGCAAGTACCTGCGTTGTAACAAAAAATAAAATGTTTATGCTCAAGAGCGTAGGTTTCAAAGAAATACTTCAGTATTAAATTTGTTTTGTCTTGTGAAACATCACAAACATCAATATTTAATCAAACATCAGTGAATAACTCATTTTAAGGAATACATATGTTACTGTTCTTCTTAGCTACGTTCCCAATTTATTGGGTTGGCTTCCTTTCCGCCTGATTCGGCAAAATACAGATTTTTATACAGAGCGACTGCTTTCCCACTCATTTCTGTAGCGTTTTTTTTAAAATAATACGTTTTCCTTCCTCTCTACTGGTCTGTAGAACCGTATATCCTAAGGAACGTGCTCTATCGTAGAAAAAATGCACAATGTCCCTACCAAACCTGTCTCGTATGTCTCTACAGATCCAGACCGTTTTTTTTTGTTACGGAAATGGTCACGCTCTAGTGTCCACTAAAATATACAATTACATATAAATTACAAGTGAAGGTTTCTAACTTCTCCAAACATCAGTGTATCTCTAAACCTAGTATATTTTGTGTACTTAGTGTATCCTATCCAAACATAGCATAGCATAGGTAGTATACATAATATTAACCTATCACAAACCCATCACGGAGTTGAATGTCAAAAGTGTCACATGTTAAAAAACCTGCAAACATTTAGACGGCGGCAAACATGTCTTCCTATTATCTACATCAGTGGTCGCCGCAGCGATTAATCACAATTTCGCTAAAATATCAGGCTGTAAATGTGATAAAAAGTGATACAGGGTGTTTCGGTGAAAGTGATATTGAATTTTATATATCAGACTTCGTTGACAATATACTCGTAATTAGCAAAAAAGGCAGAAAACTAAAATATGATATGTGATGAAAGACGATGAGTCCAAAGCATGACGAAACGATGAATTTGTTCATTAATAGCTGCAGAAAATAATAATAATAAATTTGAAAGTATTCTACACACTCAGCATTCATGTACATATGTACAACTTGCACTTGGCCCAATTTTCAAGTTGTAGGACCCATCCTAATACTTCTCTCTCTCTCTTTGAGTCGTATTTCCTCATGACTGAGGGTCGTGACTTCCCCGCAGAATTAATTCGTTAGGGGAGTTCTCTTGTGCAGATACATCGTGGTGGACGCCCAGGTCCTTCCACGGAAGACACATGTCCTCGGATATAGTGGTCCTCAAACATGTCGGTTTCCTAATACTTCTAAAGTAGTGACTAAATTCTCGCCACAAAACGAATCGCTCTAACAATACTAACTTATTATAGCAACCTATATTCCAAGCACCAATAAATCTCTAGCCACCAGCGATCTATTGCGGTATGATGTCAGGGCTTAGATCACTTTTGTTACAATGGTTATAATATTTCCATATTAAATAGTAGGCAATATAGTTGACCTCCACCTGATCGCCGCATAAATATAATAAATAAGCAAAGTCATAAATTAGGAGCGGCTACATCATGAAAAAATAAATGAGCATGGAGCTTACTTGAGAGAGCTTTCAGCCTGGAAAAGGTAGACATAAATGCAGCTTTTAGGTTGATCATCTTTACCTAATTAAGCTCTTTTATTAATTCGTCTCACGCCCTTATACATTACTTTGTGCATCTGTGTAGTCTTATTTAGTAATTTGTCATGTTTTTAAAGCTTTTATAGGCAGACAAAAAATCTATACCTTATACCTTACACTAATTATATGTATTTAAAATTGTAAGACAGACCTATGTTTAAAAATTTAAATCATTGTAATAGACAAGTAAGTACGAGTATGTATGCAAACTTACGTTTTGTATCGAGGCTTTTTAAATGCCTAAAATAATTTCTGAAATAAAATATCTTGCTTTGTAAAATGATGATCAATAAGGAACCTATGCATTGATCTACAATAAACGTTTTCTGAATTTAAATATTTTTCAAGCTTAAGGATATATTATGCTGGATTTCCATACTTCTTTTTCCCAGGTTAGGAAGAAGAGTAAGAAATTGAGGAAACCTTTGCCCAGCTATGTGATCATATAGGTTTATTAAAAAAAACAACTTATTTACCTATAATAACTTATACCCTGAGCATATACCATATCTAGTACTCCATGAAACTTATAAAGCTTATGTTAATGAAACGCCCGTGGGTGGGACTTGCGAACAAAGCGCGGCATTGCGGCCGGACGTCCGGTCGTATGTGAACATGGATTTTACAGGCAGCCTGGTAAACTTAACCTTCAGGTATTACTGGGGTGAAGAATTGGATATGCAAATGCTGGCAGGGTTTCATATCCATCATCCTTGAGTAATATCGTGTAGAAGCGTCATATGTATTATACTTGTAGGCCTTTGGACACGACCTTGAAAGGTTTACGTATGATATTAAGCTCCATCACTATGTATTTCCTCCATATTATTTAAACATTTTATATGTATATTAAGACCATTGTACACATTTACACAATAAAAGCTTCTATTAAATATTAAAAGTGGTTTTAGTAACAATAACAAAGCACCCGTAGCTTAGCTAGCGGATGCAATCGCATCTGATTACCAATGTTAAGCAAAGATCGACGCGGTCAGTACGCGGATGGGTGACCGAAAAGTGAAATACCATTTTGAGCGCTCGAATGGGTCGGATGACACGTTTAATTGTAGGTCCCGGCTGTTTGTCTAGTACGGCAGTCGTTAAGCCACGTCAGAGACCCTTACGGCGGCTTGATAAACTCTCGACACCAGAGTTGGCCACTCTCATTCGATAAGAAAAAGAATGAGAATAAACTATAACACCCAAAAATTTTGCAATTAAGCTCTGGGTGCACATTTGACTTTCATATGGCAACAGTTTTAGTACTACTCAAAATCCTTCAAATTCGTGTCGAAATATACATAGATTAGATATGTCTTCTTAACCAATATTGTATATCTACTCTCCTAGTGGATAGCTAATCGCTACACCATTGTTCTATTACGTACATTAACATAACTAAAATGTTACTAATCTGTGTCTAAATTTGAATACAAACATTAGGTACATTTACATTTAACACAGGTATCTATTACTTATTACTATGACGTCACTAACTAACTTAACATGTCCTGTCTAGTACATAACTGCAAAAAAGCAAAGTAACTTGAAATTCCGGTCACATTTATTAATCTATCGATTTATTAAAGTCAATGGCCGTGCCGAAATAGCATGATGAATACAAAGTTTTAAATAAAATGTTGTATCAGTATATTTATATATTTTTATTAAGCTCGTATCGTCTACTGGCTTTACTTGTATTATTATCATAATCATAAGTATCAGAGTATATCGGCACCGATATAGAACTTGATTATAAATGCACTTTTTAGTCATTTTTCTTGTAAAATATAAAACTAAGGAGACCTAGCGCTATTTAGTCTAGTTTTAAAAAAATCTTGTCAAATTTTTAATTCTTTTACAACACCCAGAGGGCTGAATATTAAAAGTTGCGGTCTTAGTTTTAGACCGGAACTAAAATTTAATCATATAATTTGACTAAAAAAGTGTCAATAAACTTCGAGAATCGTAGAAAGCGCACCTTAGAATAATCACAACGAACCCAGAAAAAAATACAAACACACCCAATATTTTATACCTACATACATACGTAATAGCATTGAAATTGATTACATACTAAATGGTATAGTGAATCGTTACCTTGACATTGGATTTATAGTTATAGGTATATGAGCTTGCAGCGCGCTAAGTTTGTTGCAAAAGAAATACTTAGGTACCTAAATCCAACTGATTAGATCTTATTACTAACTGACCAACAGCCACTGGTCACGGCACACTGCAAAAACTGGATGTTACTGCTAAATTAACTTTAAAAATACCGCAGTGGAATTGTCTTAAAACAGATTTAATTGGACAGTTTGTTTAGTTATTGCCTTTGCCTAGGTTGTAAGTTGAACATGAGTTGATATTTCTAAGTTTTTGATAATTTAATTGAATGATTAATTTAATTTAGCACATCCATTTGCAAGATAAATGTAATTACATAATTGCTAAGTAACTAATATACTTAGTACCAAATATTTATTCATAACTTATAAAACATAAAGTAACTGACTAATATTTACAAGTCCTAAACATAATATTAAAATATATAATATACCTAAAATAAAATATGAAGTAAAATAAAACAAACAAAAATTAATCAAAGAGCCCACCCCGGATCGCTCCCGGCGCAAAGGTTCCCATTACGCTCGCCGCGTTGCCACGTTGAATCGCGATGGCTAACCTTTGCACCAAAAATGATCCAGAGCGGGTGTCTCCCGTCTTCTCATTAATTCTTCGGCCTAACTCCCTGACGAAATCTTTAGCGTCAAATCAATCGTCAATCTCTTTGCAAGATTGCTTACCATCAAACGAATTACGGTCAAGTGCAAACCCATTCCTTGTAAAAAAATGAATATTAAATTTACAATAATTGTACATATTTTCCTCTCCATCCTACGGTTGCCTGGAAGAGATCGCTTTTAGCGATAAGGCCGCCATTTGTGGCATTAGTTTTAATTATTTGTTTTTCCGTTGTGTATTATGTTTTTATGTGTGTCCAATAAAGCATCAATCTATCTATCTATCTATCTAATTGTAGATGCCGCGATTGCTGTAGTGCGGCATTCGATAAGCAGTATCTGAGGCCCCTGGAGCGGTTTTGTAAAACTCTGACACCAGACTTAGTCACTCTCATACGAACTTACTTATATACATTGATATACTTACTTCGTTTTGTTAATTAATATTTTTGCTAGATTAGATAGGAAAACTTTTCTCAAAAACAGGCTTTCATAATGATAATGATAATGTAGTACCACAATTTAATGTTGAGTTCTGATTAAGAACATTTTTGGGAATAACATGCAAAAAGAAACAAGACGATCACGCCTGATACTTAGAAAGAAAAGAAAATACATTCCTCGTGACAGATTTTATAATCATTCAAGGTTAAGTCAAAGAGTTTTATAGAATATCATTGGGTTAAGTATATATTGCAATGAACCATGATATAATAATATGTCTCTGACAAAATAAAGTTCTTACATTATATCTTACCTACTTACAACTATAAAATAGGAAATTATTATTTACAGCAATACCCAGTATTTTCTACCATTTACCTGCCTCATAATAGTCATTTTACCTTAACCATAACAATTATACCTACTTATACCTTATAAGTCTTACAATCAAGTAATTACTTAGTTTGACTTAGAAAATGGCGTGAATTGAACATAATAGCCTACTTATTAATGATCGCTAATCAAAATATCGAGCTTTTAAAAGCTGGAGGGAAACCTGTAGTTGCAGTTCTTGTAAAATTATTTAATTACGTTCTTTCGCAAAACAACACACCTAGTTCATGGCACAACGCAATAGTTACAATACTGCATAAAAAAGGAGATAATTCCAAACTTAGTAATTACCGTCCCATAAGTCTTCTTCCTCAGATTTATAAACTCTTTGCCAAAATTCTTACCCACCGACTTACTCGCCAACTTGATGAATGCCAGCCCATCGAGCAAGCTGGTTTTAGGACCGGATTTTCTACCATAGACCACATTCACACTGTGAAACAGTTGATGGAAAAGTGTGAAGAGTACAACCGACCTTTGTTTTTCGCTTTCGTGGACTATGAAAAAGCCTTCGATAGCGTTGAACATTGGGCTGTTTTTCACTCACTCCATCGCTGCCGCATAGATGCACGATACGTTAACATCCTCCGCAATCTGTACGAATCAGCGTCGATGCAAGTACGGTTACATGCTCTTACAGATCGCATTGTGATTAAAAGAGGTGTACGCCAAGGGGACACCATTTCTCCCAAGCTATTTACAGCTGTCTTGGAGGACGTCTTGAAGCTTCTCGACTGGGAGAATAGAGGCGTCTCAATAAATGGTGTTCACTTATCCCATCTTCGTTTTGCCGATGACCTGATTCTTATTAGTGAAACTGAGTCTGATCTCCGAACGATGTTAGAAGACCTTCACCATGTCTCTCTTGGAGTGGGCCTTAAGATGAACATGTCCAAAACTAAGGTGATGACCAACGCTTCTGGAGATTCACAACCAATTATCCAGATTGGTGGTGAAAAGTTAGAAGTAGTGGAACAATACACTTACCTTGGACACTGTTTGTCCTTTGGCAGAGAGCATAAACACAAGGAGATCAAAAGACGAATCCAACTCGGATGGGCGGCATTTAGCAAACTAAGCGATATTTTTAAAGACCGTAAAATGCCTCAATGCTTGAAGACACGACTCTACAACCAATGTGTTCTGCCCACAATGACGTATGCTGCCGAAACATGGACGCTCACCAAGGAAACCATCGAAAAGATGAGAGTCGCACAAAGAGCAATGGAACGGTCCATGTTAGGCATTACGTTACGCGACAGGGTTCGTAATACTGAGATCCGAAAACGTACGAAGGTGGAAGACGTCGGGTCTCGTATTACGAAACTCAAGTGGCGATGGGCTGGACACTTGGCGAGACGTACTGACGGCAGATGGAGCAAAGCAATAACTGAATGGTACCCACGGCTAGGTAAGCGAAGTGTAGGAAGACCTGTGCAACGGTGGCTGGATGATGTAAGAAAGTTAGAAGGAAACATCTGGGCAAGAACAGCGCAAGACAGGGAGTATTGGCGTAAGAGGGTGGAGGCCTATGCCCTGCAGTGGGTCCCATTAGGCTGATGATGAATCAAAATATGACAGGTTTACAGCAACTTGGATAGCGTTTAGTCGATTGAGCAAACAGACAATAATTAACACGTAAAAGGTAATGGTATGGTTATTTAATTTATTACAGTGTAAATTTGTAATTAATGATCTATTTGATTTGCGTAGAATGGTTATATTTTTTTGTGTAATTGGTTAAGATAAACTTATTAAATGCCTTACTATTTTACACTAAAGATAAAACGTATATTAGATCAGTTACATTTTTATTCATTTTTTATAAATTACTAACCCAACTGTACTGTTCATTGCTTGACTTGTAATATGGTTTACCTTTATTTATGTTAAATTATGTTTAATTAACTAAATTAGTTTCTGCTTAATAATTTTTAGATCAACTTTCATGATCTACATTCTAAATAGGCCACACCTACGTTCCAGATTACGCGCTGTATGCAGGAGGATTAAAGTATTCGTAAAGATAGCGTAGATATGGAATGCATTTATTTACATACGGGAGCCGTGCAGTGTCAGTACATAAAACGTTTAGATAAAAACATATGAATAACTCCTGAGCATAAACAGGATTTTAAGATACCTGCGTGTTTCTTTAGCTTCTCTTTGATATCTTAAAATATATACTAAGTGGTATTTTTTTTTAACTAAAACGTGTTTGCCTTTGACCTAAGTCTGGCCGATGGTAAGCATTAATCATGGCCTAAGATGGAACGTGCTTCCCCAATAAGACACTGGTTCACTCTCTCTTTGAAGATCGCTGGATTATAGTTTGTGGGGAACAGGGAGTCAGACAGGATTTCTACTTACATATTGAGTCATATCTATTCATAAAATTAATGTTTATCGCAGAATTCAGAAGTTTCTAATTTTACAAAGAAACTAATGTAAAAAGTCATAGTAACATTATAATAAAATTATACCTGGTGGATATAATTAGGTATTTCCGAAAACTATAATTTTGGTAACGTCATAATCTAAATGTAGAGCAATTAACGTTTTAGTTAATTATAAGGACAGATTAATATTACAATTTGTGTCGTAATTGAAGTGAAAATTTAATGTATTTAAAATTGCTAACAATATTTTGTTAAAGTTACCTGTGATACTGATTTAAGCAATAACCATGATATATATAATTTTGGTTTATAAATAAATAACATGGGTAGAAAAGGCAGATATAACTTTCGTCACATGAAACTGAAAATAAATAGCTAAACATCACATAAATACGTCTATAATAAAAAACAAAAAATATTTCCCAAACAACAGTCGAAATAGTCATCACTTACTAAAACCAAAACGTGCAACAAAACTCTTTCGATAAAGAAATAAATAAAAAAACACGTTTCTTATTACATCTATGGCGTAAGTGTTATAACAATGTAGGTACGTGGCTGAACAAAAAGTTAATTGCACATAACCTGTCCCCTTCGTAACATTGTGGTTTTAAGGTTGGTAGAAAGAGAAGGAAGTATTCCTTGGAAACCTTTTTTGTATTGAGCTACGTCATTGGATCTTTTCAAGCGTAAACCCCATTGGACTCTTCACGATTCGTGGGATATAATTATATTTGAGGCTGCGTTTGATGAAGGTATTATTTTTATTGAAAATTGGGGCTACGTTCAATTCTTCTTCTTATGGAATGAGAGTGGCCAACTCTGGTGTCGAGAGTTTATCAAACCCTAAGGGCCTCTGACTATAATGTCAATAATGTATCTCTTAATGACGTTGGTGACTTAGTTATTATTACTAACGTACTTACCTACTTAAATTAAAAAAAATATCAGAATGTTTACGCTGATTTGCAGTAATTATTATTTACATCCAAAATATAATAAGTATAATCTTAGTAAACCATGTTTATTCCATGACTTATTTTGTCAAGAGCTAAACCCGCACTATGGTTCTTTAACTTAAACTATAGGTACTGTAATGTTTCTGTTTCAATTTGTAATTAATTACCTACTTATCTACTTTACAAATATGTAAAATAATCGTTACTCCGAAGACAATATGTGTCTTCCGTGGAAGGACCTGGGCCCCCACCACGATATATCTGCCTAAGAGAACTCCCCTAACGAATTAATTCTGCGGGGGAGTCACGACCCTCAGTCATGCGGAAATACGACTAAAACAGAGAGATTATATACGTATCGTTGACTGTCCAAAAATGTCTATGAGTAAATATCATCTAGCATTCATAGCGAAATTAATAAACTAAAACATGTACTCCCTGTAGACTACTAGAAATGCTGCAATGAATCAGTCATGATAACAATGATAAAGAGGCCTAATTGTAATGTAACAGGCTGTAATGAAATCGTAGGTATTACGTGACGTCTACATTTCAAAGGTCTTTTATCAACCGCAGCCTAAATTATGCAGATGTTACGTCAGACTTATATTTTCCTGTGGTAAATCTATGGAATATCACTGTTTATTTTAAAAGGTTGTTTTTTTTTTAAATTTAATCCCTAATTGTTGTTTTATGTATATCGAAGTCCTTCAGAGCCTCTAAATACGTCTTAAGATTACTTGACGCCAGAAATTACCACTTTAATACAAACTTATTTTGTAAATAATAACTACATTCATTAAGTAAGTAATCTATTTATAATTCTTTCGTATTCCCCTGTACATATATTATTAAGTTATTATTCATTATACATGCCTACACATAAATCGGCCTATATAGTATAATAATTACTTATGTATCCCATACTATTATGTAAATAGTGTAACATTAATCAAACGAGTAATCAAGATGCTATCAGCTTCGGCCAATTATTTGAATTACAACCGGATAACGATAATGTAGTTATTTTATCAACGTTTATAAACAAAAAAAAATATATCATGGGAGCGGCTAATATAAAACTTTGTTAAATGTTTGATAACCACTCCTTATTAATGTGTTAAGACGGATAAAGTGCTGATAGTAAAATAATTAAAGGTTGTGAAACGATTGCATGGATCACTCTTTTGTCTTTGACTGGCCTGTTAGCTTAGTTGGTAGTGGCTCTGCCTTCTAATCTAGAGGTCGCGGGTTCGATTCCCGCATGACACAAGTATTTATGTACTTTAAAAATTTATAATTACTTTTGTTGAGTCTGGTCGTTTGTATGTATAATAAGTATGTATTTACAAAAGAAAAGTATATAACTATGTATTATATCCGTTATCTAGTACCCACGACACAAGCGTTTGCTTAGTGTGGGGGCTAGATGGCGCTGTGTGCAATGTCCCGGAATATTTATTTATTATTTGTGACGTGGATACTTAAAAAAATGTAACGTGAATAATTGTTATTCTGTCATTTCATTTATATCTAAGTTTTCCTAATTATAGAAACCACCTTATCGCGTTTTCAAAATAAATCTAAATTATAAAATAATGGAAGTCCTGTAGTTCCTCGAAGTGTAAAATAATACAAACATAAAACACATGTCATACAATATAGTTACGATTTTATTATATATGCCTTATATTCCCTTTAATAAATATGTATTATGTTGTTTATGAAATTATGTGAAACTATATCATGATATTCACAAAAATAGCTTAGAACCTCTCAATTTTGTCATTCATCAACGCTTCTGCTATTTAGACACATATTCATTTTGTCGGATCCACAAAAACACCTGAGAAACTTAGGTAACATCATCATTAATCATCTTACCTTTGTTGTAGACATAATACTGTACAAGACAAACCTATACATTAAAAAACATTAAAATACTAAACAGGTTAGGTTAGTATTATTGAGAGATAAAGTAAGAGTTTTTTTTTAATAGTCAACCATAACCGTTCACATTTGAAGCGTCATCAGTAGAAACAACACACTGACCTAAAGTGGAGTAGATATACTTGTTCTTTGTACTGGAATGTTACTGGCTCTCAAAAAAGGCTTCTGTAACACACCATTCGGTGTCTGGCGACCAAATTCGTTCATTTACATTCAAGGGTGGTGGCTAATAGAGCGGATATCAGAGAGTATCCTACCACCACGCCATGAAAAAACAATATTGTTGTTTTTTTTTCTTGAGGGTTAGTTCATTTGATACTGATTAGTAATGGATATTGTACATATTTCGTACGGGAAGAAAAGGTTGCTGTCAGGTCAGTCTATTACTGTTCTATGTGGATGATCTTTCGACAAAGCTTGGCAACGCCTACGACAGTCGAGAGGTCTTGGTACTTGCAGTAATGATGCCATCGAACCCTGAGCCATCATAGGTGAAGTAACCAACAAAGAAGTTAGATGGTACCTTTGGCTTTATTGTTATTAGAAGGTACCTTCAAAGAACATTTATTAGTTCGGTTTGACGGTGTATGATGGTATAGTGATGCCATGACTAGTGTAGCGCTGATGCAAGAATTAAATTAATATCTAGGCATATGTAGCAGTTTAGCAGCAAAGGTTGACGCGGTCAGTCTTGGATGGGTGACCAAAATGTGGCATTCCATTTTGGGCGCTTCCGTGGGTCGGATGACACGTTAAATTGTAGGTCCCGGCTGTTTGTCATATTACGGCAGTCGTTAAGCCATGTCAGAAGCCCTTAGGGCGGCTTGATAAACTCTCGACACCAGAGTTGGCCACTCTCATTCGATAAGAAGAAGAATTAATAAATGTATTGATCAACGAGAAAAGCAAGCATTGAGACTGTTTAATTTAATTGAAAAGACGAATGTCAATTCAATTCAATTCAATTCAAATATACTTTATTGTACACCAAAATAAAAAAGAACATATTTAACATAAAGGTGGAAGGTAACCAGGGACATTGGGCGACCTTATCACTAAAGTGATCTCTTCCAGGTAACCTAGTTTGGACAACACTGGAGGAAATCCGTAAAGCTGGCGTACTTAACACAATATTAAATAATTTAAAAATAAAACACAATAACAAATATAACATTCAAAGCAAACAACATACAAACATACCTACCTACTTACACACAAAACTACATATTATTGATATTTAAAGGAAATATATACATTGAAGGAAATCACACAAAAATAAAAGAAAGCAGAACATATTTCAAGTAAAAAGACTTACACACACCAACTAACATCACAAAGTAGAAATGTAATGATTAAAAACCAAGCTCTGAAATATGGGCAAGGATTTAGCCTGCTTGATATTAAGTGGCAGGTCATTCCACAAGCGAACAGCTTGCACAGTGAAAGAGGAGTGATAGTAGAGATTGGGATGGCTAAACTCAGGAAATTTCAAGTGAAGGAAACGAGAAGAGCGCTGAGAATCGGAATGGGAGGCAGTGACAAAGGAAAACCTTTCTTTTAGGTACAGAGGAGTGTAAGGATTGAAGAGGATTTTGTACAAGAGTGAGAGGATGTGTGCATTACGGCGAAGACGGATTGGTAACCATTTGAGCTTTTTTCGAAACTCAGAAATGTGGTCATATTTACGCAAACCAAATATAAACCTAATGCAGAAATTTTGAAGACGCTCGAGTTTAACGAGCTGCTCATTGGTTACGTCTAGGTAGCAAGCGTCTGCATAGTCGAGTATAGGTAAAAGAAGGGATTGAACAAGGGCTATCTTGGTAGTATTAGGCAGAAAATTACGCAATCTCCTCAGAGAAGCAGATGAAGCAAAAATTTTACGACTGACTTCTGCTAATTGAGGTGCCCACGTAAGTTGATTATCGAACATAATACCGAGATTTTTTACTGAGTCACTAAATTTAATGGGAACACCGTCAAACATAACTGACTGGAGGCATGACCAGTCTATTCTAGAAACTAAGCGTGAACTACCAATTACTATAACTTGTGTCTTAGACGGGTTTATCAGCAGTCCATAAGATCGACTCCAATCTCGAATCCGTTGCAGGTCAATGTTAATTGTTGCAATTGCTTCATCTAGGCGGTCTAGAGATGCTTGGGCGTATATTTGCAAATCGTCTGCATAGAGGTGATAGGAAGAAGAAAGGTTATGAGATATTGAATTTATAAAAATAGCAAACAGAAGAGGTGATAGCACGCCGCCCTGTGGTACGCCAGCTACAGTACTGCACCAAGACGAGTATTGATCGTCGCGGCGAACACGCTGCCGGCGACCAAACAGGTATGTACGAAACCACCCTATTGCCGTTGGAGATATGTTAAGAGAGGAGAGAATGCTGAGGAGGATATCAAAATCAACATTTAAAAATGCGTTGCTGAAATCTAGTAGACAAAGAACAGTGAGATGATAATTACCCATGCCATTCCTAATATCGTCCGTGATTTTAATCAAGGCAGTAGCGGTGCTGTGACCGGGTCGGAAGCCAGATTGGAGAGGATTAAAAAGATGGTTTTTTGAAAGGAAGAAGGAGAGCTGTTGATGGATCAACTTTTCCAGAGCCTTAGATAGGAAAGAAAGGATTGAAATAGGACGGTACTCAGTGAAGGTTTTAGGATTGGATTTCTTAGGAAGAGGGATAATCTGAGCATCTTTCCATACAGTAGGGAAACTACCCGATGAAACGGATAAATTAAAGATAAACTGAACGACAGGGGTAATCTCATCAATGACTAGTAGCAGCATTTTGCGACTTATGCCGTCACTGCCGACAGCATTTGAAGATATCGATTCAAGAGCCTTCTTAACATCACAAGCGGCAAAGGGTACGAAGTCAAAAGTGTCAATGTCAGGGGGAGATAAGTTAGATAAGTGCCGTAACGTAGCTGACTTCATAGACGGATCAAACTGAGGAGAAGAAGAGAAATGTTGATTTAATTGATTAATGTCTAAATTGTCAGGAATAGTTTCAGAACGAGTTTTACCAATACCTAACGTTTTTAAAAATTTCCAAACTTTTGCCGGGTCTTCATTATTTACGGAATCATGGATGTAGCGGCGCTGTGCGTCCCTACACGCTCTATTGCAGACGTTGCGATGCCAGATATATTTTTGCTTATTATCGTCATTTGGACGACGTTTATACTTGGCTTTTGCGACTAGCTTTTTACGCATAAGAGCACGGATTTCAGCTGTGAGCCAGGGTGCTGGTGTATGTTTCATCTTAACCGCTTTGATAGGGGCATGAACGTCGTACAATTTGGTTAAGATTGCATTGAATTCTACCACTGCATCGTCTATGTTTCGAGCGTCAATCACAGATGACCAGTCCATATTTTGAGCATCTTTACGCAATTTTTCAACCTTCAGACCAGCAAAATTGCGCTGAAAAATTATGTTAGGCCTCACTTTAGGCGGACGGACTTTGTACGATAGAAATATCAAGTCATGATGTGAGATAAGGTCCGCCGCACATTGACCATGCTTGGCAACGTGCTGAGGCGAAGAGATGAGCATTAAGTCAAGAAGAGAGGGATCAAAATTAGGTGGATTATGCGTAGCACTTAAAGGAAGAATTGTTAGATTACACGCATTGGCTAAGGATAGCAAGTTTTTAGATCGGTGATCACACTTAAGAAGGCACGTGTTGAAATCGCCCATGAGTATGGTATGATCATGTGACGCAGAAATATTAAGAAGCAAATTTTCAAGAGAAGAAAAGTAATTAACGTTAAGATTAGGGGGATAGTAAACACCAAGAAGTATTTTCGTGTGATGCAGGGTCAACTCTACAAAAAGATGCTCACCGGCGTCAGAGGGAGGCGGTTGCGACGATACACTAATAACCGAGAAAGGAATGTGAGATCTTAGGTATATTGCAACACCGCCAGCTCTTTGACCGATACGATCATTTCTAATTAAGTGAAACCCTGGCAATGACACGCAGGAAGAAGAAAGAGCTGGTTTTAGCCAGGATTCCGAAACTAGAATAGCATGTACATTAGGGTTTGCAAAAGACGCTAGCATTTCAGGATAGTGTGCCATAATGCTTTGGGCATTTGTGTGGAATACATTAAAGTTTTTAGGAACATCGGATACAAAGTTTTCGATAGAATCTGCTAGGGTAGGCAAACTACAGAAACTATCTAGACTCTCACTTGAGGACGAACAGGAAACATATTCAGAGACTTGGCTGTCAACATCACTATTGCATGACATATAGGTAAGTACAATTTTACAGTTACTTTCAATATACACTTATATTCAATAGTAAGTCTATGTTGGTATGTTTATGAAGTTATATTATTGTGTTAAAAAATGCTAACCTACTTAATATACTAAAAATTACAACCACTAACTACCTACCTACTAATCAGTGCTCAACACATTTAATACGACATAAATGAAATTATAATAAAAACTAACATCAGTAGGTAATGAATAAAAATTAAATAAACAGTGAATACTGTTCTAAAAATACCTACTACACATACTACACATTTTCTGCATTTATATAACTGCACTTCCCACAGTAATAACTTTAAATTTACATTTAGAAAAAAAACAAAGTCATAGAAGTAATTATTAAATCATAATATGTGAATGATGGCTAAATGACTTGTAGGTACGTTACCAAATACGACAGCCATCAACTGTCAAATGCACAAATACAATTCATGTCACTGCCAAACAATGACGTGACAGACAGCAAAAGTAAAATTAATTCGCCAAAAAAAAAACTAAACAAAAGATAGAAATACATACCTATGTACAGTTATTTATATGTTATTTATATGTGAAGACAATAGAAGGTAATTAAGATGTGACAGAAAAACATCACTTCTTTGTTCTCTTAGACTTCGATTTCGGGGTGACGGGTTCCTTGGCTACAGACCTCGGCTTAGAAATCTTGGCTGCCGGAGCCTCGGTTGCTTCCACCTCTTGTATGGCAGCAAAATCAGCCTTGCAATTCACCCGATGCCGAGTACCGTCGGCCCCGAGGACGAATATGTTGCCCTCTCTCGTCCAGCATTTCGAGATACCGAAGCGCTGTCGAGCCGCGACAAAGACGTCGTGACGAGCCTTCGTCAGGAATTCAGACATAGTTATGCCTGAACCCTTGAGGCTCGTCTTTCCCGCCCATATCTTGTCACGGAGGGCAACATCACGAAGCTTGTATAATATAGGCCGAGGCCTATCAGAAGCAGCGCGGCCCATTCTGTGGCATCTACTTATATCAGCAGGTGTAAAACTAGAAATCTTAAGCCGTTCCACCATAACTTTTGCTATCACTTGACCTGTGTTTTCATTTTCAGCTTCCTTGACGCCGTGGAGGAGTAAAATCTTGCGTCGAGAGCGCATCTCACCCTGTTCGACTTGATAAGATAACAGGGCAATTTGACTTTGGAGCGCTCTGAAGTATGTCATAATTAGGTACATATTACACGTTGCAAACCGCAAACAACTGACGGTCATTGTGTTTTTTTATGATGGAAGGACCGGTTTCCCTTATCGACATATAAGTCTACTATTTATCAAATCAAATTTAACAAAACAAATCAAGGCATGACGCAGGTTTAAACAAAATATAACGATCAAGTTCAATTGAACAAAAGTATGATTAAAATCGGTTCATAAATATCAGAGTAATTGCGTAACATACCCACAAAAGCAACTATCAGAAGAATTGATAACCATAAGCCAACTTTTTTGAAGTCGGTCTAAAAATAAATTTTGCGCGGGTACTTATAAATAAAATTTATCGATAAATTTGACATCAGAAAAATACTTTCAGAAGACTTAATAACCTCCTTTTTCGGTCGGTTAAAATGAATGCTCGATTCGGGCCAGTAGCATAAGCATATCATGTAGGCAGGTAAAATGGAAAACAAGGTTACAAGTAGTGCGTGAAGAATCAAATTACCTTTTGATCTGTCTACTGCATGATACGCATGTTTCGCTTACATGGAGTAATTGGCCCCCGTGGGCAGATCATTCGGCCCGTGGGAAGTTTTACGACACCTAAAATAGGGCCTTTGACTGGTAGGTGAGGAAGTAGCGGATTTAGTCAAAATTAAATTAAGAGAATTCTCCTGATTCTTCTGTAGAAGCCTGACTTCTGTAGTTTTTTTTTTTTTATTGCTTGGGATAGGTTTACGTTTGACTGCAGCCTGCCTGATGTTAAGCATTGCTGCAGCCTAGGCTGTAACACGTTTACCTAGAAGATACCTATTACATAACTCTAGATTTGAAAACCCCTGGATTGTAGTTCGCAGGAAACACAGCCTCTGGTAAAGTGTTTGCCTTTAATTTTTTTTTTGTAGTAAAAAGACAGCTCTTTTAATCGCAAGCTTCTACAGAAGAATCAGGAGATTTCTCTTGACCCGATGCTTACGTTGTAGACCAGGATTTTCACGAAAGACTAATATCCTTGACTTTTGAAAGATACAATAGGTAGATTAGATGTGTTCGAAAATCTAGAGAATGTCAGTAAAATTGTAGATTTATACGTACTTATACAGAGACTGCTTCTAGCAATAAGGCCGCCACTTGTGGCACTAGTATAAGTTTTTTTGCTCCCCTTTTCAAAGATTAACGCGGGTAACCCGGTGGGGTCCTGCTTTTAATCTAAATACATAAAACTCAAAGGACTGACTGACTGATATAGTGATCTATCAACGCACAGCCCAAACCACTGGACGGATTGGGCTGAAATTTGGAATGAAGGTAGATGATATGACGTAGGCTTCCGCTAAAAAAGGATTTTAAAAGTGCCACTTTTAAAGGGGTGAAAAAGGGGATGCAAGTTTTACTTCTAAATGCGAGCAAAGCCGCGAACAGCCACTAGTAAAATATACATATATACATTACATATTTATCAGTTCAACTGCGTATCTCGTCCAATCTATTACATAAATTAGAAATTAAAACCCTCGGTACTTTGGAGACAGGTAAAAGCAAACAATTTAACCAACCTATTCACAACCTTTTCCATCAAAACAGATTGTTCAGTAATTACAAAAGAATTCTACTATTCCAAATATTTTAGCGTAACCTTCACGATCAAAACATTCCTTGAATAAGCATGAATACGTTTGGAGGCAATTGAAATGCTCAGTAGCTTTGGTGTACCATTGAAACTTGGACTTAGTACTATTTAACTTAGTAAAATACCCAGCGTATAGATAGATATATAGATAGTTTTTTTGTAACACACGATATAAAAAACAAAGAAAGAGATTAAAAAATTACTTATACAAAAAAGTATATGTTAAAGTTATTCGTTTATTGATATTAACACTAGACTTGGCCCTGATCACAGAGCAACAGGGCTATGGAAATGTTACACTCTCTCTTTAAGTCGTATTTCCTCATAACTGAGTGTGCTGAGGGTCGTGACTCCCCCACAAAATGAATTCGTTAGAGGAGTTCTTTACAGGACAGGACTTTACAGGAGATACATCGTGGTGGGCGCCCAGGTCCTTTAATGTTACACTACCATATCAAAACATTCAGAAGACTTGATAACCTACTTTTTTTGGAAGTCGGTTAAAAATAAGCAAATATACTAAGCATAGCTTGTATTATGTATTCTGTGGCACAGCTGTATTCACGGGTAACCACTAGTAAATAAATAAATGGCGGGGGTGACAAATCGTACCACGCGGCGCCGGGTCCAGCCGCCACCACGGGAATAAATGATAATGTCGACTGGCTTTATATTTTTAAGATAAGCATCGACCCCTTAAATACCTTAATAAATTTCACTAAATCGTGTTTAATGAAGGGCAAGGGGACAATAAATAATTTGGCTGTCAAGTGAATATATCCAGTTAATTTGTATGCGTTGTGAACTTGGTTGTTGAGGGTGTTGTCTATTTATATCGCTTTAATGGTTTTTGACATGATGACATTGCTTAAAGATGGCTGCCCCAGGACCAACAGACAAGAAAAATATTCGGTAAGCGTACTACATACAGTACTACATACAGTAAGGGAATAGAAAGACTACTGTACATATAGGTCTTTTACCTATGAAATTGCCGATTTGTATGACGAAATTGAGAAAAATTATATTTCACTAACATTAAAATTGTTTGTATGGAAATGTCTGAACAGATTTAGATGCAATTGATGACTATAGTTAGATGGAAAAAAAGCTATGCACTGCGTTTATCAATTTCTCAATAACAGTAGTAACAGTATATACCTAGTTAAAGTAGTGAAACCGACGACACATTGAGTAGTAATATTATGCACTAGTAATATTTTTTTTTATCTAAAAGGTACATAATTCAACAATTGATACAATAAAAAATGTATTTGGAAAAAATATAGCTGTACGTAAAAGTTACAAACAGATTAAAATGTAAGAAAAAGACGGCAATTTCATAGGTAAAGACCATTATATTATATTGTATTGACGTAACAATTCGCTCCGCAACTGATTGACAAAATTAAGGTGTCGCAGCCAACACGGAAGCGCCCAAATGTAGATAATTCATCATCAACATCATCAGCTTAATAGAGCACACTGCAGGACATAGAAGGCTCATTCCATTGGTATCTAAATGCCAGTTTTCGATGATTGGCCGAATAGAAAATTATTTATTAACTTAGGTAATCGAATCGAATACCTAAGTCAGCAAAGCAACGGGCGCTCCTATAATTTTCTAGAAAGCTTTCAGACACGCCATCGAAGGCTAGGTCCAATTTATTCATGCAATTCCCTGGTATATACAATACTCTTAATAGGATATTACTATTGGGATTCGTATTGTCGACATAGAATTATAATTGAATAATATATTTTCTAAGCGCGAGTTTTAATCTTACGGAATGTGTGTGCCACACTAACGCTTCATGCTTTTGTGTATTTTATTGATTTGTATAGCAAGCTAATCAGTGCTCACAGCTATTAAACTACAGAATCTATCCCGTGATAAAATATAATCTTTCTCCTTACCTTATTTTATTCAAATCAGTCCAGCTGTTTGAATGTGAACCAAGAACAAACACACTTCCACACTCACAAACGCTCGTGACATGGCAAATAGTCGCTGCTCTTCTGGAACCTGTTTTTTTAACTAAGACAGGTTTAAACTGTTTTTTTTTTACTTTACGACCTTTGGGCTAAGACAACGACGCAATGGTCACCAACACACAAAAGACGTCGCAGCAGACCCAGAAAGCGATGGAGGGATGACCTGGATAAACACCAACCAGATTGGAACGCAATAGCACTAGACAGAGATAAGTGGAAAGAGGGTAGGAAGGCCTTTGCCCAACAATGGGACACTTTAGGCTCTTAATAATAATAATAATAAGACAGGTTTGCACTTGACCATAGTTTGCTCGATGGCAAGCAATAACTATGGTCTAAGATGGATCGTGCTTACCAGATAGGAACCGATTCACTCTCGCCTTAAAGATCTGTCTACTGGCAATTCTAATCTAATAGTGTTGATTTATTACTTTTAGGGAAAAGTATTGACAAGTCCTGTCTTTTACTATACTTTGTTGATGATACTCGTAGTAATACCAGGTGCAATGTTCTTAGAAGTGAGGTGTCGGAGTGTATAGGTTAGAGCCGGCGCGAGGGAAGCCGCCCATTATCTCATTGTCATTCGTTGTAACTGGCAACATTTTATGAGGTCAGGATCAGGTATGCTCTATTTATGTACAATTTGTCACTGTTAGGAGAGAGTGGGAGCTCTGGCAGAAAAAATAATCCATGAACAGTGCTTAGTTACAACTGGCCCCTCGACCTGAAATTATTCAATAAATATATTATAAAAAAAACGCGTTTTCTTACTCAATAAATATTTGAATATTTGATCCGGAAGCCTTCACTGGATCAAAACCACAAAATAAACACAAAGTTTTTTTTATTTTCGTAAATGTACGCACATTTCTATGTAAAGTACTAGCTTAGTACCTGCGTTGTACGCCAAATATTATCCGTTTACCATACCAGATGTCTTTTAACTCAGTATCTCTACCAGTATACCTACCTACACGCGCCATCATTTATCTTTCAAATTCAAATCTGCCTGCTTGTTGATCCTACTCTATAGCATTCACTAAGTTTAAGCTGATAGTCTTAGATATGTAGTCACTCTGGATTTGAAGATACCGTATTTCGCAGAACATACGAGTAGGCCGATTATACTGTCATAAACGCTCCTCAATCTCATGCCACTAACATCAATTGAAGTACAAATAGCAAGCCAGTAGGTGTGAAATAGTAGCCAGATTGTTATGATCCAAGACTTTTTAGTCCAATTGTGCTCGTAGATAGTCCACAGTCCGTAGGTGGTATGAGATCATTGCGGGGGGCAGTGGGCTTCAGGATTTATTAGTTTTATCCGAGCACACGCCACTTATCACAATAAGTCTTTCCTTTGGACGTGGACCGGCCCGGAATTATTTATTTGGAAGATAGTAACGAGTGTTTATAGAAATGTGAGCATGATAGCTACCCTTTTTTTAACTATAACGCGTTTGCGCTTGGCTATATGTATGTAGTTTGTAATGGCTATGGCCTAAGATGGAGCGTGCTTACCCAATAAGACCCGATTCACTCTGGCTTTGAAGTTCGCTGGATTATAGCGCGTGGGGAACAGGGAGTCAGGCAGGAAAAAATAGAGCTTTTAAAATTAGAGTCACTGTTTCGAAGATGATATGACATATCCTCTCTACCAGCATTCAGTATATACCAGCTCAGCAAAATAATGCATCTATGACGAACTAGATATTAATATATTTAAAGGGATTATAAATAACCTTCAAACATTGTGAATATTATATGTCTGTGATCAACACCGATTTTATTTATAACTTTTATGTAATCAAATGTTTTCTGCACCAATAAGTAATATATGTAAATGACTTTATTTGTAGACAAGTACAAAGGAATGGGTGGATTCTTAAATATATAAAAATCCACCCATTCCAATTCCACTCGTACAAGTCGCGTAGATTTCCTCCGTCCATGAAAAGCCTATTAGGTTTCCTCCACCGCATTCCTAGAAAAGATGACGCCACTGCAGCTGCAGCCAGATACTGTATCACGATATTTCCACCGACCTTCCAATAGTATCTTGCTGGCAGCTTCAATGACTGTTTCTATACAGGGTTATGTAACATTAATCTTAAAACAAAAACGAAACTAATTAAAATGTTCCCTAAAAATATCGGAACGTAGGTACCTATAATCACTCTAGTAAGGTGGGCTTAAGAATTTGCTTTGCCTAGTTAAGCGCTTCTAATATAGTATGCTACTGATATTTTCATATTCGTGTGGTTATTAAGTGTATCCTTTCAAATACTAAGCAAATCGGTTAGGAAATTAGTATTATTTAAATCGTAGAAGTATGAGACTTCTACGATTTAAATAAGAGACGCAAATACTGTAAATAATTGTTGACATTGCGCTATTCAGTTTCTCTGAGTACACTTGCAAATTTATCGAGTATTATAGTTTGCTTTACTATATATCATAAGTTCATCTACAAACCGTTGAATTGAAAGATTGAAATATATTAGAGTAACATCTATTTAATAAGAAGATTGTAAGATATTGTAGTAACTTTCCGACAAACCAACAAATAACTGTGTAAACACGTACTAGGTGCTTATTTACTTAATCATAATCGTATTCATGGAAACCTTTTATCCCGATTCAATAAATTCCATTGCCTGTAATTATCTACACACAAATGATTATTCTTGATTGCGTATTTCCTTTGTCCTCTATAGAGGATGTCGTTTTTCATATGATTCTTTTTACTACTTAGGTCATGATGATTTTTTGCTCGAGTGTCCGTGATGATTCAGATTCGTTTTTCGATATCATATCTTGAAATGGATTGATTGTGTCATAATTTAAATGTGATGGATTTGGTTAAGTATCCACCCATTGCTCGTGAGACTTCTGACTAAAATACGTGTTTATGATTTAATTGTGAATCTCTTTTTCTTCCCTTTGTGTCACGTATTTTTTAAAGCTGTTATACTTCGGATGACAAAAGAAAGGATATCCTAACATGTTTTGTCGACCTTAAAATCATTTTCTTTTTATTACTGTGATGCTCTAGTTTTGTGTCAAAAATTAGGTAGGTATTCTCAACTTCTTCTTCTTATGGTGCCTCTCCACCTAGCGAAGGCTGGCAGTCAGCTCTGCATACTTTATTTTGTTCATTGCCAAGCGAAACAATTCTGCGCCACTTTTGATCCCGGTCCATTCTCGAATGTTCCGCCTCTCTTGAGTCGTATTTCCTCATGACTGCGGGTCGTAACTCCTCGCAGAATCAATTCGTTAAGGGAGTTCTCTTGGGCAGATACATCGTGGACTTCTTTCTGCGACCGACTCGTTTTCTCCCCGCAATTTTTCCCATCATTATAAGTTGCAAAAGTTCCTATCTATCGTGTCTGAGCACATGACCCAATTACGTAACTTTGCGCTGTTTGACAGTCTGCAAATGTTTTTTTTTTTACAATTCTCAACTATCCATCTTAATTTATCATATAATTAACCACTTCATTACTAAATACAATGGTAAACCTTTATAGATTGCATCACCAATCAGTTGACCTTATTGACTACGTCCACATTTGCAAAGGACAGTCTAGTTAGGTGTCCCGAAGGCCGATGCTTTGCAACCACTCCCTCGGGAGCTAGACTGCGGGGCATACTAACCAACTACCTTGGAAATAGAAGATATAACCTCTAGAGATATACGTGCATTTGTATTTACAGTTTATAGGCTTGTAGTTGAGTAGAATCTGCCTATTCTTAGCCAACTTAGGCTTGCTTTAGTTCAACCACAAATAAAATGTTTAACATTTCCTATGCCTGTCTTTATTTCTCATGCTTACACTCGAAATTCTGTTAAGCTTGACGTGTTTCAAAAATTCAAATATCGTATTTAACTAAAACAACGCTTATAAGTAGTGTATATATCACCGTTAGATTGTAAAGATCGTTAGATTACAATCTATCTAGCGAGATTGTAAACTATCGATAGATTGTGAACCGTATCATTATGATTGCAATTTGACTCATTATTCTTCGCTATATTGTAATCTACCGAAGTGAAGCCGTCAAATTGTGAACCGGCGTAGGACAGAATGCAACTCGCGCTCTATGTTAAGGTATTGCGAAGTCACTTGTCTGTGACAGGAGGTAAGATTAGGTTCGTTAGGTTGCTTTCTACCACGCACATGCGACGACGAGCGAAGCGAGGAGGAGCCAAGTCCTGTTGTAGTGCAAGTGTTGGACTCGAAGATGATACGGTTCACAATCTATCGATAGTTTACAATCTCGCTAGATAGATTGTTATCTAACGATCTTTACAATCTTACGGTGACATATATAAAAAGTATATACAAATGTATTATATCACTAATCTAGTACCCATGATACAAGCGTAAGCTTTGTACGGGGCTGGGTGGCGCTGTGTGGTATGTCCTGAAATATTTATTTATGTAGTTGTGCAAACGATTGTACCAAGCATTTCTTGTTTGGCATCTGTTCGGTTCGTTCGATAAGAAATAGCTTTGATTGACATATTGGCAGAGTAAGAGGAAACCCCGCGTAACTCTTAGATTAGCAACGGTTCATTCAACCAGAGTTTTCGAACGAATTTCATATTAATCCGCGATGAATAGACCGCGCGTTGACGTCACTCGTGCGCCGCGAGCTCGGTCGAGTCGAGCGAGCACGAGCCGCGTACACGGCAATCTCGCCCCTGTTACCTGTGGTATCGGGTCGCAGTGCGCTGGCCGGTCGGCCGTGCTTGTGTGCGTGAGTACCTACACGACGGCCCCTGTTGCTTGCAGTGAATGTTACCTACACTTCCAACTACCTAGTTAGTTTCTACCCACTTTTTGGCTGTTTAATTATAATTAGCCTTCTTTTGTTTTATCTTATATCCAATGTTGTCAAAATGTAATGCTGTGCTAAAGCTTGCATAATGGAAATATGTACTTATGTATCACGATATTAGTGTTAAATTCAACCTCTCAATGTTTAATTATCAGTATTTACATCGCTAAAAGTTTTATATGAGTGGTATTCCAACTCGAAAACGCTCCGAATTCCATGTCAAAACATGTTAGGAAACTAGTTCATAACTATATCTAATGTACACTAGCATATTTTAATTGTAAATTACTTATGTGAAATAAAGACTTTTTGAAATTGAAATTGAATTGAACCAGAGTTTTCACTAAATATGAAATTCTACTAAATATTAGAGGCAAATGTTTGTGTAAGAGTATATATGTTTATTATTTCTTCACGCTCAAATCGATTTGCATTAATATATTTTACGTGGGATTGGTTTATGTTAGACTACAGCCTGCCTGATGTTAAGCGTTGCTGCAGCCTAGGATGTGACACGCTTACCTAAAAGATATCTCTAGAGTTAATACTCTACATTAATTTGATACGGAATTAGAATTAGACTCTGGATTAACACATAGGCTACTTTTATCACATATTTATACGAGTAAAACCGCGGGGATCCGCTAACACTCTCGACAAATCTGGATAAAAGTTACAAAGGAATGTAAATCCCGTCATTCACTAGTATTAAAAATAACTTCATTATCTTTATTTATTGTAGTAATAATAAATCTGTGCATGCTGTGCTTAGCTTTAATAGGGAATACATTTTGTGTATATATAAAAATACTAGTGTAACATAAATGTATCAATGTAATTACAAATGTTAAGCCAAAATAAATAAAATAAAAATAAAAATATTTAGACATAGCAGCTATAGTGTATAAAACTGGTACCTAAACTCATTAGCTCAATAATCTGCTGTTGAAATCGTGTGTTTATAGTTGTCTCCTTCTGTCGATATAGTATGTAGGTATAATATGTATATATGTGTTATATATTTATAGTTATTTACACTTATATGTAATATGTGTTATTTGTTATTATACATATACTATATAATATTAAATATTTTATTTTTAGTATATATTTTCTCTTTTTGAACACCCCGTCCTTAATTTTTCTTTCGACTCCTGTCCATCCTACGGTTGCCTGGAAGAAATCGCTATTAGCGATAAGGCCGCCAGTTGTGGCACTATTTTTTAAGTCTTTTGTGTTTCTGTTTGTCTTTTTTCAATGTGTGTTACAATAAAGAGTTTTATCTATCTATCTATAGTCAATCTGTATCAATTACATCAATACCTCAGTGCCCGATGTAGGATCCATACTAAGCCCTCATGTTAATTAATTAATTACATAGCTGCATAAGTATTGCGGAAATTGTATGTTGATTACTGTCGTGGACTTTAATGAGATTGGGGGTTTATTCGTCATGCAATACCTACAGAGTTTACTTCCTTGGTTGGTTGAATAAGAGGTATCTTATTAAAAAAACTGCCTCCTTTATCTGGGGCGTCGGTCTATAAAACGAGCATTAATTGCTTTATAAAATCATTTATTTATTTAATAGTTTACATTAACAGTTACTGTTTTGTACTGACTGATGCATTTTATTAATTATTATTATTTCTTATTTCAAAAATGAAGCATATTCTCATTTTTGTACCTAACTGAAATCATACACACATAATATGTACAACGTACATATATACCAATACATCGCTTTGGTTTGCCAAATGTTAAGTTCTTATATCTGTAGATTCGCACGTAATTTTTCTTTCACTAGTTATAATCTTATCTCACAATGTTGTAGCAAAATGTCTCCGGTTATTAAATTTACGGATTATGGTAACATTTAGTGACGTCATAACTAAAGCACACATTTATCTTCCTTATCTATGTGATCAATAAATACAGACGCAGCGGCGAAAGTAAGTTTATCTAATAACAAGTATTATAAAACAATTTGTCTTTATATGTCAGTTTGTTCGTTAATTATTATTTTACAGTTTTAACTAAAGCAGTTAATTTTGGCAGATCACATTCTTTTTCTTATCGAATAAGAGTGGCCAATTTTAGTGTCGAGAATTTATCAAGCCGCCCTAAGGGCCTCTGACATGAAATCTCTTTTGAGTCGTATTTCCTCATGACTGAGGGTTGTGACTCCCCCGCAGAATTAATACATTAGGAAAGTTTTCTTCGGCAGATACATCGTGGTGGGCGCCCAGGTCCATCCACGGAGAAATCTTCAAATAAATGTAGCAAATTTTAGTGCCGAGAGCTTTTAAACCACCCGAAGGGCCTCTAACAAGGATTAACGACTGCAGCCTACCGCCTATCGCCGATTGCCTTTTTATAATCATAATAAAATAAATATAATATTGAGTAGTAACAGTTATTTCGTGCTAGGTGGGCACAACCGTGAGGCAAAGCTAGTTAGTTATAAATAACTTTCTAGTCCAAACTCCGTGGAGATAACCCTGATAAGATAACAACGTGTCAAATATGCGATAATCTGTTACGGTTGTATAATCTCTGTTGCCGGCGAGATGACGTTTCAAGTTCAATGTGAACTTTGTAGTAACTGGATTTGTAGACATATTTGTTTTATTATCTTAGCAATAGGGATCATGGACATGCATGGAAATGGAATTTGATTTTTGTAAATAAACTATAAAAATATACCAAAATACTAAACGAACTGTGCAAACCGCATTTATATCCACTGAAAAATAAATTGAAGTTTTCATTCCATCTCTTTCTTTCAAAACAGAATTTTCTATGTATTTTGTATGTCGTTAGTGTCATGTGACTTCACATGGCATGTCGGTTCTCTCTGTCTAATCGTAAACTAAAAACGTGTATAACTGCGCTATTGTTAAAGCTAATTGAAAAATAATTTCACTAAGCTGAGTGTCTATTCAAAAGCTTTCATTGAAGTAATAAAAAAAAAGTTGTGCATGTTCCCTATTGACAGGTATATGAATGCAAAAGTGCAATAATTGCTCTGTTTGTTACACTTGTAGCGATGGATCATAGTATTTTTTCTTATGGTAGTTAATAGTTGCTGAGTAAACCCAGCCTACCTTTATTTTTTATCACAAACAGTTTTTGTGTTATTGTTGTATTTTAATTAAGACGCTGATTCTAGTTTGTATGTTTTTTGTGTTTTAATAAAGTATTTATCTATCTATCTATTTTTTCAAAGAGAACATAATAGTATACCTATGTGTAGTGTACCTACATAAGTTGATAGCGAGTGTGGCTCAGCGGTTCCAGTGTCTGCTTTTCATTCAGACGCACCCTGGTTCGAATCCGATCCTACACCAATGACTTGTATTTTCGAGTTATGTGTGGATTTACACTCGCCTAACAATGAAGGAAAACATCGTGAGGTGAACGACATGTTTGAAGACCACAATATCCGAGAACATGTGTCTTCCGTAGAAGAACCTGGGCGCCCACCACGATGTATGTTCCCAAGAGAACTCCCTAAACGAATTAATTCCGCAGGGGAGTCACGACCCTCAGTCATGAGGAAATACGACTCAAGAGACCTACATAAGTAAAATTTCAAGTTTACAATTTCACCTTGCCCTTTTGAGGCTGACATTGGCACAGTTTTAAAATTGTTGCTCGTTTATACCTAATAAAGGGTCTGATAAAACTCATTGAATGCTTTCCAATCCAAGTTCAAGGTGAAAAGCTTTGCATTGCTTTCTGATAAAATAACTTACGTAAATTACATAATAACTCTATCGTAAAATGTCGGAGAGCTTTGAATTTCTTTACGGAGGTAATATTTACGATGGTGTTTAAGTTATATATACGTAAGCTTATTTTTAACTTAAACTTTTATAGGAAAGTGAGCGAAAATAATCACGAACGACAGGAAACCATAGTGCGGGTTTACCGCTTGACAAAAATAACTCATAAGCTTATTTTTATTACGTGTAGCACTCGTAGGTAGATAGATTACATTAAACATTACTCAAAATATGATGCAGTTTTCATACTTGAAAAGCTCTATTAGATTAATTAGATTGTACTAAGTACAAAACGTGATAAGCTAGGTAACGTTTTGCACTTCCGCTTGTTTAAGAAAACACTGAGTATATTATAATGAGTATTTATGATAACGAAAGCCCTTTATTTTTTATAAGATATTAAACAAAAAACTTACTTACTTACTCCGCTGGCGCAGCGACCCGAAGTGAGTTTAATCGCGTTCATAGAAAGTTCATATAGGCAAAATTGAATGAACTAAACCGAATAAATATGGCTACATTAAATTACCGGGCAACACTGATTTCTCGACGGGAGATAGGTAAGTCGATGACGCCTATTTTCTCGATCACGGCATGCATGTTAGAGTTTTCGGCAAAATACTCGACGACGACTACATTTCTCGTCTCGATACAACATATCTCGACGTTGCGCATCATAGCCCTGTTGGCCTCCGATACAAGAGATCGCCACCGGTCCCGGTCTTGAGCCGCTTCCCGCCAGTCAGCTACTTGAAGTTCGCGCAGATCTGACTCCACGACGTCCTTGCAGCGATACCTCGGCCGTCCGACAGGTCGGCGGCCACTCGGCACACCGAGATAGGCTCTCTTCACGCTACGATCATCTCCCATCCTCACTAAGTGCCCCAGCCAGCGAAATCGATGGGCCTTCGTCTCTCCCATAATATTCGGCTCACCCACCATCACCACCAACAAGAACTGGTGGGTGGTTGAAGAGCTG
Source organism: Macaria notata (assembly GCA_927399415.1). Taxonomy (NCBI): domain Eukaryota; kingdom Metazoa; phylum Arthropoda; class Insecta; order Lepidoptera; family Geometridae; genus Macaria; species Macaria notata. The sequence goes on along the minus strand of OV656746.1, from coordinate 8,963,480 downwards.
GTGGGTGAACAAAAAATGTGATAAATTTAAATAACTGTATATTTTCACAAACAAGGAAGTGAAAAAGAATTTCTGTTCAAACCTCTTGCAACATAAAATATGTTGCAAAAATTTTCCGTAGAAAAAAAATCTACGGATTATAAGCCATACTTAACTGAGTCAGCGAGTGAGTATAAAAGTAAGATATTTAATGGTTGGGAATCCCACTAGATTTACAGGGAATCGTAAGATAATAATTTATTAATGACGTTGATTGCCATAATGCTACGTCTACTAAGTCATTATCTAAGCCCTAAGCTGAAATAAGAAATCTGTGACTCAGCGATTGATGAGTAACTAAGCTCAATGTCTAAATAAATACAAAAAATATTAAAGAATATATTTACTGTACTACAGTTCCCGTAAAGCAGGATTTAATAGTAATAACCAACATAGAATACAAAAAGTAGTAACGTATGTAAGTACTAGCTGGTTATTACAATTAAATTAAAGAATATATTATTTATTTCATTTAATCTATATTAAAATGAAATAAAACCTAAGCGACAGGGTTCAATGAGTATAATAAATCTAATAATTTCTTATAAATTTAACTCACAAGCTCTCGTGGGTAAAACAGAATTTCAAAATTCAACTCTACCATTGTTAGAACATTTTTTGCCGAGATCTCCAATCTACACTTTAAACTTGTTGTGATAACCATCAGTGTTGGTGAAGTAGCCGTCTGACAGTTCATTGACCTTTTATTGTGGGCTTATTCTTCCATCTTACCGTCATGACACAATAAGCTGTAGGCTCCTACCCTACTGTATACAAGCGAGTGTGGCTCAGCGGTTCCAGTGTGTGTTTTTCATCCAGACGCACCCTGATTCGAAACCGGCCCTACACCAATAACTTATATTTTCAAGTTAAGTGTGGATTTGCACTCGCTCAGCGGTGATGAATTCATTTCATCCTGAGGAAATCGATAAGTTTGAGGACCACAATATCCGAGGACATGTTTTTTCGTGGAAGGACCTGGGCGCCTACCACGATGTATGAAATGGTCGTTACCAATACATACTTTCAACTACCTCCAAGGAGACTGTATACTTGGACATCTCCCAGGCACACACCGAACCATATAGTGAGAAACCAAATTGATTTCATCACTGTCAACAATCGATTTAGGAACTGTATAAAAGGCGTTAAAACCTATCCAGGGGCCGATATTAATTCAGACCATAATCCCGTTGTGGCTGACTTGTCATGTATCTTAAAGAAAATTAGAAGAAAGCAGAACATCCGCTTTGATATCCGAGCTCTTAATGACAACAAAATAAGACCTAAAGTAGCTAACGAGATTAATGGATGGGCTTTGGATAGAGTTGGAAATGATACAAGAACTGTAGATGACATGTGGGCTGATCTTAGAAGCAAGGTATCCGAAATCAGTAATGCACATCTGCGTCCGAAAAGTTGGGAAAGTAAACAAGTTTGGATGACTGATAAAATTAACAACCTCATGGAAGAAAGGCGATTACACAAAAACATACCTTCTAAATATGCATCTATCGACAAGCAAATACGGAGAGAAGTAAGATTTGCTTTAAACTCCTGGTACGAAAAGAAGTGTGAACACGTGGAAAACCTACACGCAAAACATGACGCATTCAACTTGCATAAAGAGATCAAAGCTATGGTAGGTCAGAAAACTCTCTCTCACCATCAGCTTGTAGATGAAAATCAAGTACCTATTTTGGACGTGGGTAGGAAAATGACTCTCTGGGGACAATACATACAAGATCTATTTTCAGACGATTCAAGAGAAACTGCTGAACCAGATGTAAACGTGGACGATAGCCGGATGTTCATGAAAGCTGAAATTACGAAAATGTTACGTCGCGCTAAATCTGGTAAAGCTGTAGGTCCTGACAACGTTCACATAGAGATTCTGAAGCTTATTGATGAGGAACATATTGCAGTTTTAGTAGACCTATTCAATCTGGTCTATAACACAGGCCACATTCCTCAGGACTGGCTTAAATCAACTTTTATCACATTGCCCAAAAAGAAAAACGCGAAAAAATGTGAAGAATTTCGAACAATTAGCCTCATGAGTCAAGTGCTAAAGCTGTTCCTATCAATAATCCATGAGCGTATAAGGCTTAAATGTGACGAACAGTTGAGTGACAGTCAATTCGGATTCCGATCTGGTGTAGGTACTCGGGAAGCCTTATTCGCTGTGCAGGTTTTAGTCCAAAAATGCCGCGATATGCAACAAAACGTCTTTCTTTGTTTTATAGACTACGAGAAAGCGTTCGATAAAGTGCAACATAATCGCCTTCTTGCATTATTGGACGATATCGGTTTGGACGAGAAAGACGTTCGCATTATACGTAACCTGTACTGGAATCAGCGTGCTACGGTGAGAATCGAGGGAACAGAATCTAAAGAAGTTAACATAAGAAGAGGTGTGAGGCAGGGCTGCATCTTGTCTCCAACACTTTTTAACATCTACTCGGAAGCGATCATGACGGAAGCTCTTGATGAACTGAACTGTGGTGTCAAGGTTAACGGTCGTCTCATTAACAACCTGAGGTACGCCGATGACACGGTACTCATAGGTTCAACTGAAACAGAGTTACAGAATATCATTGATCGTGTTAACGAATGCAGTGTCAAAGCTGGTCTGAAAATGAATGTCACGAAAACAAAGTTTATGGTCATTTCTAACAATCCCAATATTCAACCTAGCATATATGTGGCGGGCCAAAGGCTAGAGCAAGTGAATAAGTATAAGTATCTTGGCACATGGCTTACTCAAAATTGGGATAGTGAGACTGAGATCAAGACACGCATAGAAATTGCACGTAGCGCCTTTGTAAAAATGAAAAAGGTCCTCTGCAACAAAAAGCTGAAACTCAAGCTACGGGTACGTCTCATCCACTGCTACATCGGGCCAATTCTTCTCTACGGATGTGAAGCCTGGACTATTAAGGAAGATATCAGCAAACGTATAGAGGCATTTGAAATGTGGACGTATCGACGTATGATGGCTATATCTTGGACTCTGAAAGTCACGAATGAGGAAGTTTTGCGGCGAGTTGGTCAAAAACGCAAACTTTTGCAGACCGTCAAACAACGCAAAGTTGCGTACTTGGGTCATGTGCTCAGGCACGATAGGTACGAACTTTTGCAACTTATAATGATGGGAAAAATTGCGGGGAGAAGACGAGTCGGTCGCAGAAAGAAGTCCTGGTTGCGGAACATTCGAGAATGGACCGGGATCAGAAGTGCCGCAGAATTGTTTCGTTTGGCAATGAACAAAATAAAGTATGCAGAGCTGACTGCCAGCCTTCACTAGTTGGAGAGGCACCATAAGAAGAAGAATTCAAAATTTTATACAAAATGCACAATACCTAGTCTGACTGTATGATATTATTAACGGATTAAATTAAAAAAAACGAAATGGATTAAGAATTTGTTTTAAATATGCAACAGTGCAATGCAAGTTAACATTTCAAATAACCTGTTATTATATGTACGTGCCTGCTGCCTACTTACTATCGATATCGCTGCGTCACTTCAAGCCTACTTTCGAAGCCACGTCTCGGCGGCACGAAAGCCTCCGGACAAAAAACAATCACGCTCCCGTCCACGAAAATCATTATCCAAGAATTCACGGTTGGATTCATATTTTTTGTTCTCGAAAGAACCACATCAAACGGTCGTCGTCTTCCAGACCGGATTTTAAAACTATGTCTGTTAGTGCAGTTGCATAATTTGTTTTTCTTTTCGTTTCTTTATTACGAAATCAAATTTTAATATAACCCAATGAAAAACAGTGAACATTTGGAGAATTGATTTGGCAATAACCCTTTTAGACATGGAAAGTTAAGATTATTTGTTTAACCTATGATGCCAGAATTTGATTTTGTAATATTTGGTTTGGGCTACAAAAATAATTTTACATTTATCATCTGAAATCTCAGTGCTGGTATATTTTTGGCTGTTTGTCTAGGACGGCAAACGTTAAGCCATGTCAGAAGCCCTTAGGGCAGTTTGAAAACTCTCGACACTAGAGTTGGCCACTCTCATTCGATAAGAAGACGAAGAAATTTGCCTTTTGCTTTATCAGATTACGGGTTCATTACAAAAAAACCAAAAGTTCAGAAATAATGAGGCTCATAAATATTTTGGCTGGAGGAATGCGGCGTATGGCTACAAACAATACATTTATTTAAATAGGTACCTATAGTAATATAACGTGCCAGTCATTTCAATAATAAGGTAGTGTAAGCAAATCGCAGACGAAACATTGTTTGCATACAAATTCATATGAGGTTATAATGTTAAATGTTGGCTCTCTCTTTCTCTTTGAGTCGAATTTCCTCATGACTGAGGGTCGTGACTCCCCCGCAGAATTAATTCGTTAGGGGAGTTTTCTTGGGCAGATACATCGTGGTGGGCGCCCAGGTCCTTCCACGGAAGACGCATGTCCTCGGATATTGTGGTCCTCAAACATGTCGGTTTCCTCACGATGTTTTCCTTCACCGCTAAGCGAGTGCAATGTTGGCTAATGGTTACTTAATTCAGTTAATATATGAATGGGAAAGTTGATTCTAATTGAAAATGTAATTGTTATTTTGCTTTATTCTTCAATTGACGGTGTTTAGCCATGTCAGAGGCCGTTAGGGCGGCTTGATAATCTCTTGACACTAGAGTTGGTCACTCTCATTCGATAAGAAAAAGTGTTTAGCAAAAATAAGAAAGAAAATAATTTAACATACGTCTAAGTACTTTTTGTTTTGCTGTTTGCATTAAAAAACATGTTTACTCAATAAAAACAACCAGACAAAGTGTTTTGTTTTTCGTAGCGTACACACTATAAAAATTGTTAGGCATTATTGTATAGTAGCACAATGATCTTTCATATAACTTCCTACAATGAAATATACGAGACAGAAGGCAACAACATAACATTTAGCCCAAATCTTGCCCAAATACTCAAAAAGATACAATAACTTTGAAAACAAACTCAAAGATAAATTCTGAAAAATCATAGAGTACCTAAAATGTGACAATGTTTGAACCTGAAAAACTACTCAAAGTACTCACAACAAAAAGCATAGCTAACGATGTTCCTGCCATCAAGCAGTGTCAACTAATAACAGTGTTTCACATTTATTGTCTGAGGTCAAAGTGATAACTATCAATTTTTATATTATTTTACATATTTCCAAGCTTTCGAGGTCAAAATCTTCCATTAGCGGCTTCTGGAAAGTTCCTGACACTTTATTGGTTACTATACTAGTAGACGTCCGCGGCATCGCTCACATTATTTTGAGATAAAAAGTCTAAGCCTATGACACTTCTAAGACTTCATACTACCTACATACCAAAAATCATGATGATCCGTTCAGCCATTTTTGTGTTATGAGCGATTAAATATATAGATAAACAGACAAAAATTCTAAAACTGCTGAAACGTGTTCAGTTATGAAAGTAGGTATACCCAAACATTGTTTTTGTATATATTTTTTTCTATATTCAGATTTTTTATTCGGCTTTATTTTATGTATAGAAGATACAAATAGATAACCTTGCAATATAAAATCTGTCTGTTTACTTTTCCTTCCTTTTCTTTTGATTGATTGACGATGTAAAAATAAGTTCCTATAAGGGTGGCCAAATCTGGTATCATGTTTTAAATCAGCCTTAAGGGGCTCTGAAACCTCTAATGATAGATAGATAGATAGATAGATAGATAGATAGATAGATAGATAGATAGATAGATAGATAGATAGATAGATAGATAGATAGATAGATAGATAGATAGATAGATAGATAGATAGATAGATAGATAGATAGATAGATAGATAGATAATACTTTATTGTCACACACTTATAAAACAAAATTAACTAAAAATACTTTCATAAATTAATCTAGTGCCACAAGTGGCGGCCTTATTGCGAAAAGCAATCTCTTCCAGGCAACCATTGGATGGAAAGGAAAAATAGGATCTAATGCACCTTAACCATTGCTGTATAAGTATGTTATATCTTAAAAATATCTACTTCTCTCTGTTAGTATTTCCAAATATGTATGATTTCTGTACAAACTGATTGATTGAAAACTAATTAGGTATCTATATATATGACTAAGGTATATATAATTATTCATCACTTTGGAAGTTTTCAAAATTATTTAGAGGCGAGTTACGAAGTCGACTGACAAAACCCACGGGACTGTGTTAGTATATAAAAAGCTAGATATTGTAGTTCTGACGTAAGCGTGGTGTATTTTCATCATATAAATGTAACCATTAGTGTATAAAAGTACTGTGAAGGTAGTGTAGTGACATTGTCGCTGGTCGTAATTGTTCTAATGTATGACAAGTTTATTAAATTTTCATGTACATTTATGTTTTTACAAGGTTTTGCGGCTAATTCTAGTCATGACGTTATATTATGAGGGACTGGTCTCATTAGGAAATTAATTTCGTAATAATTATGTTTAAACAAACCCCGTGGCTGTTATTGTCTATTATTAATATTACAGAGGCCCTACAGGCGATTTGAAAACACTGACATCAGTGTTGGTTACTCTCACGGGAACTTACCTACTTAGCAGAAAATAATAATACATTTTTCTTTTTCTTGTTTTTGCAATATGTGCCAACTTATTACATCAAATCTAATGCCGCATTCGTTATAATTTCTTTTCGTGTGTCCAGATATTCGTTTGTTTATTTTATTATTTTTTCTTGATCTCATAGTAATAAAATCAAAAATATCAGGTCAAAACATTTATCAACTTTTTTACCAAGAAATTACCTTTGACCCCATTATCACCTTAAAAGTAAAGATCAAGTGAAATTTTTTCTCTACAAAGTGGATAAGCTATAATAAGGTAAGGCATTAATGTCAAGAGCTGCATTTACGTATTAAGGCTATGTGCATACGGTCATGGTTAACTGCAGGAACAGGTGTTCTTTTTTACACCCTTCTTTATGATATCACTTTCCTGGGTACACTGAATGCTTCCGTGGGTTGGATGGCATATAAATTGTAGATCCTGGCTGTGTGTGTGTGTGTGTATATACATATTTGTTTATGTGGTTGAGTGTGTATGGTATAGCACGGTCTACGAACGTTTGGAAATCGTTCTAGAGATCTCTACATTGATATATAAACTACTTAAGTTTATGAGTGAAGTAACGTATGCGTAATTCAGGATCTAATCTATCTCCATACCAAATATCAACCAGATCAATTTAGCCGTTTAGCAATATAAGGGAGAGTTAACACAGTCTCAAACTTTTCGCCTTAACAATTAGTGGTATAGTGGGATATGTACCTACTACGTTTGTGTTAATATAGTCATATAGAGCCTTAATATCATTTAAGGCAAAGTGTGTCTGGTCACGGCTAACTGCACTACCTTGGCAATGCAGTGGGACCCTAAAGTTCGGAACATAATATAATACCTAAGGCACGGAATAAATAAACCCGAAGCCAAGACACTGGACATTTGCCAAGTATGGAGTATTGTTGTTACTGTGTGAAATACATTATAATATGTAAGTTATATTTAAAACGTTTATGTTGGTGCATTCTGATCATAATCTTGTAACATTATTTTACATTTTAGAGAGATAATACAAGGAATTACACTTTGATAACTAATGAGAGTCATTTTACTATAATAAGTAAAGAAGAAGAAGAGATCACTTTAGTGATAAGGTCGCCCAATGTCCCTGGTTACCTTCCACCTTTATGTAAAATATGTTCTTTTTTATTTGGTGTACAATAAAGTATATTTGATTTGATTTGATTTGATTTGATTCTTACGGAGATTTAAGTCATACATTAAATACCGAATATCGAGCGGTACCTTTAAATTATAACACAAGAAATGAAAAAGCATGAATTTGATACTCAGAAAAAGAAATCTAAAGCAGTTTGGTACTACAAAACAGGCCCGAATATAATACATTGGTTTGGAGTAAGTAATAATATTATGTAGAACTTACAGTTTGAACAATAAACATCTAAATATATAATTTATTATAACTAGCGCATTCATTGTTTGTCTTAAAGCTAATTAACGAAATGTAATTTCTCCTTATGCTTCTAAGAAAACCTTTATTCGTAAGTGTTTACAGGAAAACAATATAATTTCAAAACAGAACAAGGTCGGTGTATTTATTCATTTACGACTAATAAAACTATTTATTAGCTATGTCAAACACTAGTAATAGTACTGTGAAATATATAAAGTTCTGTGTGGTGATAAAAGCATTGCATCATCATCATCAGCCTGTTATTGCCCACTGCTGAGCATAGGCTTCTCTTCTGTACTCTCTCGCCACTCTTCCCGGTCCTGCACAGATTGAATCCAGGTGCTCCCTGCGGTTATTCTATTGTCGTCAACCCACCGCATTAGTGGGCGACCTCTGTTTCGTTCCTGTTGAGTCGCGTTGCAATAGCCGCTCCCTCCCGTGAGGTTGCGTGCGCCGTTCGTCGTGTTGCTGCTCCCGAGCGGGAGGTCGACGCGCCGGCACCACCTTCAGGAACCACCGCCTGTCGTCCCGGCGCTGTAGAAAAGCGCCGCAGCGGCAGGCACTTCGCCACCAACATCACTACGTCGAGCAACGCCGACCGTCGCTTGTACGCCACCGGACAGAGCGACTCGACGTGAACTTCCCCGGGGTCAGCGTGCCCCGGAGCCCAGCCGCTCTAAAGAAGCGCAAGCTCGTTGAGGCCCTACCAGCTCCCCCTTGGGGACTGGCAGACGACCCAGTGGTGGTGGTGACCTCTGTTTCTATTATGAATCGATATATACTTACCTATTACTATTTGGTCCTTACACATTTGACATTACAAATTCTGGGGCTTTATTATTTTGACAACACTGGAATACGAATAGCTTTGTTATTTTTGTTAACAAAAATATTTTTCTAACTTTTTCGACTCCAAAATAGAACTTCAACTGAAACGAGCGATCGTATTTTGTCTAAAAATGCTTTACTATTTTTTTATTGGCCTACGTTAATAATAGCACAAACAAAATCTGACCGTACCGCCACCAAACTATGTCTTCCGCTTTTCACCCAATTAACTGACACCCCATGCATAGAGCCCGGAACACAGATTAGATAAAGGTTATAATGCAGAAGCCCCGGAAGCGTACTTTCCTAATTTCCCGGTGATTATCACATTCCGTCGTCACAGTGAGTAGGTGACAGTCGGAGCATGCCCTTCGGATGATTATTGTAATTATAGGACGGCTAATAGGTACCTCGCGTCCGGAGTTCACACTCCTGGTAGTGTCATTACCTACTGCTGTGAACCTTCTGTATTTGTATAGTGTTTTTATGTAGGTACAGGGCGTTAGCACACAAGTAAGACTCGAAGGTACAGCTTAAAATCAATATGTTTCAATTAAACTAGTTAAAGGCGCAGGTTGACCCGCGTTTAAATTTTATGGCGTAAACAGTATTTTTTGTAGTTATTATAAACACGATATCTTACTTATCTCCGACCATCAAATATAGCCTTTCTGTTTTCATACCAAAGAAAACTGGAAATTAAATGCTGATAAAAAAAACAACTAAGTAGGTACTTAAAAGATTTTTAACCAAACACCCTCTAGGTATTATACACCATTACACTTGACCGTAGACAATGCTATCGTGGCGCCATCTCTCTAATATAAGGCTTTCACACATCCATAGAATAATTAACAGTACCTACTGCATGCCATCTATTGTGACGCCAGAAAATAAATGAGCTACGCGGCACCCTAGGATTTGTTAAAAAAGCCAATTTGGTAAATATGTAAATCTAATAATACTGAATGTTATCAGATCCAGTGAAGCAGCGACGTATAACGTGAACCTCTAATTTGGGTTTGGTAATAGATGGATTTAATTATTCGGCCTGATGTTTTAGGAAATGGAAAGCAAAAAAAATGCATTATAGGAACTTAATATGCATTATGCATTGGCAGCTTAAAAAAATAAACCAAACATGCCGTAAAAACATACAACAATATCGAGTCTAAACCGACATATAGGTTAGACATTTGTAGATCAATTAGTTATAAATTAAAAACCTCTTCAAAAAGTCGTTCTCAATGCCAACCTAAAAATAGTAAATTAGAAACGTGATATATTTGTCTTACTTAAAAAAACATGTATTGTCCATACAGTCTATCATGTCCATCTACGAATAGCAACAAATAACAATTTCTTGTTATTATTTATTAAATATCTTATTTTTGCTGCTGACCAAAGACATTTCATCTTGCCTACCAATCAATAGACACTCATAATAAACGGCCCTCGGGAAAGAGTTCCGAGTATATCGTTAGACCTTTTTTGTGTTTTTTTTCTCTTTGTGAGAGGCTTGGTGCTTTCATTGTCGATGCGTGTTCGCCTCAAGCTATCACTTCTTTTTTATCTTATTTGAATATAACAATTTAAAGTTTATGACCGCCATTACACGTGTCTTGCTAGATTCTTTCACTATTGAATTCACACTTTTGGTCTACTGTTATAGCGTTCATGAGACGAGAGTTGTTCAGATTTCTCTGATATGTTATAATCTTCTTAAAAAATAAAATAACGTTAATTGGAATATAATTCTCAATTAGTCGACATAAAATAATTACTAGTAATAAAACTAGTTTACTAATAAAGGAAAAGTAAAAGTTGATTCAAAATTATTTATCATTTTATATTGTGCCACCAATGACGAATGACCATTATTTTCTTTCATTATATCATCACAATTATCAAAATTTATTTTTAAAAAAACGAAATACCTTGCTTCATCTCCTCGGATTTCTTTTTGCCATGGTCTGCCCGATAATGACTCTTTATACATAATAAAATGCATAAAGAGGGTATGTATATTGTATACTTATGTCTACGAGTACATAAGTATTTACTAGTACAACTATTACAACTGAGTATAATAACACTGACGAATATGTTTGTTTGTCCACAGAACAATGGGTGAACTAGGCAACAAACTAGGACTGGACGAGCTGGCGGGCGGAGCCGCGGGCATCAGCAGGGCACTGCTGGCTGAATTTATTGGTAAGCTATTTGTTTATTATATTACTGTACCTACATAATATAAAAAACAAAAATAAATGTTCTGGGACATTGCACACGGCGCCACCTAGCCCCACACTAAGCAAACGCTTGTGTCGTGGGTACTAGATAACGGATATAATACTTACATACTTTTCTTTTCTTTTCTATGATGCTTGATTGTAGCAATGGATTGACACAGTTTATTCAGTTACATTATTAATTTAGGTAATATAAGACTTTCTTTTAAATTCATACATATTATAAATTGATGTCTCGTAGGAAAGTGCTATTTTCAAGAACGTAAATTGATCGAACCTATTGGCAAAAACAGTGTCTGAGAGATATCTGAATAAATTTACTCAATCTCTTTACTTAAATTGGTCTCTTATTTAAAAAGAAAATAAGTCGAATTGGCAACCTTTGGCTTTTTTATTAAGGAAATTTAAAAAACGTTCCAAAATTTTAAACACAACTTTTTTACGTGGGAGGTATACGTTTGACTACAGCCTGTCTAGCGTTAAGCATTGCTGCAGCCTAGGGTGTAACACGCTTACTTAGAAGATACCTATTAACTCTAGATTTGAAGACCCCTGGATTGTAGTTCGCAGTATGACTTACCAAATCTTAATTAAAATACTGGTATGATTGCAGGCAACCTCCTCCTCAACCTGTTCGGTTGCGGCGCCTGCATCAACATCGCGCAGGGCTCCACCGCAGCCCCCGACATCGTGCTCATAGCGCTTGCCTTCGGTCTCACCATCTTCGCTGTCGTGTCGGTAAGGACTGTCACACTCCTCGGCAATGAGGGTTGACCACCTCCTCCTCCTCCTGTTAAGATAAGATATTTCTTTAATGCACACCAAAAAAATTACATTACGAAAGAAATTTAAAAACTACGTAAAACTACTATTCCTGTTCTGATCTTTGCAGTTGTATCATTAGAGTATGAAAGTCCTCATATAAAAAGGACACTAAACTGAACAAATTCAGTCTTCTAAGAAAACCCATATTCATAATGTTTATTTTTTTGCCTTCTTATTTTTGTTAGCTCGAAAATCTAAGTTAATCTAACCAAAGAGAATACAAATAAGCCATTATGCTCATCAATTTGTAACAATAACATGACAACGAAATTTCCCTAAATATTAAGAGGCGAAGAACAACTATAAGTTTGTTATTACATGTGTTAATAACTTAATCACTCATCATCCAACTGTTTACTGTATTTAAGACATTATGATGGCTTAAAAATCCATACACACAACGAAATGGCAAATTAAAATTATAAAGATATCGTCAACATTAGATAACAGTCGTTCTTTCGTTTACTCACTGAACCTCATGTTTTAATTACATACCATACATTACATGGTGATGATTAGACACATATTTGCCCACATAATGGAAAACATAGGAGATAAGCGTAAGCCCCTTATCACTGAATTTGTGGCGAAAGAGTACAACCATAGCGTTTTTATGCTGTGTGCTATTTTAACGGGTGATAATTTTCACTTTCTAGTCGGTAGGTATCTTATCAGGGGCGTAGCTACTGTGTCCAATATATAAATGACGATGCAAAATAAATACAGGATCCTTGGCTTACTAGGATGGTAAAGCATGTTCTTAATATCATGAAGACCCTTCATTTGAGGTCACAATAAAACGATATAGGACCCATTCAAGACATACATATTACCTACTCTGTCTTATTTTAAAAACCCAGCATATCTTTTCTATGCGACTATTGGAAACTATTTGATTATGCCTCACGATAAAATTAACTATAAAACATTTTCAACCAAGCATTTAAATTCTACAACACTTAAAGAATATTTATTGTCAACCTATATTTAAAAGGCACTTATTGGTACCACATTGGTATTGACACTTATCTTTAGTGTCTAGCTTCAGCTAGTGTTAGCGTGTTAGTTGGTAGCCTTCGTGCCACTTATATGTACATCTATAATTATATCTAACTACTTAAACAGACCCTTAACACTTTCTAAAACAATGTTTTTCTTATTTTTCTTTAGGCGATAGGCCACGTGTCCGGTGGTCACATCAACCCAGCAGTAACAGTCGGTCTCGCATCAGCCGGTAAAGTGAAAATCGTCCGCGCAGTCCTCTACATCATCGCACAATGCGCCGGCGCAGCTGCTGGTTCCGGCTTGTTGAAAGCACTGACTCCAGAAAGAGCGGCTGGGAAGTTGGGAGTCACAGCGCTTGGAACTGACGTGACAGCCCTGCAAGGATTCGGCATTGAATTCTTCCTTGGATTCGTGCTGGTCTTCGTTGTTTGTGGAGTAAGTTTTCTTTATTTTATTGCCTAATCTATAAGGTCTCACTTCTGGGCATACGTCTACTCTAACTCCCTCGATGAATATTTTTAATTCCCAGAAGATATTATATTATTATCGCTCAGTGTGCAAGTAAGGCGCTCGCGCTGGTGGCTTCGGTTTACAAAAGGCACTGAACAGAATATTCTCTGGGCTTTTAATTAGAATTCACAGCAATTCACTTAATTATTGTTATTTTTTGCAAAATTTCAAAAGTCTTGAACACCGTCGCAACGTCGCCAGTTTGTCGGTTTTCTATCGGTTGCATTTCGGAGAGTGTGCCGCGGAATTGCACGGACTAATTCCGCCCGCGCCCTTCTTTCACCGGACGAGTAGAGGTACGGCAGGACGACACCGGTTTATGGTGGAAGTTCCTAAGACCCGCACGAAACGGTACGCTTCCACCTTTATTGTTCGTACCGCTAGGTTGTGGAACTCCCTGCCTGGCTCTCTGTTCCCCACGCACTATAATCCAGCGATCTTCAAAGCGAGAGTGAATCGGTTCTTATCGGGTAAGCACGCTCCATCTTAGGCCATAGCCTTACTTGCTATCAGATAAACTATGGTCAAGTGCAAACCCGTTCAAGTTAAAAAAAAAAAAAAAAAAAAATTGCGTAGAAGACTCAAAAAGGGTTGACAACACACTGACACGTTAAAGGACTTAACAGCTATGGCTAATTATGCTCTCTCTGCACATAGTTAGAAGTAGTTACAAATCTACAGTACTAATCATTCATAGAATAAAATAAATAATATCATCACAGATATTATTTACGATATTGCGGTTTGCAAAGTGCGGTTGATTTGTTACATTATCTAGCAACTGCCTCAAGTAATGTAAGTGTTGTATTTATCAAGGTTTGTAGAACAGTCGAGAGGCCTTAGATAATTTACAAGTGTCAGGGATTACCTAAGCATGAAATAAATACCTAAGAAGTGTTCACTTTATTTAAAAACAATGTTAAGTAAATAAAACCATATGTAAGTAGGTAAATCTAAAGTAAAAAAAGGGATTTGCGTAGGTTTGTTTTGAAGTATTTTAGAAGCAGGAAATTGATCGTTATTATACATTATATTAATAGGGAAAGTTTTAAGTAATCAAGGTTTTTTAGTACTTGGTTCGAAATGAAGTTATTCCAGCCTTGCCCAGGAGGCAATCAGAAATATAGTAGAACCATACAAAAATACTTTGTTGTTCATGAATGAACACTCGTATGCTTTCTAGTTTAATAAATTAATATAATAATTCTCTTCTGGAATTAGTTCTGCGAGGGAGTCACGATCCTCAGTCATGAGGAAATACGACTCAAGAGAGAGAGAGAGGTTCTCTATACCATAAACTACACGAAAGAAATAAAACTACTTACTCTTAAGGTATAGATCTTAAGGTATAAATAACTTAAATACAACCTACTTACCTAAGCAAATAAAGTGAACTGATTGCCTTTTCTAAGTTATTCTATGTAAATACCGGATCCAGCTTGACATGTTACTCACCTAGATTACCATTGATGGGTCTTGTTTTATGTTTATTGATTATATGCTCTATGTTTTAATTGCTCTGCCCAAGGCGTTACTTGAATCCTTTTCTTGATACTTACATTACTTAGATGTAACTTATTGCCTACAGAGTACTGATGTAGGTACTGTTAATTATTGTTTAAAATGTAGGGTGAAGTTTGTATAAAACAGTTTTATATATATACTAGGCTTTAGCTATTTTGGCATGGTACGAAAATTATGAATAGATTAGGATAAATGTGCAACCAATGAGTTTTTTTATGTATATAGAGTTCTTTATGTTACCTACTTATGCTATTTTGGTTTGGTGAGATAATTATAAAAATAATTAGGTCGATCTAAAGGTTAAAGGTTGAGGATAAAAGTTAAGGTTTTTCGGTCCTTTTGAAATCAACTAACTAAACGACATAAGTATATTATAATAAATATCTTCCAGGCAAGCGCGCTAGATCGTTTACAACGTTGCTTAACATCAATCAAGTTACTGTCAAGAGTGAGCCAATATATCATTAAAAAAACAATTTAACACAAAGTGGAATTCATTTCCTTTGTTATTATAAAAATAGAAATTATGCTAGAACTTTCCGCGTTTAAATAAATGCTCTGTGCAATTTTAATAATAGCAATTGTGTAATATCTCTAATTGAAAAACAAAACGTACCAAGCATCGACGATATGTTCAATAGACGCCTATGCGCCTAGCCGGGACTAGACAATCTACCAAAATAGGGCCTAGACAATACATATATACTGAAAAGTCACAACATACAATACATATGTGTGGAAATACATACATACCAAATTGTAGATTTATCTCGTCAACTAAAATTTAACACATTTTAGTTACTTAACTAAAACGATAAAGCGCTTGATCATTGTTTCCCTGATAATAAGCAATAGCTATAGCCTTAGATGAAGCATAAGAACAGGTTCACTCTCGCTTTGAAGATCGTTAAATTATAATGCGCGGGCAACAGGGCAGGAAGATAATAAACTTTGCGTACAGTAATCAAATAAATATTTCAGGACATATATCAATAAAACCAGAAAAGTAGCAGAAATGCTGCCATCTGCCACGCATAGTTTGAAAATTATAACCCAGGGGTCTTCAAATCTAGAGTAAATAGGTTACATCTAGGCTACATCTTAGACTGTAGTGGTGCTTAACATCAGGCAGGCTATAGTCAAATGTAAGCCTAATTAATGTAAAAAAAAATAGTTTTTATACGCATACTCTAATGAAACGTCTCTTGTTAGTATTATCTATTGTACAGTTGTAATAAATAGCTAACCTGCCGTGAGTCGTGTCACGCTGCTATTAGCAAGATCGATGCTCTGCAATCTGCATTCACAACATTACATTATTGATGAGCTTGACAATGGCATGTTTGAGGGACCCTACTACTAGGGTTTAATTTTTAATTTGACTGTGAAAGATACTCTTCCCAGAATAAAATTGAAAGAGTACTGTCAAAATATTGACTTATCTAATATATAAAAATAATTCGGGTTTCCCTTCCTGACGCTATATGTAACTCCAGGACGCACGAACCGATTTCCACGGTTTTGCATTCGTTGGAAAGTCTCGGGCTCCGTGAGGATTATAAAAAAAACAAAGCCATCTGGTGGCGAAACCAAGTTCGCAGGGTTTGCTAGTTTGATTGTAGGTTCATGCTTATGTGGGATAGGTTGCGTTTGACTAAAGCCTGCCTGATGTTAAGCATTGCTGCAGCCTACGGTGCAACACGCTTACCTAGAAGATACCTATTATCTCTAGATTTGAAGTCGTCTGGATTGTAGTTAAGACATGTTTGTTTCTCTTCCAAGCAACACGGCGACTGATTGACGAATAAAGAGCCAGTATGTATGGGTTCTATGCGGTCTAATCATTCCAAACATGAAACAAGGCGAATTATGTATGTCCGTCCAAAAGGTTGCCTGAAAGAAATCGCCTAAGGCGATAAGGCCGCCCAATGTGCAGCACTTTAAAATATTTACATAAGTCTACTTTCTATTGTGTAATTTCTGTCTTTTGGTGTACATTAAAGTGATATTCTATTCTATTCAACCTTCTAAAGCTGTGAAGAACAGAGCTCTTGGACTCTTCTGCTTATTAGCAAGATGAAATGACAAACGAATATTAGACATAGAAAATCAAAAACATGAACAAATGAATTTCTGCTAAGAAAAATCAAGTTCATAACTAAGTATTTGGTGATTTTCGTAGCAAAGAAGTTAAAAATGGAGCTGTTAGTTTCACAAAAAAAAACTTTGCTTTAGTTAAGTAGTTTACGTGGGTTAAGATACCTAAGTAGGTCTGTACCGTGTATGAAGTCATAGCTATTTAACTAGGTAACTGAAGTTAGTGGTGGCTAAGTACTTAAGTTTTCTTACTCACCTATTGTTCTCGGAGCCAAGTTTATGTCGATATAAGTAGGTACTTAACTACTACTTAACTTAGTGAGTAAAAAATATAAAACTTAAGTTTAGTACTTCTCTTGAGTAGTATTTCCTCGTGACTGAGGGTCGTGACTACCCATGAGAGTTAATTCGGAGTTCTCTTGGGCAGATACATCGTGGTGGGCGCCCAGGTCTTTCCATGGAAGACACAATTCGGATATTGTGTTCCTCAAACATGTCGGTTTCCTCACGATGTTTCCTTCACCGTTAAGCGAGTGCAAATCCACACATATGTACCTTGAAAATACAAGTCATTGGTGTAGGGCTGTAGTACTTACGAATTATTTTTTGCAAATTAGTCACCACATCAACTGATTTAGCTATCTAATTATACGACAAATAACAAAAACTGTTGTGTGTTCCGAAAACGCAAACAAAAACGCCATTCTTACCAACAAAAAACATTGAGCTTACAACTTCACCAAGTTATCTGTGATACGGGTAAAAATGGAACTGAAATTTTTGAAACAAAAATTCTGTCTATACAGGTTTGTATTCTGTGTTACAATTACATATTATTTCCTCAAACAGTAACAAATTCAAAACAGAAACTCTATCCATAATTACATTATTAGTGCCTCAAATAGAAAGACAGCTTCAATATAGGTGTATAATTAGAGCTATACTGACCCTCTATCACCATTTTCCTGTGTTTTTTTTCTATGAGTTTATGAGTTTAACCTTTTTGAACTGTTTGCCTCGCGGGCATCGTTATTATTCTTCTCTAGAGTTGTATTTTCTCATGACTGAGGGTCGTGACTCCCCGCAGAATTATTCGTTAGGGGAGTTCTCTTGTGCAGATATATCGTGGCGGGCGCCCAGGTCCTTCCACGGAAGACACATATCCTCGGATTTGTGGTTCTCAAACATGTTGGTTTCCTCACGATGTTTTCCTTCACCGCTAAGCGAGTGCAAATCCACATTTATCTTGAAAATAGTCTAGAAAGTCATTGATGTAGGGCCGGATTCGAACCAGGATGCGTCTAGATGAAAAGCAGACACTGGAACCGCTGAGCCACACTCGCTTCCTGTGTTTTATGTGAGCATAAAAAACCTTATATCATTTGATTTAAAAAAATGCGAATGTGGCGCCACCAGCCAGTTTTCAAATAAATTTGTTTCGCCTGTAGACAACTTTTTACACAAAGCCACATCGCGTGTCTGACTCCAGTATTTTGTTCGCGAAACGAAATGGCCGAGATTATTTGCATAAATCAATAGTTATCGTTAACTACGCAGTTGTAAAAGAAATTATAATCGGGAAACCGTTTAACTGCGACCTTCTGGTGATTACTGTAAACCTTAAAAGCTACAGTTAAATGTTTTATCATAAACTCGTGGTCGCCCACGGTTTAACTCGCATTATTTTGAGATAAAAAGTAGCCTATGACACTTCTAAGACCCCATACTACCTACATACCAAAAATAATAATGATCTTTTTCGTTTTTGCGTTAAGAGAGAGTAAATAAACAGACAAACAGACAACAATTCTAAAAACTGCAGAATCATGTTCTATTAAGGCTTTCAAGTATATCTACCCAATTTTTTTTCAATATTATCTATGTTCAGTTTTTTGACTCACTTTAGCTTTATTATACATATGTATAGATTGTGTATATTATACATATGTATAGAGTATGTATAGATTAACTCGGTATCAGTTTCGTGTAATGCCTATTGCTATAGAACAGAAAAACAAGGCACTTACCGAGACCTTGCTAACATAATATTGTTAATTTTCCTCCTAAGAATATGTACGGAACACCTTCTACGGACCTCCAAGATACAGGCTATTGCCTAGTTTGAGGTCCATAGAAAATATTTATAAAGTAATCCTTAGTATTTAATTCATTTCCTTTTGATTCTTAATTATTTACATCTAATTTTTTTAAGAAAAGTATTAAATTTACTATAACCTAAGGATTTTCAACTCCATTTTTTGGAGTTGGTTAAAATTCGACTTATAAAAAGCCAATGAGTTCTATTGAAAACCAAACCTACGCACAGTCATTTTGAATACAAAAACTATTTAATTAATCTCTTTAGGCTCAAGCTATAGATACAACAACATAATACAATATATTTATAGCCACTAATGAATAAAATTAACTGTAAACTTCATCCGTTTAGTATATTGTTATGAAGATTTACAGTTACACATAGAATTGTGGTCGAAATAGAAACAAGACAAGGGATATAACCATTAGTTGAGAAATTAATGAACCAGAGCGTCGCCGAGATTTTATCTTCAAGGTGAAATCGATGGGAATATATTATTAGTGCTCAACTAAGTTGTATATGTTTTGTAAGGGATATTTATCTATTGGGTGTTTTAAAGTACTAATTACTTGTTTGACAATGACTTGCGTTTACTAGGTATGTACACTAGTTTAGATACTTTGTAAATTTTTATTTGAAATAAAGATATTTTGAAATTGAAAAAAAAAAAATGACTTGCGTAGTTAAAAATTAATAACAAATAAGACATTTAATTTATATTTAAAAAAATGCTTAAACAAAAAGGAGACAATCAGTATTATTTCCCCTTTTGTTAAAATATTCTACCACTTCCTAAGGTCAAGTTTTCCCAGAACATTTTTGAGATGGAAACAAACAAATTCATTCACGTTCTTTCCCTTCCTATATTTGATAAACTCAAGATTACTCATTTTATTAAGAAAATATACCACAAGGCCCAGCAGTTGAAACGTTGAGCTAAAAGTAACTTATTATAATTACATTAAATATATATAAAGCCGTATAAACAGCTGCAAAGACTGCAAGTGAAATGAAAAGACTTACGAGTATGTACTTAGTCCGTGATAACTATTTAGTTCAAGTACCACAGGATTAGATATATACCGACCTATATATAGGTATATAGTGTTTGTTATATTTATCTTATCACGTTCCGGTAGCTATATCTGAAAAACAAAAGTGAAACTGCACTTAACCAAATCAGTTATTTGCATGGTAATCTTTACACGAGAATTTAGATAGAGATATAAATCTGTTGGTGTAAAATTACTTGCAAGATACTAAATTAATCAATAATTAATCTATTTAATAAGGAATTTGGTGTTCAAATAAAGATTAGTCTATTTCTATTTATTTTCAAACTTTACTGGTGCTGCTATCTAGTGAGGAGTAGCGAACCTTATTGAACGAGAATCCGGAAAATTCAAGCAAGATTTTCCGTGTAGCTCTGCAGAGAGTTTTATAAATTTTGTAACTTTATTTTGGAAAACGAAATACCACTAAAAACGCCCGAGCTAATCTTAAACTATGACAAAGCATCCAATTGCTAGAAATTTAAATATTCTTGAGTGAAAACCTAGCTGTATTCGGAGCCAATATACCATTGGTGCTGCCAAGTGCCAGTATTGTAAGACCCAATCTTCATCATCATCATCCACAGCAGGTTTTTACCACCACTGGAGACAGTCACGGCAAAAATCTTATTGACATTTCAACCATTAATTAAATATTTTTTTTATTTCCAGGTATGCGACCCCAACAAGCCCGACAGCAAATTCACCGCCCCCCTGGCCATCGGTCTGACAGTGACACTAGGTCACCTGCTAGCTGTCGACTACACCGGCTCCGCAATGAACCCAGCTCGCTCCTTCGGCTCCGCGCTCGTTGCTAATGAATGGGCTGATCATTG
Organism: Macaria notata; assembly: GCA_927399415.1. NCBI lineage: Eukaryota > Metazoa > Arthropoda > Insecta > Lepidoptera > Geometridae > Macaria > Macaria notata. The sequence goes on along the minus strand of OV656746.1, from coordinate 8,942,405 downwards.
GGTGAGTCAGTGCATTAATCAATCAGGGATCTAAATATTAGAGAGTAACTCAGACAATCAGCTCACGGTGTTGCTGAATCTATATTTTTTTAACATATTGACACAGTAACTTCTGTGCGTCCACAGAATGATCGTGAAATTCGTAGAGTGCCTACCTATTTTTGGTTGGCTAGCTACTTTACCGTAATTCGCCTGATGGAAAGCTATCATTACGGTCTAGGATGGAACGTGCTTACCCAGTAAGAACCGATTCACTCTCGCTTTGAAGATCGCAAGGTTATATTCCGCGGGGAACAGGGAGTCAGGCAGGGAGTTCCACAATTTAGCCGTTCGCACTATAAAAGTGGAAGCAAAACGCTTAGTGCGTAGTCTTGGGAACTTCCACCATAAACCGGTGACGACCTGCTGTACCCCTGCTCGTCCGGTGGTAAAAAGGGGCGGGCGGAATTAGATCGTGCAATTCCGCTGCACACTCTCCAAAGTGTAATCGATAGAAGATCGATAGACAGGCAACTTTGCGACGGTGCTCGAGACTCTGAAGTCTCGCCTCGTCACCACAAAGCGTCGTTCCCAATGATCTTCTTAGCTCGCTTCTCAATTGTCTCTAACGCCTCTAACTGGTATTTATACTCTATTTTCCAATAAATGAAAAAAATATCCTTCTCCCAACAGCTTGTTCGGTTCTGTGTCCGTACAGCCTCCTTGAGAGCCATCTCAAAGGAGGCTGAAATATCCGCAATGATATCTGCTGAAGATGCTTCAAGATCTGGATATTGATTCTGGCGCAGAAAGGAACCACAAATGATGACTTTTCATTGATAAGAAAGAATAAGCAATATTGTGAATTTTTGACGTTATATTTATGGATAAATGACTGACTGAGAAGTACATAAAAATCTTCTGTAATAACTTTTACATTTCTAATTTGCAGGTATACTGGGCAGGCCCGGTGGCCGGCGGCGTGGCCGCAGCGCTGCTCTACACACACGGGTTCTCAGCCCCGCCCGAGGCGCACCCGCCCCGCTACCGCCCCGTCGCCGCCGACGAGAAGGAGGTAACCAAGGTTTAATGCACGTAGGTGGATATACACTGTTAGAAACTGTGCTAACAACGCTTCACTAATGAAATAATTTCAAATTAAAAAAAAACTTACAAAAGACTTGATAACCTCCTTTTTTGAAGTCGATTAAAATAGGAATAGGTTCAAAAGTATCTTGAACTATACGAAGACAAATCATAGACTAGATTTCAGATTAATGTGTTAACTGGCGCGCTTAATAATATTTCTTAAATCTTAAAACAGGAATAGGTTACGTACTAGATCCGAACTCTTGATTTAAAATAAGGGCAGTTTCCTCTTTCACTTCCTGTTTAGCACATCAAAAAGTTATTTAGTCTCTCAATGCATATATTTAAAATTATATTTATTAATTATTTAATACTAAGTAGTTACAAAATAATAAATAAGCTGAGCTACATAATGTGAACTTAAACATATGAGAGCCACAGTCTTAAACATATGCACTAGTAATATAACCTTAACTAAATTAATAATAAAATAAATATATATATATATCGAGTAGAATGTGCTGAACAAATAAATTTCAAGTAGGTACTTTTCCATCTAGCGGGCAATAGCGGAACTAAGAAGCTTCATAATTATAAGTACGGAGGTCTACGTATAACTAATAGGTATCCTATCTACTAATACTATAGCTGTTTAGCATATGCAGTAGGGGCTTTTTGCATAATGGGGGCTACCGTATGTACAAAGTACAAACACCTTCCTCTTTGAGTCGTATTTCCTCATGCCTTTGAGGTTGCCTGGACGAAATCGCCTAAGGCGATAAGGTACTCAATGTGCATTAAATTAGTTTTTAAATTTCTTTCATTATGTAATTTCTTTGGTGTGCATTAAAGCCATATCTTATCTTGTTGAGGGTTGTAATGAAACTGTGGAGGAAAGTTATCTTGGGCAGATAAATAGTGATATGTGCCCATTTCCTTCCATGGAAGAAACATAACTTTGAATTGTGTGGTCTTCAAACCAATTATTAGCATTTTATTAAGACTAATAGTGAAGTCTGCATAATTTCAAATGTTGTAAGCAAAGTTTTCATTCGGGAACATTGAAAACATCCTCTGAACAGTTGAACCACTTTCGTGAAACACCCTGGAAAGTATCCAAAGGGTAGTATAGTATACGGTAGCCCTCATTAATTAGTTGTTTCAGCTTTACTAACATTGTGTTCTATTACAAGCGAGCTGGACGTCTTGCACCCACCGCCTGGACTGTAGAACAAGGAGTAAGCGATTACTAATTAGACATTTTATCGTTTAGCTTATTTTATAGAGTTTTTTATTTTGTTAATGAATACAAACCAAATTGGTTATTTTGATTTTATGTTAAGTATATTTTAATACATAGTGTAGATAACAAAGAAAATATATTTAATGTAGGTAGATACGTATTAAAAAAAGACACGCAAAGAATTAGATATATTATTTTAGTTAATTAGGAGTAATATAGTCTATTAGTCTTTCACTAGATACATTTATCCAGACGTACATAGTTTTACTGTCGCAGGCAATTTTTGTTTCTTTTGGCATAACCCAATTAACTAACACCCGCCTAAGCTTATGCTTTATTTGTTACAACTGTTGTTGGAAAAACTGACCTAAAATGTAGTTAACTTTATTCAATAATAATAAACAATATATACACATATATACACTAATAAAACTAAAAAAGAGTATTTACATCTGAACTAAATTTAAAACCAAGCAAACTAAACCAATGGAGCCAAGAACGCTAGCTGCATTCCCACGCTGGATTGCTATAGAAATCCTCTGCGCAAGGAACCAGCCAGCGTTCTTGTCTCTAGTGATGTCATTCAAAATTTTTTTTTATAAAAGACTTCGTGCTTTTAGCCCACGGACCAAAAGTTGTAAATGTAGTAATAATAATGTAGTAAATGTATTATATGATTTTTACTTCTTTTTTACTAATAATAACCTAAGACATAAGAAACTGTAACTTACCTGCTATGGGTCTCCTGTTGTCCCGATACAAAAAAAAAACATTTTTTATTAAGTCTGGTCGTTTCTATGTATAATACGTATGTATTTACAAAAGAAAAGTAGGTATACATGTATTATATCTGTCACCTAGTAGGTACCCACGACACAAGCGTAAGCTTAGTATGAGGCTAGATGGCGCTGTGTGATATGTCCTTAAAAATTTATTTATTACATTACAAACCATACCATTTACGTACTCTCTTACTTATAGAGCTGTTTTTTCCAGCTGAAGCGACTGGACGGCGCGAAGGCGGAGGAGCTGGCCTGAACCCGAGACTGGCGGCTCGTGCCGCCGCGGGCGCGCGCCGGCGTGACCGTGCCTAGCGAGACCCGCCTCGCGACCACGCACCACTACATGTGAACTCACCGACACACACCAACACAAACACAATATACCATTTTTTGTTAAAATAAAAAAAAACACACCAACACAATATACTTACTTACCTTTTTTGTTCAGATAAAAAAAGATTGAAAAATATGGAAGTTATTTCTGCATCAGAAATAAAAAAAGTTTCCCGGCCATTACATATTCTCGGGTTCCATATGTCACCCTCGCTTTGCTCTAGATTTCATCGTATTTTATTTATTAATACCTACATATATACTTTCACACTTACAATTTTCCAAAAAACATTAAATGTGCCCCGAGGTATTGAAGCGCAGCAAGAGACAATGGCTAGGCTTTGTCTATTTTTCTCGTTTAAAGCGAATATCCGTAATGATTTGCTATGTTGTTTGACAATGTTTTTTTTTTAATATTATTGCCTTGTAATTCTGTAGATATAATGATCAAAAAACTTGTACACATAATGTGACGAACAAACCCTTTCTAAAATTCTTCAGGTATTAGCATGTTCTGTTCAGATTTTAACTAACACAATCATTAATAAAAAAGCATCACTTAAATATAAATTCATTAACTACATAGAAACCAGTCAAGTCATTTTACTACTATACAATTTACATAGATGTTTTTTGTGTAAAGCATTCTTATTACCTATCACCTAATTATAGATTTTCTATCAATTTATAAAAAAAAAAATGTAATTGTAATTGCACATCCAGCACTTTTTTACAACTTTACAATATTTTGTAGAAAAAATATGTCAGTGTTGTAAATACATATCATTTTACATAAAATATGACATAATTTATATAATCGAGGAATAGGTATCTCACGACGCTCTCCGTAAATTATATAATATTGGTAAATAATATACTATAATTTATATGAAAGTGTTTCTCGTGACGGCCCCACACTGCACTTCTATTTAAGATATAAAGATTTTATACTATACGATATTCGAGATTCTATTTAATTACATTTAAGAATTTATTATAAGAGCTTAGGTATAGATAAAGATTCATATTTTTCAAAATAAAACGTATTTATGTATTTGCGATAAAGTAAAGAGTTTCGTGTTGTAAATTTTAATATTATTTTGTTTGATTCTTGCTAAGAATTATTTAAATCAGAACTCTGCCACTTTTATTAATTGGACTAATCAACACATATATTGAACAAACATTTAATTCATAAGTTGTATATTTTTTCCAATCTGACCTCGAATAAGATTATATAATAATATAAACAGTACAACCTATCACGAAATTATATATTTTATTTGTAAGTTAATAGTTTTAAGTAACAAACGAACTTTAATATCAAAGTGTTCATAATAATTTCTACTTGAGAATGAATAACTGCATAATTATTGAAATGATTTGTGAATGTAAACTTTAATTGACGTCGTTTTAATAAATCTGATATTATTTATTATGATGTTTTATTTCCTACCTGTATCTCCTAACAGTAAGAATCTAATAAAATAAATACTAGTGTGACTTAGTGGAGAAACGTCCTCTTTTTAATCTGTCGTACACCGGTTCGATCCCAGGCATCTCAGTAATGACTTGTTTTTCTAGTAATTTGTGAATTTTCAATAACATATCGGTCAATTCGGTCGGTAAGCGAGTGTGGCTCAGCGGTTCCAGTGTCTGCTTTTCATCCAGACGCACCCTGGTTCGAATCCGCCCTACACCAATGACTTGTATTTTCAAGATATGTGTAGATTTGCACTCGCTTAGCGGTGAAGGAAAACATCGTGAGGAAACCGACATGTTTGAGGACCACAATATCCGAGGACATGCGTCTTCCGTGGAAGGACCTGGGCGCCCACCACGATGTATCTGCCCAAGAAAACTCCCCTAACGAATTAATTCTGCGGGGGAGTCACGACCCTCAGTCATGAGGAAATACGACTCAAAGAGAGAAAGAGAGATCGGTCAATTAAAACATCGCGAGGAAGCACTTATAACAATCATTTATAAACCTATTTGTTATAATATAACTTTTGTTTTACATAATTTTTATTACTTATCTAGTTCTTTAAGGTTTACTATTCATTTATTCAGCAAAACATTAGTTTTAACACCAACCCGCTATATCTTATAGTTTTTGAGATCCAATGGGGTACTCCAAGGTCTGGTGGACAAAGTGGTGGTGATGCGAGGCCGCACTTAATAGTTCATAGTTAATACATGTACCCTGTATAGAGAGTACGAGTTTTTTTATATTTACAGGAAGTCCTACCTAAATATAAATGGTAGGAACTATGTGAAATAATTATATAAGTTATATTTAAATGAATGACATTTAATTGTAAAACATTACCAATAAATTGTTTTATCTGTTTTATAAAGTTTTAAGTATAACATAGAATATATTTTAATAACCTTTTATATTTTCAAATCTAAGATTTAAAAATATCAAGAAAATAGAGCAATAAAACAAGATGGTATAGAAATCAAATCATCAAAAATCAATTATATTATAAATCAACTTTATAATCAAAGTCATTTACATTTCCTAAGCGTAAGTATTAAAAAGAATTAAAATTATACACTGTACTTATAAATGGGTATATGTATTTAAACAGTATTTAAACAACACTAATGATACATTATTTTAATTAATTTTAATATTTAATTAAACAAAATAAGGACATGATTATAATTAAAAGCACTGAACCAAAACAGCAGATCAGTCTTAAAATTAATATAATCCAAAGACTAGTGAATTCGTTCATTACCGTTGTTCTTAAGAAAAATATTTTTGTTTAATCGTGATAAAAAGTAGTAGGTATATATTTTAAGACAGTTAATATATCTTCATATTAAATTTAATCCAATTGTATTCAACCGTTAGAGCACTAAAAAATAACATATCAAAAAAATAAAAATAAGGGAGCAATCGCGTACATATCCACAAAAAAACTTTCAGAAGACTTGATAACCTCCTTTTTTGAAGTCGGTTAAAAATTATTTAAATAACACACAACGTTTCTGCCTTTTCCTTTTGTGATGATAATCAAAGACTGACTTTAATCCATCTTAGATCATAGTTATTGCTTGCCATCGGGCAAACTACGGTCAAGTGCAAACCTGTTTTAGTTAAAAATCTTGTATCATTTCATGGACGCTCAAAAGCAGTTTGTATATTTTTTTCCTATTATTTAATTGACCTATAGTAAGCTGCCATGCTTATTTCATGTACAACCTTTGTTTTATTTACACTTAATTCTAAAACAAATATGTATTTTTTTTATTTACACAATTTTGCTAGCAAATAAACTATGTGTATTTTTATAATTTAACAATTTTGACAATTATATGACCTAAAAACTGCTTGCATAACAATATTAATTTCAATTTTTATTACATTTCTTGTATTAAATATCTTATGGCAAATCACGTAGTATATTTTTTTTTTAATTTGTTGAAATATTGTAAAGAATTGTTAAAAAACTATTAGAAATTAAAGTTGAATAATGAAAAATATTAAACCTATGCACGTCGCTGTTACTCAAAATCAATTCCAATTGATTTAATAAATAAATGCAAATTTAATCATGATTATAGTCTTAATCTAAAAAACCTAGAGACTCAGTATATCACTCATTTAAAAATAAAATTTAAAATTAGTAAATACATGCTTCTGAAAAAAAGATTAACTTCATATAAAGTAAATAGAATATGTATGCAACTTTGATCTCATGTACTAACAAAAAAAAGATATATTAAAAAGGAACAAACCTTTTCTTGACTATATAACATAATTATGTAGGTTTACATTTTTCAAACCTAAGTAATTGTAAAAACAATACACATATATGTATATAAATAATAATATGTACTTGATTCATGATTTTATATAGTCGTATATAAAAGCTTGTTCATTGAAAACCTTAAATACAATGAGATCTTCCTTGAACACAACTATAATCACAGAGCATTATGCTTCATGTCAAGTGTCAGTTTACAAAACTTGCTCGATGTTAAGCGACCATTTAGCTTCAAGTTAAGCATCCATCAAAACGTCGCATTGCTTTGTTTACAAATTAACTAATGGCTTACGCAAATCCATTTTAAGGCATTTATATTAGAAACAACTTCCGTTCTACGATTTTTGTAATTCCAAACATACAATTCGGGAAGTTAAAACTGTGTTTCTTTTAAATTTACGACAGTCGTAAGACTGAAGTTATCGGGCATAATATTATACTAATATTAATATTAAGCCAGTTTAAATAATGTTGCATATATAAAACTCAAAGGTGACGGACTGACTGATATAGTGATCTATCAACGCATAGCCCAAACCAATGGACGGATCGGGCTGAAATTAGGAATGAAGCTAGAAGTTATGACGTAGGCATCCGCTAAGAAAGGATTTTTGGAAATGCCACTTTTAAAGGGGTGAAATAGGGGATGCAAGTTTTACTTCTTAATGCGAGCGAAGTCGCGAGCATTTCATTTCATTCGTAGTGTTGCATAAGTCACTTGTATATTCTGCCATATTAAAAGTCAAACAAATCCGTCTTTTTCTCTCAATCCGTACAATTCGTACTCCGATATCAAATCAACGCTTAATTTAAGAGCTATATATGTAATTGTATATCCTTCAGCAAAATAAACAAAAATAAAATCTCATACAACACAACTCCAGCATATTGGGGTATATCTTTGGCAGTCCTTTTAAAATATGTACATATATATATTATACATACCTACATAAAGTCGCTATATAAACTTGAAGCATTTCTGTTTAGTGTGTGGTATCCGCGTCTTGAAGAGAACTGAGTCCGCGCGGTACTGTGTTGAGAGGAGAGGCGTGTAGCCCATTACCTGGAAGTGGAAGTGTAGGTATATTTGATAATTGCACGTTAATTAGAAAACACAAATACATGTTTATTGTAAGAATAGACATTCTATTCGTGTATATCATCGCACAAATAGAATATAAAGAATATAAATAAACATACGCTGATTTGTAAATGTTACTAGAACGCTCTCTTTTTGATCGAGAGTCTACAGACAAACAAGTTAGTTATGTATAGCTCTTTCTTTGTATTTTTTTAACCTGGACTGTCAGAGAGTTAACCATAAAGACATCTGAAAGTTTATCTCGAAAACAAGACATTCATAAACGTATAAGCATATATGTACTTATATGACAGCAATCTACCAATTATAGAAACCCGGGGGATATTGTTTTAAAAAATAAGTTTCCGAATTTGTTATTTCGTTAAAATTGGCGATACCACTAAAAGGATTTTAACTAATTATAATTTAGGATATATATTGAATATATACCTGTGAGAAGAACTGTATACATTTGTGTCGTTCCTCGAAGTGTGTCTCGTCCGAGGACAGCGTCACCGGACACCCGGGGCAACGAAACGTCCACCGTGACGTCACCTGGGATACAAGCAAATATGATTTAAATATTTGATTTATGTAAAACATTATACAAGCATAAATCGCTCTAAGGCACAATAGAGCTCAGATTTAATGAATTTAAGAAAGCTTTAGATATTTCGCTTTATCGTAGAGTATTTTTACCGAATCACATAAGTGACTTCTGCAAATCTCATAAACATTTGTAGGAGGCTCTCGACACCAGAGCTGTTAGCCACTCTCATTCGATAAGAAGAAGATTTCGTACCTTGACGGGCGGCTGCCTGGTGATGTGCGCCACCAGGTAGTTGATGGCGATGTCCTCGCAGTTCATGTACTCGTCCACGTAGTCCCGCACGGCGGCCGGCAGCAGGCGCCAGTACGCCCACATGTAGTAGCGGTGGATGAACGCCGCGCCCGTCAGCACCATGCTCAGCTCGCAGCTGGAAACGTCATATTATTACGATGTAATTATGTTTTATAAATGTTGTGTGTATGTTGGCCAGATAAATGCAGGTTTAAAATAAATATATACAAAATAAAAAATCATCCAAATTTGATTAAATAATTTACCCACCCTTTATGTATCCTACATAAAAGGTAAATTCATCGGCATCCCCGCTGCGTCACCGCTTTAATATAAATCACTGAGTAGAGATTTCTTACCTGTAATTAGAGTTGTAGAGGAACCCGTTATTGAAGTTGAGGTCCCAGGCGTGGTATCGGCCCGGGAATCCCACGATGCGGTCTCGATGCTCGCGCCAGACTCTGCAAATGTACATACACTTTATATAGTGTTACTGTGACATAATTAATATTTTATATTTTGTTTTCCCAATGCTTGGAAATGATAACCTGCAACAAATGTGTTATCAATAAAGAATTGTATTGTATTGTATAACTGGTAACTAACGCATAACCTTTTAAAGGCGGCTTCGGTGTTAAAAGCAACCACTTACGTTGTTATGTTGGAGAAAACCTCGAAATTAACTAGTAAATTTCTGGAATCCTACAAGTCTCCCTAATCTCCCTAATAACTTCCCCCAATCTCACTAGTGACTTCTCCAAATCATACAAACTTGAACGAGAAGACGATCTCATCATGTCTCAGATGAGAATCATCATCTACGCAGAGCAAAACCTCAAAATTTAACTAGTGACTTTCACGATTCTCACTGGTAACTTTTTCGAATTTCTAGTGACTTCCCCCCAATTTTTCAAGTGACTTAATTAAACCTTACACACCTGAACGCAAAGACAATTTCGTCATGTCTCAGATGAGCATCATCATCTACGCAAAACCTTAAAATTTTAATAGTGACTTCCCCCCTATTTCTCAAGTGACTTGATTAAATCTTACACACCTAAACGCAAACACAATCTCATCGTGTCTCAGATGAGCATCATCATCTACGCAGAGCACGGCTTCAGTTTCAATGACGTCATACGGCAGGAAGCGGTTATTGAGTGAATTTCTTGATGCTCGAACAACTGCCACCGGGGCGCCACTTTCTGGCCATGATGACATAGCACTGGGAGAGGAGGGACCGTTCCATACTACTACCACCTGGAATGAGAAATATAAAGTTGTTAGCTGTAGTTTCATTCATATACGACGACTATGACGATACATAGGCATTGTTTACTTTTACACAGTTGCACTTTTGGTTTTGCATTTTACTTCCGATTTCATATACGGGGTCTCTCTCTCTCTCTCTTTGCGTCGATACCCCAATGCGGGGGGTCGTAACGTAACCATTCAAGTCATCATCTTTCCTTTTACGATGTTTCGCCACTTTCTCCGATTCCCAGCGACGTGAAATGCATCTGCTACACTTGTGTAGAAAGCAAATTTATCTGATCAGACCATCGCGTCGGAATTCCCCTCTAGGTCTTATACGAGGTAGGAAATTATACTATCTAGTTCTTAACTTGTCTAAGCATGACAGCCAATGAGCATAAGTTCTCTTTCCATATTAGACAGGCCCAAATTTTACTAGTGACTTTTCCAAAGCTTTTATTGACTTCCCAGATCAAATACTTATACAGAGTAAAAGTCTCATACAGACCTTATTCAAGTACGGCAATCCTCTCAGTCTAGCCAACGCGGCTGCCAATACTGCATCTCTCTCATACGTCAGTATTACAATAGTGAACTGTTCTCTCGGTCTGTCTCCTCCCAATGCTTCTCCGAACTCTCTTCCCGCACCCCCTGCGCCTGCGCCGAGCGGTCTGAAATAAAAAAAAACAGATTTTAATTATTTTAGTTCATTTATTTGAAACGTATGGCATTGCTTTAGTCCATAGTGAGAATTATCTTGAAATATGCATACGTAACAGTTAACCTTCACTAGTTGGACAGGCATTATAATTTATAACGTTAGAAATGCTATGAATGTCTTTCTCGAATCTTACTAGTGACTTCCCCAAATCTTACTAGTGACTTCCCTTTACAATACTTTATTAAAATCTAGCAAGCTTACCTAAAGCCAGCAGCCGATCCAATAAACCTCGCCTCTGACGTCACTGCCGGATCCCACGGCAGTTGGGGGAACAGCGCAAAGGGCTCGCCCCAATCATTCCACGAGGAATACCCATTAACAAGCGCTATTGAGTAGTTTCTTCTATACGCTGGGCTTGGGTAAGGTGCTTCTAACGGGCCGAGAGTTTCTTCCGGTTCCGGGTCGGCGGCGGGCTCGGAGCGAGGGGGAGCGTAAGAGAGACCGAAGGCGGGGGGAGACGGGATAGGGGGAGCGGGACGGGGAGGAAGGAGGAGACGGGTGCGGACCACCTGTGGAAAGACATTTGTCATTAGTTTTGGTAATTTTTTTTTTCATGGAATGGACTTGCACTTGATTTGACCATAATTCGTAAGATGGTAAGCGATCATTATAATCTAGGATGGGGCGAGCATACCCAGTTAGAATCGGTTTACTCTCGGTTCGAAGATCGTAAGATTATAGTCCGCTTGGAACAGGGAGTCCGACAGGGAAATTATTATATATACAAAATCTATTAATGGCGGACGCACGTTATTTCTATACAAAACGTTGTATGTTCCAGTTAGTAGTATTTTACTTTCTTAGGTGTAAGTTGTAAATGCATTACGAATATTACGTTGTGATCTTTATCACTTTAGTTATAAGTTTTAGTAATGAATTATTTGTACATTAATAAACGTGTGTGCATGTGAATTTTCCAATATAATTAATTACATTTAAGTAATGGTACATACCTAATTATATTAATTTTTCATCAAATACTATATAATAACATATTCATAAGAATTACATAATGGTTGTCATGTAATACATAGATACATATTATAGGAATAGCAATGACGGGTAATTTGTGGTGTCATTAATAAATGATTTGTATTTGAATTTGTTGTATGTTTTGACAGTGACGTACCGCAAGTAGTGAATCCACAGCGGCCTGCGCAGAGCTCAGGTAGCGCTCCCACAGCACCCGGCCCTGTCTGCGCATACTCAACAAGTCTGCGTCGGGCAGCGCTCGCAGTAAGAAGTGTAGTTCTGCAGCTCGCGCCACTGGGAGAGGTATCACTGCTCGCTTCCAGTCTAACGTGTCGCTGAATGGTAGCTCTATACGGTCACCACCTAAAATGTACGGATATATTGGTTGGTTATAATGTCATGTTTTGTAATCTTGATTGACTAGCTTGATTTAAAGAATGCAACTAACGGCGAAGCAAAAGTCATGGTAACAGTGGTGGAAAAGCGAAAGCCTAAGCGCTGAACTTAACTAATCTCAATGATAGTCGTGACAATTTCTTAAATTTAATTGCATTGAACTTAGATTTGTACTTTTTAATTTCTACCATATAAAAAAGGGGATAGTATTTCTATTATCAATTCAATTTCGTTATTCCATGAGAACATCGGTAATTGTTCAGCCATGTCAGAAGCCCTTGAGGCGGTTTGAAAACACTGACACTAGCCAGTCTCATATAAACTTAATTACAATCAAAACCTGGGATTTGCCTCACTATCACCACACATCAAATTTTAAAGCTTTGGAACACTTTACCAGAAGCTGTGTTTCCTGCGAACTACAATCCAGGTGTTTTCAAATCTAGAGTTAATAGGTATCTTCTAGGTAAACGTGTTACACCCTAGGCTGCAGCAATGCTTAACATCAGGCAGGCTGTAGTCAAACGTAAACCTATCCCACGTAAAAAAATAATTAAGAGGGGTAACTTTTCTGTCAAGATTGGTTTATCATTTTGTCATTATAGCAAGCTAAAGTATACCTAGTAAGACTGGTATCGCGCCCGCACGTAATGCCTCGTAGAGCCGCGCCTGCAGCAACGCTGTGGAGGCGTACTGAGCCGCCGCGGGGGCGAGCAGCAGCGCGAATGTAGACTCCTGGAGATAGAAACATTGGTATCTATACAAGCATACCTAATTTATATAAAAAAATATATGATTAAATACACAAATATGTCGCAGTAGGTCCTAAAGCTTCTAAGTAAATTTATACATTTCATCACCACTGTAACCTCGGGAGATTTGTTAGGGGAGCATTTAGTATGGTACGGTATCCGTAACAGCTCCATGTTACGCTGTAACAGCAGCATGTTACCTGTAACAGCAGCATGTTACCCGTACCAGCAGCATGTTACCTGTACCAGCAGCATGTTACCTGTAACAGCAGCATGTTACCTGTAACAGCAGCATGTTACCTGTACCAGCAGCATGTTACCTGTAACAACACCATATTACCTGTAAGAGCGCGCGGCGGCTGCGCTCAGTGCCGCAGAGCGCCCAGTCCCCAGCCGGCAGCAGTGCGCGGCGCTCCACGCGCGGCGAGCACTCCCACTCCAGTACGAAGCGGTCCGCCGGCGGAGCGCTAGAGACAGCCTTCTGGAGACGGGCCAGTAATGCCCGGGACTCTTCGGCTTCGGACCCGTTTATAGGCCCCTGCGATCCCTGGAAACTATTATACATTGATGAAAGTTCAAACACGGGTTTCTTCATATATGTTTATGCATTTAAAACTTTAATTCAAATAATATACTATTTCGTATAAAGCATCCATGTGTGATAGTGCGTGTTTGAGTTTTCATTCAGGTAGGTTATTGTTATAGCCTTCAATATGTTCAAAGCTAAAGAGCTAGTCACTCTCTTTGACTTGTATAGGCGGTTAGCGGTTATCATTTTCAGTTATCGGAATACTTATGTCAATTTAGGCTTCTTTTTTAATTAGCAAATTAAGCTCGACGTTAGAATAGCCTATCAGTCATTATTGTATTTTGTGCACATCAAGACTGATATTTGTATTTTAATCTATTGAGATTAAATATAGATAGATAGATATATAGATATATAGATGATATAGATATCTACCTGAGAAGGTAGGTCCGCCTGGCGGGCGCGAGCGGCGCGCAGTCGTGCCACACGTCCCCGCCGGGGGGGCCGAGCGCGGGGGGCAGGACCACGTCGAACCTGGAAGTGATCATTTTAAATTGTTAGGTAGTTGTCAAGGGAGCAATGCGTGCTCGAAATTTGTTTTAACTTTGTATCTCTCTCTCTATCTTTGAATCGTATTTTCTCATGACAGAGAGTCGTGACTTCCCCGCAAAATTACAGCGTTAAGGAAGTTCTCTTGGGCAGACACATCATCTTCCACGGAAAAACGTGGCTCGGATTTTGTGGTTCTTAAACATGTCGGTTTCCTCACGATCATTTCTTTCATCGCTAAGCTTGTGAAAATACACACAAAACTTGAAAAACAAGTCGTTGGTTTCAGAAAGAAAAGTAAACGCTTAAACTGCCGAGCCACACTCGCTTATTGCACTTTATCTTAGTATAATACATATGTGTGTTTAGCTTAATTACTGTTTTTTAGACTAATAAATAAATATAAAAAACAAAAGTCAGAACTGCTCATACGTAACCTGTAACCTGCCTGTGCCAGCATATCTCTTCCTGTCAAATCTCCATGGAAGGACCCCCAGACCTATTTATTAACGCAGTTAACTCCGCGGGACGCTGCTAGTAAATAAAGGCTACATTTTAACCTGGATGGCCGTAGTGTTACCTGCGTAAATCCAGGTTAAAAGTAGCCTTTATTTACACTATGTACTAATAAATAAATAAAACTTACCCAGGTCGGAACTGCTCATGCGTGAAGGTAGACTGCGCCAGCATGGCCCTGCCGGTGGAGGCTCCGTGGAAGGCGTCCCCGGAGCCCACAGCCAGCTCCCGCCGCGCCATGTTCAGCAGGAGGTGGTTGCGCCCGTCGCCGCCCCAGTAAGGCAGACGCTTGAGAGCCGTCTCGTTTAGGTAGAGCTTGAAGGACTCCGGCGTGCTGGAATGTAAAATATGGTCACCTGAGAATATGCTGGTATGCTGCTTTTGTTCATAGAAGTGATCATAACTTTGAGTCATATCACACTAATGTAACAAATGCGAAAGTTTGTGGATGTTTTCTCTTCTCTTTACACTCAAATAGCTAAACCGATTTGGATGATATTTGGTATAGAGATACACAGATAGACCCTGGACTCACATTAAAATGAAATAGCATTTTAAACAAATAAGTACGCAAGTTTTTCTCAAACTAACAAGATGATAGGTTGCTGCTTCTACCATACAAATCATAAACTATTTTGACATCATAATAATTCATCGCGATTTTCATGCCGAAACAATGCAGACAAAGCTTCAGGCATTAATATATAATAGGTAAAATATATTCAAGAAAACTCAAACATAATACAAATATACTTACGACGGACTTTTCTCCGATGGAAACGCTTCACCAACAATAACCACATAGATGCAAGCTTCGTTCGGATTGCTCGTGATATGTGGATTATATCCAAAAGTCTGCTTCAGCGTTGTTCTTAGAAACCCATCCACCTCTGCATCAGCTAACGGAGCATACTGATCAGGGTCGTAGAGATATACTGGGAAACCAGATGTGAGGGAACAGCGGGAGTGGTCAAAGCATGAGAACATACGACAGTGTGGTTCTGACGATGGGTCTAGGGGGGGTAAGGCAGGTGGAGGGCGAGATGGTAAGATAGGATCTGGAGGGGCGAGCGCGGGGGAGTCTCGACGCGTCGCTTCTAGCTGCGCCAGTCGCGCTTGCTCCGCCGACGCGCGCAGACGTTGTAGCTCGGCGGCTGCGCGCGCGTGCTCGGCGCGGGCACTGTCAGCTCGTGCGCTCGCGGCTGCTGCTTCGCGTTGCAGACGACCGCGCTTTGCTTCGAGCTCGCGTAGCTCGGTTGATACTGATGCCTGTAATGTAATTTCAGATCAATTTTTTGTTTGTTTATTATCTATTAGAATAAACCATGTTAGAGGCCCTTAGCATGTTTTGAAAACTCTTAAAGCTACAATTGGCTACACTCATACAAAATAGAAGAATAATCAAAACAGTATACAGTCTCAATTGTCAGAGAAGTATATTTTTGTGTGTAACTTCATCTTTAAGCCCTAAAAGATGATGAACCTAAGATATAGCTTGATGTACATGTACATACACTAAGCTTACATGTAGGTACTAATTAGATACACTACTATTTAATAGGAATCTTAAACATAAGTAATTGGTGAATTCCACAAGATATGGGTTCCAATCCTGCTAGTTAGGATTATTTTGACTCAATTCATAAAACAATGCTGCTGAGTTTAAAAAAAATATATTAAAAAATAAAAAGTAATAATTAGTATCCTACTTCCTACTAATATTATGAAGGCAAAAATGTATGTAGGTACATATGTGTATGTTTTTCATTTGTTCAAGCTTTAATGACTGAACCAATTTGCATGAGATTTGGTAGAGAACTATATTAGTGTCTAGATTAACACATCAGCTACTTTTTATCCCGGATTGACACCGCAAAGAGCTGCTTTTGCTGGCAATAACTGATCTCTTTCATCACATTCTTGCTAAGATTACCTGGAAGAGATCACTCAGGGTGATAAGGCCGCCCACTAGTTCATTTATTCATAGTTTAAGTCCTTTTTAATATTGTAATTTATTTTGGGTGTGCAATAAAGATATATATTGTATTGTGATGTTAATACCTACACACATCAATATTGAGCCCTAAAATAAATTTCACCTTTATTCTCAACATTTCTTCTATCCTAACTTTGAGGTCGGCAGCATTCATTGTATAAATATCTCCCAGCGCCTCCAAAGTGTTGTGCAGAGGACTGGCATCTGCAGCACTGGACTGGGAGTCATACTGAAAAAAAAATAGAATCAAAATCGGCCCAGCCAATTTGAAACAACTAGTTTTAAAAACCACCAATTAATTCAGTGTGGGAGTCACAACCTACAGTCATGGGGAAATACAACTCAATGAAATGAGTCTTAAAAAAACAAAAGATGCTAGAGCATGGTCAATGATCAAAATTGATTTTTTGACTGGGTTTCACTGACAATTTAATTGTTTTTTTTTTACATCATTTTTTTTACATTTTACATTTTTTTACATTTGGACATGCAAATAAAATTTTCATATAAAAGTCACCTGAAGCGAGACCCACTCAAACAACACTGAGCTGATTGGTGTAGCATACCTATACTGGAATTGAATTTTTAATACACCACAAATTTTGATAATTTTGAAATATCAAGATGATAATTGATTAATGGTGGCTAACACCACCAAAAACCAGTAGGTAGTGCATGACACAAGTAATTAGTTTCTAGCTTTGCATGTAGTTCTAATGTGTGATTTACACGTTTTGACCAATCACTGCTAGTAATGAAAGTTGTAAATTATAACTAAATACTTAAGTACCTATAGTAATAATGAAAACAAAAAGACCTAGACTTTACTTGACTTTATTTGACCTTATTAAAAAGAAACAGGTATAGCAGTAGTGATCATTTGAATTTGTACTATGAGATAGGGCTTATGACTATACAATAGTTGGTGAACCCTGGACATCAAACTAAGTCAGCACCTGTGTGATGATGTCCAGGTAAAATTTAAGTTAGGTGTAGCTCTTACCTTAGATAGATAATAATGTGTAACAAGAGGCACTACAAATAATATAACAGACACCAATAATAATACACGAGATAACTTCAAATGCCCTAGCCACAGGCAAAACTTTTCGTAAAAAAACATCTTTGATTATGATTTACATAAATTCATCTAATTTTCTAAACTACAACATGATTATGCTTTACGAATGTACGTAAATCTTGTGTACAGCTTTACACAGGAAATATTATGTTTATCATGGACTAGAATTACTTTCAATTTGATATTCATTTATGATAAAATTTATTTGATAATTCCTGGATAATTCTAAAATAAACAAGTCCCGAAAACCAAAATTCAATCTTCTTTTTTTTTTTTTTTTTTTTTTAATTGGCCATATCAATCTTCTTTTTCGCGTCTTTCTACAGTGACAATAGAAAGAATTTGGCGTTGACAGCAAACGTTATTTTTTTATAGCTTCGATGCCATGAAGTTAGAGGTAGAATGGAGTGAGCGGCGCTAATACCTACTTGATTCAAATACCTACGCATTGCTATCCCACTCTAAGTGGTGGGAAGTCTCTTTCTAATAGGGTGACCCAACATGTATGCATAAAAGCAGGACACATCATTAATTAATTAATTAATTAATGACAATGAAACCAAATAGCTAACTGTATTATTTTTTGTACATATATCTTTTCTAGATTGATCTGATTTATGATAAAAACAAATGACCCTGCGAACTTCGTTCTGCCTAACAATAGTACCTATAGTATAGCAAAACCATTAGAACTAAAGCAAACTGCCCGAAAATTAGTAGAGCAAAAAAAAATTATTTGCTTTATCTGGGTACTATGATTATTATCTTTGAACATTCGTGGTCCAATCTATGACGTTATTTGGATTTATATCAGTTTACATTAGCTAGTTAACTTCTAAAATGTTTAAGAGAAAGAATAAAATAAATAAATAACACAGTTGAGGGACATGTTCCGTTTTACTATTCAAAGTACGAGGAAGCCAGCATCTAACAATACATAATCTACAAATTATTTACAGAAAATAACTTATACATAAATTCACACGATACATTATATTCGTCGGTCCCATTTTCACTGTAGTATGGCACAGCCGTTGCCTTCAATCTCTTACTTGGTAAGTCATAATCAGATGCTTTAAAGTGTAGGCTACATATCCAAGCACTTTCAAAAAACTTTAATTTCAATGGTATAACTGCAATCCACAAAGTTCTTTGTAAGTATATTGTTCTTGGGAAATCTGAAAGCAGAGCACAGTTTTACAATAGGAATAATAATAGCACAACATGTTATGACATTAAAAAGAGTCAATACAATAACATATTTTCAAGAATATTTTTTAAAATAGAGATTCAATTATTTTGTTATCTAACAGGTTAACAGAGTACTTATATCTAATAAGAAATATAAGTGCTTTGTGATTTAGTGAACATGGCATTCATTATACCTACGAGACATATCCGCAAAAAATATTTTATGGTCACTGTACTCCATTTTTACGATTTATTCATAACTTTGATAAAACATTAAATATATGTGTTACATCAATTAGAAATCATTTATCATGCTAATTTAGACTAGTTAAAGGCCAAATCACACTAGTAATCATAATGTTTTCCAGATATTTTCATGAAATCGGTCGATAGACTTAGTGTTTATAAAAATCCAATTTAAGGACTTACGTGTGTAATATATGTGTGTTCTTGGATATCACTCGCTTCCACAACCACACACAATTCATCGTTGCACCCTTTTTCATACCTTTTAAAGGCTTTTAAGCTTAGTTTTTAGGTTCAAAAGCGCGAGTCGACGAATGTTTTTGTTGTTTTTCTGCCATGACAGTTCAATTGACAGCATTGTTTGATGACGGATAGATCAAGTGTTGCCACATGAAGAAACTCCCAAAATATTTGGTAATCTTTTGATTTACTTCAATTGCAACATACACTTTAGTAATTGTTTTCGTAATGATTTTCAATTATTTGTTGTAACATTTTATAATAAGAATTTGCTACTGGTATATATTGTCTTCGTAACATATGTGTTCCGTTTGTATTTTCTGCTTTTATATGATATAATATTAATTGTTAAAGTATATTATACTTTAACAATTTATATTATATTCCTTTTTAAACTGCAAACACCAGAAACTCATATAAATAACAATTTGATGATAGATGAACTTTAAACTTTATAGGTTAATTTACCCAGTTTTGGGAGTTTTGAGTATTTATATAAAAATACCGAACACCACACTAGAAAGAGACTTCCCACCACTTAGAGTGGGATAGCAATGCGTATGTATTAGAATCAAGTAGGTATTAGGAGTGTTTTCTCCATTCTACCTCTAACTTCATGTTCGATGCATATAAATTTAAATTTTCATCATCATCATTTCGGTTTATATCATACAGCTAAATAAAATAAATATGTTACGGTAAATGTAAGTAATCGGTAATGATCTATAATTACCGGTAAATATAGATAATTATCAATGAACATGGTAAAAGTATTGTTATAATCAATTAATGTAATTGGCTTCGGCCGTTTTGATTGTTATAACAAATAAAATAAGTAAATGTAGTGAATTATCCACATTTACCGGTAATTATATAAAACTTCCGTGCCACCATGGTAAATGTTGACACAAGCTTTCGAATGGTTTCGAACACAAAATGGGAGAAACCGAGTCTAAAAAAGGTTTTATGAAAAATTTAAATTCAATTTTCAAAAAAGCAGCAAATAATTAAATAAGTTTTTCCCGAGATGAAAATTATTTGCTTTTAGCTAATTTAAAGGCTTCCATGGACAAGAAACCTAAAGATCATAAAAGACTATTGAGGTATGATCATTGATTTCCATCAGTGCGTACTTGTACTGATGGAAATCAATGGGTATGATACAGATTGGAAAAGTCCAAAAACTTGTAGTTCAAATAAAAAAAAGATAAAGAAAGAGACCAATAATTTACTATACATACATACTAAATAGGTAAGTATTAAATATATTTATTTTATTAGCCTTCTCTATTTAACAATTAATCAGTAATACAGGAACAATAAGCATTCATACAGAATTAAATGAAACATTATTTTGTTGTGTATGTATTTATTAAATTAATTGCACTTATAAAATAAAATCTAGCAAAGGCGACGATAAGATTAAGAAATTTACATGTAATAAAATTCAAGAAATTACATGTAGAACAATCAGCTTAAAATCGGTAACAATTTTTCAAGTGAGATCTTAAACAACAATGTGTAAAGCGAACAAATATATTTCAGAGAATGGATGGAAATCTTAAAACACTGACATAAGCAAAAAGACAGACGCCTTGATTAAATAATTTCTATCACACTTTATTATTGTAAACTCCATATTACACATAAAATTGAAATTAATTGCCCATTGAGTAGTAGGGCCTTTACCATACTAAGATAAATAAAATAGATTAGGCGTCAAGTAATAATTTGATCGCATACTATCAACACAACAGATTTAAGTAATTATTACATAAATCACATTTAAATTAAAAAATTAAGGATAATGAAAACATTTAAGTAAGTAAAGAATATTTAGAAATAGAAAATAATAGTAAAAAGTAGGGGTACAAAGAAATAAATCACAGTAATAGATTTGGTGTAGAGACAAGAAAATAGAACAATTTTTTATATTGACCAATCTAAGTGAAGTCTAAAGTCATATCAACCAAACTTGTATGCACCTATGTTTATTTAGTTATTGGTCGGATAAAAACTTGAACTTGATTTCTACGATGTTCCTGATGTAAACAAGTGCAATTCGCAAGTCACTCTCAATCATAACAATCATTTCTTGTATAGTCTTATTTGTCTTAATATTTTAGCAACAAGTGATAAAGAAAAAAACCAGGAAAAAATGTCTTTAAGGAATTCATTGACATTTCTTCCTAAATCATAACACTCTCTTTATGGTCTTTTTCGATGTAAACAAGTGAAAGTTGACAGTTACTCAAGTTAAGTCCTTTCTTCCTTATTCTCTCTCTCTTCATCTCTTCTTCTTTCTTCCATAGTCTTCTGTGATGTAAACAAATCAAGATCGTAAGTAGGTCCGAAAGCAATCATAATCTCTTCTTCTACGGTCTTCTATCTGGTGTACTGAGTGAGTTAGTTGAACTCTCGGTCGGGCAAGATGGCGGGCGCGACCAGGGTCCAGATGTAGAGGCCCACGCACAGCCATGAGGATGTGATCTTTACCCACATCGAGGCTACGTTTTCCTTCGTCAGTTGCGAACTCGGGCTGCGGAAGAAACAAAATTGTAGGAGATATGTAACAAAATAGAAGGTTTTTAAGCAGAAGTTAAATAAGCATAATGTTTCTTTTAATTCGACGGCAGTTTTACTAAACATCGGACTGAAGGAAAAAACAAAATTATTGAAGATATGCAAAATAATAGTTTTATTAAACGGATTTGGTATTGACTATGATTATCTTTTGCTGTAATTTTTAGTACTCATACAGTATAGCAAATAAAGCTGTATGTAATATACCTAAAAATTAAATGTGGCACCATTTTAAAAAAAAAACAGAACCTCCTTTTTAAGTGGATCAAGCCGTCTTCCTCGTTGTCAAACATTTTGATCTTTCTTTCTGTAGGCTTTTAGACTACTACATGACTAGCTTGTACTCCGTGCGCGGGCTGCAAGGAGCCCGCGATTGTGATAAAAGGGAGGTAGGAAGCGTAGAAAGTGGAAAAAATACTCACTTGTACCAGTTGGTAAGCGTCATCATGATGTAGAGCGTCGCCAGGGCGAAGACCACGTGGAAGAAGCACCACGAGTAGGCGACGCCATCTTCCTCGTTGTCAAACACCTTGGCGTCACCGCGGCCCGCCTCTCCGCCGTCCCCGTCTATGGAGCCATAGTCTGCGCTCAGTGCGCGAACACGCATGCAACGGGTTAGTGGTACAGCCTTAACGTGCAGTCACCTGGCCGCTATATCCACACAAACTGTCGTAGGTATAGTTAGACTCAAAACTTATGAAAGATAGATTGATGGTTTATATCTTAATGTTTGAATTAACACTAAAGTAATCTCAAATTGTTGGTATCTAAACAAAAACCAAAGGCATAGGTTTTTACCATCCCATCAGCTATCTTTCGTAGTTTTTGTGTCTTACAATACAACAGTCTGTATGGAAATAGCGGCCAGGCGACTGCACCTTAACAATTTGATATATCTGTGGCTGTGTGGGAAATTGCTATCACTTTATTAACAGGCTCCAAACAGGAGGTTCGCAATATTTAAATGTTTTTTTTTTTTATATAAAGTTGATTTACCACTGGTTTCTAGAACGATGATCCGATTAATTTTTCAATTAATCTATTTCTACGCAGTGTTATTGAAAATGAAATCAAACCAATGACAGCGCGTAGAAGTTTGATTGATAAGAGAATTAATTTGATCGACATTCTAGGGACGGGAGGTTAGTAACGTCTCATAAAAGAAACCATCATAGTTGACAAAGTTTGCGAGATCACGACAGAAGTAAACTACGATGGATTTCAAGTTTCATTTATGAATACGTGCTATAGACCGTTTGTAAAATAACGAGACAAAGGTAAGTGTACCTACATTACACACGTTTTTATTTCAAATTTTAGTTCTCTTATTTTGCAAAGCATCGTAAAGTAATAGCATTTATTCAGCAACACATATAGCAGACTTGGCTCACAGCAATTGGTAAAGATAAACTAAGCCGAAAATGTTAATTACTTATTCGGCCATCTTTTCTGAATAAAGTTTTTGTGAATTCATATTTGACCATGATGTTTCACAATGAGTCGGATATGATCCGATCCGCTCATAATAAAAATGGTAGAAATTAAATACAATGGTAGAAATTTAAAACATAGGTTTTAAGGCCAATTTTACCATTTTTACTGTAGATTTCATATAAATAATTATATATCAAAATAAATCAATGTATAATTAAGTGTAAATAAATATATATCAAAATAAATCAATGTATAATTAAGTGTAAATCGGGTTAAATATCATGTAAAAACAAAATCGAACTTATCATCGACGGAAACGAATCCGCTAGCTATTGGTTTAGGGAACGTTTCCGAATTTTCTGATTAATAAATTTGTTTAAAGAATCATATGGTGACTTGGAAAAATCCTTTCCGTGCCGATTGATTTCCGTCTCAATCGAATCGGATCCGTATCCGAGTCATTGTGAAACACACCGGAGTTAGCTTTAATTTCGGCTCAGATACTCTTTTCTCATAGCAAAATAGTACTACAGACACGTGAAGATTACTACATACATATACTAGTTTATGTTATTTTACACATGGAAATTATCGAAGATGTTAGAGTTGCAATTCTACCATGGTTGTAATAAAGAGATGTAATAGTATAGTACTGTACAAATATTTTTAAATATTGCTACCTATAAGTAATCAACAAACTTAATTTTGCTATGGCCAAAGCCGCCACAAATGAACGCTTCATATTACATGGTTTGTTAACCTTTTCGCTTCTTCCAACTGAATAAACTTGCCTTTTGTCTCTTATCTGTGAATTACAATGTAGGACATGTTACTTTTAGATGAATCTAGGAGGCAAGTTTGAAGCATGCGTGTACACTTTGGTTAAATGGAACTAGCTCTCAAATGAAGCTGCCGCAACACACCGTAAGGTGCTTGATAACAGTTATGCTAGCCAAGGTGCCAGGGAGTGATATTACCTATAGGCTTTTAACCTTTCCTGACTATAGTTTATCACTATCATAGTTTATGTAATATGTATGTATGCTTAAATCTTTAAAACTACGCAGCGGATTTTGATACAATTTTTTTAATAGATAGAGTGATTCAAGAGGAAGGTTTGTATGTATAATAAGGCGTGCAAAGCCGCGGGAAATAGCTAATCTGTTATATGTTCCGGGACATTTCACACAGCGCCATCTAGCCCAATACTTAGGAAACGCATGTGTCATGGTAATAATCCGACATAATGGTTAATTTTAGCTCATAACCTCTCATGACTAACAGTGTCAGTCGTCAGTGCCAGGTACTCCTGTTTTTAAATCAACTCCAAACAGCAGCTACAAAGAAATCCTGATCTACGTTCGAATGGATGAGAGAATATAATGAGCGATTGTCCAGTACAGAGTTAATTTTAGTAACTAATAGTGCTAAGAGATGGCGCCACCCAAGCGCGCCATATTGTACGCGGCCACTTGAGAATATGGTTCATATAAATATTAGCTAGCGACACCTAATGTGCTTTTATGAATTACTATTTTTTTAATTGGTGATCTGAAAATAGCTCATTAAATGCACGATGAGTTTGTCAGTGTGTGTACGCATGACGTACCTTCGTTACCAATGAGTACGCCGGGCCCTGCGCCGGCGCCGTCGCGTCGCCGCGGAGAATACATACATTAGTGTTAGTAAAAAACACGAAATAGGATGTTTGTGCCTGAGTCAAGATTAGATTTTGTTTTTTTTTTTTGGTTGATTCAAGTGGTTAATATTTGTATAGTGCAGACTGATATTTCCATGAATGCTTAAATGTATGTGTAATCATTTGTAATCGAGTAAAATTAATATGCAACTGCTCAAGAGTGCCTGTATCAAGTCTGAATACAAATTTGCAAGTGTTGTATTCTATTAGAACTGATTAGTGTAAAAGCGTTAATTTTCGAATTCGAATTAAGACCTTT
The DNA here is from genome assembly GCA_927399415.1 of Macaria notata. Lineage (NCBI taxonomy): Eukaryota > Metazoa > Arthropoda > Insecta > Lepidoptera > Geometridae > Macaria > Macaria notata. The sequence goes on along the minus strand of OV656746.1, from coordinate 8,916,857 downwards.
GAGTGTAAATCAATCAAATATTCAATTGATTGTTTAGATTGAAATAATAGAATATTCTTATAATCGTTACTTTGTTTATAGTAATAAAAAAACTATAGGTTATAGGTAAATATCTGTAAGATGATTAGTCGCATGTCAGTTGGAAGACTATGAATTAGCTTTTTTGCTCCTTTCCATAGTGTTATTATTGCTTCGTGTTAATATTAGCTTGTTAAGCCCTTTGGGTGTAGTTGTAGATTTATTTTAAAATAAAAAAAAAGGTATATTCACCTGCATTCCCCTCCTTGGCGAGGATATGCTCCGACATGGTGATCTTGGAAGAGGAGGACGCGGTGCGGATGCTGGAGTACAGCACGCTGCAAGCCCAGATGATCAGCCCGATGATCGACGACTTGTCGAAAGATGCCTGCAATTTAGGACGTTTTATTAAAATCGTTTCTGAACAGCACACATGATGAAAAGAAAGAGAATCTTTGAATAAAAAAAGAAAATAGCTCTTTGAATAATGAATGTTTCCGTATTTACTAAAAACGGTTTACAAATTAAGAATATAAGTATGTAGTGAGTAGTGACACACATATACTCTTTTACACATAAACTTTCGCATTTAAAATACTAGCGAGATGATCACAAAAAAAAACATTTTAGCTTGTAGATATAAGGGAATATTTCAAAAGGTTCAGTAACATATATGATTATGACAATCAGACCAAAATGTTCAAAGGAAACAGGTAGTGTGGTGTGGTGTATTTAATAAGAGCTTTAATGGTGCTACAGATATAAATAAGTTACTTGATAAGATAATAAAAAAATACTTCACCCATACATAAAATAAATATGCAATCTATATATATAAAACTCAAAGGTGACTAACTGATATAGTGATCTATCAACGCACAGCGCAAACCACTGGACGGATTGGGCTGAAATTTGGAATGAAGGTAGATGTTATGTCGTAGGCATCCGCTAAGAAAGGATTTTTGGAAAAGCCTCTTTTAAAGGGGTGAAACAGAGGATGCAATTTTTAAATCTTAATGCGAGCGAAGTCGCGAGCACCCACTAGTAGCAAATAATAGTGCAATATTTTAGAAACCATATTTGAAGGGTAACACTAAATAACATACCCAATAAATATCCTCCTTCGTTTCCTGGCAACGCAGTATGTTGTAAGAATAATAGGTACATAAATAAACATAATAGAATAATATTATCCTAGTATTTCATTCAATAATTTTAACAGTTACTTTACATTATTAAATAACAAGTAAATCAGTCGTTGCGCTTTTATATTTCAGCTAAAAGGACACTATCACAAACTATAAATATACATATGTATAACTCGCCCTTATTTAGCGTCTTTTGCTTCTTTGTGAAGAAAATGTCACTCCCTAGGACCTCATTCTACCTTCATATCGAAAATCATGATGATCCGTTCAGCCGTTTCTGCATGACGAGCGTTTAAATAAACAAATACACAGAGACAGATAAATAGACAAAAAATTCTAGAAAAACGTGTTCTGCAACCAATTCGAAGTATCTCCAAACTTTTTTTTAAAATATCTTCAATGTTCTTCCGACCCGCTTCAACTTTATTATATGTAAAGGTAGATAAGGCCTATATGTCACACATAAGACTTTCTTTTATGTTTAAAAGCTTCAAGCTACGCTTCAAAGGATCTGTATAAGGTATCAGACCGGAATAACTAAACACAAAGGTTGTTTGCTTCTATTATTATTCTCTTATGATGTCCATAGTTTTAGTTTTATTTATTTTAATTGTTATCTAACAAATACCATCTAAACCACTTGGAAGAACCTGTCCTTTGCAACACAGTTCTAACTAAAGCAAAAGACAGAATCATGTAAATTATACAATAAGGTTGCTCAATTAAATAATAAGTCCTACCTATGAAATTGCCGATTTGTATGACGAAATTGAGAAAAATGATATTTCCATACAAACATTTTTAATGTTTGTATGGAAATGTCTGAACAGATTTTTAGATGCAATTGATAACTATAGTTAGATGGAAAAAAGCTATGCACTGCGTATATCAATTTCACAAAAATAGAGTATATGATAAAAATATACCTAGTTAAAGTAGTGAAACCGACGACACATTGAAAGAGGTGTTTTCAATGACTTCCCTATAAGTAATATGCACTAGTAATACATTTTTTTTTATCTAAAATGTACATAATTCAACAATTGATACAATAAAAATTGTATTTGGAAAAAATATAGCTGTACGTAAAAGTTACAAACAAATTAAAATGTAAGAAAAAAACGGTAATTTCAAAGACCTATTATTTACTTTACTTGTTCTTGTTGTTCTTTTTTCAGCTCTCACCTGATCAGTTCCCCCGGTGAGACTGTTGCACTCAGTTCCAGCGTTGGACAGCGCCGACCACGTCAAGTAGATGACGTAGAGAGCCACCACGGACGACTGCAGCAGGCCAGACCTGGGCTGGTGCTCCTGCACCGACGGCAGGATGGAGATGGCGCTCGCGACCACTATGAGGATCAGGTTGATGGAGATGAAGAATTTGGAGAGGTCGCAGCCGCTTGACTGGAAGAGGAACACAAAGGTGCGAGTAAATCAGTGTTTGAAAATCACAAGTATGATGAAAAGGTGAAAATAATGATACATTTTTTTACACTTTATTATTCATTGTGAATATCGGTATACATATATCATAGATTAGCTGTGCCAGCGACTTCGTCCGCATGAAATAGTTATTACCATAAAAACGGTTCTAGTGAGTTAATCTTAAAAGATAGACATATTCTGTTGCAGACATTTTGTTAAATCATTTCAAGAGGAATAATTCTTTCATACATATTTTTTTGATATCTTGAACCGTTTTCGCAGCACACGCAACGGAAGCCCTCAAAGATGAATAATTTTCCCCGTTTTTTTCCACATTGTCCATTGTTTCTTCGCTCATATTAGTTGCAGCGTGATGTTATATAGCCTAAAGCCTTCCTCGATAAATGGTCTATCCAACACAAAAATATTTTTTCAATTCGCACCAGTAGTTCCTGAGATTATTCATTTATCATTATTCATTATACGCGTTCAAACAAATAATCTCTTCAGCTTTATAATATTAGTATAGATTAGTATAGATATCTTAATAAACTAGTACTTAAAATCGTATAGCCAACGTGACTGTATAAATCACCAGTGGGGTTGACTTGGCACCAACGTTCACCATTTCGTCTAGTTCTTTTGTTGGTGTTAGGATTTGCGAAAACCATATTTTACGCTTATTAAAGAAGTGGTATTTAGCTTTGTTGAATGAGAATACTTAAGTATTTTCATTACTTAGAAGTAAGTTCGATTAGAGCGGCCAAGCTTGACGTCGCTGTCAGTTTTCTGACAATACCTGGTATCAGAGTATTCAAAGGACCATTACGTTTCTGACCTGGCTATATCCTAGAATACTTACTTTAGTATAGAACACATAGAGCAGCACGATGCCAGCGAGCGCGGCCGCGAAGCAGGTCAGCATGGCCAGCAGGAGCGCCGCGTACCACCCACGGGACTCTGTCTCTTCGTAGTTAGCTACAATAAACATGAAGAAAACTTTGTTTAAATTGAATTTCTAGAAAAGCATGTTGCGGTGTCGCTCAATATTTTTGTAATCTTAATAACACAATTGAAGAATTTCAACTGATCGGTGTCTCGTTTTAGCGACAATCTAACATTCTGCAAATCAAAAGTTAAATGATGTTTTCAAAAAAAATTAAAAAAATCATCATCATCATCAGCCTCAAATGTAAAATATGCCGTCAAGCGCCTAGTGGTGTGTTTCACCCGCTTCGTTTCACCCAGTTCCAAACTACAAGCATGCACCACCTTAGTGTTTGCTAGTTAACCTAGTGGACAGATACCTCAAGCCAAACTGTGGAACTCCTTGCCCGAATCTCTATTCCCCTTAAACTATAATTTGTCGGTCTTCAAGTCGAGAGTAAACCGGTGTCTTCTAGGCAAGCGCGCTAGATCGTAGATAACTAGGCAAGTTGTAGTCGAGCGTGATCCAATGTCATGTAAAAAAAACCTGACTGTAAAGTAAGTTTTTAAAGACAAGGGTACTCACAAACCCATCTCTCGGCCCAGGTGTGTGCGAAGTCAATAATGAGTATGAGTTGTATGATGATGAAGCAGAAGCCCCCGATCATGCCGAACACCATCCAAGTAGAGGCGAAGGAGCCCTCGGGGATGAAGAATGCACCAATGATGCCACCGATGACCAGCAGGTACTTGATGCCCCAGAAACTGGAAATATACAAAGGAATAAATACAAGAGGTCACTTGGACAACGATTATTAAACGCTAAAATTAACAACGAAATAAACTAGAATTCTTAAAAAAAGGGTAAACTAACTAGAAAAATATCTTTTTATTGCTAGATAATTACTTAAAAAAATATCAGTAGCATAAAAATCTCAAAACTAGTGCCATAACTGGTGGTTTCATTGGTCATCATTTTTTTTTCACTCAATTGTAGAATAAATCTACAATTAACTAGAAGAAATTGGTTTTAGGAGTCTGCAGAAATATAATAATAAGCAAGTAGGTATTTATCTAATTGTATATACTTACCCATTCTGTATCCCAGCTCGAGGGTCTTTGGATGATTTGACGCCAATCGTTATCAAAGCCATCAGAACGAAGAACAGGCATGTTGCAAAACAAATTCTAGAAACAATAATACAATATGCAGTTGAAGAGATCTAATCTATAATATATTTATGTATTATTTATTTCTTTTATGTATTTTATTAATTTTATAAGGCTTTGAATGGAGATTAAAAATAGAGTCCAATTTAATGCAAATATAGTCAGGAGAGTCCACCAGTAATTCTATAATTAAATTTCAATCAAAGTCTTAAAATTAATTATAGTTAGAGTAATGAGTTACCTGTAGACAGCCAAATAGCCGACAGCCTGACTGCAGTCCACTTGTATAGAGCCCGGCACCAGTTGTGTTGAGTTCTCACAAAATGGTACCTGAAATCATAATAATTAGATTTACTTAGGTAAACAATGAATACATTCTTTTTTACTGGAGGTATATTGCATTGTCACTTTATTTAAGCTAAAACAGGTTTGCTCTTGACCATAGCTTGCTTGATGGTAAGCAATAGCTATGGCCTAAGATGGATTGTCTTTACCCAATAAGAACCGGTTCATTCTCGTTTTAAAGATCATTGGATTATAGTTATTTTTTTTACTGGAGTTATATTGTCACTTTTTTAAACTGAAACAGGTGTGCAGTTGACCATAGTTTGCCTGATGGTAAGCAATAGCTATGGCCTAAGATGGATTGTCTTTACCCAATAAGAACTGGTTCGCTCTTATTTTGAAATTAGTTTGATTATTATTTATTTCAGTACTATTTATTATATATTGATGTTTGTAAAAATGTTGTCTTTCCTAGTTGGTTAAGACATGGCATGCTTTATAAAACTTTGAAATAACATATATTATGTGTACAACTTACCCATAATTTGCAAAATAAATTATTTGAATTTATTTATAAAAATATAAAACATATCAATTTACTTAGCTTATGTGTTGTAGCGCCATAAATATTATGTCCGAATTAAAATGTATACTTAATTTACTTTACTATGAAGGAGAAACAAACATACTTATAATTTACCTATACATACACTTACAAACCTATAATTTTAATGGTATTTGTTTGGTACAACATGAAGACTACTTTTCTTTCTCTGGCATTAAATAATATATTCATTCATCTATTTTAAGACAGTAATCATGATAAATAGTTTCAGATAAGATTTCATTGTTTTCACTGTGTACACCATGTATGTATGTATATACACTTGTTTTTGCATCTTTATCAAGCTATTTAAACATAGTACATATATTAACTTCCCTTGTCATAAACACAATAATTACTGCAGATTTTTTTTTTCTAAGATTTTATGACATATTTTTTGGTAAAACAAGCTCAAACACCAGCTATGTGTTGTGGAATGAGTTTACATTCAACAGCTATACATAATATACACTATTTACTTAAAATACTGAAACTGTGTGCATACATTAGGCTTAATTCTCGTAATCCAAGTTTCCCTAGAACAGATCACTTTTAGCAATAAAGCCATCATTTTTGGCAATAGTTTAAAATATCTGTTTTTATTATGTATAAGTACATAAATGTATTTAAGATTTTATGTCAGTGAAAAAGTGTTTGTCTATGTAATAGATAGAAATAAGGAGAAATGGTATCATTCAATATAAGTATTGCAATTGTTGTTGCTGAAAATCAGCATGGTGTTTCACAATGACTCGGATATGATCCGATCCGCTCGTAGTAAAAATGGTAGAAATTAAATACAATGGTAGAAATTTAAAATATAAGTTTTAAGGCTAATTTTACCATTTTTACTGTAGATTTCATATGAATAATTATAAATAGAAATAAATCAATGTATAATTATGTGTAAATCGGGTTAAATATCATGAAAAACAAAATCGAATTTATCATCGACGGAAACGAATCTGCTGGCTTTTGGCTCACGGAACGGTTCTGATTTTTCTGATGAATAAATTTGTTAAAAGATTCGTATGGAATCATTGTGATTTGGAAAAATCCTTTCCGTGCCAATTGATTTCCGTCTCAATCGAATCGGATCCGTATCCGACTCATTGTGAAACACACAGCAGGTAGGTAGCCATCTCTTTTTTCCATGACCTATTTACTTGAGCAAAGGCAGAGTCATGAACAAATTTGCTTAAAAAACCAACCTTCTTCAGTTCATTCTGCAATCCAGGTGCCAGAGTGATGCAAGCCACCACCATCATCAGCAGCAGCATGACAGCATACATGAGCCTCGACGAGGTGGAGTTGGCACATGATGGGCATGCTGAGCAGCACAGTGAGCATGCTGCGCTGCCACAGCAGCAGGCTAGCTATTTGAAGCAAAAAATAAAGTTTATAAGTGTTTTATAGCGTTTACGATCACATAGTCTAGAAGTGTGCACTTGTTTATAAAAAATTATATACCTAGCACTTTGGAGCAATCATAGCAGAATCTTGATAATACATCTTATAATTTAAGGTACAATTCATCAAATTGTGGTTGTAGGTAATAGGAAGATATATTTACTATTTTTTTAATAGCTTTGTAAAAAATTAATATTGCAGACTACCTACATAATATTTTAATGATTTGTAGTTTGTAAGGTTGCTTTTAGTTAGAATACTATTCTGTTATGTGGTTATATGCCAAATATTTCGCTATTCTAGAGGGTACTATTTGAAATCACATGTAAGTTTAACATAAGATAACAGAGTTTGAGGTCACAACTACAAAATATCCATTAGGAATCTGACAGAAGTGATATTCATCTAAGTAAGAATATCTTAGATAGAGGGATTTCTATAACTTTCTATGATGTAGGTAATAATAGATACATTGTAGGAGAGATAAGTAGGTCTGAAGTCATGAGTATTTACATAGCAAAATGAATCATCAAACTTTAGCATATGACTGCATTAGCTCCTACACAAATAATCAATCAGGTATAGAAAAGATATCATAAAAATGCAGTTCTTAAAAGTATATTACTTAATTAGGGAACAAAGAAATTCAAGGCGCAAGGCCCAGAAAATTTAACAAAATGGTTTCTTACATTCGCTGCAGTACATAGCCCTAAAACGGCCCCCATATTGCTGACGAAGTGTTCTTCTGATGTTGAATTCAATCAAAAAACAAATTTAAATAATAAGCCAATCTTGGATTGAGGAAAAGGCAAAGTTTCTCAAAAACCAAAATCAATAAACACACGTAAAAAAGTACTCTATGAAACACACTTTCTTTTACTTCTTCACTTTGTTCATTGTTGTGAAATTCACAGACTATAAATAGATAGAAGACAAGACAATCACAAAACTGCTGTCAGCTATGCAGTGCTGCCAGTGACAATTAAATAAAAGAATGAATGCATACTTGAGTCTCGCGGCCTCGGAGGAAGCCGAGCTCGCGGCAGACTATTGCGGAGCCACGATTGGCGCCGATCGGGCCACATCGCCCCCACGCGCCCCCCCCCCCCCCCCCAGAAGCGAAATGAACAATAATACTTGGTTCTCGTTTGGACCAGTAAACAGGCCAACCTAACCTACGACAGCGTCGACAGCGCTTGTCAGTCTGTTGTCATAGTCCGAGCGAGAGAGTGTTTTCGTTCGTTTTACTCGGTTTCACAGCATGATAAACTATTAAATATGTCTTGGTGTCAAGTTAAAAATTGTAAGAAAAATAGTTCTAGTGTTACCGGCGTCAAATACCATTGGTAAGTAGTAAAATTTTGTAATTTTAATAATTAAAACTTTTGACATTTTGAATGACATTAACACATTCGTTGTCTTGACGACGCTACTTCTCGATAGCAAAGTGATGTGTAAATGGAACCTAGCAAATTATCGATAATCGATATAATGTATATGATATTTTTGGATTTTATGGAAATGTTTCTGGATTACGGTTTTTATTTAACACATAGACTTAATTAACAGATTTCCAAAAAATCCTGTGTTAAAAAATAAATGGATATTGGCGACCGGTAGATACAACTGGTTTCCTCATAAAAATGCCAGAATATGCTCCAGTCATTTTGAAGATGATTTAATAATTTGGTATAGAGATAGTTTCAATCCCGGGTAAGGACATAGGATAGTTTTTATCCCAAGGGATAAAAACGTTTTTACAGCGGATAACACCGGGGGCCATAGCTAGTTAACTATAATTTGTACTTATGTGTAGTTAAACTAAAGACATATATTTCCATCTTCGAAGGAAATGTGTAGGTATATAATCGATAAAAAATATCGACATTGCACAGCCGATGAAGTTGAAGCGTACTGTGTACATGAATATCTCGTGCGTCGTAGTGTGCGTGCCGAAAATGTGTTAGTTTTAGTAAATGGTAACACCTGTTTTGTATCGAATAGAGAAAGAATTCGCCTCTAGTCACAGGGCGACAAGCATGGACTTCAAAGCTCTGTGGTTTAAACCAATGATTAAATGAATTAATTATGAATGTTAATAAAATAATAAATAACTTGTTAACAATTATTATTTGTTCGGCACGTATTTAAAAGGCACGGAACATAAAGGTGTTATAAAAATAAATAACTAACTATTCTTAATCTCGAGCGAACGTGCATACCCTTTCAGTTCAAGCAAATGCGACGGGATCCGCGCGAACGATTTTGATCGAACGCGCGGACCCGTCCAAAAATCAATAAAATCAATTCCAAGTGGTTTTTAGTTTCAATAAAATAATAAACTATTTGTCAGCAAATATTACACAAAAACAAATAATAATTGTTAACAAGTTATTTATTATTTTATTAACATTCATAATCAATTCATTTTATCATTGTTTTAAACAATTAACATCAATTTTGACAGCTCCGCCGTCTCGCTCCGATCATCCATTGCGGAGCCAACTCGATGCGCTCGGCTGAAGTCGAGCGCGTTCGGCGCCATTCGTGGCTCCGCATTAGTCTGCCGCGAGACTCAAGTACAACAGTTGTATTATGCATCAAATCAAGTATCATCTTTTTCAACCACTGCAGCTTGGTTTTGGTTCGCGAGGCGGGTGTGAGGCCGCCGTCCACTCTCTTCGGACTTTTCTTCACCAAAATTGTGGAGATGTGTTGCTGAAGGTGGATGTCAAAAACGCTTTCAATTCGGTAGACAGAGGAGCGTTGTTGACCCAAGTGAAAGACAAAATTCCCGACCTTTATAATTTCCTTTGGCAATGCTACGGTAAGTCATCGAAATTGGTTTACAAAAAGTATTTTATGGACTCTTCAGTTGGTTGTCAACAAGGTGACCCTCTTGGACCGGCCATTTTTAGCCTGGCCATACATCCCATAATTCAACGTCTCAAGTCCAAACTTAATGTTTGGTACTTGGATGACGGAACTTTGGGAGGTGACGTGAACACCGTCCTCGATGATTTCAAAATTTTGGTAGACGAATTTCGTCATGTTGGTCTCGAGTTAAATTCAAAAAAGTGCGAACTTTTTGTTTGCGATTCATGTTCGGACAAGGATTCAGTCATATCTAAATTCAATGATTTGGCACCGGGTATTTCTATTCTAGACAAAAGTTCACTTCGCCTCCTCGGTTCACCGATTCTAGATGAGTCGTTTTCTCCTTTCGTAGAGGACAAAATTCAAAATTTCAGGGACACTCTAGGCCGTTTGCTCAAAATTAACGCCCATATGGCGTTTACTATTATCAAATATTGTTTGTTTGTTCCAAAATTCACTTACTATTTACGATGTTGTCCATTGTGGCAACACAATGGGCTCCTTTCGAGCTTAGACAACATCGTAAAGGACACACTAGTTTCGGTTTTGAATGTGGACATGGATGACAGGACATGGTCGCAAGCTTCCCTACCTGTACGGTTAGGAGGTTTGGGTGTCCGCAAAATTTCAAGTGTTGCTTTACCAGCATTTTTGGCTTCTGTCCACGGTACTTACGAATTGGTCCAAAAAATCCTCGCACCCGCTTTAGGCCCGTCTGGCGTAGTTGTAGTTGCGCATACGGACGAAGCTAAAAATGCTTGGCGCCTGGCCTGTCCAAACACCGATTTTCCTACAACACCTCGTTCCCAGAGACTGTGGGATCGGCCGATCAGCGAACTAGCACGGAAATCACTTCTCGATACGTGTACTAGTTTCGCGGATCGCGCCCGCATCCTTGCGGTCAGTGTGTGGGAATCCGGTCTTTGGCTGCAGGCCATGCCCTCTTTTAATACAGGTAACCTTTTAGATCCGACAGCTTTTCGACTCGCGGTTAGCCTGCGCTTGGGTGCGAGGAGCTGTGAACCGCATCGCTGCCAGTGTGGTACTGATGTCGACCAGCTCGGGCACCACGGCCTCTCATGTTCGAGGAGTGCTGGTAGAATTAGCCGCCACGCTAGTCTGAACGACATCATTCGACGGGCTTTTTCCACTGCCAATGTTGCAGCTATGCTCGAACCGAGCGGCCTAGCACGTGACGATGGAAAAAGACCTGACGGTATGACTCTTGTGCCATGGAAGTTGGGTCGGCCCCTTGTGTGGGACGCAACTTGCGTCGACACATTGGCGCCGTCTCATCTGTCTATGACACGGTGTCGGGCTGGAGCGGCGGCTATTATTGCCGAGCATCACAAGAGACGCAAATATGCTAACCTCGGCCGAGGTTACATCTTTGAGCCTTTTGGAGTCGAGACTTTGGGGCCGTGGGGTCCGGGAGCCCATACTATTTTCCAAAACCTCTCGGAGCGCTTGGTTGACGCGACGCGTGACCAAAATGCTGGCCTTTTTCTGGCTCAACGTATCAGCATTGCCATCCAGCGTGGTAATGCGGCCAGCATGCTGGGTACGCTGCCCTCTGGTAGTGGGCTGGAGCACTTAGATTATCTTTAGGCTTTTCTAAAGATTTTCTAAGTGCCCCTTTTTGTAGTAGTTAGAAGTAGTATGTTTAGTTTTCCTTCACTTGTTTTTATATTTTATTATTGTTAATCAAGTAGTATTGACATGAAATGACGACAGAGTTTGAAATCAAGATTAAATTCTTTCTTCTTTAGTCTGAGAGATTAAACTACTACTCGTTCATTCTCTCTCACTCATTCATTCATTCAGCAATCAGTCAGTTCAGTTTTGGTTTGGCATCGGGATTGTTTCACGAAATTACGGATATTATTTGAATAAAACTTTGTGTTTTTCTTCTCTACTTCCTGAGAATATGTTGTAGGAGCGTCCTACAGGTGTACTTATGTGAAAAGAAACATAATACACGATGGTGCCTGTGGCCATAGAAGGTTGCAACCAGGGTGCCGAGGGTGGTGGACCTCGGGGCGGCTCTATTTCCCTAGCTTTGCTGATAGATTTCATCGTTCAAAGAACTTACGATGAACTCACAGTGCTTGCCGAGCTGTAAGTAATATTTGTGACTAGGATATCAAACAGTTTGCATCAAACATGTTGCAGTGGCCTTATGAGTTGGTATCTTTCAGGTTGCCTCGAAAGACGGACATGGAGCGTAAGATTGAGATCTACAAGTTCAGTGCTAGAACTCGACAGTTATTTGTTCGACTTCTGGCCCTCGTGAAATGGGCTAGCAGTGCTACTAAAGTGGACCGGTCGGCTCATATCATGGCCTTCCTTGATAAGCAAGCTTTGCTGTTTGTGGAGACAGCTGATGTGTTAGCTAGAGTCGCACGGGAGACATTGGTACATGCTAGGTAAGTCTGATAACAATATATTGTGTAGAACAAGAATTACTCACATAAAACTTATTTCTCTAAAATCAGTACTTAAACATAATGAAGTCATAACTGGGTCTAAATAAGCATTATGCCTGTCTTTACATGTGATTACTTTACACATTACATTATTTGGTAATTAAAGAAAAGTAAACTTAAACAATGTTACATGAACATGAATGAGACAATAAACAACAATATGGGGAGTAAATAAAGCTTAGTATATTTTTAACAACCTAGTTCACTGTACAAAGAAATTACCTACATAATGAGAGATTTTGTGGTCATCATTATTACAATTACATAAGCCACAAACATGGCTTACAGGACAGTTTCATCTTCACATCATTACATTACCATTCACAAAATGTTTTGAATTTATTTATTTTTTACCCACCAGGTTACCAACATTCCACATGGCCGCAGCAGTAGAGGTCCTCACCCTGGGTACCTACAGCCGCATGCCAGCAGTTATCCGTGAACGGCTGGTGCCTCCACCATCCCTGACTGCTGTGGAACGGAGGACTACGCTGAGAGCATTAGCACATACTGTGAGACAAAGGCTCACCACTGCTTCCTTGCCTAGTGATGTTCGGAATTTGAAGGTATTATTATCATCATATATAGATAGCCTGTTATTTTCCACTGCTGAGCATAGGCCTCTCATTCTGTTAGCCAATTATCATTGTTTTGTATTGATTTAATTATGGTATGATTAACTTAGCTGATAATTCTTGATGAGAATATAAGAATCAAATGATGGATTTATCTTAGAACTGTGTAGAAATCAAGAATTTCAAAGAGTTCTTAATTACAGCTCTACTAAATTATTTTTTAGTTGATAATGATGATGATCTGCCTACAGCATACTGTCAAAATTATTTGTAATCTTTAAGTGATGTAAACTGCAAAATTTTTGATTCATATTTATCTATTAAAACAATTTTGATATGATGTGCCTAACACTATATGTATATGATAGTAATATGATGCTCGCCTATAAATCCAATAAATAAATAATTAATAATATTTTTAGGTGGAGAATGGTAGAGCAACATTCACAGTGGGCCAAGAGTTCAGTGTGTCCCTGACAGTGATGGGAGATGCACCCAATGTACCGTGGAGGTTGCTGGACATAGCTATTCTAATTCAGGACAATGAAACTGGGGGTAAAGATTACTTTTACATAGAGATATGAGTATATAATAAGAAAAAGTATATAAACCTGAATGCTTCTTTCAAACGATAGTTAAAAATAAATTGTGACAAGATATTATAGGCAAGTGCGCTAGATCATAGATTATAACATAATTTATCATTACTAGTATAGCAAAATAGAAGATATACCATTTTATGTCCTTGAAGCATTTTTCATACCTTATCTCCCACTAGTGGGTGCTCACAGCTTCACTCGCAATAAAAAGTAAAACTTACATCCCCTATTTCACCCCTTTAAAAGTGGCATTTCCAAAAATCATTTATTCATTCTTGGCGGATGCCTACGTCATTACATCTACCTGCACACCACATTTCATCCCCATCCATCCAGTGGTTTAGGCTGTGTGTTGATAGATCACTATGTCAGTCAGTCAGTCAGTTTAGAATTTTATATATTTAGATTTCATAGGGGCCGTCCATTAATCACGTGATGTTTTTTTTTGGCATTTTTTAACCCCTCCTTCCCCATGGTGATACAAGGTGATGTTTATGATTAACCCCCCTTCCCCCCCATAAATCACGTGTATTTTTAGACCTATAAAGAATCTTAATTTTCTACTTTTATTCAAATTAAATATTACAATAATGCCTAGCGGTAAACAGAAAGGTTACAGGACCTGCAGATTGTTTTTTTTTTCGAGCGTTAGTCGAAAAAATAAATACACGTGATATGTCACTACACCCCCCCCCCTTGTGATATTTCGTGACTTTTTTATGGACCCATCCCCCCCCTTTCGAGCCTCACGTGATTAATGGACGACCCCATACTTGTGCATAGCTAGGTCCCATGGAAACCCTGTCCCACTACTACTAGGTTCTATTGTAGTTCTATTTCCAGACAATTTGGCAAAGTAGAACCATTTAATTCAATATTGTTATGATTTTTTACCAGAGGGCAAGGCGCTTGTCCACACATCCCAACTGGCATGGCTCCGCGGCGTGGCACAAGCTCGCCTGGCCGCGGCGGGCCTCAGCGGAGCCCTAACAGCGCTGCGCTACTTCTGCCGCTCCTTGTCCCTGGAGCTGCTCTACACTCAGACCCTGAGGCTCTGCCGGGACAGACTGTCCAAGCACCTGCAAGTGGACAGATATATACCTGGACAGAAGCTACAGGTTTCTTATTGGAGGTTTGTTGCAATTCTTATTTGAACACAAATAGTCTTAGTGTGAAAGCTTGAAAATGGTTGTGGATATTCATGCCTGTTAGTTAGTCAAACATAGCCTTATTAGTAAGGCATCGTGAGCGAATTGCACAAGGCGCCAGTGTGAATCTCACCGGTCATGGTTGAAGAGATAATAATCACTACCAATTTAAGATTTAATAATTAAAAACAGTATTTGTCAGCAAATTTGTATGGGTGTACCGTTTATTGAGCTCATTGCTTTGCTCTTACCTGCTTACTATTTACCAGAGCTTTATTTTTTTTATGTATTTCACTATATTTTGTCCAGAACATAAAAAAAAAACATTAATTAAACTATTGTAATTTCTCCAGGGAACTAGGCTGCGAGCTAGGCTACCGCCTCATCATCGGCGCCGAGGCTGAAACGCTGTGTGTGTGGCACGTGCCCGCGCTCACGGGCGGCGAGCGGGTCGCCTCCGCTCTCACTCCGCACGCGCCCTCTATGGAGAGACTGCTGGCACACACTGTGCACGTGAGGTCGCGGCAGAGGCTCAACGATCTCAAAGTGCTGCTCAATGATTTAGGGGTAAGTGTATATCTTAGTAAGTGAGTAAGTTTGTCTGATTGTGGCGTGCCATGGTATCGAGAGCATAAACCGCTTGAAGGTAATTTAGGGCTACTGCAGTGCTAGGATGAAAATCTTGAGCTTGCTCTTAACACGTTAGCCAATTCCTTGAAGCCTCAAATGTAATTTTTTTATGTCTTATTTGCCATAGCCCATCCAAAAACCGACCGTGTCGTCAGTTGCCTACCATAGTATAAAAAAATATATTTCTGGCGTCAACTTCCGAAATCAGCGTCAAAGAGACTTATAATGACTTACTGCTCACTTATATCATCACACAAAAACTTAATAACAGTTAAACCCAAGTTTCATTTTTTTTTACTTAAACGGGTTTGTACTTGGCCTCAGTTTGCCTGATGGTAAGCAAAGGCTATTGCCTAAGATGGAGCGTGCTTAACCGTTATTAACCGATTCACTCTTACTTTGAAGATTCAGACTTTGAAGATTTTTTCATCAAGAAAGAAAACAAAAGAAAGAGGAACATTTATTGTAGCAAATAATAAACAAATAAATAAAAAAAACTACTTAAATAAAATACATATTTGCCACAATACAACCTCAACTCATGATAATACTGGCTGCATAGCAACCAGCATAGCAACCATCCCATCCCATGATCAGCTAACCTTACAATAGCAATACCCTAAGGCCGCCATATTTCACCCGAAAACGCTTTGCGCTTGGAAAAATGCATACAGTTACTTTTTTGCATGCAATTCCACGCCGTATTTACATGAAAGCAAGGGCGAGCATCGCGCGCATAGTTTCGGCCGACGAGTCTTGTCCACACGCAAACAATTTTGCACAATTTGAGCAGTATTGCACGTTTTTGACGAAATAAATTCATATAAAATCAGCAATTCAGAATATTTTATTTATTGTTTTCTACTCCTCTAAATAATAACATTACCTATTAGAATTAATTAAATTGGTTAAAATGTTTGTAGTACTTTTGGAAAAAAAGGTGAAAAATATTTCAAAACATATTTTTCAAAAAATAAAACTATCGAGCGAAGTATACGTAATCGTGTTTTGGCGTTTTTTATTGTATTAACACTGAATCAAAATTATATAAACTGAAAAAAATGTAGCTCCATGTTATATACTTCTATTTTATTTTTATGAAATGTCGATTTCACATAGCACCCCGTCTTAACTCCAATATTCTATTTCAGGTGGAGTGCAGTGTGGGCGGCTGGCCGTGCGTGCTAGCCTGCTCAGTGGTAGCCCCGTGTCTGCGCGCCGAGCAGCTGCTGGTGTCGGTGGGCGCGCACGGCGGCCGCCTGCGCACGCGCGTGCCCGCCTACCCCGCCACGCCGCGCATGCCAGACTTGGCGGCCGCGCTCGCGCAGGGTCACCGCGACACTGTGAGGCAACTGCTTACACAGCTCAGGTAAACTAAACTGCAACTAAATGTGAGTTATGGGACAGGTCCTATGAGATAATTTGTAGTAAACAGGCAGTAAGGCATATTCAGTTGATGTAAATCTTTATGTGTCATTGGATAACCCTGTTGAACGTACAATGTATCATCATTATCGGGTGCCATCTTCATATTGAAGTTTGGAGGTCAATTGTCAAAATTTTCTGTGATCCCATGCTGCTTCTTTTAGATGCGGATAGCTCAGTTTTGTCCACTTTTTAATGTCGACTAGACACTTCATCGACAATATATGGACACTTTGATGTCCATTACGTTTTTTAATTCTAGTATTTTTAGAAAACTATAGGTTATATAACTGCTTGTCAAGTATAGCAGTATGTCACAACTAAATAAGTGATTATTAAATAGTAAATAAAATATTGTGTGAAATCTTTTTCTTCGAAATATATTTTTTGATGCAGGTACAAATCCAGTGCCTTTGGTGTTCTATAGGCGAGCTTTTTGTTTGAATGCCTTGGATTAGTAATTCCTCACGCAATTTTCTTAGTCATTGAGTCTAGGACACTTTACAATAACGCCTTTGACCCCCAGGTTCTGGCTAGTGGCCCGTCGTTGTGAGAAGACCCTCCAGCACCTGCCGGCCAGCGTGTGCGAGCACCTGCCCTTCCTGCACGGGCCCGAGCACCCGCTGCACGAGCTGTCCCCGGACCGGCTCTACGTCACGCTGCACCGCCACACTGACAACATACTGGTGAGTGTTACTGGCTAGTATTCTGCCCAATTAAAATCTAAGCAAAACACTGTACACCGGCGCATTCTTGCCAACCGTCTACTCTGTACTGAAAAATGCTACAAGAATTTAATTATGCAATGCCTCCCTCCCAAAATGCAACCTGCATAAAACTGAAGGACTTATCACCTTACGGTGCTTGAGACTTTGTAGTTTGAAACTAAAGAGCTAGTCCAAATTTGCTACACTTATCTTTATTTTATCCCAGAACATGAGTGTCTCTCATGGAAGGCGCCTACCACGATGTATCTGCCCAAGAAAACTCCCCTAACGAATTAATTCTGCGGGGGAGTCACGACCCTCAGTTATGAGGAAATACGACTCAAGAGAGATTTATCTTTATGATTATGAAAGGATAGACCTTAAATGATACTCGTACTATGCTGTTACAATTTACACATTATACTTATTTTGTTTGTTGATTTGTACGACCTTTCCTTTGGAAAACAGACATTAACCTGATATCATTTAAAAATCTAAAATTTTCAAATCTCTTATCTTGTTGTAGGTATGTAATTCATTGTAACAAATTGATCGAAATCAAATCGATCGATCGAAAATATGAACCCACTTGAATCAAATAAGTGCATATATAAATATTTGTCTATCTCTCAGATAGTGGAGATGAAGGAGGTGGCTGCGGGCTGCACGGCCACCACCAGCAACACGGCCAACAGCGGCAGCGCGTGCACCGTGGCGCTGTGCTTCCACCTGGCGGGCGCGCGCCGCTGCACGCCCGCCCACTGCGAGGACGAGGTGACTCAATATCTAAATATATAAAACTCAAAGGTGACTGACTCAAAGGTGACTGACTGATATAGTGATCTATCAACGCACAGCCCAAACCACTGGACGGATCGGGCTGAAATTTGGCATGAAAGTAGATGTTATGGCAGCCGCCGATATTGACATGGACCTCGTTCGTGCAGCGATAGACGACTGGCCGCGCAGATTGAAGGCCTGTATTCAAAATCACGGAGGTCATTTTGAATAAACTTTATTGTCATAAGAATCTATGTTTTGTTAAGTTTATTTTGGTATATAAATGGTTACATAAAGAATAAAGTTGTTTCAATTATTTTATATTAAACATGTGACAGAATTTATGACCTGACTAGGTACAATAATCTTTTGGACTAATATCTCATTTCCAAAGTAACCTGTATTCTTACCTAGCAGAACCAAGGGTCCAGTGCGTCGGCGTCGTCAGGCGGCGCGCGCGCATATCTCCGCATACATTCGCTGGTGGAACTAGACACATTCACACTCACACATGGACCTTTCACTCCGCTCGATACACCTGGTGAGTCACGTTTTATTAATTACTACTTCACTAGTTAATTTTATTAATGCCTGCGGTTTCGGACACGTTATATTTTCGGGCTAAAAGTCTATGCCACTGTCGGGACCTTATACCACCATATCAAAAATCACAAGGATCTATTGCTACGTTGTGGCGTGTAAAAAGAACAAACAGAGCAACAAACGAACAAACACACATTGGCTATATTGCGACCGTCTCGATCTTTACTACGATTTCTCGATTTTACTCGACCTCGTAGGTCAGTAAAAATAGTTTTGTCCATGCCATCAACATTGCCGCATATATGAAACAGATATGAATCGATAATTAGAGACATGTAAAATATATCTTTTACAAGTGTTTTTTTTTTCATCTCTTTTTTTCAATTTCAGACTAATATCTGTTTTATCCTCCAGGCATGCAGCCGGGCAAGCGCAAGCTGTCGGCGGCGTTGTCAGCGCGCGCCGCCCGCGTGCGGCAGCCCGCCTACTTCCTGCCGGAGCTGGCGCTCGTGGTGGCGGCGGTGGATGAACGGGTGCCTTTCGTCAGCCTGGCACAAGAGGTACATGCATACATTATTCAGCAAGTAAGCTGTCAGCGGCGTCGTCAGCGCGCAATCACTTGAATTACGTTCTTGGCTACCTTACTTAATATTCTTAATGATCTCATTTCATGTTTGCCAAAGATTGTCTTGATTGGAGACTTTGTTCATATGTCCATCAATTTATTTGGAAATTAGCGAATATCCGACATCTTTCTCGATGTCTGGAGGAAAGCCTTAGTATGGGTTCAGCTGTTAATAAGAAATAACTGTCTAAATGAATATAATTATGTTT
This sequence comes from Macaria notata, assembly GCA_927399415.1. Classification (NCBI taxonomy): domain Eukaryota; kingdom Metazoa; phylum Arthropoda; class Insecta; order Lepidoptera; family Geometridae; genus Macaria; species Macaria notata. The sequence continues at coordinate 8,897,266 of OV656746.1, read as the reverse complement.
ACCAGCTAGCATCCCGCGGCGTGACGCACGGCGGCGTCCAGCCCGAGTGGAGCGGGTCAGCGCTCGCCATGCGCGTTGTTGCCCTTCCCACCCCCTCGGGCGCGGAGCCCGCCGCAGCGGCAGCGCTGCGCACCCGCTTGCTGGCGGCCACCGTGCGACTCACCACCAAGAACCAAGCCAGAGTGTGGACAGCAGAGTTTGTGTTCCGCGGATCGCCGATACGTACGCTCAACCCTAAGGAACAAGGTAAATAAACTATGTAGTAGAGTGAAAAATGTGTATGTACACCCTTGAATCTATTGCGATAATTATACACAAATAACTAGGTAATATGTACTAAAGTCAGTAAGAAGCGTAAGTAGGAGTGCGTCACACCTAATCCTAAAGAACAAGGTAACTAATGTTTTAAAATTAAATGCCAGTCTGTCTCTGTCACCCTTTCAGAATTATTGCTAAATGTTACACAAATGACAAGACAAATCATACTTGCATTTCAAGTTTGTAAGTGAATATATTTGTTTAAATGCCTACTAACCTCAAACGATTAGATCCTGTATAGACAGAGTTTTTTATTTTTACCGGCAAAAAAGGAGGTTATCAATTCTTCTAAAAGGTTTTTTCTAACCTATTTCATCTCGTATTCTGGGCAAAGGCATTCTTCTTCCACATTTTTTAATCGAAATTTGTTTGAGTCCATTCTTATAGTATTTACTTATAAAATTTATATAACCTGTGGTCTCCCCCAGGCGAGCGGCGCTGCGTGTACCTGCAGTACGACCTGGGCACGGACGCGGGCCGCACGGCGGACGCCTTCCTGGCGGACTGGGCCGCCATCGTGCATCTACACACGCTGCTCTATAAGTTCATGTTGCGACCTGCGCAGGGTGAGAATTTACAAGAATAAGAATAAAAAAGTGTATTGGCACATGAAATCCTAAATCATACAAAAAATAAGAAGTGGCAAACTGCACAGATATACTACTCTGATACAAAAACAATACATGGACATACAAAATTAATGTGGTGATAATAATGTGTGCAACTGAAACTCTGAAGAAATATCTTAATAATGTGTGCAGTCTATGAAAATCTAAGATAGTATAGTTTAACGTAACTTTTGGTGGTTAACAGTTAAAACCATTCTACTCTTTTTGCACAATATAACTCTTCCATTAGCGGTATGGCATGATATTCGTATGGGGTTAAATGGTGCTATGTGATAGGGCCTGAAATATTTTTAATTTGATTTATTATCTCAAAAAAATATTGTTATTTCAGAACGCGAGATGCTATGGACGGGCTTATGCATCCGTTCGTACACGTACCGCTCGCTGGTGCTGGGCTGGGGCGGGGCGCACCGCGCGACCGCCGTGCTGCAGTGGTCGGCGAGCGCGCGCCGCTACACCGTGGCCACGCCGGCGCACCAGCCCGCCGCCAACGCACACCATCTGCTGCACCACCACCTGGACTACTATATTAACTGGTCAGTATATCGACTAGTCACTACACAAGTATTGTTCGAGTTGTGCAAGTACCGACCGCCGTGCTGCAGTGGTCAGCGAGCGCGCGCCGCTACACCGTGGCCACGCCGGCGCACCAGCCCGCTGCCAACGCACACCATCTGCTGCACCACCACCTGGACTACTATATTAACTGTCAGTATATCGACTAGTCACTATACAAGTATTATTCGAGTTGTGCAAGTACCGACCGCCGTGCTGCAGTGGTCAGCGAGCGCGCGCCGCTACACCGTGGCCACGCCGGCGCACCAGCCCGCCGCCAACGCACACCATCTGCTGCACCACCACCTGAACTACTATATTAACTGGTCAGTATATCGACTAGTCACTATACAAGTATTGTTCGAGTTGTGCAAGTACCGACCGCCGTGCTGCAGTGGTCGGCGAGCGCGCGCCGCTACACCGTGGCCACGCCGGCGCACCAGCCCGCCGCCAACGCACACCATCTGCTGCACCACCACCTGGACTACTATATTAACTGGTCAGTATATCGACTAGTCACTATACAAGTATTGTTCGAGTTGTGCAAGTACTGACCGCCGTGCTGCAGTGGTCGGCGAGCGCGCGCCGCTACACCGTGGCCACGCCGCCGCACCAGCCCGCCGCCAACGCACACCATCTGCTGCACCACCACCTGGACTACTATATTAACTGGTCAGTATATCGACTAGTCACTACACAAGTAGATATTGTTCGAGTGGTGCAAGTACTGACCGCTGTGCTTCACTGATTTATCCAATCAGGCCCTCAACTGATCCCACAACAATGATAAATTACGACATTGAATAACGTTAGTACATTTCCTCTTGTGAAAAACACAAGTCAGAACAATCAATGCTATGCATTGAGCTAGGATTATACAGGGACACAATCTCAAACTAAATGGCGCAGGAAAATGTCCGAACGCTAACATCGTCAGCAAGCGCAAACAAAAGACTGCTTTAAATTAAACTTTTATTGGAAAATGAGCGAAAATAATCACGGATTTGAACCTGCGTATTTCTGCTACCGTCAGAACGCCTTAACCACTAGACTACGGTCTGAAGTGTATGGAAATGAGTGTGGATTTTCGCGCCTGGCAGTTAGTAGACCGTAGCCTAGTGGTTAAGGCGTTCTGACGGTAGCAGAAATACGCAGGTTCGAATCCTGCCGGTCGTGATTATTTTCGCTCATTTTCCAATAAAAGTTTAATTTAAAACAACCATAGTGCACGTTAGCACTTAATAATTTAACTCATAAAAGACTGCTTGTCTCTTTCGCTCTTACATATTTTATGATAGTGCAAGAGAGATAGTTTGTGACTCTGTGTAATCCTAGCTCAATGATACATAGTCAATGTCCCGGAGTATTTTTTATTTATTTAATTATCCAATTGTATGTTGTTCCAGTCACAAAGACCTGATATCCCTGGGCGTGGCGCTCCGCGAGAGCTACCAGCCGCTGCTGGCGCTGTCCCGGCTGCCCACGCTCCCACAGCTGGGCCTGCACCACGTGCGCACGCAGGTGCCCACGCCCACCTTCACGTTGCTGGCCCACTCCTGGAGGAAGGTTAGTTAGAATTCAAATAATTTATAAATGTTATAAAGAGCGGCAAAATGTATGCTTTCTCTCTTCTTTTTTAATGTTTGCTTTTTTGCTTTATGATAAAAGTATGTTGTGCGATAAGGATGGAATGATTCCACTTAATTCATTCCGACCACCGCACTCTTTATAAATGTCAAGTTTGATAAATATTCCGGAACATACAGCACCATCTAGCCCAACACTGAGCAAACGCTTGTGTCGTGGGCAATAGATAACGGATATAATACTTATATACTTTTCTTTTGTAAATACATACTTATTATACATAGAAACGACCAGACCCAACACAAGTAATAATAAATTTTAAAATTCGTAATTGCTTGTTGTATGAATACACACGCAAATTTTATCCGATTCTATCAATATTACAAACATTCTCTATTACGTACCATACGGATTGAGTTGATAACCTCCTTTTTTAAAGGCGTTGGTAAAAAAAAATCATATGTATGTTAAATAACTCTGTTCCCCACGCACTATAATCCAGCGATCTTCAAAGCGAGAGTGAATCGGTTCTTATCGGGTAAGCACGCTCCATCTTAGGCCATAGCCTTTGCTTGCTATCAGGTAAACTATGGTCAAGTGCAAACCCGTTCAAGTAAAAAAAAAAATATGTTTACCTCCACAGATTCGCATTATATACGCGGGTGCTTACTCCATTGAGATCGGTATCCGCGGCGGTGGCGTGGTCACCATACGAGACGGGTCTTACTCCAAGTTCGACCGAGCTTCCGTTGTTGACGAGTTTGCACCCGCGCAGGGGTTGAAGGTAATTAAATTATCATACTATCATAATTAAACAAATAGTATATCTCTAAACTGTGGACATTGGGCAGTATTAACCTGTAATCCGTGGTATATCTTTGGTATTATTTAAACAGTCATGTATTTCTTGTTATATGTAAAAACGTCGTACATGCGAAACAAACAAGAAAAAAATATTGAAATCATCGAGATTTTTTAGCATCTATTAGGTTGTCAGAATGAATTGAAATTTTTAGTCATGGAGTTCCGTCGAAAAGTCAATTTATTTAGAACTAGCTGGTGCGCGCGACTTCGTCCGCGTGGAATAGTTATTACCATAAAAACGGTTCAAGTGAGTTCACCTTAAAAGATAGATATATACTGTTGCGGACATTTTGTTAGATCATTTCAAGAGGAATAATTCTTTCATACACATTTTTTTGATATCTTGAACCGTTTTCGCAGCGCACGCAACGGAAGCCCTCGAAGATGAATAATTTTCCCCGTTTGTTCCACATTTTCTATGTTTTCTTCGCTCCTATTATTTGCAGCGTGATGTTATATACCCTAAAGTCTTTCTCTATGAATGGTCTATTCAACACAAAAATAAACTTTCAATTTGCACCAGTAGTTCCTGAGATTAGCGCGTTCAAACAAACAAACTCTTCAGTTTTATAATATTAGTATAGATATGCACATTAAGTTGATTAATAAATCTAAGACAGTACCAATATCGTTTTCCTTCAGGCGTTTTTGTCAAAATACGTGGACGACATCAGCGCGCGCCTGCTGGCTGAGGACGACAACCCGCCGTCACCCATGTCACCCATGCCTCCAGGTAAAATGTAATCACATTTGTTCTTGAGGATAAAGAATTTAATTTGAGTTTATTAAGAGAGGGTGGGTTTATTTATTTTTTTCATCTACACTATTCTACACACTTGGATGGTCTAAGAAATGTGTGTATTAAAATAGACCACTTTCAGTGTGGACCTAATAGTTAAGTCTACTTTTGACAGTGGTAGTCGATGAGAAAACCATAAAACCGGTTTCGTTTTAACCTCCATTCGAAAAGGAGGAAGTTCTTAGGCCCATTTTATAAGATACTAGCTGTCCAGACAGACTACGTACTATCTCAATCGATAAATAAAAGATCTAAACTTTTGTATAAATTAATTTCATTTTTTTTCCCCCTTTTAAACCTTCCCTAGACCTCCACGATCATTTCAAAACTAAGATAAGATAAATCCGTTCAGCCGTTCTCGAATTTTAGTGAGACTAACGAACAGCAATTCATTTTTATATATATGTAGATGATTTTTTAATTGTTGATTTATACCAATACTTAAGTAATGTAATATTCAGGTGGTCTCCGCTTCCCGGCGCCGCTGACGCCCCCGCAGCCGCACACGCCGCACTCGGCGCCCGTCACGCCGCACCCCGCCTCGCCCGCGCAGCACCAGGTAACGCACCTACACCTTGTATTCATTCTAAACTAGCCAACTGATAATGAAAATATTCGTGAACTCAATTCCCAAAAATGAAATTATAGACGTATTCTTGCATTATTTTTTTCCTAGGTAGTTAGACACTAAACAGTTTAACAAAATGAAGCTAATAAACGTGAGGAAACCTACAAGTTTGAGGACTACAAAATCCGTGAATATGACGTGTCGCCCCCCTCATGTACCTATTTTACCCAAGAAAACTTTCTCAATGGATCCATTGCAAAGGAAGTGATGGCCCTCAGTAATGAAGAAATACGAATAAAAATGGAGAATACATATTCTCTTCGGCTGCATGACAACACGATCAAAATTTTAATATTGTGTCAGTAGATAAAATATTACATCGTTTTCTATACCTAGATGGGCGGCGGCTCCTTCAACCTGACGTCCCCGCCCGGCTCGGCCGGCGGCGCAGGGGGCAGCGCGGGGGTGTCCGCCTCCCCCGCCTCGCCCATGGCCCCCTCCCCGCACGCCGCGCCGGCCGCCTCCCCCCACCCCCCTCCGACGTCCCCCTTCACCACGTGGCCAGCGTCACCGTCACTACCACGGCCGTCACCTGGACACCATCCCTCGCCAAGACATCATATGGACCATAAAGGTATGTTATTATACTCATTCAATGAGTCAAATGTATATATACTACTTAATGTTAGGCAGGATCATCATTTACCGCATAGCCATCGCTTTCGAGTAGCCAGCGTCGCAGCTTACATCGAACTGAAATTCGAGTTTTAGCGCGCAGTTTTACCTCTACAACTTCATTCACAGATGAAGGGAGGGACGAGGTAGCGCGTCATTCTAGCTAACGGCTACACATGGAGTTACGGATAAATCTCGCGATAAATCGTAACAACCTATGTTTGTGAATAAAATTACCAAATATACCAATATAGCACGCTCCATCTTAGACTTAACAGAACAGGTGGGAGTAAACGGCCTTTGCTTGCTATCAGCTATGGCCAAGTGCAAACCCGTTCAAGTTAAAAAATAAATAATATATAATCAAACCAAATATAAGAATAAATAACAACGTAATTAAACCTAGTTTCATCATCTATAACTTATATTGTTAGTAATAGCAGACAAAGTAATAAGAAAATATTTATTTGTTTTAGAATATGTATAATATTATAAATCAATTTCCATGTCACTTTTATATTCACTCTCTCGTTCAAAAAATTTGTACACTTTAAAAACAACGTTCTTTGTCTGTCGAGAAATCGCCCGACTCATCCTAAGATTGTTATATCGTGTGTATCGATTCCAAAGAAATATAGATTTGACAACACGTGTTCCCGCTTCGACTACGCGGCCGCGACTGTCATATATTGGCGTGCAGTTATACGCGTTGCCCTTCCCCGCCAACCCACCCGCTACCCATAGACATCTTAAGTACCTCGTCCCTGCCTTCGTCTCGTCGCTATTTTTAAAGAAAGAAAGAAAAAAAAACATTTACTGTGACAGATTTAACAGAGAAACAACCTTTTAACATATCCTGTGCTTGAATGTTACTTGGAAGCCAATGGAATATTTCTTTAATTTTATCTAACTTATCTAAACTTCCTTATATTTTCCAGGTCCGCAGCCCACATCCAGCACCCGTGTGCTGGTGGGCGGGCGTGCGTGGGCGGGCGCCATCGCCACTCCCATCCCCGTCAGCAAGCTAGAGACACTCTGTACTCCCTGCGAGCCCCCACCTGGGGCGCCACCGGGACCTGCGCTGGCGCCTCTACAGAGGTTCCTGGCTTGTGTCTATATGAAGAGAACGTTGCAACGCTTCGTGCAACAAGAGGAATATGTTAGTCTTTTTTTAATCGATATTAAAAAAAAACTTCCAGAAGACTTGATAACCTCCTTTTTTTAAATCGGTTAAAAAAGCAGGATATCAATTTTTTTGAAAGTTTTTTATACCTACATATTTCTGACAGTAAGTTTAAAACTCTCTGTACACCCTGGAAACTGCCACCTCCAGTTTATGTATGTATATTTGGAGCTCAGCTTAGTGAGTGAATCGGTTTTTATCGGGTAAGCACGCTCCATATTAGGCCCTTGCTTGCTATCAGGCAAACTATGGCAAAGTTCAAACCCGTTCTAGTAAAAAAAAAGCAAGAGGCATATGTGGGACGCCACACAGTTCACAGAACTAATGATAACTCCACCGTGATTCCTAATGATGAGTAGGTAACTGTTTTTGACAAATGAATGTCATGAATGTCAAACGGCATTATAAATGAAACTCTGGAGAAATATGTACTTAGTGCTTCCGCTGCGACTGTTCCTTCACCGGCTTCAAACTACAAACTTGATGGTTTTTAGGTACATATTACACTACATATTTCTCCAGAATTTCACAATATCTTGGTACATTATACTCTTAAGTGTGTTGGGTGATAGATTTTCGCCGCATTTTACAACTTTTTTTTCTATTGGCAGCTAACCATGGTGTGCATAGAGGCGACGTCGCTGACGTTCCGGTGCGAGAGCGCGGGGCTGGCGGCGCGCGTGGCGCTGCACCCGCAGCACATGCAGTCGCTGCACCTGCACCTCACGCCGCTGCAGGAGCACAAGGACAGCTGGTCGCAGGACGAGCTGCAGGTACACTTATAGATATATAGGTGTCAACGTAAATATAGAAAATCACTATCGGAAAAGGGACTCCGAAAAAACAACAGTAGATCACATCACTAGACTCGACACATCTCAATCACATGATTTGTTGAATAGAACTTTAAATTATGTTCATGATTGTTACGTCGACACAGACAGGACGCTATACGTTCTAGTCTTCTAGGTATTTATTTATATATGTATTAGTGTAAGTAAAAACTCGAAAAAAACTGAATAGCTCTAACTCAGGTTGGTGGTTTTTAAAATTCTGAATGAATAAATGCCATCGTTTTGTATCAATCAGCTGTTTCTTAAATCTTTATTGTATACCAGAAAATAACACCTGAAATAAATAGTCATTATTTATGTTTAAATGCTTTTTTTATAGGTGATGGAGAAATTCTTCGAGTCCCGAGTAGCTATACCCCCATACCGGGCCACAGCGCTGCACGGCTGGGGCCGCACATGGGGTGCTCCGGGCGCCGCCCTGCCCGCCCTCGTGGCGCTGATGAGGGCGGACCTGGCGCCCCCGGCCCCCGCCCTGTGGCAGCTGACATGGGCGCTCCGCATCCCGCCCGCAGCGCCGCCCATAGTACCCGCCGGGCAGCCCGCTGTGCTGCTTGCGAAGCATAAGATATTGTTCTTTGTAAGTAACTTCGTGTTGATATCTTGTTTATACAATATATATTGAAATGCCCATCATGAATATCTTTAATGAAACGTATGTGGCTGTTAGATTTACTAGACAGACATTTGACCATGTGGCCACCAGAAATGACACCCGCATTGGCACTGTGGTCTACAACGGGTTCCGGAAAGAACCCGCCCATATATGTAAAGAACTAGTATAGTCCAAGAGTTTGGAAATTATTGCGAAATTTCGCGTCTGGTCTTGAGTCGACTGTAGTAGAATGCTTTCATGATTATTATATTTTCGCTCATTTTTCAAAACTACATAATATACCTAACTAGTCTTAGTGGTGGTTTTAATAGTTAGCTAAATAAACTAATAAATATTTTCTGTGTATAGATCTGCCTGAGCCGCGGCGACACGCAGCTGGTGCTGCCGCTGGTGTACGACATGCAGCTCAACGTGACGCAGCTGGCTGACAAGCAGAACGCACAGCCGCACCTCATCGCTGTCAGCCTGCATCTCAAACGGTAAGGGTATTTTTATAAGAATTTGCGTCTGGCCATAATTCGACTGATGGTATGAGATGGGCCGTCGACATTGTACGAGTCACGGGTTCTTCATGAGGTCTGCACAAGATCGACGCAGCTGGCACATTCTAAGAGAGGCCTATGCCCAGCAGTGGGATAGAGGTGGTTGTGGATGATGATGCGATCATTGTGGTCTAGGATGGAACGTGCTTATCTAGTAAGAACTGAGTCACTCTCGCTTTTATGTTTACAATATCTTGCATGCTGGTTGCTTCGATTATAGTGACGACACCTGTGAGAGCACTTTTAGATTTTTTACGCTCTGTTGTGGTGTGAAAACAGTAATAACAGACAAACAAACAAAATTTCGCTAATTTTATGATGGCTTCCCATTTTTGAGTTGTACATTTCATCATCATCAGCCTAATGGGACCCACTGCAGGGCATAGGCCTCCACCCTCTTACGCCAACACTCCCTGTCTTGCGCTGTTCTTGCCCAGGTGTACATTTGCTATAAGATATTTATATGAAACCAGTGTTGATGGCTTCTTTGAGTTTGCCTTCTCAATTTGACCTTTTTAATCTGATTTTTGAAATTTTGCGAGATTGAATATTATGATTTGTCTACAGCCTGCCCGATATTAGCTACCACTATAGTCTAGAATGTATATATACGTTACTACGGATGCTCGCGGCTTCGCTCGCAATAAGAAGTAATACTTGCATCCCCTATTTCAGTCCTTTAAAAGTGGCATTTCCAAAAATCCTTCCTTAGTGGATGCCTACGTCATAACATCTACCTTCATTCCAACTTTCAGCCCAATCCGTCCAGTGGTTTGGGCTATGCGTTGATAGATCACTATATCAGTCAGTCAGTGAACTTTACAGAGTTTTATATGTTTAGATTTGTCTCTATTCCCAGGTTCAACGAGTTCAACCAGTCCCACACGGAGTGCACGCTGTGGCCGGCAGTGCGCGACCTGCTCACCAACTTCACTCTGCCGCAGGACGCGCCGCAAGCCGCTGCGCCGCCGCCGCCATAGCACCGCCCTCGACAAGACTCGCCCTACCTGTAGGTAGACAAGTCAACACATATATAAAGTAAAGAAAGAAAGAAAATATATTTATTGAGACACCACAAACTTTAACCTATGTATTTACTTACTAAACTTGCAGAATGTGATGCCCCAATACAGCCGCAACTCGGCCTAATGCTGATGGCACAGGGTCACCAGCGCTGACACAGACAGTACTATCTCTATATGTACATAACTTACTTACTAATGTGGCGCTGCGACCCAAAGTGGATCCTGGCCCCCGACACAAAGAGACGCCACTCCTCTCGGCTCTGCGCCATCTCTTGCCACTCTATGTGTACATTATTACCGTGAACTAGCAAAATATATAACCAAGAACAGCATCACTTACTTGGCAAAATGCGTCGTGACCGACGCACGTTTCAGTACATTCCTAGTACTGTCTTCTCTGTACAGCCCTGGCTTAAGATAGATAAATAAAAAAATATACCATACCTATGGGTATATTTCATCTTCGATTTCGCCTTCGCTTTCCATCATATGTGGTGCAGTCAAACGCAGGCCCATTTTACTGTAAAAAATATATAAAGTACTCTTTTTATCTCTACATTACATTACAGTAGAGTTTTTAAGTGTAACTAATTAAAAAACATCTCTTCATCTCTCTCATACGTTCAAAAACTAAATTTGTGCTGAAATCCAAGTTCTCAATTATATGTACTAAAAGTAAGTTCGTATGGGAGTGACCAACTCTAGTGCCAGAGTTTTTAAACTGCCTCAAGAGCCTCTGATTAAGCTTAACAACTAATTAATATGTTGTTGGATCTACCATCAATTTTCCTTGTAAACTTCTAGGCGAATCTGTATGTACTCTCGCGGATGTAAATATTTGAAATCAAAAGCAAAAGCATTATAATATTGTAGTAGAATAAGTGATATTATCTTTTATATGTTTTAAGTTGTATTACGAATCTTCATGTTTATGTAACTTATGAATAAACGGTTTTTAAGTACTAAAGTGTTTTATTTATTTAGGTTAGGTCGTCCAAAATGATCATATCCAAGTAGGTAGGTACATATATATTACAACATTAGGCAAAGAAAGTAATTTTAACTTGATATGTTAGTCTTCTGCCTCAAGTGCCTCTATATCTAAATTTGGTTTTTATTAAATATTTCACGCAAGAAATAGAAGATCAAAGAAGCCCTAAATGTGATTTGATAACATATAAGGTTTTGAGTTTAGCCTACAAAATATTAGGCCAAGTATTGTTGTGTGTAAAACCCATATTCACCACACATTAACAGGGAACTAAGTTTTTATATGATCTTCACTTGGAAAACCAATATTTTATTGTGAAAAGGCACCATACAAGATAGGACTAAAGAGACAGTTATACCTACTTCACTGTTCTATTAGTAACAGGCATTGTGCTTTGATAAAAATTATACTATTCGTATAATAAAATAGTAGTTTATGCAACTGTCATATAATGAAGGGTATTAAAACACGAGTGTGTGAGTTTATGAAACGAGCGCAGCGAGTTTCATAATAGTAACGAGTGTTTTAATACCCCTGTCATATGCAGTTGCATACACTACTTTATCTTCACTAATGCAATTGATCAAACAACAAGAGTAAAAGCTGACAATAGTTAATTTTTCATATAATTTTCTAGATTTTTCTGGCAAAAGATTGTGAGTTACTTTTGTTGCCAATTTTAAAATATCCGGAGGCGTACAAATATTATCGTCGCTATCCATCTTTAACTTTTAATTTGTATTTAAAAAACAAAACACATTGCGAAACATTAAATTCACGCGTACGTATATTGTCACAGTAATTTTGCCGCCATTAAAATCTAACTATCTCTAAAGCGCGACCAACCTGATTGGCCCTGCAATCAGGTTGGTCGCGCTTTACCGATGTTATAATGAGCATCATGTGAAATTGCTTAAATTGAGTGTTTTGTTGTCTGTGCTATAACAGTAGTAATTATAAGTCAAGTATTGGAAACATAAGTAGAATGTTACAACATTAGTGTAGATAAAATATATTACTAAGGAGATAATACTGTGTGTGTCGCATAGATCGCCTTTTTGGTATGTTCTTTATTCTGATCCTGTCAATCAATCATCTTGAAAGAATTTGACTTTTCTTTCCTTTTGGCAGACATTATTTATTAAAATCAAAATAGTACTGAGGAAACGTGTACAAAATGTAAATAATATATCTCTACAAATTGATTGGTTTATAAATTAAACAGTGATGGCAAATAGACCCGGCAGACCTAATTCCCTGGAAACAATACTCACATACGAGAATAGAGACCTGGTAAGTAAAATAAATATTTCCTTTATTATTTCTTCAGTTTCTTACGTGTACAGTTTTATCTGATAATTTAAATGTATAGCTGGGATCAAAGAAAGGTTTCTTACTCCATTCAATTCAGTTCAGACATTATGTATTTACAAAAAAAAGTATATATGTATTATATCCGTTATCTAGTACCCATGATACAAGCTAAAACTTAGTATGGGGCTAGATGGCGCTGTGTGATATGTCCTGAAATATTTATTTATTATTATTATTTATTATAAAAAGTATGCCTTATTTAATAGATTCACAAATTTTGGCACAGTTATAAATGTTTGCTTTATAATCTGACGCACCCTGGTTCGCATCCAGCCCTGCACCAATAACTTGTTTTTCAAATTATGTGAGGATTTACACGCTTAGCGGTGAAGAAAAACATCGAGAGGAAACCGACATGTATGGGGACCACAAAATCTGAGTACATTTTACCTGGGCCACCACGATGTACATCTGCCTAAGAGAACCAACTCCCTTAACGAATTAATTTTGCGGGAGATTTACGACCCTCAGGCATGAGGAAATATGACTCAAAGGGAAAGATAATATGAGTGTAATTTCAGAGCCAATGGTCAGTACAATGGTCGACAAGCGACATCCCAGGCATGGACGACGCGAGCGGGCGGGGGCGGGCGCGCGCGCTGGGGCGGCGCCGCCTGCGGGCGGGCTCGCTGGTGCTGGGCGGGCTGCTCGCCATGCACTGCAGGGTGGCCGCCTCCGCGCTCACCGGGGGACTCTGTAAGTAACTATATGTACTCAGATATCAAATTGGCACTTGCGTGGAATGTGTGCGGCATAGTCCAGTAATGAGAAGTACATGAGGAGGAGGAGGAGGTAGATAACTAACTGATCATGACATAATATAAACAAAGAAAGTAACTACTCTATTTAAAATGTTATCTTTAAATAAATCAAATCGTTTATTTGCGATCGCGTCTCTGCTGATCACAATTTAACAATCAAAAACAGCATTATTGAAAAACCGCGCTGACTGGTGTCATCTCTAGCGGCAAATTGGTGAGATTTGCTAATAATTATGTGAATATTTGAACCACACGATACACTACCGCTTGTGAGATCAACTCTAACATCACTTGCGGTAATCTTTCTCTCGGTTGTATACACTGTACTGTGTGTACGCGGTATCCCTACAGAGGACCTCTTTATTTGAAGTCGGAAAAAATAAATAATAAATAAAATAATAAATATTTGAGGACATATCATACAGCGCCATCTAGCCCCATACTAAGCTTACGCTTGTATCATGGGTACTAGATAACGGATATAATACATATATACTTTTTTTTTGTAAATACATACTTATTATACATAGAAACGACCAGACTCAACACAAATAATTACAAACTTTAATATGATTAGAAGGCAGAGACACTACCAACAAAGCTAACAGAGCAGTCAAAATACATAAAATGAACACAAATATTACCTCATCCTACTCGCATAGATCGTGAAATAGTTATTGTTTATTTCCTAGTCGTGTTCCTGATGGTGCTGGTAGCGGCGGTGGCTAGTCTCGCGAACCCCATGCGTCATTTCGAAGTATACCTCGGCCAGTGGAGCATCAGCGGACCGGGCCGGGCCTTCCGCATTATACCAATGCTTGATGGTATGTTTGATAAATAAGTTTTTTTTTTAATAGATCAGATTTGCACTTGGCCATAGTTTGCCTGAAAGTAAGCAAAGGCTATGGCCTAAGATGGAGCGTGCTTACCCGATAAGAACTAAATCATTCTCGCTTTGATATATAGAATTCGCTGGATTATAGTGTGTGGGGAACAGCAGGGAGTTCCACAAGTTATGTATATGACTTATACATCTGATTATGTCCATTTATGTCCTTGTAGAAATAGATATATGGAAGTACGAACTGTAGAAAAGTCTGTAGAGGTACCTTGAGCCACAGAGTCGCTTGTGCGGATGACGCTTCAGTGACTTGATGGTCAGATGCATGACTGTTCCCGTCAATGTAAAAAAAATATTGGATGTACCAACATACGTTTCTTGGGAACGCTTTGAAGTAAATTTAACTTTTTGATTTCACAAGCTACGATCGATAAGTATGCATTTATTTAAACCTGAATCGGTAATTGCGCATGAAAACCTTAGTCAGCATCAAATATTTCGCAGGATTACCTACTATCAAATATTTACAGAGATAAAACATAAAAGCATAAACATATCTTTATTTTGCAGCATATACATCACTCTAAGTGATAAGGTGACCATAATATTGGGACAGAGGGCGGCCTCTGTCACAATATTATGGTTTACAATTTTTTTTCTTTATTCCTGTGTTCTCTTGCTATATTGGTGTACAATAAAGAATTTTTGATTGATTGATTGATTGATCGATCATATACAGTGTTTTTACTTAATTGTAACCCTGCCCTCTGCACTAGGCGCACCTGTGTCGCGGAGGGTAGTTGCTTAGCGACCGGACTGTAACTGTCTATTTACATCAATATAGATAATTATCCTGTCAATCTATATATTATATATATAAAACTCAAAGGTGACTGACTGACTGATATAGTGATCTATCAACGCACAGCCCAAACCAATGGACGGATCGGGCTGAAATTTGGCATGCAGGTAGATGCTATGACGTAGGCATCCGCTAAGAAAGGATTTTTGGAAATGCCACTTTTAAAGGGGTGAAATAGGGGATGCAAGTTTCACTTCTTAATGCGAGCGAAGCCGCGAGCATCCACTAGTTATTATATAGTTTTGAAGTGAAAACTTTTCGAGTCGTATTAAACCACGATTACTTGATCCGTCAGCTAATAAATTAATAGTTCTTAAAGCACTATAATGTTATTCCCAGGTATCGGCATAGCAATATGTATAAACGCGATCGTCCGCGCCATCAACTGCTGCTTCATAGCTGCCATAGCTTTGATATACGTCACGCACTCCGTGTCCGATGCAGAACTACCTTTTACATATTGCAGGTACAACTATAACAGAATATTTTAGTTAATTTTAGGATATTTTAATAACAAAACAGTATTTTCTAATAATGAGGGCAACACTTGTAGCGCTTGTTCGATGCTCAATAAATTGCATTTCTGGACAAATACATTGTTACTTGAAAAATAGTATATATTAAACTGTATGCTGTACATATTTAATTATTATACTATTTTTTCAGAGATTTCAACTTGAAGTCGTACAAACCAACGCTAAAAGATATCAAGCGCTTGAGGATGGTTGAGGTACATGCAAATTAATTAACTTTCACAAGCAAAGTCACACAAATATCGGAAATTTATATATACCTATTGTTAAATTGTTATACCTACTACCTATCTAAATTTTAATTTTTATTCAAGAAATGTTTTTACAGTTTCTTAATTTATTTCAATACCTAGGTACATGTTATTATAGGGCCTTTATAACCAATATACAATTGCAGTCTAGATTTTCAATGGAAGCTGGTGTAGAAGACATGACAGACTACGCTGATATCTCAAACATGACGGCAACTACAGTCGGCTTGCATGAAAACGCGTGGAGAAATATCAAACTTAGGTAAGTACCTATATCTCCACTTAGCTTCTTTGATGTAAAGGTTGGAAAAAATAGAGTGTAAGTAATGGGGGCGCCACTTGTACTATTTCATGAAAACAATGTTTGGTAGCAATAAATTGTGACAACATTTACAAATTAAATTTTAACATTGATTTTTTAAAAATATTTGTATTTATTTTTAAACATTGATCAACAATCGACTTACAGGACCGATTAAATAAATATGTATGTATTTTTTAATATTATTGACTTTGAATATAGCAATAAAAGCACAAGCAAAGACGCCATTGTCAAGTTGATGAAGAACCAGATAGAAGTGTGCAAGGAGAACTATACTGGAAGCTATCCAGTGCTGTATGATACTCCGGCTTATAACTATTTCTAGTGAGTTTTAACTCTTTACATCTTGCTCTCAGTTTTTACTGACTTTAAAAAAAACAAGAAAAAAGTAGATTGCACTACATGTTCTACAACTGTGTATATATTTGTATTTGTATTTATGATAAACTTGGTGGTTCTACATAGGTATACTCCGTTGAATTTAGTTTGATTGGAAATATTCTTCTACTGTTATACTGTATTGTTGTATTGTTCTACTGTTTGGTGGTAGCAGAAAAATTAGCAAACTTTTGTTATCGGAGCTTGCAACCCTCATACGAACTTTTATCAATTAATCGATCGAATATGAAAATGCCCGTATTTTTTTAAATACACATATATTTTGCAGCGTCGAACTGATTCATCTTCGCAATGACTATGACCTTGGCCATTTCAACTTGACTTTGCTGATCGCCAACATTGTCATCTGGAGCGTGATGTGGGCGCTCATGATCACTGAAAGTTGTCGGTATGGAAAGGTAATGTATCAGTATTTATTCTTTATTCAACACAATATAAAATATGACATATTAAAGTCACAATTTTACACGATACAAAAATTAAAGTAAACCTAATTTACTGTTACCTAACTTTTTAGCGACAGACGCGACCCGGCACGCACACAGTCAACAAATAAGTAAATACAAATATAATAATGTAAGGCGTCTTGTACGCATCACCTTGTAAGGGATTTATTTAGTAGGTACGGCAAATTCAACACCTTTTGTTGTACGAATTTAGAAAAATTGTTCGGAAAATTGTGGACAGAAATATATCATCTAGTTAATTGTTTCATACAAAAAAGTTCATCGTTTTTTGATCAAAAGTAGATAATTTAATTCGCGTTTTTCCAAGTGCTGCAGAACAGAAGCTGTGTAACTTTAGAATACTTAGACGTACTAAAACTGACCTTACCAACCATCAGAGAGAGGCAGAAGTTTTGGCGCGGGGAAACTGTACATAATACAGAGTCGAAAGATATCTAGTGAGGTGTACAGTAAACCCTCAGCGTACAACACAAATTGCAGCAATACAAATGTAAATAGAAATGTAGGACGCACACCTTGAATTGATAACTAAAGAAATTTTGAATTGATAAATAAAGAAATTTTGAATTGATAAATAAAGAAATTTTGAATTGATAACTAAAGAAATTTTGAATTGATAAATAAAGAAATTTTGAATTGATAACTAAAGAAATTTTGAATTGATAAATAAAGAAATTTTGAATTGATAAATAAAGAAATTTTGAATTGATAAATAAAGAAATTTTGAATTGATAAATAAAGAAATTTTGAATTGATAAATAAAGAAATTTTGAATTGATAAATAAAGAAATTTTGAATTGATAACTAAAGAAATTTTGAATTGATAAATAAAGAAATTTTGAATTGATAACTAAAGAAATTTTGAATTGATAAATAAAGAAATTTTGAATTGATAACTAAAGAAATTTTGAATTGATAAATAAAGAAATTTTGAATTGATAACTAAAGAAATTTTGAATTGATAAATAAAGAAATTTTGAATTGATAACTAAAGAAATTTTGAATTGATAAATAAAGAAATTTTGAATTGATAACTAAAGAAATTTTGAATTGATAAATAAAGAAATTTTGAATTGATAAATAAAGAAATTTTGAATTGATAAATAAAGAAATTTTGAATTGATAAATAAAGAAATTTTGAATTGATAAATAAAGAAATTTTGAATTGATAAATAAAGAAATTTTGAATTGATAAATAAAGAAATTTTGAATTGATAACTAAAGAAATTTTGAATTGATAAATAAAGAAATTTTGAATTGATAACTAAAGAAATTTTGAATTGATAAATAAAGAAATTTTGAATTGATAAATAAAGAAATTTTGAATTGATAAATAAAGAAATTTTGAATTGATAAATAAAGAAATTTTGAATTGATAAATAAAGAAATTTTGAATTGATAACTAAAGAAATTTTGAATTGATAAATAAAGAAATTTTGAATTGATAACTAAAGAAATTTTGAATTGATAAATAAAGAAATTTTGAATTGATAACTAAAGAAATTTTGAATTGATAAATAAAGAAATTTTGAATTGATAACTAAAGAAATTTTGAATTGATAAATAAAGAAATTTTGAATTGATAACTAAAGAAATTTTGAATTGATAAATAAAGAAATTTTGAATTTAAACCCAACCAACCATCTAAGACTAATAATTGAAATAAAATATTCCAGTTGATCTGGAACAATGTGTACACATGGCTAGTGGTAATACCGCTGCTGTGGCCGGTGGTGCTCTGCGTGACTGGCTTCTCAGACCTGATCTCCTTGAGGAAGTCCTTCACGAGGGTCTTCAAGATGGGAGCTAAAGAAGTTATTGCTGTAAGCATGTCTTTTACAATGTTTATATATTGTTGGGGTTCGCTCCTGAAATACATGATGTCGGGCAGTTGACCACCTGGTCACCTGAAGCGACATCCGCACGAGTAACGTTAGAAAGAGTGCCGTACAGTTTATATTAAATATATTTGTTTTTAAAACCACATATTTTTTAGTTGTAATAACCGGCTAGAACTTACGTCAATAATTTATAGTGATCACATAATTTTTCTATTCTTTTTCGCTTCTAATTTTGTATCGTTATTTCAGGCCATCGCTGACGGTTTCGAAGTAGCAGTTTACATTCATGCAGCTAGTATGGGCACAGAAATACTCCATGGAAAAGGATTAAACCACTATGGTTAGAATTACATCACATAAACGGGAAACCAAGCTTCTTTTTGTATTAAAATGACCCCGACTTATAGTAAATGGGCAGATTTTGTATGACTTATAATAAGAAGAGAGAGAATAATAAATATACATACTTTGCGTGCTTGCCATAAACATTCCTTGCTTATCGGTTTGATCTGCAATTTTTATAGGATACCAACCTGTGGAGAAAAATGCTTAAAATGTACTAATATAATATATTAGTACATATTATGTATGTAAATATATCCTTATAAATAAGTTAGTAAATCGCCCAATCGCGATAAGGCCGCCTAATGTAGGTACCTAGGTTAAGTATATTTCTGTAAATTGTTTTGTTTTAATGTTTTCTGGTGTACAATAAAGCTATATTGATTGATTGATTGATTAGTACCTACTTATCTATGCTTAGCTTAGCAAGTATTTTATGATTATATTGCTATTTCACAGCCTCCGGTCACATAGACCCATCATTCCACGCGGAGAACGTGTGGCACTCCATCATACTGCTGGTCATATCGTTCCTGCACTGCATGGGCGCGGCGCTGTGTGCGCTGGTCGACTCTACGCACTTTACCAAACATGCTAGTAGCATGGCTGAGAGTAAGGCGAATTTTTTACTTTCATTTTTTTTACATAATTTAATTATAATATTTTATAAGACTTATCGCTTTTGTAACAGTAATACCAAAAGATATAGATAAATGTAAATTATAGACAATTTGGTAACTGCAGAGGTCGTTAGAAATGTAATGCATTCTTAATGCATTCATCAGTGAACCCAAAACATGTCAATGATCACAGTTTGAATTTACTGACACGTTTACTGCCAATTTTTTTTTAAAAGACTTCGGTTCTCAAAGTTTTACATTGTACTATTTTTTCCTTTCAGGTACCTTATGGGTAATGCCAATGTACTCAAAGTGCACGTCCATAGGATCTCATTCACATTTTCTGTAAATATCTCTTAATATTTTGTTACTTACGAATAAGTTTTATAAAATGCAACTTATTTGTAGATACCTTTATATGTACCTATGTATACATAGGTACATGAAACTACTTATGTACACGCCACTGCCGCCTTCAGAGGTAGCTTTCGTTATGCGGCCTCCAAATGTTGGAACAACATCCCGCCTCCGATAAGGAACCTGCGTACTTTGTATACTTTCGGACTAAAATTAAAGAATTTTATTTTTGAGCATCAAAATCGAGAAGCCCTTTTCAGAAATGACACCAGCGCAATTTAATACTCACGTTCAATTCTATATATTTACGATTCGTTTTGCAGTACCTACATAAGTTTTTGTCCATAAGTATATATTTTATTCTGTATATCAGTATTTTATATGTATTAGTGTAGCCCTAGCTCTTATGTAATATCTTTTTATTACTTTTATTTCATTTCTTCCACTACCAGTGTTCCTCTTTGTATACGTCCTTTGTTTGTTTGCCTGCCTTCTTGTACGTGCGTGACGTCACAGCCAGCCCCAACGGAAGACCAGCGCTGGTTGCTTCCATACAACCAGCATTATGCTGAGTTGGGGCTGTGTTGTGGCAGATTTTATGTTTGTTTTTTTTATGTTTATACTCCTGTGTGTTTTTAAAATCTGTCACAATAAATGTTTTCTTTCTTTCTTCTACTGTATAATAATATGCATTACCTACTGTATATCCTAAACGCATGCATCTATTTGTTTAATTTTTAGTTTACGACTTTGTCGTATAAAAAAAATATTATTTATTAAAAGCGTGAGCTGTAATGTAATGCAATCAAGTTCCTATGTGGTTTTAGTTTGAAATTAAATTTACACTATCTTTCTTTTAAGGTCCACCATTGTGTTTGGAGGTCTGGTTTTCTCGTACATGGCTGTCGCATATATGCTGCTGAAAACAGCTCTCCACATTATTTTCGAATATAAAGTGAAACTTGTGTAAGTTATGTATTTAACTTTACTGTAATTTGAACATCCTTACACCTTTATTCTTCGTAATGAAAAGATTCTCTTCTCTTTGTGCTTCGCAGATTTGTGGAGCAAATAATCGTAGCTGCTTTGATTTTGAGTTGTATTGCACTCAGTTTACCTTTTGCAAGCAATGTAAGTAAGCTTTGGATTTACCTGTTAAAGTACACAAATGTGGATATATTTAATAATATTTTTGACACTTAATTTATTTTCTTACCTTAAAGATAACTTAATTAACAGAGTTTTGCATTTGATGTGAATTAATCTTATAAACGTTGCTAGGTACCCCTGTATCGCACCAGCTACAAATAATTTTAAAATAAATAATATCAGCGCCGGTGGCTCTGCGCCATCAGCATTAGGCTGAGTTGCGGCTGTATTGGCGCATCACAATCTCAACATGAAAGTTTAGTAAGTTTGTGTGTCTCAATAAGATATTTCTTTCTACTTTAAATTGTATGGATTAAACTCGCAACTACGGTTTTGTTTTAGAATAGGTGTTATGTGTAATTAACAAATGGTATATTTTTTGTTCGCAGGGTGGCATAGCATTACTTGAAAGCATAGACGCCTTCATGTCCGGCGTCGCCATCACGTTCATATGTTTCATGGAGCTGGTCGGTATGCTGTACGTGTACAGAGCGCACGACTTTGTATCAGACATGAATGTGTCCATGGAAGACAGCGTCTGCTCCGGACGGATACAGTGGCAGTGGCAGGTCATACCGTTTGTTGCTCTGGTGAGATTTTTTAGAGTATATTCAAAAATGTATCGTGAACAATTTAAGAATCCTTTGAAATGTAGGCAATGCATTGTATAAATATTTAGCACTAGTGGGTGCTCGCGACTTCGCTCGCATTAAGAAGTATAACTTGCATCCCTCCTTAAAAAGTGGCATTTCTAAAAATCCTTTCTTAGCGGATGCTTACGTCATAACATCTACCTGCATGCCAAATTTCAGCGCGATTGGCTGTGCGTTGATAGATCACTATGTCAGTCAGGCAGTCGCCTTTGAGTTTTATATAAGTATATATAATAAGTAATATAGATTTAGACATCACTACCGGAACACACCGTTAGACGCTTGGCGACAGATTTTTCATTTGAGGGTGGTAACTAGCCAGGAAGGTAACAGAAAGCTCTACCACGATGCTGTGGACCGACTGCTTAACGTGCTTTCCAAAAGTTGGTGGTCGGAAATAATCGAAACCATTAATATTCTTTTTCTGCTTCTTCTTATGGAATGAGAGTGGTCAACTCTGGTGACGAGAGTTTTCAAACCGCCCTAAGGGCCTCCGACATGGCTTAACGACTAATAATATACCATGCATACCATTATAACCACCATAAATGGAACTATGGAACTCTCTACCTGGAGCCCTGTTCCCAGAAAATTATAACCCAGGGGTCTTCAAATCTACAGTAAATAGGTTTCTTCGACTTTAGACTATAGTGGTGCTTAACATCAGTACCTCAAGCACGAACTCCTTGCGAAAAAATATTCGTATCGTCATCGAGAAACAAATGTATGTAAAATGATCAGCGCCCCTATCGTACGTAAAAGGAACTAAATTTCGAAGCACAAAGATATAGCTGTATAGTACGCGCCTGGTACTACTTCCTTGCTGCTGAATGCATACTCGTGGTATGTTGTGATAGGCAAGCTTTAGTCAAACATAAGCCTATTTCGTGTAAAAAAATTGTATTGTTCCAGATATCACTGTTCCTGAAGGGACTGACCCTGGCGCAGGCGGAGATGCCGCCGCGGTTCCTGATCCTGGCGTGCGCGCCCGTGGTGGCCGTGCTGCTGGCGCTGCCTCTGCGCGCGCTGCACAACGCGCTCGTCTTCATGCGCCCCGTGCCGCGGAGAAACACCCTGGCGCGGTAGAGGGGTATACAGTATATACGTGACATATGTAAATAGTGGCGAAAACCATTCTATCCTTTGGCGCTGTAATAGACAAGCAGTATTGGGCGAGGATGAAATGAATTTTGCTGCCATATAGATATGATGTGTTAATTAAGGGAAGCAACGACTGTTCTACCAAGACTTTTTGAAATACTTTCCAAAAATCTGATGATCCATACAAAATGTTTATTAACCAATGTACCTATGTATGGAAAATCTTTTTTTTTCTAGAATTTCCAAAAGCCATGAACAGTTGCTGCTTTTCACGAACTCAACAAGTAACCATGTATTCAAAGTTTACTTCAGTTTTTGTTGTGTGATTTTGATACCTATGTACCTGTATAAATAGTATTGTTAAAATTTCTTGTATAATATTGTTCTTGTGAACTGTACTTATATATATTTGTACCTGAAGTGTTTCGGCGTCAAAAATAAAAAGAACATTGATTGAAAATAAATGTTTAATTTTATCAATCATTTAAAATATTCATAAATATAGATCTTTGTACAATGCATTAACATGCGTACACATGATTGCTGATATAGCCTTATTGAGACTCGCATGAACTTAAATTAAGGTTACGAAGGAGCTGCGCGCAATTATGGATATATTTACACTACACCGACTAATCAGCTGATGAAGGCATTCGAGTAACATGTCCACGTGAAGCGGAACCAGAGAGGAACGCTTGGCCTTTAGCATACAAACATCTTGTATACTCGAGTCATGCCGTCTAGGATAACGGTTTCTTTTTAATGGTTGGAGTAATAAATATTATACATATAACAAAAACCAGGTTGCTTTGATTAAAACATTGCAACAACCTGGTTTTCTTCTTTCTTTTTGTCCCGTTTTATCTCTTGTGCATGAGTAATTTACAGCATTGTTTGTTTTGTATGATTATTTGCAAAGTTTGATACTTTCATTAGTGCAGATAATTAGACAAAATAGTCTGATAAACGAGACAGCAAGACTCGAGTATAGCAGTAACATCAAATGTCGAATTGAAACTTAAATAGTTATTAAATTGATCCACTAGTACATTACTCGGCAGGCAGACATAGGTACCACTACTCTAACCTAATGCACAATTAAATTACAATATCACAATATGTACAAATTATTCTCAAAACAATCTCCATAATATCAATAGTTGCGTGACGCAGGCGGGTGGAAAACATCAATAACAAATCTACAAGAATATTTTACCATCCCTCGACTGACCGCATGGCCAGAATTATCAATCAATTATTTTATAATCATGTATAGAAGAATTCGAGTTACACTGATATTTATAAACATTCAATTGTCACAATTCTACTTCGGTGAGCGTTCGTTGTGAAACACAATGTTTTGTAAGTTGTAAGATCACCACAAATTCAACACCTAACTACGGCTTACTCAATTTTCGTTTATAATTAGTGTCGTATAGGCCGTCGACTTTAACAATTAATAATACTATCAATTCCATATCTCACGGGCAATACTACCGAAGGCACTCCGAGCACTCGCCGGCGCCGAGCCACGCCCGCGCCGGGAACTGTTCCAACTACACTTGCACTCTGGGACAACACTGGGCACTGGTCCGGACAACGTCACTAGTCTTGTATGTCACTTGGGGGGACTGGGACCAAAGAGTAATAAACATACACGGAGCTTCATCAAGATTCCGTCATAAGTCTGCAAACACACTCATCGAATTTTGTGTTCTCTTACATGTGACAAGACTTTTAAACACCTTGTCACTACCACTCTTTACTACGCCAATTTCCATGGAAATCTGGCAAAGAGACAGTCCCAGTTTTTTTATTCTTTACACTTCGTATATGTTTATTTCTCTATAGTTGTGTGGGCGAGGTAGGTCGGTCAGGCGCGGCGTCAGAAGCGCCGCAGCGAGGCGGTGGCGCCTGCCGTGGCCTTTCGCGTGGGTTGCACCGACAGTGGCGCCACCAACAACTCTCCGCCGCCCTCGGAACCGCCGCCACTCGTGCCTACATCCTGTATAATGAAACAAATAATTATCTGTTTCTGAAATCGCCTGCCCGCTTTGACAAGAGGCGTATTTAGGTCAGTGTACTAACGCATATTTATGGAATAGAAAGGCCAATGTATGGGATTGACGTAAGAATACCCCCGTAGAGCGCATCGTGATGTCAATACCATACATTGCTCTTTGTACGGCCACTAAAATACGCCTCTTGACTAAGGGGCAGTAGAGCTGCTCTCATGATGGAAAGTTATCATTCAAAAACGAGTCACCGAAAATTTTGTTATTGAATACATTTAAAAATTATAAAGCGTATAACTTTCCGCCATGAAAACAAGCATATATTTTGCAATCCGCAATTCAGAAAAATATTTGTGCTTTTGAGTGAAAACACTAAAGCGCCTGTTGTGGAAACGAGCATACAGAAATTGTAATGCCAACTGTACAACAGCTATTACAGTCAAAACCTGGGAGCATACTTTCTCGCAATAAACAATTCAAGCATGTAAAAGAAAATAATGAAAAGAAAAGTATATAAGTATTCTATTCGTCATCTAGTACCCACGACACAGGCGTTTGCTTAGTGTGGGGCTAGATGGCGCTGTGTGCAATATCCCGGAATATTTATTTATTTTTATTTAATTTATTTATGTCACAGTGAAAATGTACCGTACAAACAACACCTCAATAAAGTCATGGCATGGTGGTACGAATAAGCAAATTTCTATTAGCTCATATTTTGCAGGATTTGGTATAAAAGTGAATAAATAAAAAAGTATTTTATTGGTCTTTATGAAATCCATACCAAATCCACCAACATAAGCGTTGAAACTTTAAAAGAAATTGTATCACCTCTACACATCATGGCATCGGATAGACTATTGTAAAGAGAAAATCAAATTAGTCAAATACAATATTTTGTTTCTTTTTTTACACAAATTTAAAGTTAAATTACAATGCCATACTCATTTGTTTGCTATACATGGATAGGCTTTCTTTTATTTTTATTAAGTAGGTACTAGCTGTCCCGGCAGACTTCGTACTGCCTCAATCGATAAATATGAGACCTAAACTTTTGTATAAATGAATTTAAATTTTTCTTTATTTATTTTTTCTCTTTTAAACCTTCCCTAGACCTCCACGAACATTTCAAGACTAAGATAAGATGAATCCGTTCAGCCGTTCTCGAGTTTTAGTGAGACTAACGAACAGCAATTCATTTATATATATATAGATACTTACAAAAAGAAATTACGGAAAATAACAACTATTGGACCTTATGTACAACAAAAAACTTCCAGAGAGACAGTATTTTGGCATAAATAAGGATTTACAAGACTTACACATCGGAACAGATGTAACTGGCTAAAATCGTTCTGTGAATCGTATTTTCTCATGACTGAATATCGTGACTCCCGCGCAGATTTCAATCGTTAGAGAAGTTCTCTTAAGCAGAGACATCGTGGTGGGCGCCCAGGTCCTTCCACTTCAACTTGCTTATGGCCTTATCAGGAGTAATACAAATGACTCACATTGATATTATTACAGCTAGCGAGCTTCATCTGCGCCAGCTGCGAGGCGGGCGTCAGGTTGGCTTGCGAGCCGAACGGAGAGATCATTGACGACATCGCGCGCTTCAGCTTCGACGGCGTCTTGTTGAACGATAGCGCTCGACCCACCTACAACATATGAATTATATATTACTATCGTGTAATGGAAGAGTTGGGCCGGTACGGGGATAGATGGCGCTGTTTGAAATGGGTTGGAATATTTATTTATTGTAATCAATCAACAAAACAATTCAGACAACAAAGGTGAAAAAGGTAAGAATTTTCAGTAATGTAAAACATGATGCTAAGAGGACAAGTTTTATACATGTCCAGGAAGTTATAAAACATGGTCTATACCTACTATAACTATACAAATTCAGAGTTTTTTGCATAGAGATCTTATAATATTCATTCTTGTCATGAACATTCTACAGAGTAATAAATTCAACTTAGTTTTTAACTGTTTACGCTAAACTGTGCTAAAATATGAAACTACAAGTTAGTGGCTAGTAAATAATATTATGCAACCTGAATTTAAAAAGTTTACATCACATATTGAAAAACTCTTGCATTCTAAAAGAAATTTTCTCACTGGAAAATTATTTGAAAGTAATTAATTAAAAAACCTTATATCTAAACTACAAATTAATGATGGTATATGAACATCTGTGTTTGGAAGTGCAAGACAGTGGCCATGCCATCACCGAGTGAACTTACAAATAACATCACCGGTGCGACCTTACACTACGAGATGTAGTTAGTGTAGTTACGTGAATACTGTACAAATAACCCAATATCCAACAAGACAACAACCGAAACCAGATAGAGATGATGGAGGACGATGATTTAATTATTACGATAACAAGGCACGTTCACAAATATTTGTTATTGTACATAAACAAAGCGAAGCATTATTTCGAGACAGTCCGACCCTTCCTAGTTGGGGGCGTTCATTCGTTGTATCTAACATCGCTACAGTGACGTTAACAGATGATGATGATGATGATGAGAGCGGGCGAACTTCCTTATGTTTCAAGGAGGCACCGTGCCTTTGCGCGGAGCCACTATTGTCTTTTTTCACGATTCATGTTTTTAGTTAGATTTAAAGCTAAAATTGAAAAAAAAAACTCTTTTGGAATTATAGCTTGAAATCTGATTAAAAACATTGCTAGCGCAAAACCCGACGGTGGCGCCGCGCAAACGCACGTTACTGAAGTTAGTGAGGCTGACGAATCGAGACGGGACAACACAGGGTTAGTGTGCGAGTGAGAGGGGAGAGGCAGAGCCGCGTCAGACCTGTGCGAGTAAGAGAGCGCGCAATACCCATGTGTCTAGCAGTGCGGCGCCCGGCTCGGCGCGCAGCCACCCGCCCAGCCCCGTCAGCGCCTCCAGCTATAACAAGCGCCGACAGACTTGGAACACCTCTTCAATATAGAGTTCGTCACAACTATACTCAAGGCTCAGAAAACCTCTTGTGTGTAGTACGTCACTACTGGCACTCCAATGTGAGGAAAACCTCTCGTACGTTAAAGTACGTCAAAGAACGCTGCGACGTGCCAGCTTCATACAACACTAGGCTCAAACAAAACGGTCACACGCTGAAAACTGCATATACGCTAACGCCTTTTAATAATGTATCTCTTGATATTATATTTTTTTTAATTATGAGTATAAGAAGGAGCGCGCATGTCTAGTAAAAAATCGGTGGTTTGAGCAATACCCTAATTTGTTAACTCAAGATTCTCGGTTCCCTTTCGGATTGTATTTCTTTCATCACGCACAACTTGATATAGCTGGATGTTTTTCTGTTGGAAGTGCTATTTTGTGCTAGTGATGTGCACGCGTGAGTTAATGATAGCTTGCAGTTTGTCGACAATCGATTTGGTGTTCAATTAATTTACTCTAAACATACTTCTATATATTTTACATAAACTACAACATTGTAGTATACACAGATTTCTATTTCTACTGCCACAGCCTATATAAATTTAAGTTAATTAACTAGAGATATCACAGTAATAATATATTTACAACACCCATACACCCAATACAATAGTAATATTTATAAATCCAAGTACCTAATAAAAGAGAGTTATATTCCCCAATTTTGTAATTTGGAAAGATGTCAATGAATCATTGGCAATGGTCGTTTAGTTATAAATGCTACATTTCACTGATATAAATGCAGACAGAGACGAGTGCATGCCTTAGTTACATAGAACAGCAGTCACACTTAGTAAGAGTTTCTCGTAAGAAAATACATAATATTTTCATTATTTTTTACTACATGTATTTGCTTCCGTGGGTCGGATAACACGTTAAATTATAGGTCCCGGCTGTTTGTCATAGTACGGCAGCCGTTAAGCCATGCCAGTGACCCTTTGGGCGGCTTGAGTAATTCTCGACACCAGAGTTGGCCACTCTCATTCGATAAGACGAAGACCATATGATAGCCCAGCCCATTCCAGGTATACTGCACCTTGGACTACGTTGTCGCTAAAGGACCAGTCAAATGCCTGACTGACTGTATGAAGAAAAGGTAAAAAAAGCAAGATGCTTGTAAAAAATCACGATTGAACATTTTAGCTGAAAAAATTTTAGCAAATCAAATTATAAATTTCAAATCCCAGCGTATTCCAGCGCTGTGCATTGCAAAATTAGTAACCGACTTCAAAAAAAAAGAGGTTATCAAGTCTTCTTAAAGTACCTATTATTTCCTTTGCATTTGTGTGCACCTCATAACATTGGGATACACAGGTGCAAACTCTTTAAATCTACAATGGAATAACATATAAACAACTAGCTGACCCGGCGAACTCTGTTCCGCCTTTGAGGCAATAAATAAGCAGATTTTTGATTTTATTCAATTCAATTTAAAAAAACGGGATAAAAGGTATCCTATGTCCTTCTGCTGGTTCTAAGCTACCTCCCCACCAATTTTCAGCTAAATCCGTTCAGCCGTTCTTGAGTTATAAATGGTGTAACTAACACCACTTTCTTTTATATATAGAATATGAATAGGCGCCAATGATTTATTATCAATATGACTTAAGAATTTAGTGACTTCATAACATTTCTTACGAGAAATTCATGCTAAGTGTGCGTGCCGTGTTCTCAATGCACGAAGTATATTTATACAGCTTGATACCTTTGTCATATACCGATAGATATTTGGTTACGTTTGTTATTTATATGCTAAGCTACATCTAGGTTTTATTTCTCTAATTCATGCTCTGATTTCATCTTGTATTTATATCTTTGTACATTTTATAAAACTTTTATATAGAAGACGTAATTTATGAAATAAATTTATATGAAAAAAAATAATGCAACAAGGAAACGCAAACGAGACTTAATTTTTTGGACATAAATCTTTTGGAAAGATAAATGCAAAATATATTTCGCAAATTACGTCTTATGTAAATTCTTATAGCTATTTTGTGAGTATTATGCTGCTCTGTTAGCTTAGTGACTGCTCTGTTAGCTTAGTTGGTAGTGGCTCTGCCTTCTAATCTAGGGGTGTGGGTTCGATTCCCGCATGACACAAATAATTACGAACATTTAAATTTGTAATTATTTGTGTTGAGTCTGGTCGTTTCTATGTATAATAAGTATGTATTTACAAAAGAAAAGTATATATGTATTATATCCGTTATCTAGTATCCATGATACAAGCGTAAGCTTAGTATGGGGCTAGATGGCGCTGTGTGATATGTCCTGAAATATTTATTTATTTATTTATTTATTATTAATATTAGCTGAATATTCGTACCTTGATTTTCGTTCTGGCGGCGAATTTGGACATTTTGGAGAAGGTGCTGAGCGCTAGATCGCTCGTGTCTATCGCGAGCTGATGCGACTCAAGGCACACTAGGAACTTGTCCTGGAACATAAACATACAGGAATATATAATAAAGTGAGTGCATCAATTTTAACGAGTCACAAATTTAGAGGCACTTTTGTCTATGTCAACGAGTCACTAAAATATATCAACTAGTGACTTATATGTACAGGTCACTTTTGTTAACGAGTCATTTACATATATCAACTAGCCACTATATCTACAAGTCACTTACATACATATATCAACAAGTCACATAAATCATTGACTCACATGTATCAACGAGTCAGTTTAGTCAACGAGGCCCTACTCTACATGTATAGTGATCATATAGTAATACTCACAGCATCCGCCTTACAGACAGTGTTGGCCATTTGTCGACACAGTTGCCTTAAAAAGTGTGACTTGTCAACCGTCTCATCAGTGATCATGAACGAGTATAATTTCTCCTTCAGTTCTTGGTTGTTTCGACACATGACCGCGAAAACGTTGTGACATTCATCTGACTCTCGGATGTCGACGACTCGTTTGACCGTACTCAGAGGCATGAGGGATATGTGACGGTACGGCTTGCTGGAACCTATCCGCATTGTGCCCGTGCCGTTCGTGGGGCTTTTACTGTTGAATGCCTGCAATTAAGAAAGGAAAATGATTAGGTACAGTTATTGACAATGAGTTGTAACGTCTACCGCTATACTGACTGCTCTCTCTTTAGATGTACTCTTTGGAATATTCGAGTTGCCAAGCTTTGTATGTCCACAATCCGTTTAAATGCCAAATATTGTAATGATAGTGTAAATTTGTAATCAAATCATCATAAACAACACACCTGTTTCAATAGATTCCTTTTTTCCTAACACATTTTTTTTTATAACTGTAATATAGAAAATTATACTACATCCGAGTCTTATTCCAAGCACTTAAATCAGAATTCTTGTGTTTTTTGATACACTTAGTATCAAAAAACACATGTTATGTTTTAAGTTAAATTATATTTTAGGATATTTAGGTGTAACTTTCAGCAGGAGAAAGCCTAGATACTATAGCCCTGTAACACAGGATCCTTTGTGATACCTAGTACAGGGCTTAGTATACCTACCAACGTAGTGCATAAATATTGTTATTGTCTTATACCTATACAATCATGTACGTAACACGTTTGTATAAACAATAAAGGTTTTTTTTTTACTAACCTTAGACCTCTTCTTACAGACTTCCATGGTGTCAGTGAAGAGGAACAGCACCAGATGGTCTCCCCGCCCTGACAGCTCCTTGGACAGCTCCACCACCTCGCACCGCGACACGAACGACCGGTGTGATGATACTAGGTGCGCCTGGAAATAAGATTGACCTAGCGTTAGATATTTTTATATGTACAGATAGCGCAAAACTTTATAACCTTTCGGAACAAAAGCGCAGTACCCACCTAAGACCGATAGCGAGGTGTAAAATTTACACATTCCAGGTACAATAATCTGAGGAGGACTGACCTTCGCAATACAGGATCATCCTAGTGTGGGGTGCAGAGTTCAAAGGTTAGGTTAGGTTCTACCTAAGTTTTATCTTAATAATGTGTATCTTACCGGACACTGGTCTATGTCGTTGTAGATGTCGAACATCTGCTTGCGTCCCTCTGTCTTGCGCTTGTCCTCGTTAATGTGAGACATCACCTCGCGGAGTCCGGCCAGCGCCTGCACCAGGAGGGAGTGGTCCTTGTTGTTCTTGTGAGTGTGTTTTAGTATGTCTGCAATACAAAAAATATAATAACGTATAAAAGTGAAAATTTACTATCATATGAACAAAAAGATCATATGAAAACAGGAATTCTATACAAAAAGTTCGGCGACTCGCATAACTTATGGAAGACATTTAACTGTCACAAATTTACATTACAAACATTACAAACATTAAAAGAAATACGTTACACCCACCGCTAATCGAACACTACGAAAATCATATCATACAGTTATACAAATATGTAAGTGGTATGGTGGTAATATGGTCCTGAGAGTGACATAGGCTTAGTGTTTAATCCTAAATAACGCGAACGAAGCCACGAGCATCATAAACGTTAAAAAATGTTACTAGATATGACTGACCTGTTAGCTTAGTTGGTAGTGGCTCTGCCTTCTAATCTAGAGGTCGCGGGTTCGATTCCCGCATGACACAAGTATTTATGTACTTTAAAATTTATAATTACTTGTGTTGAGTCTGGTCGTTTGTATGTATAATAAGTATGTATTTACAAAAGAGAGTATATAAGTATTATATCCGTTATCTAGTACCCACGACACAAGCGTTTGCTTAGTGTGGGGCTAGATGGCGCTGTGTGATATGTTCTGAAATATTTATATATTATATTTTTATTTGTATGTAAATGACTTACCGTCAAGTAATAAACTTATGCTAGGCAACCGCTGCACTGGTCGTATAAGAAGTTCCTGCAAGCTCTGGCGCCCGCACTCGGGCTTCGTTTGGCAGATTTTCAGGAATGCATGAAATCTGAAAGCGAGCAGATAAATACCATAAAACATTGGACACTTGCCGCCGATTGTAATAAACTCGCGATAATGTATGACATTATTTCCACGGGGCTCGAGTTAATGAACTGTGCAAATTAGCGATGGAAGTTAATTTTAATGTGTGCAGTACAGATTTACTTTGTTCGATTGCTTCAAAAACTTTTTTTAAATTTTTATTTTGTATGTACATTAATATTAATAACACTTACGTTTAAATAATGACTTTTGCTTATAAAACTGTACAATAATTTAGTGAAAAAAATACTTTGCTTACATAAGCTGTCTCATTTTTTCTTACTACATTCACAAACAAGAATGTAATCAATGCTCCAAAACTAAGTAGGCGCCTGCAGCGAAGAAGAAGAGTTTGGTTGACCGAGATGAACGCCAAATATTGTGGCGCGGCGCGCTTCCTAAAAATCAACTCAACAGTGATCTATCGTGTCATACAACACTGACAGTCGTGTCTACACACGATAATTCAGTAGGCTGCACAGCATAAAAAGGGTCTCTTCACTACACATGCACAGGCAGCTCAAGCGCCACGGAAGCGCCCAAAATGGAATGCCATATGATGTTGGAAGATGTTTGACCATTTGAGATCATTGGTTATAGACGAGAGGTCTAAAATAAGTTCACTATATTTGTGTCGGCAGCTCAACAAAGAGCAGCTAACCTCACCTAGGGTTCTCACGGTCACACTGCTGCAGCATCTCCTTGGTGTTCTCGAAGAAGTTGACGAAGGGCGGGTACGCCTTCACCATGTCGGGCGTGTACTTCAGCACCAGCTGGCCGATGCTCATCTCCTCGCCCCAGTGCGCCTGCGTGTAGCGCAGGTCTTCCAACATCCGTCTGTACACGGAAATAGGTTTTATTACTAAGAGCATAAAGATTTTATTACAGTGTTCTGTGAGTGCATACAGACGGTTCTTTGGTAAGAATACAAAGATTGCTAGGCAAGTGTGCTAGATCGTAGATTATAACGTTGCTTAACATCAGGCAAGTTGTAGTCAAGCATGAACCTATCTCATGTAAAAAAATACAAATTCAAGAATAATAGAGAGGTATATCTCAAATTATAAGTATTGCAATCAAAAGCTCGCTTCATGTATAACTGTATACAAAATGATGTATAGTTAGCAAGCAAAACAAAGAAAATTAGAAAGAAATTTTAATTTATATATATGTCAAATTGTAGCCTCCAGAATATTAGCTTCACCCACAGGTTGCAAGGTCTTGTGCAACAATGGTCGTGTGAAAAGTGTATTTACGTATAAACATCCAAAACTCTTGTAAGGGAATTATTTTAGTGACGAAAAAAAGTCCACAAAAATAATACAGTTGGTTTTTTAGAGGCGAGTATTTTGCTTAAATACTTTCAATCATAAAAGTGCACATAAAAGACAAAAAACAAACATAAAATAAAGTACATCAAAAATCTTTTTTTTACGTGGTATATGTTTACGTTTGACTACAGCCTGCTAAATATACGATAAATATAAATATGAAATAAATATAAATGCTAAATATACTACATCATAAGGTGATTACATAAAAAAACATAAAGCATAATAATATATAATAAAGCAGATGAAAAAGTAATATATAAAACATGATGGTGATAAAAGATACATTACTCACTGGTGTAGTTCGTAAATAGGCGGTAGGTTTCCAAAAATAATTTTGAGTTCAGTGTTATTGAGCAATGCTTGGTTCTTGCCGTTACTGCAGTCGTCCTCCGCCATCTCTTCCAGAGGTTGCTTGAACATCTGCAATATAAAGGAATCAATGAGAAAAAATATATAAGTTTCAGTATTTTCCTACGACATATTTTGCCATCACTCAGTGCGCTTTTTATGAAACCAACATATATTATTCGTATTAACTGACTAAATGCGCTTCTCAGTCTTGTCTTTTATTCTTCGTTTTCTTCTAAAGATTTTTTTATTAACCTATACATACAGCTACTACTATGCAGCTTAACGAAAAAAAAGAGTTATTAAAAGAAAAGGTTTCTTTGAATGGTAATGCCAGCCATACATGTCCATAGTTTAATCTGATAAAATGTATGTTTATTAAACGAACCACCACCACATCAAATATTTATTTTGACTAGTACAATTAATGCATCGAATGCTCCATCTATTGTCGCCCAGTCCCATCAAGAAGGAGGAATGAGCGTTATTCCTTGCAGTGGGATCTATGAGCTGATGATGATGATGAATAGTAATCGCTAGAAGCAGCTAAATTGAATAATAACAAGTAAACACGTACCGTGACTATCGTATGCAGTATCCCGACGTAGTTGGACTCCGTCTGCAGCAGTTCCATGAACACCTGCTGTCGCGGGGACATCAGCTTGCGGACCACGGTGTCGGGCACCTCGGATTCTGATGATAATACATTGCATATTAGTTTAATATATCAAAGTATTTTTTTTTATAAAACAAATTAATTTGGTAATAGAGAATACTAGCCCATTTAACTCCCGGTTTACATCCATGATATATTATATCTATGTTATATATGTACATTCCATATATTTAGCCAACTGCGGTGTTTCACAATGAGTCGGATACGGATCCGATTCGATTGAGACGGAAATCAATCGGCAAGGAAAGGATTTTTTCAAATCACAATGATTCCATACGATTCATTTGTCATTTATTTTTTACATTAGATAGGCTCACGCTTGACTACAACTTGCCTGATGTTAAGCAACGTTGTAATCTACGATCTAGCGCGCTAAAAAAATATTTAACAGAATAATCGGAAACGTTCCTTGAGCCAAAAGCTAGCGGATTCGTTTCCGTCGATAATAAGTTCAATTTTGTTTTTCATGATATTAGACCCGATTTACACTTAATTTTATATTGATTTATTTTTATATATAATTATTCATATGAAATCTATCATATCCGACTCATTGTGAAACACCATATGCTGCAGGTCAAATAAGTTCGACATGCGAGTAGCGAATATTCGTTTGTGAACGGTCGGCAGCTTCTCCGTCGGTAATCGACTTGGACTTACAACAGCTCTCCAAACTGTACTAACGGATTTTTTTACATCTACATATGATTAATAGAGGATGACGATGGAGGGACGACCTGGATAAACACCTATCAGACTGGAATACAATAGCACTGGATAGAAATAAATGGAAAGAAGGTAGGGAGGCCTTTGCCCAATGATATGGGACAATACAGGCTCTTAATAATAATATGCATATGCATTATGCTGAGTTGGGGCTGTGTTGTGGCAGATTTTATGTTTGTTTTTTATGATTTTACTCCTGTGTGTTTTTAAAATCTGTCACAATAAATGTTTTCTTTCTTTCTAATAAATAACATATGATTAAAGCAAAATCTTAATCTTCTTATGTAAATGAAAGAGTATATCACCTTCCAGTTTTCCATCTGGTGAAGGCGTGCAATCGAGCAGGTTGTTTGACAAGCTGAGCAGCACCGCATCTCCGACGGACGAGCGTCGCTTGTGCAGCGCTGACTCGTGTCCGCGCAACTTGCGCTTGCGCAGCCTCTGCAGCTGCGCGGGAGTGCTGCCCGCCGCGCCCGCGCCGGCGCCGCCGCTGCTCTCCTCGGCCACGCATGTAGAGCCAGCACCAGCGCCCGTGCCGAGGGATGACCGACGTGATGCTTCTTCCAAGTACTACAAATTTATTTAAATTTAAATAACCATGTTTATTAAGTAGTTTTTTTTTATTAAAAAGAAAAACACAATCTTGTTAAAATGACGATACAATTTGGTTCAAAGTTATAAACTTTTAGTTCCTAAGTGGGACAACTGATCAGTTAATTATGGTATCTATCAATCCATACTTACAAGAACATATATAGCCAGAAAAGTGTACTCACGTCTTTGAACAGGTAATCCCTCTCATCCTGTGCCTCTTCATTCTGCACGGACGCCCAGAACCACTCCGCCTTGACAACGTGCACTCGCGGCGAGCACTCCGGCGCGACCACTGTATTGTGTTCGTCCACCACCTGCCACAGAAACATGTATGAGAAAAAATCCCTATAAAGGTAAATACACCTCCACCATATGCACTTTAACTAGCGATTCGGATGCAATTCAAATTAATTTTCTATACATAACGAGAGTATTAATATAGCATTGACTTGTGCGCGCCCTAGTAAGCGGCTACAGAATCCGGTGTTACATCTCGTGGCATGCACTCGAAACCGATCCAGATCCAGAAAGTATGGGGGAACCGATCGACGCTTTCAATGACATTGACCGCCTATCGGGTGATGCTATAGTTTAGTAAAACTGAATAAAATGGTGTTAGTACCGGCAGCGATATTCCATGGCATTGCGATATGGCGCGGGCTTCACGGGGGGGAGGCGTGGCGGCGGGCGGCGGCAGCTCGCGCGCGGCGCCGGCGGAGCGGGGGGACGGGAGCGGGGAGGGGAGCGCGGGGGGGCGCGCGTGGCGCGGCGAGGGGGCGCTGCTGCCGCGCAGCTCTGCTCCTCCGCAGATGGAGTGTCGGTGCGCGCGAGTCCACACGGTCGACGGCGTCTTGAACACTGACGAGTCATCCAACTCATCGACATCCCGAACACGCACTGGAGTCGCCAGATTGGTACTATCGACTGTGTCCACTTGCACCGGCGATATGTCTAGATGCATCTCGTCCACATCTGCTTTTGGAGTAGACACGTTCACGAACTCAGGGGGAAGGTGGCACGCGTCCACTTCCACAGTGTTTCTATCGGCTCGCTTCTCGTATTTCTTTTTCCGTTCGCTTCTGAACGAAGCGGTAAAGGACTTGACGCTCCGTCGAAGTTTTGATGCCGATTTGGCAGTCTTTGAGGCGAAAGAGATGTCGAAGAATCCAGACTGCTTGCTGGTGTTCATGGAACAGATGGAAGTGTTGTCATCTTCCCTGAAGGGCGAGGATGTAGACGCT
Source organism: Macaria notata (assembly GCA_927399415.1). Lineage (NCBI taxonomy): Eukaryota > Metazoa > Arthropoda > Insecta > Lepidoptera > Geometridae > Macaria > Macaria notata. Next base: position 8,859,349 of record OV656746.1, on the reverse strand, counting down.
ACGTACTCTCCCGCGGGGTCGGTTGGCTTCACAGTTTCCGGACTCACTGGTTCCACGACGATCTCACCAGCAGTTTTGGCAACTGCCTCCTTTTTCGTTCTCTTGAATATCGCCGGTCTGTTTTTGAATTTGAACGAGTCTTTTATCTTAAGTCGTTTGATCGACTTCCAGTTGCTATCCTCGCTCTTGTCGGGCGACTGGTTGACGTCGACCGTACTGACTTGAAAGTTGGAGTCGGTGGAGTTGCGACTCCTCTTCTTTCCAGAGGAGATGGTGGTCGTGGAGTGCTGCAACTCTTTGTTTCTCGTCGTGTCGGGTAACAAAAACCCGGGTTCATCTTTGGTGTCTAAATCGCATAAGCTTTTCGTGAGCGACGAGTGCAGAGATCCGGCCTCCGTCAAACAATCCACTAGATTGAACACGTTCATTGACTTATTTCTAAACACCTCTCTTTTGTCTTTGAGATTCGGTCTGACAGATTCATGGAGCAACTGAGCAATGTCTTTATTCTCTTTACCGAGCATTTTGTATTTGCGGAGTTCTACTTGGTCGGCGTGAGTAGGAGTGCCGTCCTCGTTGATCATGTTGTCCGGAGACTGGCCTAGGTAGGTAATACTGAAGTCGGCAGATTGGTTTTTGGAGGGTGACTGTTTATCTTTGATAGAGTCGCGAGCTTGGAGGAGGCGTTGTTCGAGATCATCGCGCGCTAGCTCCTCGATGTGTTTGTTGGGGCTGGCGCGACAGCCGGAGAGGCGCGCGGACAGTCTGCGGTACAAGGAGCTCTTTGGTGTGGACTGGGAGCGGTTGGGAGTGGAGCGGGAGGGCTTGCCGGAGGAAGGGGTGTTCGGGCGAGGGGACAGGATAAGCGAACGACCGAAAGTCTCCCCATTGGCCATAACCTGAAACATGTGTGAACACACCACGCAATGATGTAGTGAAGCCATTCCAGTACAGACATGCACGACGATAACTTAGTATTATCGTGGTAGAGCTAGCTAGTTAGACACAGAAAAGCAGACCGCCTGAGAGACTCAAGTTCTGTGTTTGTGTGTCCAGTGGAAGAGTTATGTTGAAAACTATGAATAAGGTTGTTGATTGAAGTGTTTACACCCAAATAGAATAGAATAGGTAATCGGTAAAGACGAGACAATAGCAGATATTTTACAAAGCAGTAACTACACAACAAATTATGGTGACTATGTGAAACATAAAACACTGAGATGATGCTAAGTGTGCGTACATTGAACATCGCACATGCGAATGAGTCAATTCAATTCAATTTCAAAATATCTTTATTCAATAATAATAATTAGACTATGTACAATTACTAGTGTAAGTATTAATCCTAGTAACGTTCAATTAATATTTACATTATTGTTTATCAAGTCACTACTTATGCATAAACTTATAACATGTTGGAGTTAAGTTACAGAAATATTATGTTTAATAAAATGCAGTTTACAATATAACGACCTTAATCTTAGACTTAGCAAGCTTTAGTTATAGCTTGGCTATTAATAACTTACGGTTAGAATTGTTTACAATAATAAAATAATGCCTAAAAGACGGTAGATATGAATATTACTCGCCGAGTGGCCGTCCGCAGCAAGCAGCGCGAAACCAGTTTCAATCGTGTATTGGTCACAGTCATAGGCGCCAGCGGGCCGACGCGGCGACGCGCGAGTCCCGTCCCCACGCGATACCGAGTGTAACACGAGAGAGGTCGGGCGCTCGCGCCCCGCGGCCGTCAGATCGCTACCGCCTATGCTACGAGACGCAGCCTAATCTTTTTTTATGTCAGTTTGTCATTCAGATAAGAAATAGTGATGCGGGAGTTTATATCGATGATATTTATCGATATATGCGATATTGTTGACTCGACTTTTACCAATATTATTGATAAGTGGGTTATCGTTGATAGGGTTTGTATGCAAATAAAACTTTTCAGATAGTTTATAGACATAAGCGTCTATACGTGGTAATCTAATTTGTCGGTGAAGTTTTTGTAAGTTCGTGCGGAATGGAGTGCTGAAGGCATATTTAATAGCTTTGTTTTGAATCAATTGCAATTTATCGATATTACTTTTACAAGTGTTGCCCCACACAGGACATGCGTAGGTAATACAGGGCCGGACTAGGGTGCAGTATATTCTAAGTTTAGTGCGACTGCTCAGTCGAGAACGTCTATTTAAGAGAGGGATTAAAGCATTGATGGCTTTGATGCCTTTTAAATGAAGTTTGGAAGTATTTATTGACCAATTAAGTTTATTATCGAGGACAGTCCCGAGGTACTTTACTGATCGACTCCATGGGATGCAGTAGTTACCAATTTTTAGGCTGCGTGTTGGTAAGGTACGTTTCCTCGTAAAAAGGATAGCTTCAGTCTTAGCTTCGTTAATTTTAAGCTTCCATTTAGTGAAGTACTCCATTAGGAGCTCAATAGCAAGTTGGAGACGGCTTATTACGATGTCAGTGTCCGCGCACGACGTATAGCACGCCGTGTCATCGGCGAAACAGGCCAATTGGGTGCGAGGCTGCTTGGGTATGTCGTTCAAGTAGATCAAGAATAAATACGGCCCCAAAATGGAGCCTTGAGGCACGCCTGCGGGAACTGGTTTGAAATCTGACACATTATTTTTGATGTGAACTTGGAAGCTTCTGTCAAGTAAGTAGGATCTTACGATTTTTACTAAAGGTATGGGTATATTTAGTGTCAAGAGCTTAAAAATAAGGGCCTTGTGCCAAACGGTGTCGAACGCCTTTTCTAAATCTAATAGCAACATTCCAGTTGTTTTTTTCAGGTTCAGGTCATGTGACACGGACTCCGCTACTCTGGCTAACTGCTGCACTGTCGAGTGACTTTGGCGGAAGCCAAATTGCTCATTAATAAGCAGGTTGGTAGATGCACGTGACAGGCGCCTATAGAGAATTTTCTCGAATAACTTTCCCAGACAAGGTAAGAGGCTGATAGGCCGATAGGATGTGGGGTCTGTGGTATCCTTTCCTGGTTTATGTATTGCTATTACTTTAGCTAATTTCCATGCAGATGGAAAGTAGTTTAAAGTAAGGCACGCGTTAAAAACTTTTGTTATGAGTATTAAGCACTTCTGAGGAATATTTTTTAAAAGAATGTTAGAAATTTCATCAGGTCCGGGGGCTTTACGTGGTTTTAGGGAAACAATGACTATTTTAATTTCAGCTGGTCTAACAAGTAAAGAACTATCGTAACTTGGGTAATTATCTAAATTTGACAGAGTTTGATTGACATTAGTCGTAACGCAGCTGTTCCAATCCTTGGTGAGTAACATGTTATTGAGGAAGGCGTTGGCTAATACTTCACATTGCTCATTTTGAGCTGTGGTTAGGGACCCATTTACCTTTTTTAAAGCTGGTATAGTGGGCTGGTCACTAGTCCGTAATGACTTAACCAGCCGCCATATATCAGCGCTTGGGTTGTCAACACGCCTCAATTTTGCATTCCAAACGGTATCATCATACTGCTGGATAGATAATTTTATTTCTACCTTAATAGTGTTAATGCTAATTCGTAATGCTTTACGAACATAAACGTTTGTTTCTGCAGCAAGATATCTCTGTAGTCGGTTCTTTTTGCGGATAAGCCGTTTGATGCGTCTCGGTAAGGCAGTGGTGGACCAAGGTTTTAAGGTCATAATGGGTACACATGCATCCCTAGATTCAATGAGCACCCGGTGAAGATTGAGAATAGCGTTATCAACTTCGGCTACAGATAGGTAAGTTTTGACAGATAGGTTTATGTTATTGTTAAGTAGTTTACGAAATTTTGTCCAATCAGCTTTGGCGTAGTTAAGTTTTTCTATGGGATTACGTTGGGGTGACATGTCAAATCTAGCATAAACTGGAAAATGGTTAGAACTTAGGGCTGGTATGGTGGTTATTTCAACAGGCGAGTCAACATTTTTCGAAAGTACTATATCAGGGATAGATGGTGCGTGATCATCGCAGTATGGAAAGAGTGTTAAGTCACGAGGGGCATAAATGACATAGTCGTTAGAAACCATATGTTCAAAAAGGGTTTTACCACGACTATTACCTTTACCGGGTGACCATAAGATATGCTTGCTGTTAGTATCACCCATAGCCAGCACTTGCATCCCTGAAGACATAAGGATATCGAAATCTTTTGGTACGATTGCTTTATTGGGGGATTGGTACAGCGAGTAAATGTTAATTTTGGCATTGTTAACGACTAACGAGACACCTATGGTTTCAAGTTCATGAGTAGGAAGCATGGGCAATAAACTATGTGTTAGGTCAGCTCTAACAAGAAGAGCAACACCTTGGCCGGTATTATCACAACGCTTGTCTGCGCGGTAGCAAGCGTAACCAGGGAGCCTAAGGACAAGATTTTTAGTCAACCTTGTTTCGCAAAGTGCAATGACGTCAGCTTTAAGTTTGCTTACTGCTAAATCTGCTAGTTCACGCTGCTTGCCATGGACGCCATCAGCGTTCCAATACAATACGCGAAGTTCTTTGCAACTACACATAATGTCCCAAGTGACTAAATATTAAAACGACTTTTTCCATGAAAGTCTTACATTTCTTGAAGTCTTCTTTAAGTGACTGCATCGTCTTGAGGATCTCCAGCATTTCAATTGTTTCGAAATCCATAGCGGATTTCTCGTTTGCGGGCTCTGGGTGAAGAGTTGTCTGTTTCATGTTAAGGTTTCTTTGAGTACCTGCAGCCGAGTTTTCTGGTTTTCTTGGTTCCAAGTTAACTGCAATCTGATGTGAATTGCTTGCAGGTGGTGCTCTTTTCGCATTTGAGGCGACTTGTGCCCAGGATTTGGTGCCAGTTATTACTGGACGAGGAGCTACCTGTGGTGCCGCTTTGGGAATCGTTAAACGCTTTGATTCAATGCGTTTCAGATATTTTTGGCGTTCCTGACATTGTCCAAAATTAGCAGGGTGGCTCTCGTTGCAGTTGCAGCATCTCGCTGGTTCTTCGCGATCCTTTTTTGGGCACTCCCAAGTAGGGTGCAAGAGGGCGCATTTTACGCATCGTGGCAGTCGGTTGCAGTTTCTAGATGCGTGTCCGAAACCTTGACATCGGAAACACTGTGTTCCTACTTTTTTGCTTGGCTTGAAGCGCTCTATCGTTACAACACAGCTAGATAAGTATCTAATTTGTTTGAATCTTGACATGTTAGTTCCGCTTGGGAGATGCACAATGACTGGTGGGCAGTCAGAAGGATGCAAGGTTTTGAGCTCAGTCACCGTTGCATTAGCAAACCCCAAGTCTTCTAATTCTTTGGGTATTCTATCGAGGACACATCGTGGTAAGCCTTTAACAACAGCTTTTGGGAGTTTTTCATCCTTTCTAGTGAAAGTGTGAAAAGCCAGGTTTTCTTTAACAAGGTTTTCACGCAGTCCCTGGTGGTTTTTAGCCGAGTAAACCTGAACTCTCACAATTCTACGGCCTCGGTGCTGAATATGAAAGTCTTTTACGTACTTTTCGAGTGTATCTCTTACCTTCTGGTGAGTCCAATCAGCAGTTAGCTCGATCACGATAGGCGGGATGTTATTGGCCATTTTTTTCTTGCTGGCGTTCAGGAACAATTCCTGAATAGGTTCTTCAACCGGAAGAATATCGAACCGGTTGCTGGTGGAGGTCTCTGGATTCTTTGGTTTCATCCTTTGGTTACCAAGAAATTTCTTCGGTTGCTTCGATTTCTCGGGAGGGGTGGTTTCCTCCCTGGATCTTTTCCCAACAGCTACGAAGGGGTTAGATCCAGGATCCTTCAGGTATTTGTCCAACGTTGGTTGGGACATTATCGATAGTTAATCGATCGACTAATGCCCATCACTAGTTCTATACAAACTGCGACGACGTGGAGACAAGTTGAGTGGGTGCGTGCGATCGCAGCGCCAACCGGACGCGGAATGCGAATGAGTACATCGAGTATAAGTTTGGTCCAAAGCACTATTACTACATGATATGAACATAGAGGTGAAAAACAATGGGTCGACTTCGCGTCGCTGCCGAGGGAAGTAGGGTGCCGTACCATAGCCTATCGTGGATACAAGTCACCAGTCTATAACTATACTACGTATAGAAAATACTATTCTACTACGATGGAAGATCGTGCATACCAAACATAACAACGGACGACGCAAAAATAAAAACGTCAAAGAAACATCTTTTCAATTGCAAATATGTGTATTGTATGTAACATCCTTTTGTCGAGTTACGAAACGTTGTAGTGCTACTGACATTGACTCGTCACTCGTGTAATCACTTGTTTGCTCGTGAATTGCTAAACAAGCATCGACTGACATTGAAGATGGGCATTGCTAAATATAATGCAGGTGCGGAAGAGAACTAATAGCTACAGCATACATCGGGCTAATAAACCATCTAATGTACCGGCGGCTAACCAATAAAATCTACAAAGTAACTAAGAGTGAACGGTGCTCCCAAAGGTGCTACGTGCATGCTGACTTCATAACGCTATAATTACTCGCTAATATGCATAAATATAATAAACAAATATGTGAAGTATTCAGAGGTAAACGTTCTGCAATAAAGTCGTTAATAACGACGTTGGAAATTGGTCGTTTTCTTTGTGTGTATGTTTGGGCTATTTGTGCGAGTGCGGCGATTGCACGTGGTCGCAATCGCCAGTTAATGTTCGCGGAACGTTTGACTTTAAAATGTCGATGTTTATATTCGAGTTGCGTAACGTTCAAGGCCTAGATATTCTTTTTGCACCGAAAGCACTGTAGCCGGGGCAGCGGGCCAGACATATCGATTTTGTTATGATAATGAATCGTTGAATTAGAAATGTGCAAGTCGCGATATCGGCGCCGTGGCTCGCGGGGTCAGTGCTTTGGGTTGAAGCAATAATATTACTATTTGAGTATTATAATTGTAGGTGGTTGTACTTACGACGTGCGTGCAGTCAGGGTCGTCGAGTGGACAGGTGGCGCCCCCGTTGCTGGCGAGCACCTCGGCCATGTGCTGGGTCTCATCTTCAGGGAAGCCCACGAAGCAGACGCGCGCGCCAGCAAACACTTTCAGCTTGTGCTCCTTCTGAAATCACAATACAAATACACTTCAAAATACAACACGTAAACAATTACACAGTTTACAAAAAGTTGCAATTTTGTCGAGTGGGAAACATGAGAACTAAAACAAATGTGACGGTTTTATTCAAAAACACTACGCAGATGGCTCCATCACTTCACAACTTAGCACAGTAGAAGCAAATAACGCGTAGAAAATCGATTTTTCACTGTGACGAATGCAAGGTACAAAAGGCTGTTAGATGCAAAGACTGATAAAAAATAACACACTTGTGTTGTTTAGCGCATTGTTAAGAATACTTTACTTAAATATGTTGTATTTAAAAATAATGCAGTGACATACACGGTTCAGACTCGCAATAAAATCACTATTCCAGCAATGCCACCCGTCTTTTTACATATCCAATTTGGCAACTTCCTGAGCCCGTCTCTGGTTTTGGATGCAGGAAATACATGTTAGCTTTTTGACATTTCACACCTATTGTGATTGGCGGAGTATCTTTAGAATATCAATACAGCCATTTAGCGTCATCAATTACGGAACTGCTGGTTATGGTTGGCTAAATTTTAACTAACCGTATAAACCAAAGCTAAACGTTCATTTTAACATTCTTAGTCAAAGTGGATCCTTCGAAAATAAATGAGCGATGGAGTTGTACAAAGAAAACAGTGGAAACAATGTTGGGGAACATAGCGAATGAATTTCAAGCAATTTATTTGTAATCCGTCTTGTATCTAGTTATCTTGTCATAGCCACTTAAGGCTGGAGGTGTTTTTAAGAGCGGTACCGCACGTGCCCTCATGCATGCATTCTAGAAGGAAATATATACCTACTGGATCTACAGTTGTAGTGTCCTAGGTCATGGTCGTAGGGGTAGGAATGAATCGCGTCGAATCAGTACAACTCGTTATTAGCCAGTTGTTTTGATAATTTGTGATTATCCAATCACAAAATAGTGATGAATAAAATACAACGGTAAAAAGCTAGTGTGGCAACTTTTGATAAGCCCGGACGCGCATCACGATATTTCTACCCAAGAGAACTTTCCTAAAGAATCTGCGGGGGAGTCACAACCCTCTGCATTTAAGAATATAATCAAGGATCAGAGTGCACTATTTATCCTATCCTCAACTATTGGTTTGTTTTGATTATATTTTTTTATTATTGGATAGATTAGTACTGTACTGACTTGGTTCTACAAAAAACTGATAGCTTTTTCTCATTACTAGCTAAGACCACTTTTTGGTAACGTAATGAAGTACTTACATGAAAGTATTTTTATGAAATACATATATCTTTCAGAGCATACACTTACAATGATAGTGTCATCAGTGGCGCTACAGGCAGGGTCATCCTTTCTTTCCCAGCAGGCGTCCACCCAGGACCGAGCCAGCACCGGCAGTCCAAAGCCCGACGCATACCGGTACTTGTCACCAGTCGCAGCAGCCGCTATGAGGTGCGTCACTTTACTCGACATGTCCTTGCGGATGGAGCCGCCCATGTAGTGGATGAGTGTTATCAGGTACGTCTGCAAGAGAAAGGAAGGTGAGTTAGCTTAGTAACGGCTGTGGGTTTGTTGACCTTAGGCACGGCTTCCTACAGGTTTCGTATTAGGAATCGTTGCTAGGTTAGGTTATGATTGAGTAATACAAGATTGAGATAGAACTTTGACTGTTATTTACTTTTTATATTTATTCCTATTTAAGTACCTACTCAAGTATATTTTTAAAAGAAATAGAAAATAGATTCCGTTTCATGAGTAATTCAGGAATACATAAAACATAATATGTGCTGGAATATTTATTCATTCGATGAGTGAAAGTCAGTGGTAATTCTCTTCGTCTTTTACGAGTATACTGATAGTTTAATTTCGTTCACTTGTCTCAAATAAAAATAATATATTTAAACAATCGCTTCTAAGATTGTAGAAAGCGTATAAAATATATACGTATGGATATTTAGCCTTTATTTAACTTACATCTACTCGTATGATGGCATCATAGCGAAATGGAGCGGGAAAGTTGATTGCGCACATTGAGCTAAATGGTGTGTCGTAGAAGCACTAGCAACGAAACCAATAAATCTAGTTCTAGCTAGTTGCCATCAGTATAATACCTACATATATTGGCTCTTTATAATTGCAACAATGAACATTACATCTATTTATTTTTTATTTTATTTAGTTTGGTACAGTCACAGACAATTAGATATAAGAATATATACTAAACACTTTTAAGAATAATATTGAACTAAGAGTCCAATTACGACTATACACAGCTTTGTTAAATGATAATAAGCACTACATAATATTTAATATAAACAATTTTAGTATATATACTACTACATAAATCGGAATTAACATAAGATTTAAGATTTCATTCATATACATCCCCCGAATGCCCTGCAAGCAGCGCCAAGTAACTGCTCCATCAATCAAGTATATAGCTGATGTTAAATTAAATGTGGCGGTTTCTAGGGAAACCCTTCAAAGTATGACGAGGCTATTGTCTCAGTAAATTCCATAAAATGCGGTTTGAAATTGAACTGAAAAATATCTTTTTTATATTGTTAGCGAAAATTTAACATTACTTTTTAAACATTTCTACAGCGTGATAGTTAATTCAGAAAACATCTTCCATCTAACAGCCCAACATTTTTTTTAGATAAATCGTAACCAAAGAGAAAATGTATCAATAAGAATAGCATAAAGGTAATTATTTAGAAAAAAAATACTCTAAATGCGACAATATACCTACATATCTATGTTTTGGTATTGGATTAGATTTTTTGGAACAATCAGGAATAATATTCAGAAGAACTAGGTACACTACACTTGCACTTCCCACTATGTAAGTACATGAAACATGATTAAATTCTGATTTAAATTGTTTAAGGCCCACGATTAGGTCATTTGCATGTAAATAGCTTGAAAACGAGGAAATATTCCAAATTGCTTGTACTCATGTAGGCAAGTACCTAAATGCAACAAGGACAAGAGCAAAACAAAACATCCAATCGACGCAACATATTATATAGCAAGGTTTTTTTAAACATTGAAGTAAATTGGTAAATATTTATAACTGTAAGCAAAAATATTTTTCAAATGCTTCTCATAAATCTTATCGTTATATAATCTCAAATAAAAATTGCAAACGTATTTTTTGTTTGTTCGTGTATTTGTTCCTTTTACGCCGCAACAGATCATCGTATCACAAGTAATTATGCATTTTCAACTTGAAACTAATTACTTGTGTTGAGTTTAGCCGTTTCTATGCATGCATATTAAGTATGTACCTATGTATTATATCCGTTAAACCGGTTACGGAGAGTAAACCGGTTTCTTCTAGGCAAGCGCGCTATATCGTAGATTACAACGTTGCTTAACGTCAGGCAAGTTGTAGTCAAGCGTGAGTCTATCTAATGTAAAAAAAAAAGTTATCTAGTACCCACGCCACAAGCGTTTACTTAGTATGGGGCTAGATGGCGCTGTGTGATATGTCTTGAATATATTTATATATCGTGATTCTTGGTTTCTTATAATACATTGAGCATGTGACATTTAGGCTACTTTTTATTCCGACACAAAGCGCGCAAAACCGCAGTCATTTACTAGTAATTATTAATAGTCGGCGTTTGACCATATTTTCACCTCTTGTAAGTCAAGAACAATGGAAAAACAAGAACGTGTTAATGTTTACAAGACACAACAGAAGCAAGGTTCTTTATAAATGAGTAAATCTCATCAAAATTCCTCGCGTCTGCATTTGAAGACGGAGTTAATAAATAACGTGAACCGTGCGGATTCCGGTATGGAACATCAAAAGCAGATAACTCGCGAGACTCCCACATACATATAAAACCTGATTCAGTAAAGATGGTAGCATGTACTTACTAATAAAAACTATTATACTTGATATAGATTTTATCATTCCATACTTTCCGCACAAATTTGCTATTTTTTATTAATCTAGGTACTTCTATATATATATATATATATATATATATATATATATATATATATATATATATATATATATATATATATAAATAAAACTCAAAGGTGACTGACTGATTGATATAGTGATCTATCAACGCACAGCCTAAACCACTGGACGGATTTGGTTGAAATTTGGAATGAAGGTAGATGTTATGACGTAGGCATCCGCTAAGAAAGGATTTATGGAAATGTCACTTTTAAAGGGGTGAAATAGGGGATGGAAGTTTACTTCTTAATGCGAGCGAAGCCGCGAGCACCCACTAGTTTTTTATAAGATTATATTATTAGACAATCAACAAAGGAATCATGCAAATAGATGGAATAGCATGTACGCGTCGTAGACTGAAAGACAGTTAAATTGTAAGACACGGCTGTCCCCTTAGTACCGCAGTCGTAGAACAAAATCCCAGGCCCGTGGGGCGGTAAGAATACCTACTCTTACTATCAGATTTCTCCATTCTCATACGCACATACTTATTTCAATTCCAAACCGTTTCAACGCGCGTCAAAGGTAACGGACCAATCAACGGGACACATCACTTCGTATAAGTATATTGCATCATACAAGAATTTACGAGTACATAATATTTGACATAAGATTTTTCAGCTATAATAACATAGGCGCCTACAGGATGTGATGTCGTGACAGACAAATTCCGCATGTGCATATGTATTCGAGTTTTTCATGAATGAACGCATGTGCCTCTGTGATAGCCAATTGGTTGGAGGGCGCCCAACTGATGTGTACTATAGATAGATGGATAGGTAGATAGATATCATAGGTTGTGCGACTTGAGCGGAACTGTTAGGGTTGTCGCATATTATGAGAAACTAGGGCTCGCGGATTCGCTCGCATTAAGAAGTAAAACTTGCATCCCCTATTTCACCCCTTAAAAGAGGCATTTCCAAAAATCCTTTCTTAGCGGATGCCTACGACATAACATCTACCTTCATTCCAAATTTCAGCCCAATCCGTCCCGTTGTTTTGGGCTGTGCGTTGATAGATCACTATATCATTCAGTCAGTCAGTCACCTTTGAGTTTCATATGTTTAGATTAGTATTAGAACAAGTTAGTTAATTCGTACGGATTGTATTGAATCTTTCCTTTCTTACGATCCAAATTAACATGTCTATATACATTGGTCGAATCATATCAATGTGTAAAACTAGTGGCAATATGTAAAACATAACCCATGTCATAATACGAATGTATATCCAAACCAAATTTCATCCCAATCAGTTCAGAAGTAACAAACACATCACGTACTTTTCTGTAATCTGTGACACTACATGCACTGTTCGTTAGGTCGAAACATACATACGTAATCTGATACAAAGAGAATCCTATGTATAAAATCATACTTCTGACTTTCAAGAAATCCGTGGACAAATTTTCCTGTACCTAATATAAAAAGGCAGCCCTATTCCGATGGGGCTCCACAGTCTATAACTCCAAACTACAAGCTACCGCTTCTGGGCCTACGTCGTATTGCCTCACCGCGTACTGGAGGTCACACTCGAAATAAATTCATAACGCATTTGGACTGATAGTTTCTCCCGCATGCACGACTCATGTTCTGTCTGACTGGAGCGATTAATCAAATGAGATTCCAATTTAAACCAATGAGTTTGTATTGCGGTGGAGGTGTACCAAGCAATATTTTTTCACTGTTTCCTCAAAATATAATCCAGGTGTTACCAAATCCAGAGTAAAGAGGTTTCTTATAGGCAAGCGAGATCCTTGACCTGTGTATTCTAGGATATAGCGTGAACCGTTGAGGTCAGTAATTCAATTCTTGCAGCGTAATAGTTTCACTCGGAAACAAACCCATAATAATACCTTTAAAGTATTTTATCTAATTGCCTTTATTTGTCGCTTTCGTTTCGCGAATGATAGCTTTATGCCACAAGAAATTGATTACACGTTCCAGGCTGCCTAAATTAGCAGAATATTGTATTCTTATATTTATCTATACTAATATTATAAAGCTGAAGAGTTTGTTTGAACGCGCTAATCTCAGGAACTACTGGTGCGAATTGAAAAATTATTTTTGTGTTGAATAGACCATTTATCAAGGAGGGCTTTAGGCTATATAACATCACGCTGCAACTAATAGGAGCGAAGAAGCAAAGGAAAATCTAGAAAAAACAGGGAAAAAATATTCATCTTTAAAATTAAAATAAGGTTATTTTTGTATTTATATGTAACCTTGTATGTATTTTATTTCTTTAGTTAATAAAAACATTTGATTTGATTTGAGGGATTCCGTTGCGTGCGCTGCGAAAACGGTTCAAGTCGTTGTTTGCAAAAAAATATGATGCCCAAAATAACTATTGCACGCGGACGAAGTCGCGGGCACAGCTAGTTCAGAATATAAGCAAACTGTTACCTACTACAGATAGTGTTTCTCATGTAATGTGTGAACGTAACGATGATACAATTTGTTTTGTAAATACGTTGTCAATATCCATTGTATTGGGAACAAATAAACACGTATTATTTAACTGAATTTCATATTAGGTATGCGAAATTCAGTCTTCCGATTGCTACTCAGTTTAAGACAATCAAGCCCTAAAACTTGAACTCACAATATAGTAGGTGCATGTTGTTAGAGATATCTTCTTCTTCTTCTTCGTGTTGGTGATTGAACGAAACGGTTTTTATAAGATAAAACTAGCGTATGTCGATGTCGGGACCCTTTACTACTACCATGCCAAAAATAACGATGATCACAGCGCTGAGGCGTAAAAAAGAAGTAAAACGACCACGCCGAGTTCAAATCAATGCATACCTTTTCTGTCGACCAGCAAAGAAGTATCTTCTACTGTGGTAAATATATTGACCAGTAATAGCAACAGTATCTACGGACGTTCGATAAATCATGTCTCGTAGACGTAATAAGGCCGATGTTGATGGTGAATGACAACATAGTACTCACAAGTTCGTCCTTCTTCCGGAAACCGGAGAAGCAGATGACTGCGCCGCGCATGGCGAGCGAGTAGAGCGGCCGCGTGTTGGCGGGGGGCGCCTCCTCGCGCGCCGCCAGCTGCAGCACCGCCGTCGGGCCCAGCACCCTGCAAACAACATAATGTAGCTACATTAAAAAATACTTAAAATTCATGAGCGATGTGTAGGAAGACCTGTGCGACGGTGGCTGGATGATATTAGAAAGTTAGAAGGAAACATCTGGGCAACAATAGCGCTAGACAGCGAGTATTGGCGTAAGAGGGAGGAGGCCTATACCCTGCAGTGATTCTCATTAGACTGATGATGATGAATACTTAAAAGGCAAACATGCAGACGGCACGCCTGATGGTAAGTTATCGGCGCCAATGGATAAATATCTATAGGCGCAATCCGCAATCCAAAGCCAGACGGTTGGCAGCGTTATATCAACTCAGAAAGGTGTTTGAGAATACTCTTTTCAAAATATTCCCTAATTTTACCACGGCGCGGCGGCAGTTTCTTTGTTTTTATCTTTGGCGAATGGCGAATTTTTCGCCATTCGCCAAAGATGAGTCCGACGAGACTAAAGCGATTTTACGTTTTAAAAAGTTTATCCCAAAGACTTGTCAAAAATGTACCTACATTAGAATATGATTAGCCCTCATACGTTCGTGCAAGCGGGTGTGCGATGAACATAGCTTGAATTGAACTATATTAAAACGAAAACAGTATTGGAACGCGAAATTTCTGAGGACTTCTACAAAATCGCAATTATATTAAATAAACTGTGGCTTATCACATTTCATGATTCACGGATCATTCGAAGTTTCATGTTATCCGACAATTAAAATCTAGTAATCTTCCTACTGAGAATGGGTTTTTATTCAATAATCATATATCATAGCCTATCATAGACCACAATCGCGTTTATATTTTTAAAACAAGCTAATCGTGTTCAATCAGAAACTTATGTAATACGCGGTCAACTGTGATGCGGGTTCAATGCCGCACTAATTTGATACATTACATCTACTCACAGCAATAAATAGCGTAATTGGGCCTTTTTACAACTACCGAAGACAAACCTTCACGGTTTCAGAGAACAAAAAACGACGATTGTTTTAGAGACGCTAGTGTAGTATTTGGTGCCCACATCGTAAAAAAATATTCCAAATTCCGAGACATTTCACACAGCGCTATCTAGCCCCATACTAAGCTAATACTTGTGTCATGGATACTAGATAACGGATAAAATACTTAAATATACTCAATTTTCTACAAAAACCGTTGGTGTATTCCTAATATCTGTTTTAATGGCAGAAAGAAGACACACGCTTGACTACAAAGAAGCAAATTAAAAAAAAAATTTGAGCAATTTTGCAGGCGATCAATCAATCAAGTTGCATCCAGGGGTTGAACTATACATACATACGAGTACATGATGTCACTGCACTATGCTTATCATCCTTCGAATAAAAGTGTTATATCATATCGGTCACGCTCAATCTAAGAATACACCTTTATAATGTTTAGTTCTAGTAATAGTACGAGGACTTGTAACAAGGCCATTTGTTTACAAACTTATTCTATTTGCTTTCAATAGGTATTTTTAAAACAATAGGATTGGCATTGTGGCGGCGCAACGTAGTGATACGCGGTCGGCGTTACATCAATGCTGGTTTTAGTTATAATAGTTTAAGCAATGTCTATTGGAATTGATTAAGATAAGTTTATTACGAAAAATCTACAACATAGTATAATTAACAATTAATGGAGTTTTGTTGTTGGTTTTCTTAACAATACTATTAAATTTTATAAGCCTTTCTGGTGGGTTTCCACAAAGAATAAACAAAGTTAGGTTTTTTAAGGGTGCTTATTAAGTAACAGTGTGACATTAGCACCACAATAGAAACAGCTGTGTTTTATTTGCAAATTTTCAAAAAGTCTTAGTACAACAGTTGTATCTGTTAATGTACTAAAGTCACCTGTAAAAGGTTAAGCGCTATTTATCAGTAACACTATATAATACGAGTACGTACAGGAATGAATGATACAAAAAACAACAAACGACATAGTGACAAAGTGCATAACCAAGTGAATATGACTTCATGTATGTGCATTGTGCAATCAGAAAACAACTTGCCTCCTCAGCAAACGACATTTCAGCTGTTTCAGTTTCCCTTTGCATTTGTCATTCATTTTGTCGATCAGTTCACTTCTGAACTCTCCCCAGAGAGGTCAGAAGACTACTTAGACATCGTTGAACTTATAAAACCATTTCAACGTCATTGTTAGAGGCTCCTCTGATGACCTATATTCTACATACGAGTGTAAACTGGAAACTTGTGCATTAGTAAATGAGCGGTTTAGAGACTAGAATCGCATGTTTTTAGAACTAATAGTTGATCTCTTCTATTTTATTTTTATTAATAGATTGGAAAACGAGTAAAAAATACCAAATAACTTTTCAAACGTAAATAATTACAGTCTGCCCAACAAACACGCCCGCCCAATATTTCAATAGCAATAAAATGCGAATGCCTGTACGCCAGATAAAGTATTGCCAATACTGATTGCGGATATTTTGACGCAACAGATATTCAAGATGTACATAAATCATACAAAGTAAAAACAGTGCGAGAAAATCGTAAAAAGCAGACGCTCGAGACGGAGCGCTGCTTCAAATCGAGATATAACATGCCAATAGATGTACGTACATATGTATAGGAACATTTTATAATCATTAATTCACCGTTTTATTGCCTTTGGTTACCATCAGACAAACTATGAGCAAGTGCAAACCAGTATTAGTTAAAAAAAATATAAGACAGATGTCTCTACTTTTTTTTGTATCTTGAACTGTGAACTAGCAGTTGCTGGTTATTTTGTTTCCTGTTTCTAAATTTACTTCAAAGTGGGGGCGACGGGTCCTGTTCTGAGAAATCCCTCGGGACGTATAGTTAGTATGTATACTCATATTACCCCTGACTATTCCTACCCCGACAATTCAAGCCTCCTGAAATAGTCATGCACGTTTAACCAAGAGCTAAAAGTACAACTAACAGCACATAAGAGACAAGTCTCTTCATTTGTCACCTACGCCCGATAAACTTTATTGATAACTACTGGAAGCTCGCGGCTTCGTTCGCATTAAGAAGTAAAACTTGCATCCCCTATTTCACCCCTTTAAAAGTGGCATTTCCAAAAATCCTTTCTTAGCGGATGCCTACGTCATAACATCTACCTTCATTCCAAATTTCAGCCCAATCCGTCCAGTAGTTTGGGCTGTGCGTTGATAGATC
Source organism: Macaria notata (assembly GCA_927399415.1). Taxonomy (NCBI): domain Eukaryota; kingdom Metazoa; phylum Arthropoda; class Insecta; order Lepidoptera; family Geometridae; genus Macaria; species Macaria notata. The sequence goes on along the minus strand of OV656746.1, from coordinate 8,842,036 downwards.
ACTATATCAGTCAGTCAATCAGTCAGTCACCTTTGAGTTTTATATATATAGATTAGGTACGTATAGACCGATGTTTTTTCTAGACAATATGTTTGATACTATTTTTCAACAACATCTTTAACCAAATAATTGTACGATACATGCAAAACAGCGTTTCGAAACTAGTATCGCCTAATTACACACATAATGTAGCACTAAATGCAATTATCGCACACAAATCTCACTACATAGTAACCGGGTTATCTTGTATCACAATCACAATAAACTCTAATAGGATCTATGACGATTAGTTTTCAACTGATGGATAGATGTTCGCAACGATCAATTGAACGCAGTTCAGAGTCGATTTCACCAGCTGAAGGATACATGCTACCGTTACCATAAATTGGCATTTAATCGGAGCCGAGACCTTAATGAATCGAATCTAACGTCGGTGTTATTTAGATTGGACAAGTGCTAAATGGATATATCGATTCAAATCGAATTGAAATAGCGACTAGAATGGAACGGTTTGGCGAATAGTGTTAGCTGGTTTTGTTTCTTGTGGAAATAATGGAAAGTCTCCTTCTTTTCAGGATTCGTATTGTGTTTTCTTTGAATAACTAAGAAGGTTAGAGTTACACTTAATCTAAATAAATAAAACTCAAAGGTGACTGATTGACTGACTGACTGATATAGTAATCTATCGACGCACAGCCCAAACCACTGGACAGATCGGGCTGAAATTTGGCATGCAGGTAGATGTTATGACGTAGGCATCCGCTAAGAAAGGATTTTTGGAAAAGCCGCTTTTAAAGGGATGAAATAGGGGATGCAAGTTTTACTTCTTAATGCGAGTAAAGCCGCGAGCATCCACTAGTGTTTTCATAAACAGTATGCATTTCAGTGTCTTACCACAACATTCATCAAATCAAGGGTCGATCGATTGCCACTCTCATACGATAAGAAGTAATCTATGCATAGAAAATAATATGTTTATTTAGTACATACTAGATGCGCCCCACGATGTCATTTGGTGATCAAACCACAAAGCTATGTGTTACTAGCTGATAAGATATTTCCATTAGACCGTAGATAAACAGCAATATCACTTGTAGGATCTACTAGTATTTTCATACACAAGGATCTTTGGCATGAATAAATATGATTTGGCCTTTTTGACATTTAGCATTTGTACCTTGCAGTCAGACTGACTGGTGGATAATTCCATTGGCACAGAATTACGAGGAAAATTTCACGTATTGTGTTACGTTAACTTGTCTATTATTGTTGGAGCCTTGAATTGCTACTAGTTCCTTTACTATACGAGTAACAGAATCCGTGACATACAAGTTATACCTAAATTACAAGTGTGAAAACATATAATGGTCTGCAGCACGCACGCTGAGAACTTGCGCGAACGTATCACACAAATAAAATAAATGAAGATTACAAACACCTGTTACTTCACTTGTACTAAAACGCAAAAACGAATCAGTGAGCACCCCCAAGAACTCATTTCCCCAACTTCCTGTTTCCTGCGTACCTACCATAATTTAGTGATCTTCAAAGCGAGATAGAACTAGTGGTTATTAGACAAGATCATTCCACATCAGACTGCATTTATTGTTTACCATCAAGATTATCATTTATATGTGTAATTTATTTACTTAGTTAAAAAAAACACATATTTCATCAATTTTGACATAATATTTTTTTTTATTAACTTGAACGGTTTTGCACTTGACCATAGTTTACCTGATAACAAGTAAGGCTATGGCCTAAGATGGAGCGTGCTTACCCGATAAGAACCGATTCACTCTCGCTTTGAAGATCGCTGGATTATAGTGCGTGGGGAACAGAGAGCCAGGCAGGGAGTTCCACGACCTAGCGGTACGAACAATAAAGGTGGAAGCACACATGGCATCACTTCATTTATCAATACTAGTAAGTCTATTTCTCTTTTGCATCAAGAACGCGATAACCCTCGAAACAAGTCTGTTTCTATTTTCAGATGTCGCCATCGCGTACAATAGATATAATCAAACTAGATTCCTCTCAAAGATAACACAAGATAAGGACTCTGAGGCCAATTGATAAAGAAACAATGTAACAATCTATGTAACGTACCGAATGTTATGATAGTTCCATCATGTTTTCCCGTTTGTCTAGACTCGTGATCAAAGAGAATTCGCAGCTTGTTATTACAATTGTTTCTTTTACTATCAAAAGCTTGGATTCGGTCAAGGATGACACAGTTTTCATAGAATATTCTAACATTTGGTCTTCGCAAACATTACAAGAAGCTTGCGAAAAATTGGCATAAGATATATAGATAACTGTTTTAAAAACATACACCAACGACATTAATAATACGATAAATTTGAGACAAGGAAACGCCAAAACTTAAAATTTGTGTCCGAATTGGCAACCTTACCTCTAAAAGCGAGAGAGGCATTGGAAATGGTCAATTTTAATTTCTATTCTCCGAATTTACGGTGGAATTCGTTCTAGAGAAAAATGAACGGAAAACTCTTTATGAATGATTTAAATTGTAAAACTCGTAAACAATGACACACGCTCCGATTTTGGGAACTCGTCGGATATCATATTGACCATGAGTATCATCTCTTAGGATTCTCAGAAGAATCATTTTCAGTCTTTCCTTCTTCCGAATCCGAAACGTTTTCACTGTTTCCAGTGAATCGTACTAAATTAAATAGCGCCTTTATTAATAATGCATTTATTGCGGGTGAATTAAACTGTGGCGTTGTGAGAATAAGTGGCAGGCGTCGGAATATTGTGCGTCGCTGTGACGTGTGTACGTACGAATATGTAGGTGTACAGGGCTACAAGAAACAGGTAGATAAATACTTTTTTAAAACACCACACATAAAACAATACAACAAAAAACATAGAAATTAAATAAGAAAAAAGACAAGAAGGAATATAGAAATAAAAGTTAGCGTCTTAATTGGCGGCCTTAACGCTAAGAGCGATCTCTTCCACGCAACCAGTCTAGCAGGGATATAATCTTAAAATGAAATGAGTAGGACGAGGTGTATAGAAACTTGTTTTAAAACGTTTTAAGGGCAGGATTAGAACATTCTCAGATATTAATTACTTTGAGAGATAAATCGGGTTTTCTATTGTTTGTCATTGTTAGTATGATAGTCGTTAGTACATAAGTCAAGGTTTTTAGGACTGTTTGATATAATACTTATAAAAACCTACTTTATCATCAAAAAATTTGGGAAATTCTTAAAAAAATACATATTCGCTTGCAGATACATTTGCTAAAGGACAGCAAACTGTAAGGAACAGGGAGAAACTGATATTTTGCCTCAAAATTGGTTTCTGTTCTAATTACTTTACGATCTTGGATTGGTGGAGAGACGCAGTAGGAGAGTGATGTATGCTCAGCAGTGGGCGATAACAAGCTGACGATAATGATGATGAAGTTACCAATAACCCAGTACCACAACCACAGACTATGTAACAGTCCGGGTATTTCTAGTGAGAGTGACATAGTCCCGCGTAGTCGTGAATTGGTCCAATTCACGACGTCACGGGATACAGCGACGAACCTACGTGTCGTATAGAAATAGTTGATGAGTTACACGAGAATTCCACAAGAATGAATACGGCCGGCGACATAGCGCTCAATAGCGTTACCAATTACATACATGCATATGATAAGTTTGGAAAGGTATTTAAAAGTAGTGGACGCTCGCGGCTTTGCTCGCATTCTTTTCAGGATAAAAAGTAACCTATGACACTCTTAAGGCCTCATACTACCTACATACTAAAAAACATGATGATCCGTCCAGCCGTTTTTGCGTGATGAACAGATAAACAGAGATAAAAAAAAAACTGAAATGTGTTTTATTATCGATTTAAAGTATACCCAAACATTTTTTTTTCTAATATCTCCTATGTTCAGATTTTTGACCCTCTTCAGCTTTATTATAAGTATAGACGTTGTTCTGTTTCCGTGCGTCGCTAGCTTCAGAGAACAAATAAATTCGGTTGTTTTTAGGTATTAAGTACATATTTACATGCACAAAAGGAGGAGGTTATCAATGCGACTAAATGTTTGTATGTGTTAGATACTTAATAACTCCGCAATTTATTATTTAACACATTTCTTTAAAACCTCCAATAAAAGGACTGTGTCCATCAATTATTCCAATTATTTTCACTTATATTTTATTGGGGTATTATTCTAATATCTAGCAATATTATAAAACAGTGTATGATGTAACGTATGAACTGTAGTTTATTTCCAAGTTAATTTCCCGTAACTAATCACATTAAATTTCCCTCCTTATTAACGCTACACATGGCTATTAAATAGGAATACTAAAATTTTACATTTCAATTGCATTAATCAAACTGATAAATTTATTTTCAATGTGGTAAATAAATCGTAAATCCGAATCGAAAAATGGCATAACAATCGTAGTATTTACACTACACAATACATAATTGTATGCATGGGCGCAACACACATGTGCGGCCTCTGATGCAGTGGCAAGGTTACACGGGTTACCTGGCGTTATCTATTCAGCCACAACAGCTTTATTTTGTGTATAAGCAAAACAAGCATGTTTCGGCATTCTTGCATTCTCATGCAAAAAGCCACCAAAAAACAGCAATTAATTCTCTTCGCTTAAGATTTCAATATTTTCATCAATGCAAGGTGAGTAAAGCAGTTTATATACGTCGCAATAATCAATGTTTAACCTTTGAGCTAGTCAAATGCCTCAAGTATGAATAAAATACAAAAACTAAATGGAATGACATCTTACGAGTCACATTTGCTGGGCGCAGGTTCCGGCGTGTTAGGGTCCATGATGGTAAGCTCCTGCGGGAGCTCCTCCTCAGGAGTGGCCGGGAGCCGCGTGAGCCCCATCAGACCACCACCGCTCTTCAAGCACTAGTCCGACACACAATCACCAGACCACAGACCCTGCCCGAGCACTCACTCACACTGCCGACCATTGTAATCAATGCACGGCTCTCATGCTCGATTTATTATTTAAATATTTCGCACCGTGTCGTTGTTCGATATTGAATAATCTCGATACTAAAACACAAACTGGATAGTTTAGTTTACAGCAGCCGCGAAAACAAAGGCACAAGCGGCACGCGCGCTATGCGTTTCACGTTAGATTGAAAAACAGTCGCAGGAATGTGAGGCCGAAAATAGCGAGGAGCGTCGCGCGGCCACAAGGGCGACCCTCGCCGCCGCTGCCGCCTGCGCGCGCCCGCCCTCGCTGCACGCACCTTTATTTACATCCATCCTTCCATGAACGCTCTCCAAACATACGAGCGGTTTATGAGTGGAAATATAAACAACCCCGACTTACTTCAGGGTGAGGCTCCGACGTGTGTAACTAATGCGCGGGGCGCTCTATTCATATCGCACGATATATTGTCAACGCTCTGCAGCGGGGCAAAGCCTTTCAATTCAGATGGAAAATCAAGAATCGGCAATCCGGTAACGTCAAGGGTATTCGAATTGCGACGATACAAACCTATTTGATATCAGCTTTTATGCGAGCATGTTCTTTGAGTCATTATAAAAGTTTATGGGTTTAGTTTGGCTGCCAGCCCCATGGTGAATAACAAAATAACTACATGTTTATAGCATTTAAATTCCTGAATATAGACAAAGGACATTTCGTCGATTCAGTTGAGCGCGATTCCTTTATTTATCCACCTGAAACGGTGAGTCATTATGCGAAGAATTGCGGTATGTAACTTTCCTGAAAGTGTATTCCGCAAGGTAAACAATAAACACGCATGCGCAGGGGATGTGCGAATCCATAAACAATTAAATCTCATCATCACTCCTCAAACAATATGATGCACCGAGCGCGCCACTTCAAACACATCGCATCGCCCATTGAATCGCCGAGAAATATTCCAGGGGCCGTTTTCAGAAGCACGTTAATGCTGAATATACACTCGCAATCCACATACTGAAGGCATGCAAATGAACACGGTCAACGATAAGGGGCGGCCAAATTGCCGGCCGTAAATCATGCGCGAGCATATCGTAGTTTCGGCTGCAAACGCGCTGCTGACACAAAGGAAACCTAAAAGCGGAGGGTTGATGAACTTGCGAGACAATTATAGAAGCGATGATAGTACGTCGACAAAATAATGTAAGATCGGTTTCGTAATAGAAAATGCAAGCGGACTATATCGGGCAGTTAGCATAAGACTGGCGGGACAAAGTAGGGAAGGAGCGGCGGAGGTGTTGTTTTTAGAAGTCGTAAATCGCCTGTAAGCTCGGCTCGGGAACAGCACGCCGCGTGCCGACGTCGCACTTTTGTTGGCATTCCTCGCCACGCTCGCTACGCATTCTTCAATCGCACCAACTCTCTCGTAAGCACTGACTCACGCTCTTTGAACGAATTTGTAGGTTGCAAACTTAATTATACGCCGAAAATCCGCGCCACATTCACACATACGAATCGACGCTTTCACAGAACTCGCTTATCGCAGCGGATGACGTGACTAATTTCCAATTAGACTTTACTTTCCAGGATTTTGCTTGAATATATCCCATAATGGAGTATTTTCCCTGAAGACACATTTTAAAATCTAGGCACATGAGCGGTTTATAGCGATTTACAAGGTTTCTTAAGAGTAGTTTAAATTTCCGGGGAAATATCACGACAGTTACACAGACCGAAGCGACATGTTTTGCATACACAATTTAGTTCAAATAATGTACTTGTACTTGCTCGCCAAACAAAACGCAATAGTTCAGGATATCTGATTAAGTAATTTCCGTTCTAGTTTTTGCAATATCAAAACATTGCTATTTATTTACACTTGCACTTCCCGCTACGATGGAAATGAATTGTACTATTTATATGTAACTAATTTTGTTAGTCCCGATTTCGAGTACACCCACACCGGATAAAGCCTTGTGATGTGTTTATTCCCCATGGATAGAATTACTCGTACATTGAAACCGAAAACTGTAATTCAAAGGCGAAAGTAAAAGTATTAGAGCGTCACGCTCCATTTGATCGAAGGCTGTCGACAATGAAATATGTGTCATGCCTCGAGGTAGCCTCTTCAATTAGGCGAGATGAAGCCGGTCAATGCAAAGTTGCTAATTCATTACCGAGTCTAAAGCGAGATTTATCGGAGCGGTTCATCTTAATGAGTACTATTTTAGAATGGGTGAGCGTCAGCAGTCGCGCGGCTGTGTCTACTGTAGTACTTCTGAGGGCGTAGGAAGACAACAGTAATGGAGACTCGCGTAGTCGAGGCGGGGCGTTTGACTCGTTAGCGCGCAACATCGAGCTGCCAAAATAAATGTCAATAGCGAGTCGTTAGCGATCTTGTACAAATGAACATGTCTCTACATATACGTAAATATACATGTTTATTATGTACCTACGACAAAGTCCCCGTCCTTCGACTTGTAACTGACGACGATCGGTTCCTACGAGCTGCGAGATCGCACGCATGCCAAATGAGCTGTGGAAGCAAACAACGTCATTGGAAACGAACAGGAAATAGGCACCGACAGAGACAGGCGAATGTGAAGATTGATGTCTCTGACCAAACGTGAAAATGCATTATTGCCTGAAAGTTCTTAAAACAATCGCTTTGTGTACGTAATGAAAAGACTAAATGGTTGCGATTTATTTTGGCTAAAACTTAACAATTTTTATAACAAATCTTCGAACATACAGTCATATTCATTCATTCATAGATGCATGCATGGGGATCAGTAAAAATAACAGTCAGTTTGGTGAGCGGGTGTAATGACACAACTTCCTACAACCACGCATGTATCACATCACAATACGTGCCGCGCTGCATTACGTCCGGTATCTATGTATGTACGGTATCGAATCAACCAAATAAATGTTTTCAGCTACAGATTTTTTTAAATATCGTTTTGAGAGTCAGTGAGCCTGCCAACGGAAGAACAGCGCTGGTTGCTTACACACAACTAACATTATGTTGAGTTGGGACTGCAGGTTTTTGATTGTTATGTAAATATTGTGAATCATATTTTCTATCTTTTTCTTCCCTAATTTTATTTGATCATTACCAAAGCATGAGACGATCGAGTTTACATAAAAGAAATATCTGTCTTTAAGCCGTATTTCCTCATAACTGAGGGTCGTGACTTCCCCGCAGAATCAAGTGGGCGCCCGGATCCTTCCACAGAAGACACGTGCCCTCGGATATTTTGGTCCTCAAACATGTCGATTCCCTCACGACGTTTTCCTTCCCCGTTAATAAGTATGTGTGTAAAGTAAACTGTATGTGGTAAGTAGTTCACAAAGTGCTCACCTATATTTGGCTCGATGCGCTGTGTCGAAGAGGTCGCCATCGAAGGGCGTGGTGATGAGGTAGGCGGGCGGCGCGCTGGGCTGCAGCGGCGGCAGCGCCTCGCAGGGCGGCGCCGGCGCCACCGCGCCCAGGCGCTCGCACGCCGCGCGCACGCGCTCGCACTCCAGGCACGACTCATTCACGTACACTAGGGGGCTCGACGTGCCTGCTGGGCAAATGGACTACGATATAGTACTTGCGAATCTCTATGTCTTCGGATGTGGGATCTATGAGAGCGAAGGCAGGAGTGAACTAACATAAAAGTTTTTTTTTTTCGAAAAATCAATACGCTTGTATTCCAGCCACGATTGATTCATGTACAGAATGAGGCTCGACGTGCTTCCTGGACACACAGACAACGATACAGTACTTGCAAATCTATATGGTCCTACGAAAATAAAGGGGAGTCGTCGGTGGAGATAAATAAATAAATAAATTGTTTATTGTGCATAAAATACAGTGTTGTACAGCTTTGAGTAATAAAAACTTACATAAATTACATCGGTGTCATACGTTGGTAAGGTTTACTGAGTCTTGTACAAGGTATCTCACGGGTCCTGAATTGCAATGAAAGTGTAAAAGTGTTTGAAATGTTTCAAAATTTGGTGAATCGCTCTAACTGGCCGCTAGAATCACTATAGGTACCTATGTAAAAACATAACATAGCTTAGTACTAGGAAGACTTTGAAAATTGTTATTACTGAACAAAAATAAAAACAAGTCTTGGAACACATCAGCAGGGCTAGCACGGCACGGCGACATAATAGTCTTTCCACCGTTTTATCCACCTGTCAGTGTCATTTCCACCTTACATAGCATGACAACAGTGGAAAGAAATATAATTTATCCCATTGACGTTTATGGTGGAATATTCATGAAATTTTATCACGCTACTCCCCGCTGTAAATCTATACTAATCTATACTAATATTATGAGTTAATTTATTAAGTGCTCACCTGCACTATGGTTGTTTTATATTAAACTTTTATTGGAAAATGAGCGAAAATAATCACGACCGGCAGGATTCGAACCTGCGTATTTCTGCTACCGTCAGAACGCCTTAACCACTAGGCTACGGTCTACTAACTGCCAGGCGCGAAAATCCACACTCATTTCCATACACTTCAGACTAACTATACTAATACTACTACTACTACTACACTAATATTATAAAGCTAAAGAGTTTGTTTGAATATCTCAGCTAATCTCAGGAACTACTGGTGCGAATTGAAAAATTCTTTTTGTGTTGAATAGGCCATTTATCGAGGAAGGCTTTAGGCTATATAACATCACGCTGCAACTAATAGGAGCGAAGAAATAATGGAAAATGTGGAAAAAAACGGGGAAAATTATTCATCTTTGAGGGCTTCCGTTGCGTTCGCTGCGAAAACGGTTCAAAATTCAAAGAATTAATGCCCAAAATAACTATTCCACGCGGACGAAGTCGCAGGCACAGCTATTATAAGATAAAAGTAAAAAGAATTAACAATTTCTGAAGGTTTGATGAATTGATACAATGTTTGAAGAATAATTCAAACATTGTATTCATTTTAATTTAATTTCGTGATTATGGCAACGAAAAAGGAATAAAATGTTATAAGGCTACTCTCGCCGTATATCTATCGCGGTTTGACTTTCCACCGGCTAGTCCGTGCTCTGTAAACAGACAAAATTGACAGCGGGGAAACAAATTATTTTCTTTCCCTCGGTATATATTGTCTTCTGCCCGTGCTAGCCTTGCAGTGGTCAGTTCTGAAGTTTCGAGAGAGGTATTAAGAATACTAGAAAAAAAAAACCAAAACAGCGATATTTTAACAGCAATGGTACTTAAAAAAATTACGATGTATGTTGAAATGGCTTCAATTTGAGGTTCCCGTATTATTCTTAATAGTTATTAATGTTATATATATCTCCTCTGTATTAATTTCTCCTAAACGATACGACAGCGGTAGTTACAAAGCAATAGACTACCCAGCAGATTAATCAGCTAAAACAAACATTTACACGGGTCAAAGCAAACTTAATTAACCGGCGAGATAATGATTATCAGATTGACATTAAACTAGCTATCCAGGCTCATAGCGTAGCAGTTTTATAGTCCCTCGCAATCGATATGATATCATTGGATGTTATTAATATTTTACTGCTGCATGTGTCGAGAATATTGCTAATATGCTATATCACGAGAATGAATCTCTGGATTGATGTTGCACTCTCAATGCTGATTTTAATAAGGAATATGAATTAATCACAGCGCTCTATTCACAACTTAATTACATACAGTATTCCTCAAACATGTTTGTTTATCATAATAAACCATTTTTTTTTTCTAAATTCAAGTTAAAATTATTGTTGCCTTTTATTTGCAAGCGATCTTAATTACTATAAATGTAGGTGTATTATTACCAAGTAACAATTTTTTGTACTAATGCCCCACAGCGAGCGTGCTTAGGGAATTTTTTAGCGCTGTTGGCAGTTGAAATTATAATATTATATTATAATGAAATAATGTAACTATCGTAGTAAGTGATTTACATAATCGCGTCGTAATTACATTCTCTGGATAACATTTTCAAGATTGAAACAACTAAGACAAAAACATAAAAGACCTTTTCTTCACCAGATGTAATTTCTGTATTTCACAGTTATGTTATTCTGTTTAAATTATTTAAAACAAGTGACTTCGTCCTTTCGCGTACATAGGTGAGCACATAATTTATAGTACAATGGAAGAAACAAAAACATAATTACTTGAGTGCATTTGTATCTGAAGCACGTGTAATTTAAATGCTAATAAGGACACTCAGTGTAAGATACTCGACGAAACGTGATATACATGATAGATAGGTAGATTGCGCTATGATATTTGTTGTATTATCACCTTGTAGGGGTCGTCCATTAATCACGTGAGGCTCGAAAGGGGGGGGAGGGGTCAATAAAAAAGTCACGAAATATCACAAGGGGGGAGGGGGGGTGTAGTGACATATCACGTGTATTTATTTTTTCGACTAACGCGCGAAATTAAAAACAATCTGCAGGTCCTGTAACCTTTCTGTTTACCGCTAGGCATTATTGTAATATTATATTTGAATAAAAGTAGAAAATTAAGTTTTTTTGTACCTACGTCTAAAAATACTCATGATATATTAGTGGGAGGGGGGGTTAATCATAAACATCACCATGTATCACCACGGGGGAGGGGGGGCTAAAAAATGCCAAAAAAAAAAAACATCACGTGATTAATGGACGGCCCCTAGGGTGTAAAACATAGGCTGCGCAATATTTGTTATTGATAGCTATACTTTAGTATTCAGTTATTACGAATTACCTAGCTCTGCAATTCAATAAACCGTGTAGCAGAAGTAATCGCAACGTCAAGTGGTACAGACTAGAAGAAACATGCAGTCTACGATCTCGAGAACCAAAGTACAAAATCTCCAGTTTAGATAACAATGTAAATAATAAGGCGGAATTGTTCGTACAAACAATAAAAGAGCTATTAAAAATGCTGGTGAACCAAATAAGGGTATTTAATATTTCGCGTAAGGAAGTGTTGGCGTAAACACGATTTATCTGATTACGACAACTCTCCTTGAGTAGAAACAGACGCTGGGTGCGCCTCCTTTGATCCTGCAAGCATTCCCAGCAGACAGAGGTATGCGGGGCGACTTCACACTTGTAAACATCGGTCATCGGCACACATTATTGTTATTTCGGTCGCAATTTAGCAGCCAACCTCAGGTAATTTATGCTTTTCCTGTAATAATTAATTTTGAAAATCGCCCACTTTGCGCTCAGCGCGGACGTAGAGAGCGCGATAAAGATAAGCAGGTGACATGACGTATCTATCTGTACCTCTGCGCGACTTCGAGCCTAGATCAATACCGTAACGTAGGTGTATGTTTCGCACGTGTTGACAGTCGCCGCTGGACCATTGTTCTGGATTGATAAACTCACATGCATATAGAAGGCATGTACTTATACATGTCTACAATGCCTACCTACATATACATATGTACTCGGTGCATCGCGTACGCAAGATACGAGCTACCGTGACACTACTACTCTAGATTACGCTGTCGAAATTGGGCCACGCCCTCGATTGATAAGCATTTGATAATATGACACGTATGGTGACCTTTTGGGACGCGTTCTCCCACGTATCGGTTCAGGGTCGTTGAGTCACGGCGCGACGGAGGGAACACCCGAACACCCGGCTGTCTTGGCAGAAAGCAGCGCGGACACATTAGCGAGGTGTCGCTGCCAACGGCCCTGTTGGAGCTCCAGGGAACGCACAAATCGCCCCTACAGTAGTGGGATGACATCATTTCATAGATCTACTAAATTAAAGAATAGTAAAGCAACTGGCAATATAAGGCAATATTATATTTTTCAGAAATCTTTATGTCTATGTATGTATAAACACTTGTACAGTCTGTTTTTGTGGTTCCTGGACTAGGTAATAAATCTTGCTTCGCGTCCGCATTTTAGCTATCCAACTTTCCTCTATTCTAACCATTCTTTCAACTAACTGTAGTTTGCTGACCTAGTAAGTAGCAACTATGCTTATGAATATGACATAACACATGATTTTCTTTGACAATTTGTGTGTGTCGCAATTTGTACTGTGTAGAAAGGTGTCTATTAGGTAAATGCTATGTCGGTGCAATATTTGTTACAGATAAGAGTATCAAACAGCTATAGACTGGAGCACCACTTCAATGTCGCAAGTGATTCTACAATATTTATTAAGCTACAAACAAGGAAAACTGCAAGGTCTGATTTTTCCTGGATAACAAAATCTGATGTATGAAATAAGTTTATTGATAAGATTTTTACATCATTCACGTCATTCATTACAAAACTTATTTTGATTTAAAGTAGTTAGGTAATACATATTATGTTCACAAAGACAACCATTGACCTTAAATAAAATACAACAAATTAATGACTGATTCAAATTGTTTTTAGGAATACATGAATATGTATAGAACAGGACAATGCAGTAATTTTGAAAATCACCCTCAAGCATAAAATGTATTTAAGTTCAAATTACTAGACAACAAAAACCAAGCAATGTTAGGTTAATATTAAAAGATATTTGATTCAGTAGCGTCATTTGCTATATTAAGTAGGTGTGGGAATGTCCAATTCTTGGAAGTTTTTATGTCAGACAATAGAATTGTTTCTATAAATTTAGAGTCAGGTTGCTTTATTGATTTGTTAATGGAAGTTGGAAGTAATGATGTGTAGTTTTGCATGGGTCAAGTCTTAAATAGAAACTATTGTAACTATTGGCAAATTATTCATTCTTTCCAATTCAGTTTTTGAAAGAAAAGAATAGAAACTGAGAATAGTAATTAATAATTAGAAGACATAATTACCACCCAACTTTACCTGTGTTTATTACAACTAAAAGCAGTTATTGTTTCTATGGGCACCCTATACCTACCACTAAACCAAATTTCATGAAAATCTGTGAAATGAAATGAATTGAAATGTTTATTTGCTTATTTGCTTAAGAATGTAGGTTACAGAGATGACAGGTACTGTCACTTTGCTAAGAACAAACAAACACATGTTTGCTTTTACATGTATAATGACATGATCTATAACTGATACAATGAAAATGTGTTCACACCAAGCATCCAAACCATGCCCACTCACATCCTCCAGCTAGGTATGACCGCAGGTGTTCTACCAACGCTAGCATAGCTGGCGCGAGAGCCAACTGTGCTTCACTCCATCTGCAAGAGTGTGCCCATCAATGCTCCACTCACAGTCTCTCATGTAGCCTTGCCTTGGATGCTTTTAGTTGGATTGAAGTACAGGGTACTAGTCTCTTGCTATGCCCCAATATCTCAGGAAACATGTAATTTTTTAGTACAATTCCATATGTGCAAGTATGAATAAATTAATAAGTCAAAGAAAGTAAGGATGCAAGTATAACCCAGATTAGAGATTAGAAAAGACTTTTAGGTAAGGCTAAAGTATTGCAGTTCAGAAGTTTTTTAATTGATGTATAAAGATTGTATAGGTGTATGGGTAAGCACATAAAATTGTTATAGATTGCAATGTTGTTTTAAGAAATTGTTTAGTTTAATAATTAGCAGGGGGAAAACAGCAACAAATTTTAGTAGTCTCATATTCCTGAACATCTAACTTAAATATACTCAGATACTTACTGACATATCTAAGATACAATGAGTTCAACAGCATATCTCACAATATTATGCATAGATAGGCAGTGGTGTTTAAAAGGTGTGAAATATTATGTACAGCATAAAACTGCTATTGAAGTTTTTCAAATTTCATAAAACATGCTGCCAGAAGAATATACATAACAGTGATAAGAGGTGAACCCATCACAATAAACCATAAAAATAGTTATACATAATTTCATCCATGCAGAAATCAAAATATTTGGACATCTCTAGACCTAAGATGAAGAACACAGGCATGCACAGCTCACAAGGTTTGATAAGAGTTTTAAAACAAACAAGGAATGGATATAGGTAAGTAAGCATATGAATAGTCTCAATAATTGACGAGGAAATCATAAAGATAATGAGTCTGTTAGTTACCTACTTCAAACTTTAAAAGCTTTAGCATTTAGCGGCTAAATATGAGAATGGTTTTTACTGTATTTTAGTAATTAATTGAATTTGAATTTTTTAGAATTGAATTGTACAATAATTTAATTTAATATTTTTTGTTTTGCAATAATTATTGTATTTTATTTTATTGTACTATTATTTTAATTTGATTATTTTTTACTTGTATAAATGACTATGACTAAGTAAATTAAATAATTTACACAGATTTTATGTGGTGCTTTGTAAAGAATAATGAATAAATATAAGACCCTATAAAGTATATAATTACAAGTAAGTAAAGAACAGTAATTAGTGTGACTAGTAAAAAAAGATAGAAGCTAAATATGTGCCTCATTATAAAATAATCTAAATTGATTACATGTGGATAAATTTAAGGAGGTTTTCTGTGCAAGTAAGGCTTAAACACATTTGACTCATTCATGTCCCCTCATGTTAATATTGCAATTAAGCAAATTAAGCAATGTAGCAGTCTATAATCTAGTGCTTAACTAAAACCTAAATCCATCAAGGTATTTTCTTGTTTTTAAATGCATAATTGCCCTTGCTAGAAGCTGCTTGACATTGTATTCAAGATTTAACTGAATTAATTTACATGTTAAGTACATACCTATACATAATGCTGATGCTAGAGATCATACAGGTTATCAAATGTATCAATTGACAGCTCAATCAAGCAGTGAGGTCAGTACCTATTTGATTTATATATGTATGTTACAATTTTACATTATCAATAAAGATTCTTTATCTTTATCTTTATAGTTTTGTTAGATATAATATAGTAAAGTAGCAGAGCAGAAAGAATTTGCTGTCATGGTGCAATTCATTACTTACTTACTTGTGTTGTTGTTGATGTGTTGTCTGTTTTGCAATCAAATAAAAAACTTAATGGTGAATACCTAGATCTTCAAAATTTTGTGTGAGAGTTGCAAAGTTTGGTATTAATTTGATTTTTTTTTTTTTTTTTTTTTTTTTGTTATGGCTTTTGCGAATATATGAGTTCGCAATTCTGCCAATGTCAAGTGGGAAGATAGGCCATCAAACTGAGAAATTTTATGTGAAATATCGATATGTATGGTGGTTTTAAATTGCACAGTTGAGTGTTTTTTCCCCCTTTTTTGCTTTCTGTAACAGCGATAGTTAAACAATCTACAGACATATACAGAATAAACACAAGAACAAACACAAACATAGATGCATAATATACATAGGAACATGTTAATTAAATTAAAATTAATGTTTCTTATAATTTTATTTTATTGTTTTTAATATATTTACATAAGATATTTACAAATTTGGAATGAACAAGGGATAGCAGGAGTTTAAGGGAAGTAGGACGAGGAAATTAATTTGATTTAAAACATTTTGGAGTGTTTGACATGGCTTGACCACTTTTGACTCTAGCTTCACCTGTGACAAACTATCAAATAAAATAGAGAGCTATAATTCAATAAATGTCACATAAAAAAAAAAAAAATTATTACTTACATCAATAAAATATTTTGTAATACATAATCTTATGACTTAACTAGTGGATGCCTGTGCCTTCACTCCCATTGATTTAGGGGAAAAATTAAATAGTAACCTATGTCAGTCTCAGGACTCACTAGATTTTTTTTATGCCGAAATAGGCTTACTTTTGACTATAGCCTGCCTCATGTTAGGCACCACTATAGCCTAATATGTAGCACACTTTCTCAGAAGAAACCTATTTACTCTACATTTTTATTTAGATATTTCAAATATGATAATCTTAAATGGTGCAAAAGAAGAAAAAGCAGACCAACACACTTTTGCTTTTTAATTATGGCCTATGATGCAGTATATTTTTATAATGTTAACAGTGATAATAAACATACCTAGATATTACCTAGGTATATTTCATTGAAAAAAATATGTCATGCACCAGTGGCTTCCTCTATGATTAACATTATTCTGGAAAATGTATCACTCTAACCAATTTAACATACCTATTACTAGTGGGTGCTCGCGGCTTTGCTCGCATTAAGAAGTAAAACTTGCATTCCCTATTTCACCCATTTAAAAGTGGCATTTCTAAAAACCCTTTCTTAGCTACCTTCATTCCAAATTTCAGCCCAATGCGTCCAGTGGTTTAGGCTGTGTGTTGATAGATCACTATATCAGTCAGTCAGTCAATCAGTCAGTCACCTTTGAGTTTTATATATATAGATAACTATGTATTTACGAAAGAAAAGTATATATGTGCCTGTAATATAATATTATGTGTAATTATATCTGTTATACCATAATACAAGCATAAGCTTAGTATGGGGCTAGATGTGTGCTGTGAAATGTCCTGAAAATTTATTTTATTTATTTCTTACATAGATAACTAAATGCTCATAAAAAGTACTTTCAACCAGTTTAAAAGGTCTCGCCTAAAAAATGGCATTGATAGCTTAGCATCTGACCTTGCAAATTAATGTTATTTTTGCATGCAAACTGTTGCAATAGCCATAGTAATTTGGACATGTGTTGTTACAGTTATGTTTTCAATTAGGTACAACACTATTATTTTATGTAGACAATTACTTACTTAATAATAAAATGGTCATGAATAATCACTTCAAAAATTGGTTTTCAATTAGATATTTTTATCAATAATTGAAGAATTATGTAATATACTATGCTATGGATATTTTATACCTAGGTAGGTACTCATTTTCTTTTTTATTCCAAGGTACCTAAGTAAATCAGATTTGATAATATTCATAATTAAGTGTACATTAAAAATAAAATGTTTTTATTTTTCTTTCAAAGGTCAACAATGTTTTATGATAAAATCAGTGAAGATATTAGGTATGTACTCATAACAGAAGATGTAGAGATTCGGTTTGAATTTCTAAGCTTGGGTATCCATCAGAATCTGGATTGATTCAAATGTTTACAAGTTTTGTATGTGCAGATATTATTTATCCAGGGAATTAAAACAAATAGCTGAACCACCATTTGTAATGCACTGTCTAGATATCTTTTAAAGTATCATGAGAATTGAAGAGACTACATCTATAATAAACGATTACTCCAAGCTACGTTAGTAATTTTTGGATAATTCCATTTTTTGTTTACATTAGTTTAAACCAAATTATTTACAATATGAAGGCACACATCCAAAGATAGCGCTGAACAGTATTATACGATGATCAACATACACATTTATAGATATTTACCATCATTTTCATGAATTTTGTCAGTTGTAGCGGTGCTTCCTGTTTGTGTCATGCCCTTAGACAATTCGTCCATCTTGCCGACCACTGGTTCGTTACATCAATCATTAAAATTCACAACACTATTAGTAATAGTTACAAACATGAAAACACATTATAACACTGGACACTATATGAAGTACTCAGTCTTTTTCGAAAATATTTAATTTCAACCATTTCAAGCACATTTCTGTAAAAAAAACAGCTACAGCTACGCTTGCGAATCAAATTGAAGTCTTAGTAACCATAGACAATTTTTTTTCTTCTGATCAGTCAAACTCTATCCAAAAGCAAAAAGTAAAGGTGTATATACACTAGATTAGGCTTTACTTTGACGATTTGGTGATAAACAAATTATTGATTTTTCTGAATAGCTTTCATCACCTAACCAGTTACATATTGTGTGTAAAACGGTCCTGGCGATCCACGTAAATATAAAAATGAGTGTGCTGGGTATCGGCCTAAAATTTATATAAACTTTGGTAAACGTTTGACTGTCTTTTGGTAGCATTATTCGATTGGCATGGGTGGGAGTTTTATTTTTTTTACTAATAACATTTTCATTGACGGCTTCTGTTCTGGCCTCGGAGTAAATATATTTACTCCGAGCTCAGATAAAGGAACCCCGAGGTTCTGGCCGTTCTGGCTGCTTGACAGCAATTTTTGACAGAACATAATTGACAGCTAGCTTGATGTGAAGAGCCTCGGAGGAAGGCCAAGGTTTGTCCTTCCTCCGAGTGAAGAGCACTTGAGTCTCGCGACAGACTTGAGTGGAGCCACGAATGGCGCCGATCGCGCTCGGCTATAGTCGGGCGCGATCGGCGCCATTCGTGGCTCCACTCAAGTCTGTCGCGAGCTCGGAGGAAATATCACAATGGAGCCGAAATAAGCTAGTATACCCATTGAGCTATAATGTACTTACGTACGTAAGTACATTATAGCTCAATGAGTATACCCGAAAGGGACGACGACAAATCTCAGGACTGCCAGAGTCATAAAAATTCCCCTACTTTTGTTCATACTTACACATACACACGTACCAAAGTTGTACGTAATCATTAGTATCACCTAAAAAAGGGACTCAAATAAAAATGACACACACAGTACCTATGTCGATAAAATTTATGTAGGAATAAATTATACTCAGAAGGATTTGTAAACAAAATACATATTTATTTCAAGGATTTTTTTTTACATAGAAATACAAAGAATATAGTAATAACCAACTGCTAAAATAATTTGTTGATTAATTTTCTGGATTAAAGTAAGAATATTAAAAAAAACTACTTTAACATACCTACAAATTTACAAAAAATACTTAACTAAAACTGTACGAAATTTTCGAATACGAAATTTTCCTTTGGAATATCTAAATTCATATATTTATTTTATTACTCACAACTTTAATCAATGGAGTCAATTGTCTGGACGTGAATGGGACATTCATCCTAACAGGAGACGTACACGTCTCCATTTGAGCAACATCATATTTCAGCGCAGCCTAGATTATTACGAGTAGAAAATTAAATTATTAGTATAGATCCCTTCAATTTTAATTTTAATAAAGTGGGTAATTAAGACATCTGAATCAAAATATTATATTTATATTTGAAAAAACTTACGAAACAAATTTTACTAAATTACTTAATTTCAATTAATAAAAAATATATTTATCACCTTTGTCTCATTTTCATTAATATACAGTGTGGGTACAGCAGATATTAAATAAAAAATCTATTATTTGGAGTTTTTCTCAAACTGTTTTGGTCAAAATGTCTAGAACACATGCGTGCATGTTTTGAGATTCCCAATTATGTCGCCCTGTTGCATGAATCCATATTTGACGAACGCCTGGATCCATCGGAAATCTTTATAAATAAAAACAATTATATATATACAATACAATATAGCTTTATTGCACACCAAAAATAAATTACGATATGAAATGAACTTAAACTATAAATGAATGCGCAAGTGGGCGGCCTTATCACCTTGAGTGATCTCTTCCAGGCAATCTTAGCAAGAAATCGGTGACTGAAATCGGTTTGGTCGGTGGTGTGCAAATAAATAAATAATACCTACTTACAAATAAAACCTATAACTAAACAGAGAAAATAAAAAATATTACAATGTGGTAATATGAATTTAAAAAATTAATTGTTTATTTTATCTTTATTGTAATGCTTTTTTGCAGAGTGATATATGTTGCTTTGTCTATTTCGACTCAAACCATCTTTATAAAAAATATTTTGCCTTAATTTCTTGGGTAAAATACCAAGACGAAACTGGTATTACCAAAAAACGCATAAAAAATTCAAAATACTGCTAAATGACAACTATGTTTGACAAACGCTTTGCGAGTAAAATAGTTTACTATAGGTACTTTAAATTTAGCCGAGTAATTTCATAAAAACAATTCATGTTTTTAGTCTTAATTTACTATTTATGACCCATATAAATAGCGTTTCAATAAAGCAGGGCTCTCATTGCTCCTAAATTATTCGTAATCAAGTCACATTGTCGTAAAAATATCGTACTTACGTATGAAAGGATATATTTTCTTCTTTGCGTTCACTACGGCTTTTACAGCCTTTTACATAACAAATCACCATGTTCTATGAATTTTTCTCTAATAATTCACTATGTAAATCAAGTTTTTTCACACTTAGCACTCGTTATCACCAAATAAAAGCAAAAAATATTTTTCACGCAACTGCCATGTTTGTGCCAACTGTTGCGCCCAACGAATCAAAAAGTGAAATTTAGACAAAGACATAATGCTAAGCCTGTCTCTTTCGCTCTTAGGTTTTCTTGGTATAGTTGTCCCGCACGCTCATTGCTTGACGGTGTCATGACAACTCCGTTGATGGATGCTCGAAGGTCGCGAGACTCAAGTCTTTGACAGTTGCCAACCCCATTGCATCGGCGGGGCGGCGTATTCATGTTTATTGTTTCAGCCTCCGAGGTTTCAGCGGCATAGAAGATACAAATTAATAATATTCGATATATTGCTTAGTCGATTTTTGACGATTTTTATTCGATTTATACTGATTGCTGGCAATATTTTAACGTCAACACTTTTGCTAAGCTAATGTCAGCTGTCTGTCAGTGGTGGTTTGGCGGCTCAGATAAAGGTTTGGCGGTGGATGTAAATTAAAATTATTTCCAAATTAAATAAATAGGTAGTTAGTAATTTGGGAAAGAGGGTTTCTGCTGGTAAAGATTATAATTATGATTGGCTGCTTCAAATTAGGAGTTATAAGTGTTGTGCTTGTTTGTGTTAGCAAATTTGAAATAGAAGACTCGTTGTTATCATTTGAGTGCAAAAATGGTCATCTGTGTTTACTTGCCGGGGACAGGACCACTTCCAATCGGCGTCCTTTTTCCAGTTCTTGTGATTTTGAGTGCTTTTAGTAGGTTCCGGTGAGTTTTCCCCCGAAAATTTCCAATAATTCTTTGCGCTTTTTGACAGACGTGTTGCTCTTACAAAGGTCACACACACATCAATATGTATATGACTATGTCACTGACCTCCATCAGTACCTACAGGTACGCTGGACTTGCTGCCCCAGACCAAATGACAGCTCTTTTTTGTGCCGATTTGAAGCGCCTCCCTAGAGTGTCCTTAGAACTAAACTTGACATTTAATCAAGGATTTTCATCGCTCTCATTATCACAGGATTTCTCTTTTTGTTTTGTGAACTAGATTTTATACGAATAGAAGCCTTATGTTTCTACACTTAAAGTTCATTTTCTATAAATGTTAAATCGGGGATGAAATCTGTCAAAAATGAGAGACATAGTAGGCAGGCTGTTGACCTGCTTCAGCAGCTTGCTAGTTTAAAAAATAATCTGTGAGAAACGTCACTGTCTAGTCAACGTAGTCATATTTATCAATAAATAATATTATTTAATTTTATTTATTATAAATCTTACTCGACACAAAGAAATCTGAATAAATTTGTGAAACTAACACAAAAAAGAATAAATAAATAACAAATTGATGTTATATTATTTTCACACAAGCAACATTATGATGGCATTATATTATGACAAAAGGTAGCGGGAAAAAAATAATTTAATTTGTAACTAATTTAGATGTAATTTATTGTAAAAATAACAAAATGATAAGAAATGGTAGTGTTCCGGGATGCAGAAGTGAATCTTATAGTGGCTGCAATATATCTTTCCACAGGTATGCTAAGATTACATTATTGGGACTAAGGTGACCTCTAATTTCGTGCTTGAAATAATTTGTGAAATATAGTATTTTTTTTCTAAAAATGAATACATTAAATTAAAATGGCAAAAGTACTCAAATATAACACGACTTATTACAAAATTCGCCAAAGTTTATAGTCTACATTTTAATCCAATATCTTTTTATACTTTTAATTCCCTCCGTTTTTTTAATGCATTGTTACATTTTAATCCAATATCTTTTTATACTTTTAATTCCCTCCGTTTTTTAAATGTTATCCCAATTACTGCCCTGGTAGGAAAAAATGGTAATTGATGAGTAGCTATTAGTAGTAGTGCTGATAAAAAGTAGCCAAGTCGTATGTTCTTATACGAGTACCATGGTTTTACATATAGAAAAATTATAATACGATTCCTGAGTATTACGTTTGTTTAATATTAGTGGAGCGGGGCGTCGCGACTTTACTAATGCTTAACTTTTTAACGTTGACTTTTATTTAAAGTGAAATAGGTTTGTGGTTACGGTACACGTTCATATTTGTATTCTAAAATCTTGTGTTACGCGTTACAAGATTATTAAGTTATTCAATTGATTAAAGGACACAACAAAATATCTCTTTTATGTCGGTTACTATCATAAGTTACAAATAAAAGTGCCTTTTGTAAGTAAGTGTTTATTACTTAACGCGTCAATAGAGCTAGGGATTATCATGATTGGCAAGATGCAGGTAAAATAGGGCCCCAAAAGAGACTGCTCCAGATTTGGTAGGAAGATGAATTGAAATATCCTAATTATATAATGTATTATCACCATAGTTAGAAAAAGACAACAGCCTGTCATACATTCGCCTCGTTCTGCTCGTAATTAGACCAGCAGTGCTCATTCCTTATTATTATATATTAATTCCATGCATGTATTACATGCATGACATGACATTAGAACGTATTTGACTTGACATTGACAAGTTTTGATAAACATAAACAACACAATAGTGTTGTCGATATTCCATATCGATAATATTTGTCGATGTTTTTTCTGGCATAAATTGTATCAATGAACAGTTAAACAGTTTTTAAATTACAGGTTAAAGACTCTTCACTAAAACTGTGGCTTAACACTTAAGGACTCGCTACTGGGTCCAGTGGACCCAGTCCCTTGAATTTTGTTGAATTAGTTCGAAATTACGACGATTGTAATGTGGCCGTTCTTAATACCTTCTGACTATAGTTTAGGGCGGTAGATAACTTAACGATCTAAGCTGACAGTTAGTGCGCTACATGTTAGTGCTATGGGCCTAAAAGGTGCGTGTGGGTCTATTGGACCCGGTAGCGATTAAATACATACGTAACATATTTTTGCATACATTTTTACTTATAAGAATTTTTGTCGCTAATGTTCCACAGCATATCAAAACCCGTATCCGAAACATAATACCAGAATTAGAACCAACTGCACCATCAAACGTACCCCTACCAACAAGTGGACGAAAAGTACATTACAATGTATGTAACTGGAAGAAAGATAGGAAAACAAAGGCTTTTTGACTAATATATTCAAATTCAATTTTTTTATTAACTAAAGAAATAATAAAGACATGGTATTTACGTTCTTTTTTTACATACTAAGTACATGCATGTGGTTTTTTAGCGGACCCCGAACTAGGCAATGCCTGTATCTCGAAGGCCAAGGGAAGAATTACATATTTGAGGTAAACATTTGCTCTTTCTATGACAATGATTTTAAATGATTATAGGCTTAATTACATTAAATAATATACAATACAAAAACCAATTAAACATAAGTTAATATATTGAATCAGGCGTTACTTTGCGGAAATCCATTGTAACTGAAACTCTGGAGAAATATGATTAAAATATGTGGTGAGTCGCAGCGGAAAATCACTACATATTTCTCCTGAGTTTCAGAGTTCTACTTTTTTCCAATATTCTAGAAATTTAGGTCTTTTGTATTTATCATTTATTATGTAACATATATTCGATATAATTTGTTACATTGTCCCGTTACATATATTTCGATATAATTTGTTACATATATTTCGATTTAATTTGTAACATTGTCCCGTCCCTACTTTTAGTTCCGTGGACGTTTACTGGCGTTGTCGGCGCCAAGATGGCGAAAATCAAATAGGCACAAAACGATGCGGCGACCAGCCTATCCAGCGTACTTGTACTGATGGAGATCAATGGACTATGTATTTTTACTCAACTAAAACTTGTGATTGTATTGGTCCACAGACTCTGCGCTATGGTTAACATGCTTGTGTTGCTACTAGGTACTTGATGAGTATTAATAATGACTTGATATGCGACCTACGATCCTGCGTCGACAGTAAATAAGTCTCCTAAAATGTAGACCCAGGCTGATTGTCCTAGTACGGCTGTTGAGTTATGTCGAAAGCCCTTAAGGCGGTTTTAAAACTATCAAATTTCTCAAACGAATTTATGTTTTATATGCGTTATGCAATAGTCACGATACAAGCGTTAGCTCAGTATGTGTCTAGATGGCGCTGTGTGTAATGTCGTGTCTGTGTGGGTTGCAGCGACAGCTCGGTGGAGCACTCGTCGGGCGTGCGCTACGTGAGCGCGTGCTCGTGCGGGCCCACGCGCGCGGCGCGCGACCACCCGTACAGCGTGCGCGCCGCCAACGTGGCCTTCTACGCGGCCGCCGCCGACCAGTGCGACTGCTGCCGCACCGCCGACACACATCGCTTCCCGGTCTTCGAGCCTTCCACGCCCACTTTCAGGTCTCACTTTTTTGAAATAAAATAGGCTGTGTTGTGACGTACGATGTATTAAGTACGATACACACATAAAACCTCCAAACATTATCTGTTAGTCAAAACATATCCTAACCCGTTGCATCTTTGAAGACCTGACATATAAGAAGACAGATAAGGCAGTTTTATGCTATGTACTAATGTAATGGCAGAGAGATTGAAAGCCCGCCTGATGGTAAGCGGTCACCCTCGCCAGAGGTGTATGACATGCTACACATATGTGTACCGTGGGAAGACCTGGGCGTCCACCACGATGTATCTGCCCTAGAGAGCTCCCCTAACGAATCAATTCTGCGGAGGAGTCACGACCGTCAGTCATGAGGAACTACGACTCAAAGAGATCGGGTATTGTTTTGTGTGGCAGGGCTGCGACGGTGAAGGGCGGCGGCAGCCAGGAGGCGGAGGGCGCGTGCGACACGCCGGGCTCCGGCTCGGGCTGGTCGGGGCGCGACGCACTGTCGCCCGCGCCCGCGCCCGATGACGACGCCGACGACAGCACGCAGGACCACTACGTGCTCGTGCGCGACACGCACCACGGTAACACCATCTGTTATACACTTTCATATTCAAACTGGCCTGTTAGCTTAGTTGGTAGTGGCTCTGCCTTCTAATCTAGGGGTTGCGGGTTCGATTCCCGCGTGACACAAGTATTTATGCATTTTAAAAATGTATAATTACTTGTGTTGAGTCTGGTCGTTTGTATGTATGTATTTATAATAAGTATGTATTTAGTATTTGGTGTGGGGTTAGATGGCGCTGTGTGCAATATCTCGGAATATTTGTTTTATTAATTTTATTTAACTTTCGTGAGACATTCTATCAATATGTTAACTAAACGCCGAAACGCGTGAACAACATACGCGAATTACACGTGAGTGAAAACCGTTTAGTTAACATATTATTACACACTTGCCACTTGTAAACATGGCTGAAGGAAGGGAAGGGGAATCTGTCGTGCGGAGCGTCAACATTTTCGTATACGCATTTTGTAGCCGTGAGTACAAAATTATGGACTATTCACCTTATTTAATCTATCTATACATATAATAAAGCTCCTCCTCCTCGCGTCGTATTCCTCATATCTGAGGGTCGTGACTGCCACCATCCATGAGCCTGTCTCTGATGATCTTTCGCCACCTCTCTCTATCCTCAGCGTCATGCAGCGCTCCGTACACTGATCTATCGAGTGTGGTACGAATTTGGTCGGACCAACGTGTCGGGCTGCGGCCACGGGATCTCCTGCCTTCGACTTTTCCAGTGACCATTAGCTTTTCCAGGTTTCCACCATCTTTCCTAGCAATATGGCCGAAGTAGTCAAGGATTCGCTTAAGGCAGATGGTGGAAAGTCTTGTCTTTATCCTGAGCTGCTTTAGTATGGACACGTTGGTTCGAAAAGCTGTCCAAGGTATTCTGAGCATACGCCTCCAACACCACATTTCGAATGCGTCAATCCTTTTGCGATCTGCGGCCAGCAAGGTCCACGTCTCGGCTCCGTAAAGAAAGATAGAAAACACGAGGGTGCGCACGAGCCTTATTTTAGTTTTCAAGCTAATCCCTCTGTTCTTCCATATTTTCTGTAGTTGAGACATGGCATTCTTCGCCATACCGATTCGCCTTCTAACGTCTGTTTCGCAAGAACCATCGTTTCTGACGCTAGAACCAAGGTAGACGAAGGTATCGACACACTCCAAACAGAGAGCACCAGTAAGAGTCAGGGTGTTCGCGCGATCTACAACCATGATCTTAGTTTTAGACCTATTGATGGAGAGGCCCAAATTATTGCTTATTCTCTCCATTCTGTTAAGAAGCTGGGTCATTTCCATCTCATTAGCGGCCAGCAGCGTTGTGTCGTCAGCATACCGGAGATTTGTGAGCTTCACACCCCCGATGCGCACGCCTCCTTGCCAATCATCGCACGTCTGGCGCATGGTGTACTCGCCATAAGCATTAAACAGGATAGGTGACAAGATGCAGCCCTGGCGGACACCTTTACCGAAGGAAAAAGGCTGGGACAGTACATCATCAATCCGGACGACACCTTGGCTCCCGAAGTAGAGAGATTGGAGCAAAGATATAAGATGTCTTGGCACACCCAGTTCTGTTAATACCATCCACAGGGATCTCCAATTAACGCAGTCAAAAGCTTTGCTATAGTCGACAAAACACATTACCATGGGAACATTATACTCACGGGCTTTTTCAATCAACTGTCTCACATTTAGAATCTGTTCTCGTGTCCCCTTACCCTTCACGAAGCCTGCTTGCTCCTGTGGGATCTGGCGGTCGAGAAAATGACGGATTCGGGTGTTCAGGATGTGAAGCAGGATTTTACTGGCATGAGATATCAATGCCAAGGTACGGTAGTTGTCGCAGTGTTTTGTCGAACCCTTTTGTGCAACGGTAATATAATTGACTGAGTCCAATCGGTAGGCCATAATAAAGCTAAAGGAAGTTAAAAATCTGAACATAGAAGATATTAGAAAAAAATAAGCGTTTGGATAAACTTTAAATCGATACTAAAACACGTTTTAGCAGTTTTAATTTTATGTCTGTTTATCTGTTTGCCAATTTAAACGCTCATCACGCAAAATCGGCTGAACGGATCATATTGATTTTTGGTTTGTAGGTAGTATGAGGTCTTACGTGTCATAGGCTACTATGTTATGTTCTCCTTAACTTTCAAATATATAAAAATGTATACGATTAGTTTTTTAGAGCCGAGATTTTTGTTTGAATTCCTACGATTTGAGGTATAATTCGGAACAAAATCTCTCTTACAGTACAACAGGTTACGCACGAGTACTGCACCTTAAATAGCACTTGTTTAAGGTGCTGTCGCCTGTGCGCAATTTCCATACAAACTGTTGTATAAAATTGGACTCAAGACTAATAAAGATAGACTAATAGTGAATAATCTCAAATTATTGATATCTAAACAAAGGTCTTGTTTTTAAGTCGACTATTGGCTCTGTGCACGAGTTCAGCGCCACCTAGCGTCCACAACTATTTTGGCAATTAAAGGCGGCAATATCACAAAATAAGTATTACAACAATAATACCTACAAAAATATTTAATTAAGTAATTTATGTAATCCAGTCTAAACAGATTATTTTGAAATATGGCACATGGCAGCGCCAACATTGTTTTTACTTTTGGGCACATGAGCGCTGCGATCGATGTCATTACCCCCACCTAGTACTTCGCACACAGCCAATACCTACAACAGTTTGTATGCAATGTATTGGTGGTGTGGTTGCAGAGAAGGTGATGTCCCGGCAGCCGTCCACCACGGAGTACCTGCCCGGCATGCTGCACGATGCCAGCCTGGCGGGGCTGCTGCCCGCGCACGCGCACTGGGCGCTGCTGTGCCTGGGCGCGTCCTCGCTGTACAGCCACGCGCTGGGGCTGCCCGAGCACCTGCAGCCCGGCTTCCTGCCGCACACCAACTACCTGCTGCCCTGGGACTGCGCGCCCAGGTCCACTTCATCTCCTATCCAAATTACTCTTAACTAAATTACTCGGAGAATTTTATCAACTCTGACGCGCCACAGATAACAAAAACATTGGTTTCTAGCTGTTTCTCGTCAGCGACGGCCGACTACATTACGATGCGCATGTTAGCAAAAGAGACATCTCAATATTTTGTCGACGAAGCCTTGAGAACCCCTAACCTCATCTTGTGCGTCATAAGCCTGCTTCACTGTTAATTCCTCATAACAAAGTAATATTTTGTTTATTCTATTTTTTTTTCACTATAAATTGTGACTACATTACGTTGTTATTGATAGGGTAGAATAAATAAGATGGATCTACATTTTAGTACCTCAGCAAAGTGAAAAGCCGAAAAGCCTTTGCCTATGCCATTACATGTTGCAGAGTGGAGCAGATCTCGCTGTTCCGGGCGGCGGGGCGCGGGCGCGGCAAGGCCAGCGCGCCGCACATCACGGTCAAGATATTCATCGGGTTCGAGTACGAGTGCCCCAGGGGACACAGGTCAACTACACTCTAACTCTAGCTCTAATTCTATCTCTAACTCTAGTTCTATCTCTAACTCTAGTTTTATCTCTAACTCTAGTTCTATCTCTAACACTAGTTCTATCTCTGACTATATTTCTTACACTAGTTCTATCTCTGACTATCTCTAACACTAGTTCTATCTCTGACTCTTATCTCTAACTGTGACTCTATCTGTATCATTGTTTTTTTCAATTCTATTATTTTTACTTGCGTATAACGAGTGAGAACGTATAATGATCTCACCAAGTTTGACTTACGGCACAATGTACGCACACAGTTGTACACAATAACAATGATATATTTAAATAACATTTCGGTAATTTACTCGCCAAAAACATTAAGGCTACTGGTTCTTATACCTTCGTTTTTATTATTATCTCTAAGAAAGTGAGTACTATTTGGGCGGGACGTGACGAATTAGAATTAAAATACGAATTAATTCGGTATTGGACACAAGCGTTAGTGTGGGGCTAGATGGCGATGTGTGCAATGTCCTGGATATTTATCGGAATGTTTCGTGGTGTGTGTGTCAGGTTCATGATGTCGTCCCCGGAGAGCGTGACGGCGGGCGGCGGGTCGGCGGCGGCGGGCGCGGCGTTGGCGCACGCCGACATGTCGGTGTACGCGGCGTGCGTGTGCCGCGCCGCCGCCGCCGCGCCCGTGGCGCACCTCGTGCGCCTGCACGTCGTCACGCCAAAGGCGCCGCTGCACGTCACCATACAACCCAGGGTAAATCTCCGTCTTTCCTTTATCGTTAACCGACTGCATATCCACACGTCATTTGAAAATCAGTCTCGATTTGAACCGGGGCGCGTTACAATGTAAAGCAGACGCATACGCCACCAAGGCACGCTCTCTTAACTCAGTGGACGCCCGCGGCTTCGCTCGCATTATTTGAGGATAAAAAGTGGCCTATGACACTCCCTGGACTTCATACTACCTAGGTACATCATGATAATCCGTTCACCCGTTTTAGCGTGAAGTGCGTTCAAAACATTTACCATAAACATTTACCCAAACTTTTTGTTTTCAAATGTCTTCTCTGTACTGATTATTGACCCTTAAGCTTTATTAGAATATGTTTAGACTAGGGTGCTCGCGGCTTCGCTCGCATTAAGAAGTAAAACTTGCACCCCTTTAAAAGTGGCATTTCCAAAAGTCCTTTCTTAGCAGATGCCTACGTCGTAACATCTACCTGCATGCCAAATTTGACCTCGATCCGTCCAGTAGTTTGGGCTGTGTGTTGATAGATCACTATATCAGTCAGTCACCTTTGAGTTTTTTGTCCGCAGGTGCAGCCGGTGGCGGGCGGGCCGGTGTTCGTGCCGGCGCCGGCGGGCAGCGCCCCCGTGAAGCTGACTGCGTCCGCGTACTGGGTGCTGCGCCTGCCCTGGGTGTACGCGACGAGCGCGGCGCGATGCCCCGCCCGCGCGCGTCCCCGCCCCCGCACGCCGCCGCCGCCGGACGCATCCTGGCGCCTATCTTCGGACTCGTCGAGTGAACCCAGAACGTCTTCAGATCTATGTTCTTCATTTTACAAACATTTATGCTATAACTTCACTATCAGACTGGGATACCATAGCACTGGATAGAAATAAATGTAGGGAGGCCTTTACCCAACAATGGGACAACACAGGCTCTTAATAATATAACTTCACTACATAGTATGAAGCAAAGTCACTTTCCGCATCTGTCTGTATGTAATATGTATGTATGCTTAAATCTTTAAGACTACACAACGGATTTTGATGCGTTTTTAATGGTTATTTATTAGAAAAATGATTCAAGAGAAAGGTTTATTTGTTTAATTAAGCGTGCGATGCCGCGGGAAACAGCTAGTGAGGTTGCCTTACTAGCTGTTGCCCGTGGCTTCGTTTGTCTTAGCTTGGACAACATAAACAGACGATGGGTTCTTTTTCGTATGGGAGTGACCAACCCTGTTGTAGAGAGTTTTTAGACCGACTTAAAGGCCTTTAACATGAATGACATGGCTTAGCGACTGTTAAGCTTGTCTTATCCTATACTTATTTCATTGACTGTTATATTGAATGTGTGTCTAGTTCCAACGGACACGGGATCGATTCCTGCACAACACAAATAATTGACCATTTTAAATTTGCAATCATTTGTGTTGAGTCTGGGTGTTTCTTTATTCATATGTATATCAGAAAAATGTTATCATCGCTACTTAATAACGGATATAATACTTAAATACTCTTGTAAATAAAATACGTAGGTACATATATTAGGGGAGAGTGGGGAGGGTTCGCACAGTTTTTACTTTACCTTCTGTAACTCAGAAACTAAAGAATATTTTAAAACATGCTTAACACTGTTAGATACTTCAACTATCTGGCTACAACTTTGGCCTAGGCTTTAGGGTCGTCAGATCACAATGTTAGCGAATAACGCAGTTAAAAAAAAAAAAGGAAATTGTACGAAGCCACCCCGCTTATGGGGTGGCTTCGTACATAGGGTGGGGAACCTTCGTACATAGTGGGGAGCTTTCGTACATGAGTGATTTAAACCGTCATTTGTGATCAGTTTTATTCATTTATTAAGACAAATTTAACACATAATCAGCCTTATTAGCTAGGAACCATCATTGGGGTCAATTTGACATAGATTTAATCTTATAGTTAGCAAAAAAAAATACAAATGTCAATATACGACATACAACAGCGCTAGAACTATCTGACTCTTACTATTTATAAAAAAAATTATCCGTTTGAATCACTTATTGAGATCAATTTGACAAATAATCAACCTTAAATTTAAAAACAATCAATGTTTATGACATTGCTTAACAACATAAGCAAAGTTAGAAACTTTTTGATTCTATTGAATGTTGATTGAAGAAAAATTTTTCTTAAAAGAATATATATCAGCTGTTCTTGCCGTAACAGCTGACTTGGACTGGGACAGTATACAGACAATGTCTGATATGTATACTGTCCCTTCATCTTTCGTCATCGGAAAAACAAACTTCCACCTAGTACCAAGTTTCTTTCTTAAAAATGAAACTTTGTACTCTGTGGGGCTGTATTTAGTTAGCACTTGCCCGACATAATATGACACAGATTTCTTTTTCTCAAATTTTACGAGCACGAATGTCTTCTCATTTATCTCGTTTGTCGTAACAGGAGGCTCCGTGTCCATGTCAGATCCTTCAGATATCTCATCCATGGGAGAACAAGAACTTTCTCTTAAACTCATATCAGTCTCGTCTTCGCTTTCAGTCTCTTCGGTCATTTTCTGTTTCTTTGGTTTACTTTTAGTATTTCCTGTATTTTTTTTATTGTCTGACAACAAAGTAATAGCGCGTTTCATCTCTTTAGCCTTTTGTTTTCTTTCTTGCTCTTCCTTTTTCATCGCTTTGTTCCTTTCTAAGTCTTCCAATCTATTTTTTTCTGGGGTATCTGTATATATTCTTGATTTTCCGGGCTCTTTTCCTTTCTTTGTCTTTTTTTGATTATTTTTGTTTACTTTTGGATATGGACGGACTGCTTCTGGGGTAACAATATTGACAGCTGACGAAGATGTTAATTCAACCTGCTTTGATGTCACATATGAACTTGAAGGCCCAGGCTCTGATATGGGATGGTTAGGTGGTGATTCAACTGGCCTTGGCGTAACACATGACGTTGAAGGCCCAGGCTCTGATACGGGATGGTTAGGTGGTGATTGAACTGGCCTTGGCGTCAAACATGATGTTGAAGGCCCAGGGTCTGATCTGGGATCTTGTTCAGGGGCAACCATTTCTTCGGGGATCATGTTCAGCAAAGAAGGTGACGATCTTGGTCCTAAACCTTGTTCCTGATGAGCCACTCCTTCAAGTACAATTGGTTGTTTAGGGACATCTGGACCGGCCGAGCTATAAACTTGGACGGGAGTGAAATCATCGTCACTGAACACCAATTTGTTGAATGGATAAATACCGGTTTTTTCAAAGGCACTTGTGATGTTCTTGCCAGTGAATGATTCAAAATAGGCACGTTTCGCAAGTTTTGGAATATTGTAAATATTCAGCGTTTTCCCAGGGTTATTCACATGCCAATCATTGAACGCCACTTTTAATTTAGCTTTGAATGGACCAAATACGCCAACGTCCAGTGGCTGGAGACGGTGCGTGGTATGCGGCGGGAATGACATGTAAATAATACCATTATCACGAGCATAGTCCACTGCTGCTAAAGTGACGTGGCTCTCGTGGTTATCAACCAGAAGCAGAATAGGATTATCCTTAGAGCAGCAGGTTTTCTTTTGGATGTGTTTCAGTACGTCCAGAAATATATAGGAATTTATCCACCCACTTTTTGTAGCTAGTCCTAGACTGCCTTCTATAGCACCTTCCATGAAGCGATCCTTAAAATGGACTCTCGGGAATATAAATAGAGGTGGAATTGTGTTACCACTTGCTGAAATGATTCCTCCAAACGTAACAAGTTCGCCTCTTTCGGCTGAAACAAGTTGTCCAATCTGCTTTTGCTTTTTATCGGCCAAGACTTTTGGCGTATCCAGCACTGTTGATATCCCCGATTCATCAAAATTATAAATCCTATCAGCAGTTAGTTTATGTTTGACATAAACCGATTCAAGATTGGCAAAGAAGCGAACGACGGCTGTCTTGTTGAACCCGTATGATCTCGCAGCACTGGTGTTTTCAGGTTTTCTTAGGCTCAGGTCTGTATTTCTTTGGCGAAAACCATGCACCCAATCTATTCCTGCCATTTTGTTAATATCCCAAGACGATGGGTACTTCAGGTTGTTAGCTTTGGCAAATTCATACGCAAGTCTTCTTACCTGTACAAGTGTTAGTCCATAGTGCATTTTTGAGCAGTCACTGATATACTTGGCTAAAAGAGCCTCTTCATCCTTTGAAAATACTTGTTTGGTGGCAAACTTGTTGCAGAATGCTCGTGCAGGAATGTGGTCTTCTTTTTCATCTTCTCGAGACTTCACCAAGCGACTCATAAGAGTAGATGGTTTGATATTATATTTTTCAGCGGATTTTCTGATAGACAACGTTTTGTTTACGACCTCTTTTATAGCTTCTGTCATCGCATCTTCATCTATATCAGAACATCTAGTATTCTTTTTCTCGTATTTTCGCGGCATGATTCTGTAACATAATTATTTATACATTTATTTATTATTTTCGTTACATCACATTTTTATTTTTATTTTTTTATAGTACTGGGGTGCCTTCGTACAGTGCGAAGCCACCCCACCACATGCTGTACGAAGGTACCCCAACCGCCCATATTCAACAATCAATTTAAAATAAAATTCATTGTTAGATTTATGCTAAAATTTACGTTAACATCATGAAATACGCAAGCATTACTATATAATGAATAAATGAATCTAATGAAATAAGTTAATTTTACAGGAAATAAACGAATTCAAAAATTTATCGAAAAGTTACATACGGAGCGCGGAAACACGTTTCGTCATGTAATGGCCAAGGTCACGCGCCGACTGCCGGCCGCTTCCGCGTGGGGCTTCTTTGTATGTATGGCCTCACGCACACTATAATAATAACGCGATAGCTTTTTGCCAGGCGGAACGCGGGACGCTGTATGAACCCTCCCCCTGTGCGAACCCTCCCCACTCTCCCCTATGCATAGAAACACCCAGACTCAGCTCAAATAATGGTTAAATGAAAATGGACAATTAAGTACTTGTGTTGTGTGGGAGTTGAACCCGCGACCCCTAGCACCAAAGGCATACAATCTAGTGACTGAGCTAATAGGTCAGTCTTGGTTTAGTGGTATTGATGTTAGTGAAGTGTATATTCGTATTGAGCACGAACGGACGAATTTACCTACTTCTTAACAACAATGAGTTCAGTTTTGTTGTAAAAATACGATTAAAACCAGTCATAATTTATTGTTAGTTTGTTTATTCCCTGATTTTGATGCGCTCGTATTAATTCTTAGGGAAATTTATCTTTTAAAATCGGGAAAAAATGTGGCATGATCGAGCAGCGTACAGACGCGTTAAAAGTAAAAGCATTTAGTATTTATTTATAATATTTAGGTACTATGGCACAAAAAACAGAATATGACCTTAAATGAACTCATTTTAAGCTAGTTTCGATCCAGAACAGACTCCATGGCCAGCGGATGTCCCAAGTACTGCTGGATAGATGTGGTGGAAGAGGATCTGCAAACACTCTGAGTGGCAGAAGATGCGTAAAACCGCGAGGAGTGAACACTAGACCAGCTAGTTATAAAGCTGGTGTATTTTTCTTGATATTGGTGTCTTCTCAGTAAAAAAAGATTTAAACAATACTTGCCAAAAACACCAAGTCTCGCAAAACGTTGTGAGATACATGTAGTACCAATTAATAAAAAATATTGTCAATAGATCGACTCCATTGATCTGCAGATAGATTTGAAATATAAAGTTGTTTAGGAAAGCACATCTTGTTCGGGTTCAAAATTGTACCTATTTATGTCGAACAAGATTATTAAATGAAATAAAAAAGTACTGATTATTTGCATGTGTTTTATTAATCTACATACTAGCTGCGCACCGCGGTGTTACCCACACTAATACAGGGTCAAAGTTAACATATGTGTCAGAGTCTAAACTAATTCCATACCAAATTACTTTCAAGTCGGTTAAGTCATTTGAATATGAAAAAGAAACGAACATAAACACATTAACGTACAAACTTACACATTTATAATAATAATGTGATGTGGTTTAGTTGTATTATTACTTAACTAATATGCCTCTCAAGGCTTACGTGATACCTCTCGGTATAAAATAAAAAAACTAGGCTAAAATAATGTGTTTGTTTAAGTGTCGAGTTCTATCAACAGTGTTTTTACATTTGTCTTTTAATTGATTTTAATGGTTATTTTCTGTTAGGTAGGGCCAACCAATCCAAAGGATCTTTTGCCGTAACACCTGGCTAAAAAGCGAGCAACGCCTGATAAAAAACTAAAAGGGGAGGAATAATTATTAAAAAAAATAACGCATGAAGTATTTTTTATAAAGAAATTAAAAATGTTTTAGAATCTACAAATATAAAATTACCTATTCACACTTTGTGGACTTCCTGTTAATAGTTTTAAAGAATCATAGCGTTGTTAGTCAATAAATTGAGCGTCTGATTTGAGCATGCGCCATCAAACCGCCACTTGTAGCTTACATTATATCAAGTTTAAATAAACTTTTTAACACACTCTGTAGTTTACTTTTCTATTTATTGCCATAATAGTTCTGTTTCACCTTCGTATTATATTAAATCAGATTGGATTTGAATTTACCTGCAAGATTATTTCCGGTCTTATACCGTAACCGGAAATCTTCTTAAAGTAAATTTAATGAAACCGATTCCGATCACCGCGCAAGTATTTCGCTGCCGAAATCTAAGCCAAAGTTAGCACCTATTCAATTAATCGATTTTGACGGTGATATTAAATCATGGCAGATGTTCTATACAACGTTTAAAAATGTAGTGCATGATAATCCGTCGCTAACAAACGCCGCGCGATTGTACTATTTATTACCGAAATTAACGGGAAAGGCTCGCGCGGCTATTGTAGGTACTTATTTCGCCCTGTGCAGATAATTATGAGTTGATTCTTAGCACATTGGTTAGTAAGTTCGAAGATCAGCGCATGTTAGTATCGGCTTACTTGAATCAAATATTTAATTTCAAACCTTTTCAAACAGCGTCCGCGGAAAACTTTGAAACATTCAACGATAAATTTGGAAGCGCTGTAAGCGCTTTAAAGGGCTTGAAGTTAGATAACGGTCAGCTGACAGATTTAATTCTGCTTCATATAGCTATGACAAAAATAGATTCAGAGACGGTTAGAGCGTTTGAAACCAAATTATCGAATTCATTACCTACTTTCGATAGATTCATAGATTTCATGGCAAATCGTGCCAAAGTGTTTGAGCGCACATATTCGAATGCGCCATCAACCAATCAAAAACAAAACAAGCAGCCTCTTGCTAGGGCTGCTCCTAAGTTACAGACTTATGTAAGTACAATTGATAAGTCAGTAGGTACGAGTACTAAGTGTTTGTGCGCCAATGCGTCGCATTTGTACCTTTTTAAGTGTGACAGTTTCAACAAAATGAATCCGCGTGATCGTTTTAAATGCGTAAAAGATAAGAATGCTTGTATTCGCTGTCTTTCTCTAAGACATAAAGCTTCGGCTTGCACATCGAAAGGCACGTGCGGTATTTGTTCCAAGCCACATAATAGAAGTTCGCATTTTGAGCAACCTAGCGTATGTCAGGCGCCTAACTCGAACGCGTTGCCGCCGCCCGTTGCGTCCCCGCTGGCCGCTACGGCGGGTGGGACTTCTACACAATCTGTGCAATCTCTGTTAGTAAACAACACGGATGGCTCGAATGATAAATTGACTACAGAGTTATTACCTACGGCACAGGTAATTATTTACGATGTTGTAGGTAATAGGCAGACGGCTCGTGCGCTAATTGATCCGGCTTCTCAGAGTAATTTTGTTACTAAACGTTGTTGTGCCAGGTTAGGTATGCAACTTAAAGGAGCGGAACGTACATACGTCAGTGGATTTGGCGGTGTTAAAAAACCGGTTGATAACTGTCCGATTGAATTAAGATTTCATTCTCGTCATGACAATAACGTGAGTTATAATATTTCGTCACTAGTCGTTGACGACATAACGGCTTTATTGCCTACCACTGAAGTAGATAAAACATCTTTACCACCTTTTGCGGGACTTTCGCTTGCCGATGATTATTTCGGAGTTCCGGGAGACATTGATCTCCTGATAGGGTCCAAACTATTTAGACGCCTTCTTCTTTCTGACGACATTTATACGTCGCCTGACATGCCGGAGCCTGGTGCATTCCGCACTACTCTCAGCTATGTATTTGTTGGTACTGCACCTGCAATATACTCTCCTGATGCTCCAAGGACAAAGACTTGTTGTTTAGTTCAGGAGCCTCCCGCTATTGACTCATTAGTCAGGCGTTTCTGGGAACTTGAAGAGCTTCCTTCAGCTCCCACCCAACATCCCTCCGAGGTTGAGTGCGAAGATTTTTATGCTTCGACTACTTGTCGCGATCCTGTAAGTGGCAGATACGTGGTCGGCCTGCCATTTAAGGACGATATGTATTCCCTAGGGAATTCTATGGACATAGCTCGCAAAAGATTCACGTCCCTCGAGAGAAAACTCAATTCTTCCTCCCATTTAAGGGCGGCATATGATGATGTCATCAAAGATTACCTCGAGAAAGGTTATATTTCAATCTTCGCAATCCTTTCTTCTTCCTATCCTGGACTATGCGGACGCCTGCTATCTCGATCTTCGGGAAGATCAGCTAGATAAGCTTGAGCGGTTACAAAATTACTGTATAAGGTTTATATTTGGTCTACGTAAGTACGATCATATATCTCAATTTCGTGTTAAGCTCAAGTGGCTGCCTATTCGACTTCGCCGGAATGCTCACATCCTCTCTCTCGTATATAACATTTTATTTAACCCTGCTACCCCGCGTTACTTAGTTTCTCGTTTTGCGTATGTCCATACTACACACTCTCTTTCTCTTCGATCTACAAATAAATTAACACTCGCACATCCAACATTCAAAAAGAAATCTTTTTATGGCTCATCATTTACTGTACAAGCTGTTACTTTATGGAATTCTCTGCCTATCAACATTCAAAAGGCTCAGACAATTGATTCCTTTAAAAAACAAGTAAAGGAATTTTATCTCGCTTCCCTTCAGTGAAAATTGCTGTTATTATTTCTACTACTATCACCTTTAAATATTTTGTTGTGTATTATATGTAGGTACCTATTTGTATATAAACATTAATTTTATTATATTAAGTATGTGTATTGCGTATTTATATGTATATATATATATATATATATATATATTAGTAAAATTTCTTTTTTCCTTTTTGTTATACACCACATTCTTCTTTTTTTCTTTTGCTTATTTCTCTCCAGCTGAAGGTTGCCTGGAAGAGATCGCTTTCAGCGATAAGGCCGCCGCTTGTGGCACTAGTTAAGGTGCAATTTGTTCTATGTACTGTTTTTTTAATATGTGTCGACAATAAAGAGTTAATCTATCTATCTATCTATCTCCTTTCAAGTTCAAATGTACCAAGCAGGTTAGTAATGTGCCATACGCCATCTTGAATTTACACGATATAATGGCGATGTGATCTGCCATTTTAAAGTGGCCATCTTGGATCTATAATGCTATAGAATGTATGTAGGCATGTTTAAATATTAAACGTAGTCACAAAGTCTAAAGAGATCATGACGACAAAGCTATTTTGTCAATAGAATACATTAATAGT